>OX453315.1:8925920-10125920 GCA_949710035.1 Crambus lathoniellus
ACAAAGGATTGAAGCGTGACGAAGCAGTTTGTGCGGGCCCCAATGGATAAGGACAGCTGGAATCTTAACGCAATTTTATTGGATTTCACTTTACTTCTAACCTATACTAAACATTTTGAGTTTTTTTGTTCATGAAATTTTACCTCTTTCATTAAATTGCTAACGATCGAGAACATAGTTCGAAGATCCGCCATGATTGACGTAAGCAGAATGGTACTTTTTAACCGACTTCAAAAATTAAAAAGGAGGAGGTTATCTATTCTTCGCGTTTTTTTATATGTATGTGCACCGATTACTCGAAGACCGCTGAACCGATTGAAATGATCAAACGTTATATTATAACATCAGGTTTTTTCCCAAGTTGGTCGCATTTTTTGAAATTATGAAATCGGTTCAGTAGTTTTCAGGAAATCTTGAAAATACTGTCGTTTTCTTACAACTTTATGTGAATTTATTACGTATCTTTAGGCATAACTCCTTTGTTTATAAACCGATTTAGATGATTCTTATTTTGTTGGAAAGGGGATACCTTAAGGTATTTAACCGACTTCAAAAAAGGAGGTTCTCAGTTTGATCACATATCTATTTACCAGAATTCACGAAAATTGCCTGCTTGATGCACTAAAAAGAGTGAAATAAAAATTATTTTAATAAAAAAATAAAACCGCCTTACCGAGGGATTATTTCTTACTTTTTTGGTGTCATTTATTTGTAGGCGGTTTTATTTTTTAGTTCTAAGTTTGGCAGTAAAAATAAAAACTACTTTCTACTATTCAATTAGTATTTATAGTACTTACAAAATAAAAAATATAAAAATCAACTTATTAAAAATGAAATATAAGAAAAAACGACCCATTCTCCAAGTAGCTCCGCCGGGAATCGAACCTGGGAACTTTCACTTTTTTTTCTAATATTTCATTTTCACTAATAAAAAATTTCATTGTGATTGTGAATGCAAAAAAGTTGAAGTAATTTAAAAATCAATTTATTCACTTAGACACAATAAATATGATTATGTACCTACTTATGAATCGTCAACATTTTTTATTTGACAAGACTTGTACGTACATTATGTACACGTGAACCTAACATTACAGCCTTCTCTGTAAAACAAAGGATTCACGGATTACGAAGCAGTTTGCAGGAGGCCTATGTAATTGAAAAAGATGAGCTTAATACAGAAAAAGCAAAATAAAAGTACGTAATACGTATTAAGTACGTATACATGTAATTAATGATTCATTGTAAGTTAACACCTCATAATTAATGTGTGTTGGATAAGCCTAATCGAAGAAACTGAATAATTTATTGATTTATATTTACTTGGTACACGCAGAAAAAAGCTAATAATTGGCCTCAATTGTTTCTTTATACGTTTATTCATAATTTCGAAAACATCACGAGGCAAGCTGTATTTTACCAAAGATACAAACGGAACTATTCAAAAGAAATTGTTACCCTAATTGCATACTAATTTTTAATAAGTTACCGCATTCTGTGACTGAACTGCCAATGGCTATATTTAAATCCCGATTATTTAAATATTTAGTTAAGAAGTGTTTTTACACGGTTAGGGAATATTTAGAATGTAAAATTGACAAGGAACTATAACTATGGACATTAGAAAAATATTGTAATCTTATTAAATATAAATCATTAATCAATCTAACTATAATGATAATTGTAATTATTCTTTTGACCTAAATTTGCTTTCATAACCTATAGGTAATAATTTATGTTTTATTCACTCACACGCTTCTGCTAGCAAGACAGACGGACAACATTTTTTATTATTATATCAACCCTGTATACTCTGTTTTCTGTGAATAAATAATTTCATTTCATTTCATTTCAATTTCACTTTTTATATGAACAGTGAATATAACAAAGTAATGTGTCGTTAAAACTTCTTATGAAGCTTTAAGTTGAGCTATGAAATAGAATTGAGTCTCGCCGGCACCATTTCATTGGATGATGCCAAATATCTATAACGGCTGGTATCTTTGCTTAATGATTGTCAAACACAAACATTCCTTTGTTGTTAGGTAACGTTTTCCATAGAGGTATTGGAAGGTCTTACAATTTTGTAGTACTTACTGTATTGTAATTACAAGCAAGAATAATATAACTACCTACCTAACCGCTATGATATGTCAGGTTAAGCAATTAGACTTCAGATCCTTTGTATTTTGACATCACTATAAATATCATAATATAATAAGTGTAATCGATACGATTAATATGTATATCTAAGGTATACACCTTAGTAGGTAATTAGATATTCCGTGATAAGGGGTGAATGCTGACCTTGAAGAGCTTTACCTTCTTTACTAGTAATTAGTAGATTTTAATTTTGGTGACATCTACCCAGCAGTAGGTTGGTAATAGCTGATATTTATGACTATGCTACAGAGTTTTAGGGAAAGCTTATCATGGTTAATTGTTTACAATCGACGACACATCAAAGCTGTCAGTCGCGCTATGAAAATTGCTCTGACGTTACCTGGCGATAACTCAGACATGAAAATATTTTGTGCTGGTGACACTACCTAGTACACAAAAAATCATTTCATTCATTGAAGACAAAAAGTAGCGGTCGGAATTCAATAGATTTATTACAAGTTTATCCTGCTATTCGCTTTACAGGGGCTTCATAACATTGGCGAAGGATAATAATTATTAACTAGCTAAAATTTCGTGTTCGCTACCATGTATTTTCAAGAGAAAGGTAGAGGTAACCAACCTTTGTCTCCTAAAGGAATAAATTAGCAAGCTCTTTACTTGAATGTTTTTTCCCCAAATGGTAAGATTTAACACAAGATTATTATCTTATCGTATATATTAACCCTTCTGCACTAAAACTGGGGAATTAACTAGGTATAAATAAACTTGTAATAACAAATAAAACTCGTGTATCGGGACTGATCGACAATTAATATTCTTTCAAGAGATCATCAAAACGTTGTTTTGAATTTAATTAATTTTCGACCGTTTAACTTTTCAATTACGGATGGCTCGTAAAATTTCCGTATTTTCAGAAGGGTCGGCCGTAAAGAGGCCGGAGTGCCCACCGGGCGGCGCCGTACAAAGGAGGCTGATATGATGGATTTTCAAGGGAAAACCATTAAAGTTTCACTAAATTCTAAAATTGTAGATATGACATGGGAACCCACGGCGAAAGACATAGTTTTTCACCTTGGTCTATTAATGCCTGATACTTAGGGAAGTTACATATTATACACCTCTAAATTTTAATTAGTACAAAGATTTTAGGGGATGATAGTGTCCATCAATACGATTTTTTTTACTATGGGCCTATCCACGGAATCGCGAAGAAAAAGTTTTTAGTAAAAATTTCGTTTTTTTGCTGACTGTACTTTAATATTGTATTGTCATCTAAACCAAACTTGCATACAAAATTTCAGCTCAATCGGACACTGGGAAGTGGGTCAAATTAAGCTTGCAAGATTTGACCCGAACGGACATACATCATACATACATACATACATCATCATCATCATCATGTCAGCCGAACGACGCCCACTGCTGGGCATAGGCCTCCCTCAAGGATCTCCACAACGATCGGTCCTGCGCTGCCCGCATCCAGCGGCTTCCCGCGATCTTGACCAGATCGTCGGTCCACCTTGTAGGGGGCCTGCCCACGGAACGTCGTCCGGTACGCGGTCGCCATTCGAGAACCTTTCCGCCCCAACGGCCATCGGTTCTCCGCGCTATGTGTCCCGCCCACTGCCACTTCAATGATGCAATCCTTCGAGCTATGTAGGTTGTTTTAGTTCTCCTGCGGATCTCATCATTTCTGATTCGATCGAGCAGGGAAATACCAAGCATCGCTCTCTCCATTGCTCGTTGGGTGACTTTGTGCCTTCTTATGAGACCCATAGTAAAAGACCACGTCTCACTTCCATTGGTCATTACTGGCAACACACACTGGTCAAAGACTTTCGTCTTGAGACATTGAGGTATTTCGGACGCGAATATATGTCGGAGCTTCCCAAACGCTGCCCATCCGAGCTGGATTCGACGAGAGATCTCTTTCTCAAAGTTGGACTTACCTAACTGGACCGTCTGTCCTAGGTAAACGTAGTGGTCAACAACTTCGAGTGTAATGTTCCCAACATTAACTGGAGCGGGTGCAACATGGGCATTGAACATGATTTTCGTCTTGTCCATGTTCATCTTAAGACCCACTCTTTGCGAAGCATTACCGAGATCTTCGAGCATTGTGTTCAGGTCTTCCAAGGTCTCAGCCATAAGAACTACATCATCGGCAAACCGTAAGTGTGTTAGGTACTCGCCATTGATGTTGATGCCGAATCCTTTCCAGTCCAGCAGCTTAAAAATATCCTCCAACGCAGCTGTGAACAGTTTGGGAGAGATGACATCTCCCTGTCTCACACCTCGCTGTAGTTGGATAGGATTAGAGCTCTGGTTCTGTAATCGGACCGACATGGTGGCGTTTTGGTATAAGTACCTCAGTACCTCGATGTACCTGTGGTCTATTTGGCACCTCTGGAGAGACTGCAGCACCGCCCAAGTCTCAATCGAATCAAAGGCTTTCTCATAGTCCACGAACGCCAAGCAAAGTGGCAAGTTATACTCTTAGGTCTTCTGTATAACTTGCCGCAGCGTATGAATGTGGTCTATGGTACTGTAGCCTTTCCGGAACCCGGCTTGTTCGGGAGGTTGGAAGTCGTCGAACCTGCGAACGAGACGATTCGTAATGACTCTCGAAAACAACTTATAGATATGGCTCAGAAGCGAGATGGGTCTATAGTTCTTCAAGAGAGTTTTATCACCCTTCTTGAAAAACAGCATCACATCGCTTCTGCCCCATGCCTTTGGCGTTTTCCCCTTAAGGATGACTGAGTTGAAAAGCTTCTGGAGGACTTTAAGTATCGGCTTACCGCCCGCTCTCAGAAGCTCTGTTGTGATTCCGTCATCGCCCGCCGCCTTGTTGTTTTTAAGCTGCTTGAGAGCCATTCTAATCTCGTACAGGCTGACGTCCGGGATATCTTCGGTATGGTGTCGGGTAAGCTTGGCTCTAGGGTCTGTAGCCTTGCTTTCAACAGGTGTTTGTGTGGAATATAGCTGTCCATAGAAACTCTCAATCTCCCTCAGGATTTCAGGTGTTGACGAAATGATGCTACCTTTCTCAGTTTTCAGCCTCGTCAATTGACTTTGCCCGATAGACAGATCTCTCGCGAACACTTTGGAGCCTTTGTTCCGCTCAATGGCTTCTTTAATACGCTCGGTATTAAATTGGCGAAGGTCGCGCGTCAAGGACTTAGATATCTGTCTATTAAGCTGTCGATAACGATGGGCATCCGCTGAGTTCTGCAGCTTCATTTCGTGTCTCTGATCCATGAGTAGGAGAGTCTGACTGGAGAGTTTCTTCAATTTGGGACGGCGGGTTTTATAGTACTTAGACCCTACCGTGCAGACAGTATCCACCACCATGTTGTATAGATCGTCCACGTCTATGCTGTTCTCAAGGGCTTCGAAGCGGTTTTGAAGCTCGAGCTGAAAGCACTCGGGGTTTTGAATTTGAGCTGGTATTGGTCGGAGCGTGGATTTTATCAGTCGCGATCTTTCGAGCTTGAGATCGATATTCAATGTGCCTCTCACCATACGGTGATCGCTTCCTGTCTTAACAGCGTTGATCACACTGACATCATTGAATATGTGCTTCTTCGTCGACATGATAAAATCGATCTCGTTTTTGACTTTACCGTCCGGACTGATCCAGGTCCATTTGCGGCTTACGGGCTTCCTAAAGAAGGAGTTCATCATATAGAGGTTCTCCCTCTCCATGAAGTCTGCCAGCATCTGGCCTCTATCGTTCCGTTGACACATACATACACTGCAAGTTAAATAAAAGCTTGTAAAATCGGCAGTTCCGTACATTTCAGTCGAGTCGATGTTGTACTTTCGTATGAAACAGCTGATTTTTTTCGCGATTCCGTGGTTTGCCTCATAGTAAAAGTTGTTCGTATTGATGGACACTATAATCCTCTAAATTTAATTAAAATTTAGTGGTGTATAGCCATCACAGGCCAACTCGCTGTCTACCTGCGTCATCGGTCAGTCAGTGACCAAAACACAATGTTTGACTCCTTGAAAAAGGTACCTGCATGCTGGACCTTGTGACAGTCCAACCTACGTCACCATTGCTTTTCAATTAGCCACAGGAGTTTTTAATTATATTTGATTTTTCTGAAAAACCAATTTTCCATATTTTCAATAACTGTTACATCCTGAAACTACATTTTCATGTTTCAGACACATCTGAAATCTGAAAACGTTTCAGTAAAAAAATAATATTTATATAAAATAGTATTATTTATTTCCTTTTTCTGCTGAAAACATCTTTCTTTTCTTTTAAATAGTTATTAAACATATTTAAATCAATTATAAGTCGAACAGGTATATTCTACATCTTCAATTAACAATAATAGATAAAAAAATAATTTAAAAACTCTTAAGTTTGAATTGAAGTTAAGAGAAGCGACATCTATTAATCAGTTTTAGTACTATGTGAAAAACCAGCGCCGTGCTGCGCAGCGGCAAGTAGCGGAGTTAATAGCATGTTTTTGATATAGTACTGAGAAGTTTTGCTACTCGTTACGAGATGGCGCTAGTGGACTTGGAAAATTTTAAATAAAATCATTTATGAAAATAACATTATTTAATCCTTTTCTTCCTAATTCTTCTTTGCAGCATGATGAGTAATAAATTAGTAATTTTAATATTACTTACAAAAGCTTGGTTTAGGGTTAAATGTAGGAAAACCATTATGTCTCTTCAAGCATGCAAATATATTAATTTTTCCTGAAATTCTTGATTAAAATTTATCCTGAAGGAATTTCCTCATCTAGGAAGTCTTTAGTAAAATGTAATATAGATAGATAGGTGTCTACAACCTTGAGTTATGAAGTAATCCTGAAAATTCAAAACATCAAAATGAATATTTCTAAAATTCAATATTCTCAATTTATCTAAAAATACAAGTTGGAAATTGAATTAATTTAGTTATAAATTAGTATACTAATTATGCTGATGAAAGATAAATTGATTTAGAGTAAATCCTTTGCTTAAATAATTTGAAATAAGCAAAACTAAATGTTTTGAGTTTTTCAACGCAGTTGAAAAACTGACTATTATTTGAAAATAATATAGAATGTGTGTCTATTGTTATGAATAGTTATTTGTTTGTTCATCCTAAATCTGTGCATAATTTTAAAACTAGAATTAGCTCAGAACATTCTGTCAATTGTAAGAAATCATTAAATTTGGAATTTCAACGTTGCAAAATTTGATAAATTTTGGGTAAATTCTAAAAGGTCAATAACTTTTATAGTATGTATTGGATTTATAATTCTGATATAAATTAGATAATTTCAAAGTGTCCTTCTTATAGTATAATAGAATTTATTACTTAAAGAAGTAATAAACATTGTGAATTTCCAGTTGTAAAATATACAAAATGACAAAAGGTTATTTCTAAAAACTACATTAATGAATGTATTTTATAGGTGCATATAATGATGATATATTTACCTGAGAGCTTGGTATTTTTGGGAAAACACCTTTTGAAAGATTTCTAGTAGAAGTTGTCTGTTTAAAAAGCTTCATAAATAGTGTTTTAAGAAATTCAATCCTGGAAAATAGAGTCACGTTCAGAGTTAGTTTAGGCTAGGTATGAGTACATTAAGATATTAGAAAGGGTTTTATTTTGTTAATAAATATACTTAACTGTTTATTTATAACTTACAAACGTCAGTTTGTGTCACAGATGAGACAAAATCTCTTAAAGAACGTATTAAGTACCCAAAGTCGATTTTGGGTTTAAAACCATGATTAAACCTAAATAAAATTAAGCAAGATATATATTAGGGATTTCTAATTAATCTTCTATTAATAAAACTTAGCCTAAATACACTAAATTCAATATTTAAATCAAAGTTTAGAATTTTGAATTACGCGCCATTGCATGAGGCCAACTAGTGCCTTATTCACAATGTGCAAGGAGCGATTGAACAAAATCTGTTTGAGTCAATGTACCTTTGCGCTATGTAATACATAGTTGATACATAGCGGAAAGGTGATAAAAAACATTCCTAGATCTTTAGATTAGTTACATTATATGGAAGTCTGATAATTCTGTCCGACATGAGCCACAAAACATATTTGTGCACTAATGACACGAATTATAGCTTCTTAGTTTAGTTTCATATAGAAGTTCTGTAGCACAGGCATTGTTTTGCTATTTGGCTAGATTTTAACTACGTTATTACAGCTAAATATTGAATTTATTAAGCGACAGTGCTGTCATCTATAATGAAACTATGATTTTGTGCGTCTGTAGGGTCTCTTATTTAGAGAAAACAATGGAACCATAGACTAGAATACAGATTTTATTACAGTCTAGATTGTCTATGGTGAAGACTTGCTAAGGTGGCCACTTTCTGACGATTACCCGTTTTATAGGGAAAATTTGGGAATTTATACCTCTAATTCGATTTATTTAGATTAAAATATTTCGTTATTTAGACCTAGAATTTTGCTACAAACTGATTGAATATTGTATGTTGGAGATGATTGAAGTCTGGAGGAGCAGTTTTGCGATGAAGTGTACACAAACCACAGAGTTTGAACACGTCGATATGAAATTGTTTGAGATCTCGTTGATGGAAGGGAATGAACACTTTTCGCATACGGTTCTCATGATTTCGACACCTCTGAACATATATTTATGCATCAAATTTAATCTAAATCAAGTATTTAAATTTTCTGAAATTCGCACTTGAATAACTTTTGAATGAGTTTATCTGAAGCCGCGAAAATTGGAAATTTACTTGATTTTGGATTGAGGAATAAGATTTACTACAGTAATATCTTATTTTCTCAAGATAGAACTAGATAATCTAGTTTTATCAAATAAATAATTATTTATACCTAAATCGAGATATGGCAACATATCAGAATAACTGAATGATTCTTATGGGGGAATCCCAAAGAGGAAGCGCGTGGAGAAGTATTGGACGACATGTCAGGGGAGTTCTAGAATGTTCTAGAGACGAGATATAAAAGAGCGAGGTTCGTGGACTAGAGGACAGTTCGGGAGAATTTATCGGGAATGCAGGCCGAAGCTCTGCCCGATCGCGATTCGGTATTTTACTAAGAAAAAACAGTTCGGGAGAATTTATCGGGAATGCAGGCCGAAGCTCTGCCCGATCGCGATTCGGTATTTTACTAAGAAAAAAACAGTTCGGGAGAATTTATCGGGAATGCAGGCCGAAGCTCTGCCCGATCGCGATTCGGTATTTTACTAGTGAAAAGTATTTAATAGTGAATTTAAGAGAAATCTCTGCCCAAAATTATTTCAATTTAAATATTTTCTTTAATTATTGTGTTTCAAATCTGTGGGTGGTAAGCTTTATTAATTTATCTCCATTATTTTCTTGGAATCCTCATTTTTGAGTCTGGACTGAGTTTTGAAAGAGGCCGATGATGATTTACAGTTCTTGGCCAGATCTGTATTTCTTCAGTAAGGTTTCATGATGGCATTTCCGATCTTCTCTTGGGTAAATACTTTCCTTGTGGGAATGTTTGCTCTGGATGGGGTTCTGAAGGCTGTCACGTGTCAAAACTTCGACCAGTAATATTTGAAAGCAAGAATTGAATATTTCAGAATTTGTTTTAAATTCTTTTGAATTAATATTGCTACCATACCGTCAGTATTAAATTCGGATTTCGTGATCTAATCGTCGAATCGCTTACTCGACATAAGATTTGTTTGATTTACACGCCGCGAAAGTGTTAAAGTGTGTGTTAATCGTGAAAATCTGTTTGAAAACAAATTCTCCTCTTGATATTTATCTAAAACAACTTTTTCACACGTTGTAATGTGTGTTGTTATTTAAAAAATGTTTATCTGAGCTCTTTGTACAACTTAAAGAGGGAATTTGGTCCATACAGAGTTTCATATGAAGTGGAGTGTTGTGCTTTAGTTCGTGAGGATTATTGCTAGATTTTGATCTGAAATCTAGCAAGGGTGAGTGTAGGAAATAAGGTAATTTGGATGTCAGACTTTAGCTATAGTTTCAGTACTAAATTCCTTGGAAACAGATACTCTCTGTCCCAGTAAATTGATTCCTGAAACTTTCAGAAGTTTCAAAGCTGAAGCTTGGCACAATGTCTGATAGACAAGTTCTAGTACTTGTAAGATCTGCCCTCATCTTATATTATCATTTGCTTGCATGTCTGTGCAAGTAGAATTCTGTTTATATGTTTTGATACTGAAATTGGAAAAGAGGTTTTATCCTCATAAGAGTGAAACTTTTATGTCAGAAGTCTCTACTAGACTCTAACTAGTTAAATCTGATGTTATTTGAACATGACCTCTCATCCTGATCAGTATCAAAGTCTTGATATATGGAATTCTGCAGCGCCTCATCCAAACCATGTTTATTTATTTATTACAGCTGTTGTGTGAACAGGCTGCTGTTCTACTCTCATAATTAACTATTATAGTCTAATTTTGACTATAATTCCATCACAGATTCTATAGAGAGACCGTAGCCTTTCATACAAAAGCTATTTCATCATACTTATGTATGATTTATTTTACTGTATTAATATTTATATTATACAGACACATACTTACATCAGTTCACACTATCCATACACAACTCAGGTAATGGTTGTTTTATGTAGCTCTAGAGTGGATAGATTGAAGCTTTACCGCTGGCTTGAAGCTCGAAGAGTGAGGTAACTTGCCGTTGTGGTCTGACTCACCTAGTTTTCTGGTTGACGTCTGGCTACAGTGATGAGATAATGTGGAATTTGCTGTGAGTTGATGGTGATTTCTAAAGTAACTTATAGTCTTTAATGGACTATGGGTGATCAGAATATGACTTCAACAAAATGTGTTTTACTATAGGGTCTCTCAAGGATATCGTTTTGGTAGTACGGTAAACACTCCTCAAGTTCCAAAGTCTAAAGACCGCGTTAGGATTTGAGGCTGTGTATCTACTAAATCACACTACAGGCCGTTGGCTGATCATGGTATATTGATTGATCAAATGCCTTAGTGTCATTTTACACTAATTTGGCCAATTATGGTGTCGTCTGGATGTTTGCTTGGACCCTTAGTAGTGTAATCTTACGAGCCGAGCGGCTTGGGAACAACGCACTATTAAGGACTCCACCCACAGCCTGATTCGCACGATTGTTGGTCATTCACCTTACCAGATGTCCCGTTGGTTTCCTGGCTTTGTCGATATCCGGATTACCGTTTTTGATTTGTGATACCTTTCGGTTCATAACTGTTGGGTAAAACCAATTAAAGACAAAAGTCCTCCTGTGTTTCTTTATATTGAAGCCATATGTTGGATCACACATAAGTCTCTGACTTAATTTTCACACCATGGGAAACTCATAGCATTGGTACACGGTTGGTTGAGTAAATGAATACTGTGCAAAGTGTTTTATTTAACTCCTGACAATTTAATATTGTCTTATCCAAACCCTACCTCTCATTTGAGAAGACCCAGTTTATATTTGAAATATAATATAACTATTTATTTGTTCAACATGGATTTGAACATAATATCCTCTTTGATGGATGCCATTTCATGTGCTGAGCGCTGAGTCTCATAACAGATATGCCTACACAAGCATACACACTACATAAACTATACAACAAGTGGCTTGATTCGTCGAGTCACTATAATCTTTATTCTTCTTCTCTCCGCTATGCGTTGTGAAACACCCTGTCTTTTGCTTGAGTAGTCGAGCTCTGTCCTACGATCCTGAGACTATTCAGAGGAGGATATCTTGGTGAAGTAAGCCCTATGTAGACAGTTCACCTCTGCATTTGCCGAGACCCGCACACTATACAGTTCCCTTCTGGCTGAAGGCTATAGGATCTGCGTCCCAGACAAGTAGGACTTGCCTCCAAGATCTCCACTCCGGTGGAAGGAGAGACATTTCTGAAAGGTTCTGGCTACGCCATCCTCTTCATGCTCAGATTGTGACGCTTTACATCTTTGTCCTGATTGTACGCAATCCGACAATGCATAACACTGTAATTTCTTAGATATGTTCTGAATAGACGCTCTAAGAATTGCATATGAAATATCTGTTTATGAGTACTTGGTGGCAGTAACTGGAGTGGGCATTTGTTAAACTGGATGTTTTTCCATTTAACTGATTGTTGAAACTGGGTTTTCACATTCCTTTGCCTTATACTCTCTTTTGCTGCACCACTGTTGTGCTTAAGTATACTTGAGCGCCTCGTTTGCGTTGGACTGGGACCGGAAAGAGCTAGAGGGGAGGTTGGACGTAGCTCCCCAGGGCAATGCCCTGGGCCACAAGCCATCAGGGTATTAGCCTGGGCCTAGATTCACTATACCCTATCCTTATCCTAAAATTCCTATCCACAAACACTATACTTATTTACACTTAACTCTTTCTTTACCTATTTAAAATATAACTATTATCCACTGTCATGCTTAATTAACACTATTTATTTATTTATTTGTATTTATATATTTATAATTCATTTCAGCTTGCTTTAGGTAATTAGCTATAAGATTAAGCGTCTCTGTTATCATTGTACTTTGAACATACCTTATTAAAAAGAACCTAACTATGGGATACTGAAACAAAAAATTACACAACGTAGTGTCCTAACCATTTAGTCGATCACAACAAACAGCCAAACATTGGGGTCATTAAGATTAGAATCAGTATTATTCTAATACTTTTTTAAGAAGAGAGGGGGGTTAAAACTGATGCTGGTGTGTCCTAACAATTGAGCTCTCACACATGCACAGATCACACAACTATCAGTTTCTTTTAATCTTTTAGTATATAGAGCCAAGAAGAAGATAAGTTACAACCTAAGCCCAAAAAGCCTAAAAATGATTAAAATGACGACATAAATTCTAATTCCTTCCTTCCGAACAAGCGGTGTGTAACGTTTAAGTATTTACTTTTTATAGTAAAAATAATAACTGCACTGTTCCAATTCGTTTTCAATTTATAAAAATAGACAAAAGCTTGATCACAAAGAGTTATTTAAAAAAAGAAAATATTAACCCGTACAAAAATGAGATTATTCTTGCAAAAGCGCGTACCAAAACATGCCGCTGGCTACCAACAAAATATATAACGAGGGAGTTTAACAAACAGTGCGGAGAACGGATGGTATTGACATTTGCCTGTTCGAAAGTAGATTAACAGGATATTGAGGCAGTTTGGAACATTAAAATATGTCAGACTTGCACGGTAACAGACTAGATATTCAATATGATTTTAGATAAAATTGAAGACTTTGTTTGTTTCTTTACCGTCGCCGCACACGAGCCGCACGCGACTTGAAGCTGGAAGAAGAAACAAGTGACGACTATACAGGAAAATTTTTTGACCAGTGCACAAATTTTTAGGATCAACTCAGAATCGGTAAGCGAACAACTTTCTCCTAGAAACATGGGTCGAAATACGACAAAAATTTTTGGACTCCCCATACTAAATTGATCACGTGATCAGTCCGATTTGTATGAAGAGTCAAAAAATTTTTGTCATATTTCGACCTATGTTTCTAGGGGAAAGTTATTCAGTTACCGATTCTGAGTCGATCTTAAAAATTTCTGCACTGATTAAAAATTTACCCTGTATACCGGCCGTGTGCGGCGAGTTCATATTTGAAAATTACTGCAAATAAGTACTATGCGATTATTATAAGAATAGGACGGGTTGTTGACAAACTTCACTCTGAAAAGGTACAGTTCGCAAGAAAGTGCATACAAAATAAAAATACTTTTTTTTATTTTGGCAGAAGGTGGTTTGGGTATTGTCATTTTCAAAACGAGTTTTTTATTTTTTTAAATCAACGTGCAGAATCTAGCTGACCAATCCTTTTACCATGATAAACCAATACATTTTTTCACTAGACCCCCAATTTACCAATTTTATTGTAAAGTTGATTATTAAATTATTTTCATAACTTGAATTCCTGTTTTATTAAAATACCTACTTAATCCAGTAAATAGAATCAAAATTCAATTTATGCTGTGTTATTGAAGCATAGTATTAAAGTACCCCGCAGAACAATGTATGAAAAAATGGTTTCTGTTAAATATCCCAAAATTTTAATTCGATTGAGATTCAAATTATCTGATCATTTTCGTAAATTCATACTTTCATGAGTCCTATACTTTCCGAACAAATTAAGTTAATGATTTGTATTTATCTGCAAATTATTCATGTTTTGGTTTGCACGAACATCATTGTTTATCGTAAGCTATGCCATGATCAGCCCCCTGATTCACGTTAAATTTCTTCTTTTGCACACCATACTGAAGTGAAGTGAAGTTAGTTTGACAGCACTTTGACAGCTTGACGTCACAACATGGCGGTGTCCCTATCCTATTCTTATAATAATCGCATAGTAGGTCTGTGGCCGGCACGGGGCGCGGCGTATTGTGATTGTGGTCGGTGGCCCGTGTGCGATGAGCTAAACTCTGCATTGAAATTTCAATTGAAATGAGAAACTCTTCGTGTAGAAATCTAAGGTGTGCTTATGAAAAACTCTTTGGAAAAAAGAAAGAAATTTATTTTAGAATCATACGACAAACAAAACACAAACAACAAAAGTGCATGTTTAGTGACGCCAAGTGTTTAACTCAAAGATTTTTTTTTGTGTAAGATTATACTTAGTTATTTCACATTGACTAAAAGCTCAAAATAATGAAATTACCGTCGATGTATCAATAAAAAAATCTCGTCGAGTTAAGTAGAAAATAATCAAAGAAGGAAAATTTTGACTAATCTGTCTAAGACTAGACAGATTTTTAAGACATAACTTGGCCATTTTTTGCCCGTGCCATCCACTAAATTATGTTTCTTCTTACAGGCCTAGCTTTATCTATATCGAAACAGTTTCTAAAGCGAAATGGCGCATTAACGAAAAAGTTGTAGGCAAACTTCTTAGATTTATCGCAAGCGTAAAAATGTTTCGCCCTCGCTCCAAGGACAGTATTTAAATCGGTGGCTCTCATTGTCTTTTTAATCGCACCATTTATATAGTAAGCGCCCTATTACGGTCGACACGGCCAACATTGTACTACTATTTTACTTTTCCATTATATGAAAGTAAAATTATGTTTTGTGACTTTTGAATTAATAGTTTGTTAAGATTCAAAAATATAATTAAAGCATCAGTAGGTATATATATATATATAAAAAATGCTGAATATAAACAGACTAGAGAGCTTTGAAGAAAGCGAACTTGATGGGCATTTTATGTATAAATGTTTTGATTGGCGAAGCGTAGACTAAATTGGTGACAGTTTCTTATATGACTTAAATCATAAAGGTCCTACCTGCCTACTTCGTAAAATTAGATTTTCCGATTAATTAATTTATTGATAGAGCATAAGCAATATACCTTTGTGTATTCTAAAATCTTCGTGTTTGCTATAAATCACCTTGCAATTGCGAGCTAATGGACTTAGCAATGAAAATATGCATAAAAAACTTTGGACTACTTTTTGCGTAAATGCGAAGCGCATTTGGTATCCTCCACTAAACATCCTCGCCTGCATCCATCATTGGCAACTGCGACCAAAGAGCACAAATTGGAGATTTTAAATCAGCGTTGGCCATGCTTCGTTTTAATCGTGCAATTTATAATGAGGAATATGGTCCCCTCCCACCATTCCCGAACATTTAGGGCTGCGAGGTAAATCATTTGAAATTATAATGGTTGGTCCTGCACTTACCGTGATGGATACGATATTCCCCCAATGATAAATGATTCGCAAACCTTTGGACCAAGGTTATACGAATACTTTGCGTTTTTCAGTTTTTCAACTGTTTTTGTGTGTCTCAACTTGTAAGTGAGGTATTTATAGAAGCTTTTGTTTTTTTTGCTCTTTGAAGTTAAAGAGATGAAGAGTTGAGAGACCCGTACCCCAAACAAACGTGGGCGGATAAGTAAGAGATATAAACAAATGTATTTTTTTTTTGCAATCTGGAATTGGAGTTTAGCCATGATAAAGTGGGTGTAGTGGCCTTTTTTTTTTTTTTTTTTTTTTTTTTTTTTTTTTTTTTTTTTTTTTTTTTTTTTGGCCTGGTTTGTAAACTGATTTATAAGGTACTTTAATAATTTAATAATAATTAAGTAGCTTTAGGCTTTAGTGCCTTTTTACTTAAAATGTATGATGTATGGGTGTTTTTAATAATACCCCATTTAAAAAAATAGTCAACCTATGTAATGGCCATAAATAACATATGCTATGCAATAACCTTGGCTGGCAAATAGTTCAACAGAGAGTTCAACATCGAAAGAATCTCAAATTCGTCAATCACTTAGTAGTTTTATAAACTTTTTTTATCATCATATAAAATAGAAAATTGAACAAAGGCACTTTTCGCGGTTTTTGTTTTAAAAACTGCCAGCCAATGCAGACAATAACGCGGTCTCGGCCGACACTAGTTCAATATACCGAGAACTACGTACAGAATCATTGTTTCGCCCACCAAACACCCTTTTCGCGGCTTTTTTGCCTTAAAAGCTGCCAACCAATGTAGACATTAAGGCAGTCTCGGCCGAACCAATAGTCTAACATAACGAGAGTCTTGAATTCATCATTTGCCAGTTTAGACCATATTTTATCATGTAAAAAAAATTTAATTGCTAGCCCAGAATTAAACACACTTTTCGCGGTTTTTGTTTTAAAAACTGCCAACCAATGTAGACAATAATGCGGTCTCGGCCGAAACATAGTTCAACATAACGAGGCTTTACTGGCCCCGGCTGGGCCGTAAATTTAGTCACACTATTCTTTCCCGATAGATCTGCCCAATTTATTCGGCCCAAACCCGATTCAATGGTATTTTTATTACGCTTTGAAGTAATAAAGTTGGTTTTTAAATTCAGTTAAACCTCTTAAAGACAATATTTATGGATAAATTGTTTTTTGTAACAGATGTGTCGTTAGGAATTACTGATCGATTTCGATTGATTCGGGCTGTAAAATTTAAGTAAAAAACTATTAACTATATTTCTTTTTCAAAATTTTAACCTCGGTACTTTCAGATAAGAAGGGGTGGGGGAGGGATTTTCGTCGTTTTTCCTGAATAACTTTTAAGGTATCTACTGTAGAATTATAACAAAATAATTTTTGGTACCTTACAACAAGTCTTTCCATTTGATATACCACACGATAAAATTTGCAGTTATTTTTTTTTCCTCTACTTCGCCCCCCAAAATATCACCTTCCAATTCAAGTTTCAGTTGTTTAACCTTCGTGTTTGAGTCACAGAAAAGCACACGAGTATCAAATTTCAACTCAAATGAGTTGGAATCTGGTAGTTTTGGAACAAATTTGCTGTAACACCAGGACAGACAAACGCACAAGTGATCCTAGAAGGGTTTCGTCTTTTGTTTTCGAAATCCAAATAAGTTGGGTTAGGTTAGAACTTTGAACTATAAAAACAAAATCTAATTTGCAGGCCAGCCAGTTGGCTTCGGGACAGATAATAATCTAACCATTTTATTCATTTACTTACACGCAAACCCATTTTGCTTTTGTGACTTCACGTTTTAAATAACGCATGGAAAATGCTCTACATGTTTTAAAAGACTTATTACGGAAGCTAACATCTTTTAGCTGTGTATTGTGAAGTAGCTATGGTAATATTTTATGAAAGCCTAAAGGTACTGTACTGTGTAAGTAACGAGCACTTTTGATGCATCCATGGAACGTAGCAAATTAAACATTACAAGAATAGCGGATGGAAGATCAGAAATGTAATATCGTTGAGAACGGAAGCTGATATTATCGTAAAACCTTTGTTAGGCTATTATATTAGTTTTTAAATTGAAGGAAATTGGATTTATGTATTTTTAAATTTTTGCTTTTTTGAGGTTTGTTTGGTATAGGTAGGTACTTTTTACTTTTTTGTCAGTCTATTGAAATATATTATAAGCGTGTATTTTTCTTTCGTTATGGTTGATCTCGATCTCCTAAACAAATATATTAAAGTAATATTTTGTAAGGTAGACGGCGCTTCACACTATACATAATGTAATTATTTCATGATATCTACACCTACTTAGTAAAAAAAATAAAGGAGAGATAAGAGGAGAGAATTTCACTCCATGGAAACATAACTTTATTTTTGACAAGAAACAAAACTGCATTCACACGTTAAGGCTAGGATTCCCGAAAACAAGGTATTTAAATTATCACAAGTAGGGCAGGCGTACCGGTTTTGGCCACTGTACCGGTTTTGGCCGCTTTTTGCTCTAAAAGTTTTCTAAACAACTTTTAGCCATTTTTGATAAAGGCAATTAAAATAAGGCGTTTTAAGGTAATAATAACAACCGTTAGATTTCCATAAGTCATACGATTTGTTTTCAATAAAACCCATTTTCTGTTTTGAAAAATGTTTTGTATGAAAATTTTAAGAAATTTGTTTTGGAAGAAATACTTTATAAACCTTTGCTTTTTACAATTAAATTGTTGTTTTGCAATTTATTAGTTTCTAGCGCATTAGAATATATTGATTTAACTTGGGTTTGGTTTTGATTTTTCGCTATACTTACAAAAGTTTAACTATAAATAAGTGCCCAAAACCGGTACATTTGGCACCTCTCACACATTTTGTGTTATATCCAATAAAACTTGTTCACTTTTTTAAATTGGAAAAATGTACCTTTAAAAGTAGATAAATTATCTATAATTTAAGATATAATTTGCCTCTTAAATACCTAAGACCATTTAGTACTTAGTGCTTAAAAGTCAAAAATCCTTAAAGTGGCCACAAAGGGTACCTCTGCCCTACTCTTTAAAATTCCGGTTCGCGAACCGGACGACGTTCCGTGGGCAGGCCCCCTACAAGGTGGACCGACGATCTGGTCAAGGTCGCGGGAAGCCGCTGGATGCGGGCAGCGCAGGACCGATCGTTGTGGAGATCCTTGGGGGAGGCCTATGCCCAGCAGTGGGCGTCGTACGGCTGAAATGATGATGATGATGATGACTCTTTAAAATTCAAATTCAAAATCGTTTATTCAATTTAGGTTTGTTTAACAACACTTATGAACGTCAATGAAGCTACGCCATCGGTTCGCAAATCTTACGGCAGGAGACCTTGTAGCGAGAAGAACCGGCAAGAAACTCGCCAAGGGCTATTTTTTTCTCCCTGTTTTAAGTTATACAGAGCCGTCAAATTTGAAAAATGACCTTCACATAATAGTACGGTTACTTTCCATCACAACACATTAAGTACAATTTTGCTTAGTACCTAAAACAGTAAACAATTTTCAACTAAACAAGGAATCAAATAGTTTAATGGACACACTAATCTTAATCTTATTCACATTATATTATAGGATTAATAAAAAAGAAACCGCAAGCTGCGCCGTATATTCAAATCTATAAGTATTAACAAATAAAATAAATTTTTGAATAAATAATACAATTATTAGAAAAATTGCTGTTACTGTAAGACACGGGTACCAAAATTACCACGAGACACACCAGCTCGCTCATATAACTATATAATATTACTAGCTTTCCGCCCGCGGCTTCGCCCGCGTGGATTTCACGGCGTTGTCCCGCGGAAATATGATGTTTTTCCGGGATAAAAAGTAGCCTATGTTCCTCTCCAGGCTACAAAGAATCTGTGTCCCAAATTTCAGCCAAATCCGTTCAGCCGTTTTGGCGTGATTGAGTAACAAACATCCAAACATCTAAACTTTCACATTTATAATATTAGTAGGATATAAAATAAAGGTGTTCGGAATATGCCCGAACACCTTTAACACAAGTAGACATGAGCAGACCCACCCCACTGGCAGCACCCGTTCACGAGCATGACGCATGAGCCAGCCATCGCTTCGCTCAACCATATTTTAGGGAGCGTAACGATCCGACTAACACGACACCACCGCTAAAACATTACCCTTCCATACCAAAGTACCTACGCATCGACTCGACTCGATATAAATTTTTTTTTATCCGCGACGGAGTAGCACTTAGCCTTCATCACACCTGATGTTAAGTGCTGATAAGGCTGAAGGTGGAAGTGCACTACTCCCGGAATCCTCAATCACTGAGGAACTGGCTATCTTACCTCTAACTGCCGGACCACAATAACGCTGAAAACATCATTGTTATGGCGTCAGACTTAGATAAGATAGTGGTAGCTAGCCAGGCGGACTAAGAACAAGTCCTACCACCAACCAATACGAATACAATATGTACCCCCACTGGGAATCGAACCCGGGACCTCTTGGTCTGAAATCGGTGGTGTGAACCACTAGACCACAGAGGCGGTTAAATCCATGATATTTTTCATTGTCCAATTATTTTTTCATTTTTCGCATTCACAATGCAATTTTTCAGTCTTTCATAGTTTATCATGTTTATAAGAGAGATTAATTAATCCTTATGAGTCACCCTATCGACTAATGTCATAAAAGTATGGGTTGTTGTTTTTTAGAATTTTAGCCGGATCGATAGCTGGATGTGGCAAGCTCATTAAAAAATCTTTGAATCCAGTTTTGTTTGATTTCCAAAATAAAGGCGGGTTTTGCTTATGCTGCTATACCTACATCCTTTCCATCAAATTCCCCTCGGCTTTGTATCTGGCGTCTATTAGAGGGATGTCACAATATCCGGACGACAGTGACTGGTTGATGCCCGTGCGTTTCCGAACGCCAATCTCCGGCTATTTGTCTTACAGACAAATATCGCTTCTGTTATTATTTCTTGGCTGCCTATAACGGTTACATACAAGGTATATAACGTAACGGGGTTACTAACAGAACGGAAGGTAAACAAAACTGCCTTAGATTTATTGATCGGGTCGTAATTGTTTTTCTGGTGCTTAGAAAGAGTTGAGTTATATTTGTTACTTACATTTTGGTTAGGAATTATTATATGTTTTAAATGATCCTTCACTTTTTGATAAGAGACCTTTACTAACATTATCTATCGTTGAAACTTTTTTAACATTGTGATTAAATGTTTATAAACATTTACTAACAGCAGTGAGAGAGCATCATTGATGTAAAGTAAAATCTCCAACACTACTAATAAATGAGACAATAATAATTTCAACTACTAAATTATTTAATTACAAAGAAAAAAGATTTGGCAGTATTTAAATAACCGTTCCCTATTCCATTAAAATAAAAATGAAACAAAACACAGTCAACGTCTAATTTTAAATATTTACGTCGAATATTTTAGACGGGGCATTCCAAAGGGTTTCGTGAGGCCGTAGAATAAAAGCAAAAGAAGTAAAAGAAAAAACAAAACAAAATACCAAACCAAAAATAACAAATTAAACTAAAATTATAAGAACGAGTGTGCTTTAGACTACACGACTGAAGTAAAACTTATGAATTTATAAGACATTGATATATTAGTACACTTTACTCTCTTTAAAGTTTATACTCTTCCATCAACTTCCGTCGTAACGCTCTCGTCACTTCCTTAACATTCACCAGCATACTCCCCAAGTTAAGCGTGCGAAAAGAAGTTTTACTTCAAAAAACAATGCATGATTCAAACGAAATATAAACCGAGTTCCAAACAGTTTTCATGTGACCGTGTCAAAAGAGTTTTTATATAATATTTTATGTAAACCCAGGCGCATGGTCGCCTAGGGCGGATGTCTACCTGCCCGCGATAAACCCTTGCCTGCGTCACGCAAATCCCACAACACAATAGCCTTTTATTTTTCTCACTTTTATTTACAGGAGAGTGACGTGTCCTTGCGAGCCTATTCCCTTCAAGGTTGGACGAAGGACGTATGGAAAGCATCTTTATGTTTACCTGTTCTACGATGTTGGTATTGATGAATCAATTTTTTATCTATCATCTTCATCATAATAAGGGCTCGATCAAGGAGAGGCGGAGCGACAAGCGTCGTGGCGCGCGGCGCGGGCGAATTGACAACATTTCATTTTTGCAAGGCAGTAAAATTCGAAATCCATTTCGAGATTAGAAGTAATTAAACATTATAAACATTTTTTTAGATTTTCTGGTTGCATATTTAATGAGATATTCAAAAAAATGTGTAAAATGGTCGATATAGATCTTTCTAGTGTGTATGCCTTTGCCTTGAATCATACCCTGTGAAGAAAAAAAAAGTCATATAACTCTGACACGCTAGCTGGCTAGCTGGTCTGTTGGATGGTTTGTAGTCTGGTCTGTGGTCTTGTTTGCGTTGGTTTCAGCGTTGCCAGATCGTTTCTTTTGGAACATTTTACGTTCTATTTTATAGTGATGCGTTCCCTTGTCGTTCCTATTTTTGTGCGTTCTTTTGGTTCCATTTTGGATCTCCGTATTTAGCTGGTACATAAAAGTTGTAGGTAGTGCAGTTTTGATATATACTTACCGAAGTCTAGGCTGTTTAAGTTTCAATGTCTTTGCTGTTTTTGTTGCTATAAGGATATGGTAAAGATTAAAGATTAGTTTTCGATTTTGACCGCGCGCAGACTTATCTGGCACGCACTCTAAATACAATACATTTTTAGGGTCCCGTACCCAAAGGGTAAAAATGGGACTCTATTACTGAGCCTTCGCTATCCGTCTGTCTGTTTGTCTTTCTGTCTGTCACTCACCACCAGGCTGTATTTCATGAACCGTGATAGCTAGACAGTTGAAATTTTCACAGATTATGTATTTCTGTTGCCGCTATAACAACAAATACTCCCATACAACAAACGTGATTATTTTGCCGTTTTTTGCTTTTATATTAATAACGGCAACAGGTAGATGCTTGAAATATTCACAGAATATTTTATATTAGTTGTAAGCATACTTATTCACTTCAAACAAATAGGTACCTAATTAAATAAAAATAAAAATTAAGTTAAATAAATTAAGGGGGCTCCCATACAACAAACGTGATATTTTTTATGGTAATGGTACCGGAGCCCTTCGTGCGCAAGTCCGACTCGCACTTGGCCGGGGGTTTTTTTTAGTTCCTTCCAGTCACCCTAGCGTTCGAAATCTCCAATCACCACTGGCAACACTGGTGGGTTTGCTTTTGCATTGCATATTATGCGCTTTGTTTGCTTTTCTCTATTTTCGTTACATATATCTATTTAATTTGTGATTGTGATTCAATTTTGTTGGCGTCGCTCGCTTTTCTTCTTACCCAAAATTGGATAGGGATAAAATGAAGGTTTCCGACGGTTTTGCGATGACAGATAGCCGAAACCTGCCGAAAGTGGATTTGGTGATGTTGCTGCATGCAGTTCATGCGGGAAAACGATTGTTTCAACGTTGCTGAAATAAGAGGGAGGGGCTAAGGTGATGGTGTCTTCAAGAGAATCCTACGTCGAAACCTCGGTGGGATATTTGGAAGTAAAGAGAGAAAAATGCTCTTTGCTTTTTTAAAAGGAAGGGTGACACCGGAGCACAGAGTCCGCTGCAAACTATATACGGTTACAGCCGTAATAAATGAAAACCAAGAGACTATTCAAGAGGTATCTTGCCAGAATTGTGCAGCTAGTGATGGTGACTGTAAACACACAATATGTTTTATAATGTGGCTTATTAAGCGCACTGAGGAACCATCAGTAACTTCCGTCAGTTGCTACTGGCGAAGCCCAAGCTGGCAGACGCGGTTTCTGGAAACAAAAAACTGTATGGATTGCCGAAGATACAGAAACCTGATGCTCCGCTGCATCTTATAGTCAGCCAAATTGATTCACCAACTTACAAACTAGCCCAACATCTAGCGCAAACCTTCTCGCCACTAAGAGGCTACACAACAGCCTTTGTGAAGGATTCCTACCATTTCATCAGTGAGATACAACATCTACATCTCGCAAATGATGAAATCATGGTCAGTTTTGATGTACTATCCTTATTCACATGCCTACCAGTAAAGGACTGCATCAATATCACTAGGAAGAAACTAGAAGAAGACAATTTGCCCTTGGAATATGCAGAACTTTTGGAACATTGTTTAACAACTGGCTGAAAACGAAGTATTTAGAAAAAATCAACCCATCTCACAACCAGCTCCAATGGGACTTTATGTAGTAATAAAACAAGTGTAAATAAAACAAGTCTTTTATTTTGATACAATAATTATTTTCTTATAATAGGAGCCTGCATATTGATTAATCCACAAGCTATTACAACAGCATAATCAAGAATATTCACCATCTTATTGTTGGCAACAGAATGTGGCTTTAATATTTTAAATAGACGAACCCTTCTGATGACCCTCTCTATATGAATTCTTAAACTAGCAATATCTTTAGTGTCAAGCACTTCACTTTTAGTCATTTTCTTGTCTTTGATAACACTAGGTGGTCGTAACACCATAACAGGCATTTTTAATAAATGTGTATTGGCATTTTCTGGAACAGTTTCTAAAAACCCACTTTGCTCTATTAAGTTCATATCAGATATGCGATCACCATACCCTTCCGATATGAAGTTAATAAAACCATCAGGCGTAGCACCTATTAAATACTTGTCAGTATGACAATGTTTATACTGTGACCATGTCAAAGTTTGTTCTATAGGCTTCTTTGGCATTTCAATTTCAAATGCATCAATCATTGTTTGAACTGATGAATACTCTGCATTACATTGAAATGCTGGAGGTAAATTCAGTTTTATAGTTAATTTACTTGGCCAGTATATAAATTAAATAAAAAATAAACTCAACAGTTTCACTGTTTTAAAAAACATTCTCCATAAAGTAGCTATAGAGACTTCAAATAACTCTTTCATTCTCTTAGATGTATCATTATTTTTTAATTTAGAGTTAAAATAATATGGAATGAAGGTATATTTGATGCTTTAGCTATATATTTGATAATCCAATAATACTGTTTTGTTATACCTATATAATCAAAAGGGTTGAGCCTTATAAGAGTTAAAATAAATTTCTTCCAGTAAACTCCCGCACGCATTGTACAGGGGAATCTCCAGTTTCAGTTTCAGTAAATTCCACTGTAGAACCAAATGGAGATGAGCTCTGATCTGAGGTTTCTTCTACTAAAATAGGTTGTTGTTTTCTTTTTAAAGCATTCACATTCACACCCACGCAACGATTCACCATAACAGGATTCACTTGTAGACTTGTGAAAATACTGAGGTTTGCACAAAACCCTTTGATCTTTATGTTGGCAGATTGATTCATAGCATTCTGCTTCTGGTTGTGTTACTGAAGAAGTTGATGGTAATTCACTTATACCAATATTTCTTAATGTTCTGGGGACTTGGAGTTTCAGTCTAGGCCTCTGAGCCTTGCCATTAATCCACGCTCCGTAATTCATAAGATCATCTTCAAGCTGTAAAAAAAACAAACAATTTAATACTGAAGTAAAAATAGGCCAGACTTGAATCAGCTTTCATTTATAAACGAGTTAACACTTACGTTCAGATGATCTTCGCATATATAAACTGCACTGCACTTGTAGGCACGGACACGGTTACTTTATTAAAAGCAGAACACCATTCTGATCGATTAGATAAAACGTTTTCCAGCACACATTAATGATTCTTACATGCCGGAACAAAACAATGAACTAAGGGGTCCTGTTTGATTTTCGGGCGATTTTCCATGATAAAACTGTATTAGTGAATTATTTTAGTGTTGGTAATTTGAGCTTAGATAAAGCTTACAAAGTATTTCTACATTTTCTACTCAAATCAAATGCAACCTACACAACAAAATACAAAATAAATTAGTAGGTAAACAAAACAAACAAACGTCATGTCAAATCAAAATGACCCTTCCTTCATTAATAGTGTTGCTTGATTGACTCAGTTATCGAAATTATTATCGACTATTTTCAAAGGAAAATTAGTAAGTTTGAGTATGCCACAAACTCAATTACATTGGTAAATCACATACGAGTCAGCAGAATCAAATGAAGTATTTTATAGCATCTGACTAAAATACTAAACTATAGGAGTTACAATTAATGTCTCTCTAAAGCAAAATACCATGATTATCGATATAAAGTACTAGCGTGCCTACATCTCTATGGAAATTACATCAAAGACAGTTTTTTTTTTAATTTGTCAGTTTTAAGAAGTAAGGCAAAGGCATCGCTCAAATTAAACCTATATAATGTACTTACGTCCTTTTAGAATAAACCGTTTTCAATTAATTAATTTCTCAGTAATGTATGAAAATAAATTAAATAGGAAAAATACGTATTGCCTAAAAAACGATAAATTTTCATTATATCCATAAAATTAAATACCTTAAAATTTTGAAATGTTGTCAATTGTGCATTAGTTGGTGCATCACATTGACTTATTTGATTAGAGCGAACGCGCACTTGTGATTTTTAATCAGGCGATAGTTTGGTCGTTCTCGGATTCAGTATAGAGTTATATGGCAGTGCGTGCACTGACGATTAAACTATCGACCGATCAAACTATCGAAAATGACTGGCCGACACTGCATTCAACTAAACTATCGCCTAACTATCGGTAGACTGTGCATTCAGTACCGAACTATCGAAAATGACTGGCCAATAGTTGTACAACTATCGCACAACTATCGGCCTGTGCATGAAGGACTATGTGAGCGCGCGCCCGGATTCAAATAAACTATCGACCAACTATCGGTCGACTAAAAATCACAAGTGCGCGCGCGCAGGCTCTCAAAACCAAACTATCGGCCGACAGTTTGATCACGATCGTCTTAGGGCGTTTGTACACTACCACTGAATTTTACCGATCCGGAAAAAAACGGATGCTTGTATTTTAATAATTAATCATTTATAATAGTAATTAATTAAATACAAGCATCCGTTTTTTTCCGGATCGGTAAAATTCAGTGGTAGTGCACAAACGCCCTTACGATTCCGACTAAACTATCGCCCGATTAAAATCACAAGTGCGCGTTGGCTCTTAGAAGTATGTCGCGAGCGCGCAATGACAGCACAATTTGCCTGATGGAATGGAACTCCTTCGCCTCTCCTTGAACGATCCCTAAGAATTCGCCGCGTCTATGATATTGAATAAAAACCCTTCATTGTATTTTATATTTCTTTTTATGTTTTATAATAATATTTATTGCTATTCATTTTTATTTAAAGGTATTTCATGGGATGAAAGTGTCCATCGATATGTACATCTTTTACTATAGGGCAAGCCGCGAAATCGAATAGAAATAATTTAAAATGAAGGGTGTGTTAAGTTCATATCTATGATCAGCTTTGTACTTTTTATTATCAATAACATTATTTTGTTTATCTCTTGTAGTGGTAATTAAATGTAAGTCCCAAATGTAACACTTTCTAGATAACTAAAAAAATGGTTTTGTTTTTTCAAGAGTATATTAAACGAAGAAACTGGGACGCGAGTTTGTTGATAATTTTTGTAGAATTATACCACAAACCCTTTTAGTAGTTCTAGGTAAAAATAAAATTGCGTTCCAGAAGAACAAAGAACGGCTCGGGTGGCATTTCATCTAAAGTATGGAGCAGGGCTTTATTAACATATTTTCTACGAAATAGTTCTCAGTGCAGCCTTATTACTCGCTGCAAATAAATACAAACTATAATAAATTCATTCAATAATGAACTGATATTACAATTACTCTATTTTTTTTTGGGTTCATTCGTTACGTTTACGTTAATATAATTATTGAAGTCCAAGTGTCAAAATTTGTTTCTTTTTCTCTTCAAGTTCACCCGTCGCTATAATTTGTCACTTCAGAAGCTGTCAAGGGAAGTTGTGCAGACCGGATTACAAGAAAAGCTTATGAATAACTAAATGCATCGGGCCAGAACTTTTTTATTCCACACCCACCTTTACAAATACAGGTCATTTTTTTAAGTGACATCTAAAGAAAACAAGGAAAAACACTTCCCGGCGCCGTTGTCAAGGAAACTTTTCACTTAAATACTTGAGCGCCCGCCGCACCTTACTTTTTTTGATTTTTCACAAGAAGCGTTTAGTTGTATTGTATTTACTTACGCTCAGGGTATTTTTGGGTATTTTATGAGGTATCTATTCATATTCATATACCTACTTTATTGCAAGTCAGATGCGTAGTACAGGTTTAAAAACGTATCTACTTAAACCTAGAGTTGCATGTGACACCTGTAAGTGCATAGTATTTTAAACAAAGTTTTTAGGTAAATTAATAAGAAATAACTTAAATTAGCTAAATAAAAAAAAAACTGTTTTTTTATAACACACACATAAACAGCATAACCTGTTTAGGAAAATTTATTACTATAAATTTGAGCTACAATATTTTTAATACATAATAAATAAATAAATAACTTCTTACATTCACACCAATTATCTAAGCCCATGTTAATTTCATTAAGAAACTGTATCATGGAAAACTTGATAACGGATAAATATATACTTAAATACTTTTTGTTTGTAAATACATACTTAATATACATAGTAAACACCCAGACCAAGACAAATAGACATGTTCATGCACACAAATATTTGTCTTGTTCGGGAATTGAACCCGAGACCACTGGCCAATAGATCAGCTAGTTTCAATGACAAATTAACTTGATAAATAAAATACAAGCGCTAATTTTGGAATACAAAGCGCTTTATTTAGGTTTAAAGATTTTTTTTTATTTGTATTAGAATATATTAATCTGCCAATCTATTAGCTTATTAATACTTATCTATTATTAATTGATTCAAAGCAAACTCACATTTTCATTTTAAGTAGGTACCTATATCTATTTGGTACCGAAACCATCATTGAGAAGTTGCGCAAATTAATAATAACTATCTACTTTGAGATATCACAACACAAGTATCGACAAAATAATCTGTTTATTTCAAATCACGGATTAACTTAGTTAACGGCCCAAAGTATTCGGTTATTGCTAAAGTTGTTTTCAGCCTCTCTTGAATGAGACACCTATTCGCGAGGCGACGACTACAGTTTGAACATTAATTTCAAGTATTCCAGCGTGGGTAGATACCCAATTTAGAAACTACTAAAATTTGTATTCTGTTTGTATTAAAATAACTTTGACTGCTACTCGATTTTAATTGTTTTATTGTAACTGTCAGGGGTTTTGAGTTCAGGCGTATTTTTTGGATAAGACGAGTCACCATCTTATATTATCTTGCTATAAGGGCGTAGATACATAACATAAGGTCAACAGTTGGATCTTACAATTTTTTTTATTAATTTAATTTTGTTTACTTATTTAATTCTTAAACAATTGGAAAGTGAATACAAAATGTTAGGAAGCATGTCATCGTTCAAAAGTGTGATCAGCAAATTATAATAACTCTTTTACAAAACCTTATTAAATGTAATTAATCCTTTTAAGCCCACTTCTCGTTGTTATGACTGATACATAATACCTCGAAAATTAATTTATTCTCATCTGGAAGTTGTTGTTAAGTACCAATAGAGCGTGTATCTCATATCCGGAGAACACGAGGGTACAGCCAGCGGCCTTGCGTAGGCCACACCGGGGGCGGACGTGTGAACGGGCGAAAGAGCGGGCGGACAAGCGAGTGAAACTGTGCAAATATGGCTGCTGGCGTAACTTCGCCCTGTAGTACTGAGAGTGCGAGCCAGAAAAGTCTGCGCACGGTCATAATCGAATACTAATCTTTTCCATAAGCTTAGAACAAAAAAATGTACTGCAACTAGCGTCAAAAACGTCTCAGTCACGTGCTGAGTTATCTGACATGCACTCTAGTGTAAACCGACGCATTATAAAATTTATGACACTCTTTTTACGCACGCCCGGCCGAATGGAGCCAAACTGAAATGTTGCCTTATTTCTATAAGAAATTAATAGTTCTTTGGCCCCATTCAGCCGGCGTCGTCCTGAGGTTGACTAGCTCGTTAGCTTAGAGCTTTAACAGACAAATGAATGTTACTGACAGTTTCCGGTAACAGACTTGCGATTTCCTTGAGACTGTCCTAGCTCGCTAGCGCTCGTTTATATGGCCGATTTATATTGTTCAAGTACAGTAGCAAGCATCAGGTGCAAATACAAAGGCGAGTGGCGAACGCATCGCGACTTACTCATCTTTCGGTTTACTTTACTGTAATTATACTTAGGTACACTTTGCTAAACTAATATAAATCAGCCATTAAGAGTATTATGGCTCATTTTCACTGGTCGATAACTCGGACGTTATTCGGGCAATCCCCGAAGGCGGGAAAACACGACTAATGAAAGTGACAATTCGATAACGCGGTCGATAAGCCGCCTGCGGGGAGTCAGCACAGCGGGCGTAATATTTTATTTTGCCTTATTAGGGAAACATACTGTGACAATTTCACAATATTATACATCAATTTACATTATGCACTACACATATAAAATCCGGCCAATCATATGAAAAATTAATGCGATTCAGAAAGCTCCAGCACCCCGCATGCGGGTAAACGACCAACGAATACGGTTACCTGCATGCGGGCCCTATGGCATGCTTTTCAGAAATCTCCTGCATCCGGCATACGGGCCCCAGCCGCTCACTGCGTGGCCACCGGCCTTACGTAGGCGGGCTTCGGTTTGTGTTCACCGAAGGACAAAGGGAAACGTTTTGGCGGGAGAGTGAAATTGCGTGTTGCAATTATTTTAAATGAAAGCGTATAACAAATGATTAACGGGTGAGTCACACGGTTGAGTACGTGAGGGAGTATGTTTAATGGAATCCTATCTGTTGGTATGGTGACATTATTTGTATTTAATTAGGTTAGGGCTAAAGAGGTCACAGAAAAATTGAAAAAATAATCGATAATGTACATATGAGTTTAAAATAATGATTTGTCACTTAATAACACAACTTCTTTTTTATTATGATGGTTTTCAGACCTTTGATTCATTTAGTGAGATAATAGAACTAATAACATAGGTACCTAACAAAAAAAAACATAAGATTGTCGACTACTTTTCCTAAACTCACCAGCATATTTTCAAGATATCCTGTCAGATTTCTAAATGCATTGAATAATATATGGCGGGAGTTAAAATCTCAATAGCTCATGTATCTCATTTCCGGACGCAGATTGTACAGGCTCCCGAAGTGATTTCCGCAGCCCGACTCCGGAGTAACATGTCGTATCAAGTGACTGGTGCAGACAAATTTGTTCTTTTAGGGATAACTAAAATGAAGAAACCGGTTGCGACGTTACTCCTTATTATAAATCCGAACGTATAACATCTTCACACTTTGATTTAAAAATAAAGTTAAATATAGAAAAAATATTAGATTTGTTGCTTACTGAAATGTAAGGAAAATGTAGTTATCGCGTCTTCGTGACGTTTAGTTAGTTGTATTTTTTTTGTTTTTTTTTTATCCACAACGGGGTAGCACTTAGACTTCATCACACTTGATGTTAAGTGGTTATAAGGCTAAAGGTTGAAGCGCACTATTCCCGGAATCCTCAATCACTGAGGAACTGGCTATCCTATCTCTAACTGCCGGAACACAATAATGCTGATAACGTCATTGTTATGGCGTCAGACTTAGATCAGATGGTGGTAGCTAGCCAGGCGGAATAAGAACAAGTCCTACCACCAACCAAACCGAATACAATATGTACCCCCACTGGGAATCGAACCCGGGACCTCTTGGTCTGAAATCGGTGGTGTGAACCACTAGACCACAGAGGCGGTTTGTATGTGATAGAGTGACAGCTTCCACAACGCGACTGACGCGCGACCAACTTTACCCTTTACCGTGTCTGTCTGTCCAGAGCATTAAATGGATAATCCCAGAATTGTAAACTTGACTCAAGGCTGCTTAAGTCGAAAAACTTAATATTTCATCTATCGCCTGGCTTTCACTCGTGGGTTCGCCCTTTTATTTATTATATTTTGACGGAGTTTTATTCACCTATAATTGATGTCTGTCCGTACTCGGACGGCGGAGGTACAGCTCAGGTCACGGCTCTAAATATAACTTTAGTTTTTGGAAACTTAGAAAGAAGAAAGAAAGAAAGAAATACATTTATTGACTTGCACACACACATTTTATACAAACAATTAAGGCAGAACAAGAAAATAGGTTGACAGTGACAGAAGTGAGAGAAGAAAAGAATTAAGAGAGGTTAGGAAGTGTGTGCAGCCAACGACCCTGTCTCAGCCAAAAGCTTCTGAGTCGCACACAGGTGGGCGGAGCAACAAAGAAGCGCTGTTTATTCTGACAGGGTCAAATGTTTGAAGTAGGTACCTAATCATAGCCGGTGTCAGAATAATACATTACATAATGAAAAATAAAGTAAAATAAAAATAAAATAAAACAAATCAGTAGGTAATAAAGAGTAATAAATAAATAAATATAACAGTAATAGATTGCTAAAAAAAGAAAATGAAGTGCGGAAGACTAGGCTGTTTGTCTCAGGACGTTTGCCAATGCTCAGCCGCTCCGACGTGTACTCTGTGGCTGGTGCAAGCTAATCTGTGCGTGAGTGAGTTATGCAAACAATGGAGCATGGAGGCAATGAAAATAAAGCACTATGATATACAACGGAAACAAAAACAATCACTACATAACACAAACAACAATGATAAAAAGAATAAATAGAGTATATTTTTGCTTGCCATCCCGCTGTTGATCGCGGTATTCCGTGTAAAAGTGTTGTGACTAAATTTGAGGTAAGCAACTAGTTGTTTTGTTGTTTATTTATTTATTTTATTTATTTTATAGTAAAGCACTGCTACATGATACATATTACAATATTTAACAAAAATAACTTAATTCACAAAAATATCTGATATGCATCACAATTATTAGCGTGCATAGCTCTTATAACATATAATCGCAAACGAAAACAGTTCAAACTTTAATTACGCAAAACTACCTATTGACTAAAATATTTTAACAACTTATTCTTAAATACATTAAAACTGTCATTAAAGATGTCTAGATCCTCAATTTGATTACACAAGTTATTATATTCCTGACAAATTCGCACCACGGGAGATTGGAGACCAAGATTAGTTCTCGAAAACGGTAGGGCAAATAACTTGCGTATGCGTTGTCTAGGATACCTACCAGGAACCTGCAATGAGATGCTAGATAATAAATGACTACAGCAAATACCACCATTAATAATTTTATAAAGAAAAAGTAAGTCTGAAGTCCTTCGGCGTGCTTGAAGGCTAACCATTTCAAATTTACTAAGTCGCTGATCGTACGGTTGCCTGTGTGAAAAACCACTTATACTAAAGGCAAGATGTCTGCTGAAAGCTCTCTGGATGCTCTCAATTCTTTGTGAATGCACAGTATAGAAGGGGTTCCAAGCACAGGATGCATACTCAAGGTGGCTACGCACCAAAGCATTGTATAGGAGTATCTTGCTTCTAATATTTTTAAACCCCTTAGTATTCCTTTTGATGAATCCCAGCATACCAGCAGCTTTGGTCACAACAGAGTTAATGTGTGGTTTAAATGTGAGAGAGCTATCTAATAGGACTCCAAGGTCACGAATTTCCTTGACCTCCTCAAGTACATCATCAGCAATACGATAACTAGTTACTAGGGGCGTCTTTTTTTTTGAATATTTTATGTGGTAACACTTACTCGCATTGAGGGCCATGCTGTTTGAATTGCACCAGCCAATAATGGCATTTATATCCTGCTGCAGAGCGTGTTCATCTTCAACCGAATTGATGGTTTTATATAATTTTAGATCATCAGCATATAATAGAAATTTACAGTGTTTTATTTCTTTAGCTATGTCGTTTATAAAAACTAGAAACAACAAAGGTCCCAGATGCGATCCCTGTGGTACTCCTGAGCTGGCGATATAGGTGTCTGATGCAAAGCCATTAACAACCACAGTTTGCGGACGGTTTTGGAGATAAGACTCAAACCATTTCAACAACGGGCCACCTATACCGAAAACACTTAATTTCCTTAAAAGAGCCGAGTGGTTAACTTTATCAAATGCGCTACTGAAATCGGTATAGACAGCATCTACTTGGTTACCTCTGTCGACCTCCCGTGATACGTCCGAAATAAATGATACTAAATTAGTTTGTGCAGAACGGTCCGATAAAAATCCATGTTGAAACTCGCAAAGCTGGCTATAGAGTAGTTTGGTAATCGCCGGGTAAATGAGGCATTCAAAAAGCTTGGCAAAACACGAAAGAATCGAAATAGGCCGATAATTTTTAATAGAATTTATGTTACCCTTCTTATGTACTGGAACAATTCGGCATTTTTTCCATACATCGGGAAAAGTACCATCTTTGAGAGAACGATTAAAAATTAGCGTTAAAGGCTTTGTGATGACTTCCACACAATTCTTGACGAATATTGGTGGAAAAGTATCTGGGCCAGCACCCTTAGAAATATCCAGCTTCTTAATTACTCTTTGTACTTCAGATTCTTCAAACGCAACTGTCGTCAAAAAGTTACTATTAACACTATCAGTATATTCAATATTACCATGTTCTTCTGATTGGATGTTACTTGTGGAATAAACAGAAGAAAAATGATGGGCAAAAGAATTTGTGATTTCTTGTCCTGCATTTATTTCCACACCGTCTAAGTACATTTGAGAAGGAATATATGAAGGACTTTTGCGTTTACTCTTAACAAATGACCAGAACGCTTTAGGATTTCTACAAATATTCGCCTCTACCGACTCAACAAACTTACCATAGCACACATCAAACAATTTATGGCATCTGCTGCGTAATAACTGAAATTCAAGTTCATCTCGAGGATTGCTGTATTTACGAAAACGCTTACGCAATTTATCTTTCTCAGCCAAGAGCCTCACAAGATTTCGACTAAACCACGGAGGACGACGAGTTCTTCCAACCACACGACTTGGTACGAATTTGTCTTTAACCTGATCCAAGACCTTATAAAGCTCAGTAACCATATCATTAACATTATTACATTTTTGAAACAAGTCTTTCCATTCAATATGTGACAGTTCCTTAACTATGTTTGTATAATCAGCCTTAAAAAAATTAAAAGCATAACAATTCTTAGGTTTCAAATAATGCATATTATCAACCATGATAGTTAACAATAGACTAGGGTGAACAGGATAGCATTTACTTAAAAGCTGAAGTGGTTCTGTAATGGAGGAATTAGGTACGTTACTTATAATTAGATCTAGATATCTACTTTTACTATTTGCTATACAATTAAACTGTTGTAGGTTATTGGCAAACATAAAATCTACTAAAGTAAATCCCAGCTTTGTATCAAAGTTAGATGGGGTCATAATGGCACGCCCCTCAACCGAAGTCCAGTTAATAAATCCAAGGTTAAAATCGCCAAGAATGATTATATCATCAGTATGATTCAAAGCATTTTCCACAGTTCGCAAAAAATTACACAAAACATTTAACTTGACAGGGGGTGGCAAATACACAACACAAATTAAAATCTTTTTAGCAATATTGTTAACAGCAAGTTGTATCTGAACCCAAACACATTCTATGTCACTATCCCATTGGGAAATTTGAACAGATGGTATTTTATGTGAGACCGCTAGTAATACTCCACCACCATCCTGCTTAGTATTTTTTGTACACAGACGATCTCTACGATATACTTTATAACGTTCATCAAACAATTCACAGGAGGCAACGTTTTTATTCAGCCAAGTCTCGGTAAACGCAACAATATTATAGTTAGAGTTAGAGACACATTTAAAAACATCATCAGTTTTAGTTCTTAATCCCTGAACGTTCTGATAATAAATATTAAATTCATTTACATAATTTTGAGAAGACATTATTACAGATATTTAAATAATGTAACACTAACCACACAAACAATTAAGTCTACTTTATCATCTTCAGACTGTCCACAGACTTCATTACCAATGCTTGGCTGTTCTCATCCTTCCGGACATAAACGCGACCATTACGAACCCAGACGAACTTATATGAAAGCTCCTTCGCCTTTTTGCGAGCTGCGGCATGCAATGCTTTATTTCCAGGCGTAAGATGTTCTGCCACAAAAACAGCTGCGCTTGTTCCTCCAATGCCAAGATGATGACTAGCCAGCTTATCGTCAGAGTTCTTTTTATTAAATTTAACCACTGCGGCTAACATCGCGTCGCGGTTCCGAGCACTGCGCAGCTTCACAATAACTGCTCTAGGTCTTTTGTCCTCTCTCGATAGTTTGGCCACTCTGGTCACATGATGTATATCATCAGACTGTATCGGGTTTTCCACTACCTTAGAGAGCTGAATAACGGTGTTAATTAAATTTTCAGATCTGTGCTCGGGTATCCCATTAATCTCTAAATTGCATTCTCGCATGTGCAGTTCAACAGTATTTAAGCGGTGAGATAACTCGGTAACTGACGATTTTAGTTCTTGATTTTCAGATTTAAGCTCTATTATTAAAGCGCTCTTCTTATCTAAAGAAGAACGCATTTCTTCGAACTGTTTGTTAAAAAACGTCAGAGATTCACCAAAACCAGTAATTTGCCCCGATAACAGTTTAAGCTCATCGGTAACTTGTTCCTTAATCGCACATTTTAAGGCTGCGGATATCTCTTGGGTGATAATTTTACGAAGGTTCTCCTCCGACATGCAGAAATCTACCGTAGCTGCTACGGATTTGTTAGTCGGTGACTTCCGGCGCAAAGTTACATTCGTATGGTTCGAGCTATCTGAAGTCACAGGTTGATCCATTGAAACCATTGATGGTCGAATAGGAGAGTTTGTATTGTCAATTTTAGGGGTTTTGCTGTGACATTCCGGGCACCTCCAATTATTTTTATGAGTAATCTCCATTATCAAAAAACGCTTAAGTCCCACATTTGCGCAATCAACGTCGTACTTTGATTTGCAGACACAACAAACTAAACACTCATTTTTTCTTGTTATAACTTGACGACAACCAGCACAGTTATTAGATGGTGCCATTCTTTATAGTTCAGATTATGAACAAAAGCAATTTATAAAATATAAAAAAAAACTATTGAAAACTTGAGAAAGCGTTCGTGTTAATTTCTGACAACTATTTGTTTCGCACTAAAGATAAAGTACAAACAAATATAAAAAAGTTCATTAAGAAAAAAAAAACAAAACAAAAAATGCTTGTGTGAATTTGGGCTATTACCTATTTGTTTCGCAATAAAGACAAAGAATAAAATAATAATAAAAAAGTTCAGTCAAAAAGGATTTGAAGTCCGTCCTACGGCCGGCAATAGTAGCAGTCTTAACCACTACACCAAATCGACCATAAGGAGATGGGTAAAAATTTGATTCTGTTGGGTCGCAATGAGAGTATCTAATAGATGTATTGTATTGTTTGTATTGACTCAATTCTCGATTCACCTTCACTACGCACATAAAAGTTTTTTACACTCATTCACTACCGTCAGTATTTCACCAAAATTCACAGATTTAGCGACAATTCGTTTTGATTATATAAAAGTTTAAGCACTACTAGACAGTTTTATATGCAAGGCAACTGTTTACAACGTTTTTAGAGCCGTAAAACCACTTTTACTACAACTTTACTAGTTCTAAGTGAGGAGCGCACAGATATACGTGTTGTTTGTCCGAATGTTGTCGTAATGTGTGTTGTTGATTCAATAGGTAGGCTTTAAGATGTTTTTTGAAAGTAGTCTTTGTTTTTACAGCACGTATGGGAGGCGGTAAAACATTCCAACAGCGGGAGGCAGCAAACCTGAAAGACCCGCGGAAAGTCACAGTCCGGTGTTTGGGGGTCGGGAAGACGTAAGTGCAGGCCCTTTTCATGTGAAGTCGTCGCTCCCCAGCCCATACCAACTTGTCATATAGATACCCAGGTTTCTGAGTGTGGATTACGTCGAAAAGCAGACAAGCGAGATGTAACTTCCTACGAGCTTCCATTTTGAGCAAGTTGGCTGAGTTGAGAAACGGCGTGACGTGGCCGCGTGGTGGAACGTGAAAACAAAATCTGGCGCACGAGTTTTGAACCCGCTGTATCAGTTGCTTAGATCTTGCCAATAGACGTGGGCCAAATACTGTATCGCAGTAGTTGAGCCTGGAAAGCACCAATGACTCACATAATCTAATCCTAAGCTCTTCACATAAGTAGGGTCTAATTTTATATAATAGTTTAAGTCGATAAAAGCTATTTCGTGCACATTCAGCTACATGAGCCTCGAATGTTAGACTGCTATCCATGACCAGCCCCAGATTTCTGACCTTGTCTACACGCTCGATTGATACACCGTTGAGTGATATATTAAAAGGGCTTTTTCTTAGGTTATCTAAATTCTTCCTGCTTGCAAATAATATTAATTTAGTTTTTTTCGGGTTTAGGGTCAAGCAGTTAGACTCTGACCACGTAGCCACTCGAGCTAGATCCTCGTTGAGTTGCCCTTCAGCAGCAGCATAGTCCGATGGTCGAAAAGACAGATACAGCTGCAGATCATCTGCATAGAGGTGGTGACGACAATTTTTAATGTTTTCAGTGACATCAGCGCTGTACAGAATAAAGAGGATGGGCCCTAAAATAGATCCTTGTGGTACACCTCGCGACACAGGAAGTTTTGTCGACTGGCTTTTGTCACCGTCTGCACGTGAAATCTCGACATACTGACACCTATATGACAGGTAGCTATTAAACCATCTGATTGACTTGGCACTAACCCCATAGTAAGCGAGCTTGGATAGGAGAAGATTAGCATTTATCGCGTCAAAGGCGCGTGAGTAGTCGAGTAGAAGCATAGCACAGGCCATACCCTGGTCTTGTTCAGCTAGGATATTGTCCACGACGTCTGCCAAAGCAGTTGCAGTACCGTGGCCCCTACGAAAACCAGATTGAGTGTGAGGAAGGATGTTATTGTCCTCCAGATATTTGGTCAGTTGGTCGCAGACAACTTTTTCCAGCACCTTAGAAACACAAGATAACAAACTAATTGGTCGTAGATCTTGGACAGATTCAGGCTGGTTATTTTTAGGAAGCGGTTTGACCACTGCAGTTTTCCATATAGTTTTCCTATAACTTAGTTTGTTATAAGAATTATCACTATCAGACATTTTTAAAATAAAAAATAATCAATTAAAAAAACCATCACATATTAATTCCGGGGCTTACCCCGAAAGTAGGTAGGTAGATCAGATCATATATAATAGGTAGGTAGCATATAGGCACTTGTTTCCTGAAAATAACTGTAAAATAATATATCTATATTTTTTACAAATTTTAAGTACTTGTGATTTGCGAGTAATCCATAATTAAAAATACCCTATTTTAGGGAATCCTAGCCTTAAGCATCTTCCGTAATGGTCGGACGGTCGGCAAAAACTTTTATCTCGAGTTCATCCGTGCTTCGGAAGGCACGTAAAGCCGTTGGTTTCGGCTGCATTTGCAGTTGCAATACCTATACCAATCCACCATGACCCCGTGTGGTTGGTCATGGCCCATTCTCCTCATCCAACCATAAAGGCTAGTACCCCAGCAGTGGAGACATTAAAGGCTGTTGATGATGATGATGATTAATATTAGTGTTGAATATCTTATTCTACGGGGTCGTAACACGAGTAGACACTTAGAATAATAAACCACAAACAAACAAAAAATAAGTACTACGTACAGTAAACATCATTAGCGAGATAAGAAAACAACATAAAACAGCCAAAACAACTACCGATCGAAAACAAACCATCTGCCCATGAATCTTTAAAGGCACGCCGCAACTTATCCAAAAACTCGGCAAAACTCGGCCAGTTATGGGTCGAACTCGCGAACTCGATAAAAAGTAAATGTGGATTCGTCGTGAATATTTATTCGACACGCCCGATGATGGACTGGCAAAAACTTAAGTTATTGCCTTTCAGTTTTCTGTTGTCTTTTTTAGATTTTGCGAAAGCCGAGCTATTATTATTATTGTTTACGGTAACCGGGAAACAATAACACGTTATTATAAAACGCTAATGAAAATAATAATGATGCGGCCAGAATAGGGGCTTACCCCTACTACTTAAATCAATTTACGGGAAAGTTAGATATGATAGGTAGGATAGCTTTAATAAATAGATCGTACCTACTATTTAACAAAAATCAATCAACTGGTATTATTGAAGTTCGAGCAAAGCATCTGAAAATTTCAAGTCAATTTTAACCTCCTCTGTGGTCTAGTGGTACACCACCGGTATCAGATCCAGAGGTCCCGGTTTCGATTCCCAGTGAAAGTGCATATTGTATTCGGTTTGGTTGGTGGTAGGGCTTGTTCTTAGTCCGCCTGACTAGCTACCACCATTCTTATTTAAGTCTGAAGCCACAACAACGATGTATTCAGCATTGTTGTGTTCCGGCAGTTAGAGATAAGATGAAATTCCGGGAGTAGTGCGCTTCCACCTTTAGCCCTATCATCACGTTACATCAGGTATGATGAAGGCTAAGTGTTGTGAATTAAAAAAAGTTATAGAAAAAAATATAACTCAAAAATTTCATATTATGTGTGAAGAATAATTAATATCGCTAATTCTTAAATGTTTGGGAGCGTATAAAATTCAACAATTTCATATTTAAGATGTTGTTAACCAAATCTAGTAACAGTTAGATTGATTGTTAGACCCAGCTTCAACGGGGACCAGATAAATTGATATTCAGTAAATATTGGCGGATAAAATAAACCGCAAATTGAGTTTCCAAAAGCGGCCTAAATTAATTTGCAACTTCATAACAGCTTCACTGTGACACACAATTTTTATTAAAGGCAAATCCGGGCTTTCGGCTACTCCATGAGGACACCACACTTTTGGGTAAACAATATCGGTTTTCGTTTTGGTATTATCGACAACATTCGAGGATTAACCGACCGCAACTTCGAAACGGGATGTTTACTTTTTTTTATACTGGCACGTGTAAAAACCTCTTTTAACGGAACGAAGAATTAATTATCAATGCTTCTATTCTATAATTTTTGCACTATAATCTTTTTGTTTTCTTTTGTTTTGTAAATTCGGTATTTGAAAATAAATTCGCAAAAAATAGCATACGGCAAGCGGATGGCAAGCGGTGTAAAACTAGAACAGAGTTTAGACACAGTAAATTTTTAGACGGGCTTAGTTTTTGTCATATAGTAGCTTGTCTTGATTAGTGACAAGTGAGAAGTAGGTATACTATTTACACGGTGGTGTTAGCAGATGGTGGTGTTACCTGCCTGACATCGATTCAAAAATTTACTTCACTAAGCACGTGTCGTGGCTATTTACACAACACCGCAAGTGACAAGTGCTTAGCAAACTATGGTGGGGTAGTCTTCTTGTCACTTAGTAAATAAGATGGGCTTCTATTCACTCGCACTGGCAGTGTCACTAATAATAAGCACTAATGCAGCCTGCTTACGCGGTGGGTAAAAGTGAAATGGCAAGTACTAAGCATTAGTTACTAAGTTCGTGTAAACTCTGCATTCTTACTTTTTTTTTATCCACAACGGGTTAACACTTAGCCTTCATCATACCTGATGTTAAGTGGTGATAAGGCTGAAGATGGAAGCGCACTACTCCCGGAATCCTCAATCACTGAGAAACTGGCTATCTTATCTCTAACTGCCGGAATACAATAATGCTGAAAACTTCATTGTTATGGCGTCAGACTTAGATAAGATGGTGGTAGCTAGCCAGGCGGACTAAGAACAAGTCCTACCACCAACCAAACCGAATACAATATGTACCCCCACTGGGAATCGAACCCGGGATATCTTGGTCTGAAATCGGTGGTGTAAACCATTAGACCACAGAGGCGGTTAAGTGGTTAAGCGACCTTGTGAGCGAGCAATAATACGTAAACAAAAACACTCAAAAATATCTGTGCCGCAAAAGCCATATATTGTAATTTGACATAGTCCTATGTTGTTTAACATATTATAGCTCGTGACTGTACTTAAAAATAAGTCTAGCTTTCTTTTATTTTATTTTTACGAGAGAAAGGTATGTGTTGAAAAATATTTTGTTTTCAATTAATGTTGTTGTTTTTTGTTTTGTGTGTGCTATTGCCACCCACGTTACCATTTTTTTTATTTCACACTATGTAAACTATGTATCATAATAAATATCATGTAAGTAAGTAGGTAACTAGATTTTAAGGATATCGATTAGAAAGTGTAAAGTCAAAGATATGACAAACATATTTCTTTTTAAAAGTTTTTATAACTTAACTTACGATAAATTGACGAACGATTTAAAAGTAGGTGAATGGATTTTTATGTGTCAATGGAATAAGAAATTCTCTCACAATGCCAAAGTGCATCGGAAAGTCTTTGTGTCTGGCACTTTTCCAGTGTCGAAGCCGGATGTATGCTATTATTAGCTGTTGTCCTAGGTGGGCGACGCGACGCATTACGCAATCCGACGCGATGCGACCCATAGATTAAGGGCTTATTACACTTGGCTAAATTCAACATCGTATTAAGCATACATTGCTTTCTTTGAGCTCATTTGTAGCAAGTGATGCAATCAAAACAAGCTATGTATGATATTAATTAGATGCTGAATTTAGCCAAGTGTAATAAGCACTTTAGGAGCGCAAGCCGACATAAATCAACTTGCTTGATATTTTCGCGTCGCGTCGCATTGCCGCGTTGGTCTTCCACATAGGACAATGGGTTATGAGCTCGTATATCCATAATAGTAAAGTAAAGTAAATACAACGAATATTTCACACCCAATTAACAAGTTGCAGAATTAATCCCCTACGAACAACGAACACGAATGATTTATTAATTCGATTTTAAACAAATGAGAAGCAAAATTTTTAATATATTGAAATATGGAATATTTCGTTTTAATTTTAATTTTATGGAAATAACCAAACATTTTTTGTAACTCTGTATGAGTTAACACATGTAAGGATTACAGAAATACATAAATAAAGATAAGTACATATTAACATCCGTATTTAAATATCTAAAGTCTGTTTTATAAGCTCCTTTTAAAAGTACCAATTGACAAAGTGCCATTGAAGTTAGGGGTTTCTTCTTAAGCGACCTCATTTTCTATTTATTTGTTATCTTTTTGAATATCACTTTTTTTGTCTGTACCTCTGGAATAAGAAAAAGAATCTACGGTTAATATTTGAATATACAACGTGTTCTATTTGTGTCATTCAAAATATACGGAACACAACAAAACGATTCCATTGTATTACAATAGTGAATTTAATGTGGCAATGTGCAGAATACCAGTTCTGAACTTGTAATGCTAAGTGGCTGGAACTTGTACAAGTTCCGCGATTGTGTTGATGGTACTTGGTAAGTTGGCAAATAATGCAATAGGCCCAACTTAGTTCGGCATGTTCCAGGTTTTGATACTGTTTTGGTCCCATGGCTTAATTTACATGGAATCGTTTACTTAAAACGAGATCTTCATACGAATTGAACTCTTCTATTCTAGTTTTGAAATATTTTTATTATTGTGTGTTGGTGGTAGGGCTAGTTCTGGCTAGCTAGCTACCATCATCTTATCTTAGTCTGTAGCAATGGCAACAATAGTTTCAGTATTAATTGTTGTGTTTCATCTTAGAGATAGGATAGCCTGCTCCTCAGTGGTTGAGGATTCCGGGAGTAGCGTGCTTCTACCTTCAACCTTATCATCAATCACATATTATCAGGTGAGATGAAGCTGAAGCGCTACACCCTGTTGTAAATAAAAAAAACATTCTCAGTCTCTTTTCTTCCAGATTTTGTTACTGTTTTGGTCCCATGGCTTAATTTACATGGAATCGTTTACTTAAAACAGATCTACATACGAATTAAACTCTTCTAGGTATTCTAGTTTTGAAATATTTTTATTATCTGTGTTGGTGGTAGGGCTAGTTCTGGCTAGCTAGCTACCATCATCTTATCTTAGTCTGTAGCAATGGCAACAATAGTTTCAGTATTAATTGTTGTGTTTCATCATTAGTGATAGGATAGCCTGCTCCTCAGTGGTTTAGGATTCCGGGAGTAGCGTGCTTCTACCTTCAACCTTATCATCAATCACATATTATCAGGTGAGATGAAGCTGAAGCGCTACACCCTGTTGTAACTAAAAAAGAACATTCTCAGTCTCTTTTCTTCTTTTCTTGTCTAATACCTACAGATCAATTCAGTAAAATAAAAATATTTGCTTGTGGTAGGTACTTGAATGAGTTTTTGATTTAAAATGAATTTGTCATACCAACGAGACCCCCAAAGCGAAATGCTCGATGAAATTAGTCTACATTAAAAATATACACGACATACAATATCTATTTGGCGAAATATCACACAACCGCCTCAGGGAGATTGCATACATGTATTTTTCTATTTTTTTGCGAACGTGTTATGCGGCGCATACGAGATGATTTTTAGTTTCGGTTTTCCCGTTAGCTGTGATATTTGCGTGTCATATTAATTGTTAGAGAATCAGGTCCATAGTGATCTTTGGTGTCTAAAATAACCGTAGATAATCTTTTCGGTTTCAGCGTTCGGCTTCGGCCAAGAATTTTTTACGAATTTTCGTTCTTCAAATAGATTTTTCGTTCATCTAGATAGCGTTGTACAGTTTTTCTTCCTTATTTATATACCAGAAGTGACTTAGTATCAAAGCAGATCCGGGATTCGCAACAATGGCTAACTAAAGTATAAATAAATAAAAAAGTTGCTTTGTTGTAAACAAAGAAAAAGTTCTTCCAAATTGTCAAAAGCATGCTAACTCAAGTTTAACTTAATATGCTATTCAGTACCTGTTAATGTAAAGCTTAAAGCCAAAGTTAGTTTAAAGTAAAATAGACGAAATGAAACTGCGCCTTACCGGAACCTGCCCAAGAGTGCGGCGCAACTCTTCAGCCGTGAACTAGGGCTAAAGTGCTCCTTCGAAACTTCGGACTCGCACTCGGCTTTAGCAAGATTTAGGTTCCGCGCAACCTGAGTTAACATTGGCTAGCTACATGATTTCGCCGTAAAAACTCGCCGCTAGCTCTGTGCGTGAGCACGGTAAAATATAGACGACATCAAAAACCGTTTACGGGAATCTGCTCAAGAGTTCGACGCAACACTTCAGACGCGAACTCAAGCTAAAGTACTCCTTCTAAACTTCGGACTTGCACGCGGCTTTAGCAAGATTTAGGTTCCGCGCAAATGAGCCGGCGACCATGGACACCGGTGGCTAGCTACATGACTTTGATCCGTAGATTCAATGAAATTTCGGCACTTGGGATTCCCCGCATACGAGTAGTGACTGGGTTTTAGCGACTCTCTGGTAGCCACTTGCTATTCAAAACGCCTTCTACGATCGGTCTTTCAGTAGTCTGACACTGTCCACTATCGATTGCTCATTTACAGACATCGGTGTGGCTGGATTAGTTAGTAGTCACGTAGGAAGATGTTACCATCGTAGTTTGCAAACAAGTTAGTTTTGCCAAAAAATGTATCAGCAGTTTAAACGTGAATTTAAATAGGTTTAGATTAGAGAACCTTGCTTCAAAAATATTTTTCAACTATTGTTTATTTAATGAAATATAATCATATTTAATTAAATAAACAATCATACCTCATACATCACTAATAAACATCATACGTACTGAGGTGCCTTTCTAGTCTATTTATTTCAACATCATCTGTGGTTTTGTTTTTACCTTTCCTTATAATTTTCCTATTATCACAGATAATATAATGGGTACTATACTAGTACTATTAGCTTGCGGCGGATTGAAGACGTGAGCACGAACATTTTAATGGCTTACAAAAGCCACTTCTGACGTCTTCATCGAGGCAAGGCTCAAGTTCCACCTGCAATATATCAGCGACTATTATCTGAAACTGCAATCCAAACTTAGATTCGCATCTACGTAACTCGAGTTACGTTCCAATTGCGAGCCTGAACATCGAATTGGAAGCGCATGGCTTCAAAGCGAGATGAAATTATGGAATATTCCGGTTATAATTCATGTCTAGTCACTTGAGAAAGCTTAATTTATGGGTCTGCTAGATTTTGGTCTTACCTGTTATAGCAATCTGGTCTAAGGGCACGCTAATGCATGAATAATTTTGTGCAATGGGCGTGACACGCGGCGCGCCTAACGAAAATAGAAGAATAGTAGTCAAATTATTTAATTCACTACTTAACAGTGTATTTTCTCTTTTTGTTAAAAGAGACGATTCGTTCTTATAGCGCTATACAATAGTGGCGTAGTGTTACTCCTAAATAATATAGTAAAGATAAGACTAAAGGTGGAATCTCACTACTCCCGGAAACCTCAATCACTGAGGAACTGGCTATCTTAACTTGGCCGGAACACAACAATGGTGAAAACATCGCTGTTAAGGCGTCAGACTTAGATAAGATGGTAGTAAGTTGTTAACCAAGCGGACTTAGAACAAGTCCTACTACCAACCAAACCAAATATAATATGTACCTCCACTGGGAATCGAAACCTGTGGATATAATACCAGTGGTGTATATGTCGCAGCCAACTGGTTGAATCCGCCATTCAATTAAACGCCTAAGGTCCGGTTGCTCGTACATTTAACTTTGGTCAAAATTGACAAAAGTTAAAATTTAACTGTTGTCAATTTTGACATCGGTAAAAGAAAAATACGTTGTTTATCTAGGGTAAAAAGTGTTGTCTGTACTATTTTATTAACCTTCCCTTAATTACTAATGTCAAAATTTAAACCACCCCCACCCTGTCGGTTATTTTGACCGCCGTTAAATCTGTAATTTGACTGCTCGTTAAAGTAACCGCTGCTTCAACAACGCTTTTTAAATTTGACCGCCGGTTAATTTTACTTTAACCATAATTTAACCCTAACCAAGCTTCGAGCAACCGGACCTTAGCCGATGATTTTTTTCGTAAGCTATTTTATCTTCCCATAAGTTGACAAAGTCACAAAAAAGCCACGAAATTTCTATCCTATCACCTACAGGACTTCCGAGGGGTACATGCTGCCATACTTAACCATCCGCCGGATTCAAACATCCGCCTGCGACATATACACCACTAGACCACATAGGCGGTTAAAAAACTGTTAGCTAATTTTAGTGCACAGTTCCAGATCCTTTAACTCTTGTAAAGCCAGGGTCTTTTTTAACCGACTTCTAAATCAAAAAGGAGGAGGTTCTCTATTCGTCTGTATGTATGTTTTTTTTTTTTTTTTTTTTGTGTATGTCCACCGATTACTCGAAGACGGCTGAACCGATTGGAATGGTTCAAACGTTATTACATCAGGTTGGTTTCCAAGTTGGTCCCATTTTTTGATATTTTGAAATCGGTTCAGTAGTTTTCAGGAAATCTTGAAAATACTGTCGTTTTCGTACCACTTTATGTGAATTTAATACGTATCTTTAGGCATAACTCCTTTGTTTATAAACCGATTTAGATGATTCTTGTTTTGTTAAAAAGGGGATACCTCAAGGTATTTTAACCGACTTCGAAAAAAGAGGTTTTGAGTTTGATCACATACCTATTTACCAGAAAACACGTAAATTGCCTGCACGATGCACTAAAAAGAGTGAAATAAAAATTATTTAAAAAAAAAAACCGCCTTCTAAAAAACCACATCAAAAAAGTAAGAAATAATTCCTCACCAAATAAATAACTTAAGTACTTTGAAGTCGGGCGGGTTTTAACAAAAACAACAAAAAATTGTACATGTTTCACGAGGAATTATTTCTTACTTTTTTGATGTGGTTTTTTTTAATGGCCCATTTTTTATGTAAACAAAGCACTTTGAGTGCGCGGCTATCGCTATCCCGAACATCTGGTTATACTTAGGCCGACTTTGGTTACATTTATAATAAGCTGAACAACAAGGCTATAAACTAAGACTATTTCGACAGTTTTACGATATGTTTTGTTTTTATAATGGTCGTTCGAACTTGACCTTTTGAGTAAACAAAGAACAATAGTGCGGTCCATGCGATAATTTTTTTTTCACATAGTTATCGATATAATAACATATAATAAGTATATATATTTAGAATCTACATGAAAAAATCTATCTGATAAGAATATAATGTACGGAATTTTTTTTTAATTTATTTTTTGAAATTTTCATAAAACTAATTACTTCCGGTTTCAAAAAAAATCGAAATGAAATGTTTTTTATTTATTTTTTCTTCTGGATCACATATTATAGTGTATTTTTATAGTATGACGAATTTATCTCTCTTTTGAACATCGAAAACCGCATACAAAACATATAAAAATTGCTATACTAACAAAAAAAAAACAATTGGGGGTAGTTGCAAGTGCGTGTATACACGCACCTGGTCGTTGAGAGGTATAGTTATCTCAGTGTGAGCGCAATGATTGTAATATAATATAAGAAACAAGTATTTTTGTAATATACCTAACTATTATAAATACCGAGAAAGCACGGTACTGAAATCTAGACCCAACACTAATGAAAATTAACTTTTCACTTCTCATGCTCATAAAGTTCGTGTTTATGTTGGGTATAGGCTGCATAAAATCGCTTTTTATGCTCTAGTGCATAAAGTAAAATCTTCGTCTAAGTCTCAGACTTTAAGACAAAGGTCGTCTGGTAAACAGCCACTCACGCAAATAAACTTCGTTAAATAAACTTATTATTTCATTCTGTTTCTTCAATTTTGTACATAATCCATGTTAAATTACTAAATTAATAAAACTAGGCAAAATTAATGAGTTTTTTAAGAGATAAGTATTTCAAGAGCATTATGGACTACTATCTATGCGAAAGTCACTGTGCTGCCAATACCACGTATAAAAAAAAAGAAAAAGAAAGTTTTCCTGCTAATATGGCGAAGTCATTATTTTTTCTTTTTTGCAATATTGTTATTTATTTTCCTCACACTCTAAGTGAAAAGCAGAGTGTAAAACTTGTACATAAAACCCATTTTACCCTCGAATTGACTATCCACCCTCGCCTACGGCTCGGATGGATATATACGTCTCGGGTAAAATAGTACTACATATTTATGCACTTGTTGTATAATCTACTATTGAATCCCAGCGATTATTGCGATAGTCAAGTTGTTCTAACAAGTTAGCATTTGAAGGTGTTTATTAGAGACGCACTTAGTCATAAGCCACTGACTAATCTACGGACGGACTTCATATATTCATATTCATATTCATATTCATATTATTTATTCATTCATAAACATGGGTATTACAAAGATGTCAGTGAAATACAGAAAAAAATAGGTACAGCCATGATTCACCTTAAAGGTATATGAACATTATTATTTTGTACACACTAGAACCGCAATTATTTGATTAATAAAAAAATTTTCTTAAATAAAATGTCAATATGAAAATGTCAATATATGAAAATGTCAATATATGAAAATGTCAATATATGAAAATGTCAATACATGAAATGTCAATATCCTTATAATAATTAATAGGCGTAGAACTACATATAACTAGATGTCTATTTTGTCATTTAAAAATAAGCTTATGTTTTCTTAGCTCTTGCTTTCTTGTTTTCATAGCGCCAACCGATATTCTATCAAGCACACTTAAATAGTCATGAAATCTGATTCATAGGCAAAATACATAGCAATAATTTCTTATTTAATATTGCACACACACATTTTAAATGAAATTCATGAATACACAGTCAATTATCAACCATGTAATAATGTAGGTAATTCTTGAAAGTTTGTGATGGATGTATGGATGGATGCATGGATGTTTGTTACTCTTTCACGCAAAAACTTCTTAGCGAATTTGGTTGAAATTTGGCACACAGATAGTAGAAACCCCTGATTAAAACATAGGATACTGTTTATTCCGATATTCCCACGGGGACGGGAACCACTGAACGGAATGGTGGGTGAAAAATTAAACACTGCAACTTACCTACTAAATGCAGGAAATATAATAAACACAAAAAAAAACTGCATTTATTTTATTTTTGGATTATTCATGTGAAATAAATGAATGACGAAGTTCTTTATAGTAAACCATTTTGTGGTGATAAATCATTGAACGACGACTAAAGTAAAATTAAAATGTTGCTAATACATACACATTCATCGCACATCATCATTGATAATGATCAACCGTACGACGCCCACTGCTGGGCAAAGGCCTCCCCCAAGGATCTCCACAACGAATAGGCTTTAAGATACTTACTAACAAATACTGTAGGTAAGTACCTTTATTTTTAGCAAATAAATTATTCAATTCAATAGGTACACAGTTACAAGGTACAAAAAAGATCTTATTTACATAAAACCAACGACTGCAACAAGACAACTATTTTATAAATATCATTGTTTTCAATTTAAGTACTTCTCTTTTCTTTTTCAAAAACAAAAATATGATTTTTTCTTGATTTACTTCAAGCTTTCTAAACAGTTAATTTATTTATCTGTCGACATTAATTTGACAAATATCGCTCTTTTTGAAACCACACATTTTGTTATCGTTTTAATGCGGAACGATTCTCGCTCAATCGCTAAACCTGTCGATTATAATAAGGCGTTAAATTATGGTTGAAAACATTCGAGATTCGAGACAGACAGCCGATCGCATTCGTCTCAATTACGCGGACAGCCGATCTGTCAGTCAGTCTCCCCGTGGTGTGATTCGTTACCGATTTCATGAGGAACAGGAAGATTAGGATTAGATAGCGAAAGTGTTTTGGTTTCTTGAGTATTAGTGTTAGAAAGAATAAATACTAGTAAATAAAGAGAGCAACGCGGCAACGCGACGCGAACATATCAAGTGATTTGATTTATGCGTGGTTGTGTGGCCTTATCAGTCTGCGTGCACCTATTCAATTTGACGACTCTGTATGAAATAGAACCGGCAAGAAACCCGTAAAGGGCAATAATCCTTGACGAGTTTCTTCCCGGTTCTTCTCGCAAGGTTTCTCGCCGTAGGATTTGCAAATCGATGGCGTAAAGTCTTTGACATTCATAAGTCTACAAGACTTCACATCACAACCTAAAGTGAATAAAGAAATTTTGAATTTTTGATAAAAAAATATGCATTTTAACGACTGCTAATGAAGCCGGGACCAACACGGCTTAAGGCCACAGCAGATACATCAACTCGGAAAGGGATCGACACCGTATCGCCTTTCTCCTCGCCGTCAACCAGGCGTCAACCTAACGCAAGCACGTAACCAAACCGGATCAGCTTCGGTACGTCGGCTCGGCTAAAAAATAGGCTCCATATCAAAAAAGGTGTACATGGGATCAACTCTCGGAATTTCAGTCTGATTTTTTGAAATGTGGTTAGTTCATTTTCATTTTCTATCACAGAGCTTAAACAATTTGACTATGGGACAGTTCTATGCGTTTAAATGTTTAGATTTATGGTCTGGTATTGGTCAAAGATTTTATTCAAACAATCCAGTACTTTTAATTTTTAAATACCTACCTACTTACAATGAAAATCTAACGTACAATAAAATACTATCTTTTAAACCTTTTGTTTTACAATGGTGATTAAGGCGACTAGTCGGAGTAGGGTTTCAGCTTAGCAGAAAAGCATGTGGTTGCCTTTAATTTATTATTCAGGCCTTCGTCGGGAACTTTCGTTAAGTGCGTAGTAGGCTGTGTCATCTGTGAAAGTACTAAATATGGCAAAGACAAACAAGAATCTTCAAAATGTATTTAGAACAATTAATTTTGTATTATTTTTTCTATAACGGTGTAGCACTTAGCCTTCATCACACCTGATGATAAGTGGTGATAAGGCTGACGGTGGAAGCGCACTACTTGATGATGCAATCGTATTTAACTGTATATTCTAACACAGTATAGTCAAATATCCACAAAGTTATAGCTCAAGTAACTATAACTTCGTATACAAAAAGTTAAAGTTACAGTAAATCAAATAAAAAAAAATTGGGTTTAATTTGAGTAGAGTAGAGTGAAGCGCGGGTTACGTCACACCACTCACACCGCCAGCTGGCGAGCGAACTAAAGAACCGGGCAAAGCGAAAAGTGACTTTCGGGGAGACGCTAGCGAGCTTGCTCGCAGTATGGACCGCAGTATAAAAAGAGGTGAAACCACAGACATAGATTTACATAGACAACGCAAGTATCACGATTTGTATTGAAACCATGCGTGCCGACTTTTTAAGGCGCTTCTCGGAAAAAGTATGGACTTTTTGATTTAAAACTATAGGACGGTTACAGTTGTTACAAATCTGGTAATAAGATATATATTTCTTCATACCTTTATCTAGAATCGTATAGTTTCAAAAACACGATTTATGATTTTGCCTCGACACTTTTTCTTTTCGAAAAGACCTCTAAAAAATTCTAAAATACAAGATTTTTCTTAAATGGGGTTACTTACACTATTGGAAATTGGTTTAATTAGTGGACACAGCATTTTTTAAAAATCGCTGTAGTTTTTGAATACGAAGTGATTTTGTGTTTTTTTGCCTAATCTGCAAAATCGGTCTCGCTCCCACGCGCGTCGTTTTCTCATTGCTATCTCGCTTCAGCATAGTTTTTCCGAGTATCGCCTTAACATCTACTGTGACGTCAATAAATAAATAAATAAATAGTCAAATATAAAGTTATTCAAATAAAATAAAACTTAGTAAGATAAACTTTTTTTTTTACCCGTGGTACTACTGGTAGTAATACTAGTAGTATCACGGGCAGCAAGGTTTCTGACTCATATTAATAAGGGCAGAATTTGTAACGATTATGTTTTTAAAACGAATTTAAGTATGATGGATTTTGATAAAACAAAATTCTTGTACTCCTTTAACAAACTTACTAAAACTTTAATAGAACGACATCTTCAATCTTCAAAAGACATCTTAAAAAACATAACCTTATATTAGTCCGGTCCTTGTTTATGCGAGCCCTTCGCAACATTAATGCATATTTCATACCCCAATAAATAATGTAAGGGCAGATCCAAAAAAACCGTAACTTGCTGGGCATAATTCACCAGAATTTAATCATGACTGTAATAACTTGGGAGTCCGTCTAACTTGGCTTCGACTATAAAAACCGCAGGATTAACGGTTACACTTCGGCATTCAAGTTCCAAGTGTCCCAACTGAGCTTTCTATTATTCTTACTGTTCCTACATAATTATATTATAGTTGGCGTTAAAATTACTATTATTCTCATTTTATTTAATTACTCAATTCAATACATAAACAGGTTATAATCAATATGGGACCAGACTCTAACTCTAAACAGTGTACATAACATGCATAGTTATAGTAGGTGTTAAACAGCAAAAAACAAAAAGAAAAGTGTGTCAAGTGGTCGAAAATCAAACTAAAACATACAAAATAGTTAATTTAAACGAAAACATTCAAAATCTTTAAATTCTATTCAATGTTTTTCTTCATATAGCAGGTAGGTATATAGCTGCCAGTAAAAATAGGCGGCCAAAATTTAATTTTTATAGGAAAACAAAAAATCACCATTACAGTATATAAATAGCTATAGATAAACAATTTATAATCTGAAACATAGTCTTCCAAGTCGGCCTTAATTTTAATCTAAAGTCTAATCTCAAGAACTCAATTTAGATATCGAGTTCACTCACTATCAATCTAGTATTCAATTTCTAGCTCAATCGTAAGCTTAAGTTCCAGCCACTATCTTCATACTAAGCGGAGTCTAAAAGCGAAGCTAATCGAAAAAAGGTTCTTTCCGTTTCGCATATACCTACATATCATGTCAGCCGAATCGACGCCCACTGCTGGGCATCCCTCAATAAGCTCGCATATTTTAAGACAGGAAAGTGCGAGAAAGTAAGTTTACCAAGTTTTGTTTTTGATGGTGGTAGGACTTTTTATCTTGTTAGTTACCACCATGAAGCTCGACTTAATACTGAGGTAACTGGAGAGTGCAGTACGAACAATTTTTTGAATACCACAAATAACACAGTGGCTGTCTTCCGTCTCACCTACACTTTAAAAAAATACGTATGGTCATATGAGACAGCTGACAGCCACTACATACATAAATGTCAAATTTGCTGGCGACACTTTTTTATTCAGGGTGAGAGCTCCAGTTACCTCAGAGTATTAAGTCAAACTTCATGGTTACCACCATCGTATCTGTCTGTTGCCATAGCAATGATGGATGACAGATTTACAGTACCTATTGTTGTGTTCTGGCACTTACGCCCGAATTCTCGAACGCAAATCATCTTTGGGAGCGTCTCAAACATCATGGCATCTCTTTCATACGTTTGACATTTAAAGTGACAGGGCGATGTGTGAGACGCTCCCAAAGATAAGTAGCGTACGAGTATTCGGGCATTAGTGTACGGCCAGAGTGCCCGCTCTGGTTGAGCGTCGGGCGGGGCGGGGCGGGCAGCGTTCATCATTTGGTTGCCGACGCTTCGGCCGCTACTCAGGACACCACTATGGGCGTTTGTGCACTACCACTGAATTTTACCGATCCGGAAAAAAACGGATGCTTGTATTTTAATAATTAATCATTTATATTAGTAATTAATTAAATACAAGCATCCGTTTTTTTCCGGATCGGTAAAATTCAGTGGTAGTGCACAAACGCCCTTCGCGTTAGTATTTGTTTAACAAGAACGCTGCCTGCCCCGCCCCGCCCGACGCTCAACCAGAGCGGGCACTCTGGTCGTACACTTACAGATAAGATAGCCCGTTTCTCAGTGTTTGAGGATTTGGTGAGTAATAAGATTCCACTTTCAGTCTTATCATCTCTTAACATCAGGTGTGATGAAGGCTTAGTGTACCACGTGATAGAAAAAATATCAAACAAGCAACATTTTAATAGGTCCAAATATTGCATGGGATCCTTATATATGCGAAAGTTGGATACCTACCTATTGAATATTACATATTTTGTTAAGTTAAGTATAGTTTATCCACTTATTACATCTGCCGCAGAAAATGGAAGACGACAGAATATATCAGACGCTTTTGTAATTGATATTTTCTGTAGCGTTCATAAAAATGGAGGCTTGGTTACGCGAAATAGGGAGAAGGGTTTAATATATGACATATATTTGTGAATATACGTCGCTTATACGAGTGGGGGCTGCAATAATCTCACAAAGAGAGTAAATATATGGATCACATTCATAGCCTTCAGTCAGTCACAAGTGTATGTCGGCAAGGGTTACCAAAACTTTATCCATAAAAATACAAACATATTTTTCTTTCGCGGAACATATAAATATACCTGATAAAATAAGAGAATGAAATAACTACATTTTCATTTTACAGTTTTACATAAAATAGAAGTTTTATGTCAAATTGTAATTTAGGGGCAGCCCTAGGGAATATCATATTGGGGTAACCTGCAGCTGTTTATGCTGAGACGGAAGGGAAAATTGCTAGGAAACACACTCGCATACGGCAAACGAGAATAATAGTAATTTTTGGCGAATGTGCACGGAAATGGGTCGACAGTACGTTTGCTATGCAGCAGCTATTATGGAAGCAAATAAACTGTTATTCAGATGTTAATTCATGCCGTTTGTTCATAAACAAAATGAAAGAGATGGCACTGCTACTGAAGAATGTAGTAAGGACGTTGGTTGTTTGGCTGCAGTATAAATATACATATATAAGCTAGTAGTATAACGTTTTTCATGAAAGCCTCATGGAAGGCTAATAGAGTCACTTTAAGTAGGTAGGTGGTGAGTCGCAATAAATCATTTAGGTCGCAGTGACAACAGCTCCGTCGGCACCTGCATATAGCTCCTAATCAACAAATATAATATAAAGTAAAGGAAAAATTGTGGTAACAAAAAACATCAGCCCTGCAAGTAACTTACAGGCGGGATTAGACCCCGCGCCCGTGGGAATGCAGCCGATGCTCTGACCAACTAACCTACCGAAAGCATACCGAAACGCTTACGAGACTTGTCGAATTTTGCTATCACGTTTCACTCTTTTTTAACTATCACAATTTTTTTTACTTACATAATAGCATTGCGTATAGACCTTCTTATAAAAAAAAATAAAAATCTTAGAAATGAATTCCTTAAGTTACTGGGCACCACTTTGCCTTGGCATGAGAAATGTATGGCCGACGTCAGCTGTTCCACTAATAAGCGTGTATTCGATATTGGAATTGGAGATGAAGGTAGTTCGTCAGATAAACGGGCGTCGTGCGTGATATGGTTAATTCGCGTAGGGGTTACGTGTGATGTTATCTTTCTTTCCTTGACGACCGATTTGGCGCAGGTTGGTGGTGGAGGTCTCGGGTTCGATCTCCGAACAAGACAAATATTTGTGTGCATGAACATGTCTATTTGTCTTGGTCTGGGTGTTTTCTATGTATACAGGCTGTTAGGGGCACCCTTGCAAAAACTTTAAACATGGCTTCAGACCATCATGCTGAACAACGTACAGCAAGAATTTTTTGTCGGAAATGAAAAAAAGTATTGGACTTTTCATACAAATTTAACAACTTATCGGGACATTTTGTATGGAGAGTCGAAATATTTTTTTCATTTCCGACAAAAAATCTTGCTGTGCGTTGTTCAGCATGAAGGCCTGAAGCCATGGTTAAAGTTTTTGCAAGGGTGCCCCTAACACCCTGTATTAAGTATGTATTTACAAACAAAAAAAGTATTTAAGTATATATATCCGTTATCAAGTTTTCCATGACACAGTTTCGTAATAAAATTTACATGGGCTTAGATAATTGGTGTGATTGTAAAAGTTATTTATTTATTTCCTTTGATTCGTGGGCGAATGTACCATTTACAGTAGTAGAAAAAATTAATAGCGCGCAGAAAAAAAAATGCAAGGTAAAGAGTTATCTAGCGACACATACCTAAGTAGGTACATTAATAAAATAAAATGTACTTATGCTTTTTACTTACCTATTTTATAAAAAACAAGAATACAATACAAACAATTTTGTTAATATCAATTTAAGAAAATATTTTGCATATCTTCATAACATAAAAAAACAATACTTAAACAATGACAGTTAACTTTTGATTAAAGTTCATATATATTTAAAGAAGAGCATCATATCATAATACACCGTCCTTAACTTTTTTTTATAGCGAAGGGAATGCGTTTACGCATTTTGTTGGACTCGTGGGAATCGCAAGGACTCGATGACGGGCCAGGAGCGGGGAATACCCACAAAGCTCCTCACTACTTGCCGTGCACCGCCGTCGGTAGGAGTCGGAATGTGGAGGGCCCAGTGTGGCAAGCTCACTCTATGTCCGTTTGTCTACGACGTCCGTCTCGCCAGATCTGTCTAGCTAGAGTCTAGCCGTATCTAAACGGACCAAAGAAGCGGTTTATATATTAGTATTGCCCGTCTGTCCACTCGAGACCGCGTCCGAGTTCCGTCATCCGTTTTTTTGTCGGGCTCCGGGTAATTGGCTAGATCGGATGTACCGCTACATCGGAGGTCGAATCCGAACTCGGTCCGAAGTGTGCGCATGTATTCTATATTGACTGTTTCACGCACACGCACCACCTCTCAGAAGCTATCTAGCACCGCGTTTGAAGTGGCTCGTCCGGGATCGGACGCAGTGGGCAAACATATTACCGTGTCCATCCGTCTACGTCAAAACACCAGCTTCCGTCTTCCGAGTAAAAATCGGACCAGATCGTACGTGGACAAACGACCTCTGACTCGACGGCCGACCTGGCGTTCTAGGTCACTACGCGGTGGGAGGTTGCCGAGCAACTGTGGCCATCACCCCAGGCTGCTGGGAGGGGGCCGTCTGATCCGGGCCACAGCACGGCGAGCCTTCGCTCGCCGAGATCCTTCTGGGAGGTCTTTGCTAAGCAAGCGGAATCAGATCCACTGTGGATTTTAAGTTAAATGTATGCAAATGCAGTTCTGCTTCACTCTACAGCGCTTCATTGGAAAGTTAGTTAGTTCTTAGTATAGGTTCATATAGTAGTTTTTACTTGCACTTCCCAAGTGTTTCAATATATGTTCTCAATCCAGTTCATGTATTTGAAACTTCTACGCCTTCGCACTGTCTTGTCGTAAATTACATTTAGTTTTATGGCGGCACTTATGTCTTACAAAGTTTTCCAATCTTGTGACATTGTTTTACTGTGACTGTTCTGAGTTTGTGGAATAACTATCAAAACTAAATTACTATTTGCATGTGTCAGTTCCACTTCAAAAGGACATAATATTGTAAGATTCTATATTTTTTCAGATTTCATTTCACAATAATTGAAAATAAGGATTTCTGAGACTCAAAAAATAAAAACGTAAATAAATTTGTTCCTATATGGAGGTAGGTACGTACTTGAAATTTATATAACCATTACGCGCTCGATACAAAAAAAGGGTCAATATAGTCTTTAACACATATTTTTCAGTCGTTGCACTACGGCCAACATAAGAAAGACCGTAGCCACAGCGGAATCGATGTTTATAAAACAAACAAGCAAAAATACTGCCGCTAATGTGAGCAGAGCACATACGCTATGTTTTACGGCTTCTAAACAAAATGAAGTGTAAATACTATTAAAATGCTTAGGTTTAAAGAGATGATCAGTTTTTAGCACGTATTTTTCGGTCGCAACACTACGAACAGATTAAAAAAAAAGAGCATCAGACGAAAGACCGAAATGGCGACTCTTATTATCGGAGGCTAAGACCCACTTTGGCTCGCTGCGCCCTCATAGTAAGTAACAGCAGAACCGATGTTTAAAAAACAAATGAGCATAAATACTCCAGCTAATGTGAGCACAGAGAGCACCTACGCTACGTTTTGCTAAACGTTGCGGCGGCCGCATCTGTCCCCGCTGCGTTATTGCCCAACTTCGCAGTAAACAGATGCGACTCATTGTCCAACTTTAGCATAACTAATGTGTCCGCTCATTGCAGTTCTGCAGTTGGCAGCGAGTTTTTGATGAGAACACTTGTGGTGACGAAAAGTTGATGAATTTTTAGTCACAGTGTCGAGTGATAAGGTTACGTCAAGGGCCAGTTACACTAAAGACTAAAAAAAATATATTGTTATTAAATTTAAATTACCGACTTCTTGTGATACGTAGATTACGTAGGTATTCTTCGTATACAGGCGACTAGTATATCTTTGAAAATAAAGAGCTACGGAATCAAACGACTCTGTGGTTAGAACATTCGCCAAGAGACTTGGCCTTCGAGAAGGACGTGGGTTCGAGTCCTATCACAGCTGGTTGTGAGACGCGGCGATTTTTTAAAATACTTCATGTTCAATAATAATAAGTGCATTACGAATGTAAAAAAGTAAAAATAATTTGACTTAGACATCTGTCACAATTTAATAAAAAACCCATACAAAAGTTAGCTACTTACCATATAAAAAATTGTACACGCAATCTTTGCCATGACAAAAAAACAAATCCTGAAGGTAAAGCTCACAGTAACCTAGGACAATTCAATAAAAATATACTCTCATCCTTCAGGAATAGTTACTACTTATTGCCAACAAACTTGCATTTTACATAAACAGCTTAAACATTTTCAAATCAAATAAACTTTTGCTCAGGGTTATGCATTTCAAATGGAGAGCATATCTGGAAACGTATGGATGCGATTTGTTGAATTGGATGGGAGCAAAAGTGAATAAAGAGATAATATTTTATGGAAACCAGTTTGCGGGAAGCAGTGTCAAGTAAATCTTTTAAAGTGCCATTTGTATAAGCACCTTGTGTATGTACATAAAACGAACGTACTTCTTTCAATATTTAAGAGAAACTTTTGGAAAGAGTAAGTAACCATTATTTTTAACTTATGTTGTTGTTGTAGCTGCTTTTTGTCAATGTCATCATTATAAAATTTAAAAGTGTTTCTTTTGCAAATAAATAGATATGTTACTGAAATTGATGATTCAGCTTTAAAGTTTAATTTGTTAAAAGGTTAATTTATTTATAGAAGGTACTTATATTATATTGGAAGTCCTACTTAGAACATAAGTTAACCTACCTCTCAAGGAGTAACTACTTAAATATTTTGCCATTTCAAGGTCACTTATGTCCTGATTCGTCACCTTAGAAACAGGTCATTTCATACTCGTCATATTCCTTATCCGTCATAATCCAGATTCGTCATACCATGTATATTCACTTGCATAGATAGAATTGAAAAAAAGAGTTGATTATGACGAATCTGGAATATGACGAGTTTGAAAAATGAGTACCTACTTTCGAAAGTGACGAATCAGGAGCAAATCCTACTAATATTATAAATGTGAAAGTTTAGATGTTTGTATGTTTAGATGTTTGGATGTTTGTATGTTTGTTACTCAATCACGTCAGAACGGCTGAACGGATTTGGCTGAAATTTGGGTCAACGATACTTTATGGCCTGGAGAGGAACATAGGCTACTTTTATCTCGGAAAAATATCACATTCCCGTGGGATAATGTCGTGTAGTCCACGCGGGCAAAGCCGCGGGCGGAAAACTAGTCTTAATCCCCTGATATGTCCGGCCATTTTTTCAAATCGGCGGATATTTGACAGATGCGGCCATTTAAAAAAAGCCTTATTAGGCTTTGGGACATACGACTAGTTTACAACCATTTTCAAAGTCTAAGATAAAATTAGTATGTAACGTTTATTACACTTTAAATATTCAAGCCATAACTACGCGACACGCGAGCACTATATTTTATATCGCTCTTCTCTATATAGCCATCCAATGATCTCAGAATTATTTGCACTAAATAATAACTAAGTCAATGAATCTCTGACACAGCTAATTATGAAGCCAGACGCCAGAGCGTCACCTCGCAAGGAATTTCTGCTTGGATCCATATAATTGGCGTTTAATTGCCATCTGAAATAAAGGGGGCATGCTTCGCTGATGATTGGAGAACTCAGTCGAGACGGCAAATATTAGGTCTTTACCTATGAAATTGCCGTTTTGTATGGAGATTTCTGTAATTATTTTTTTTCCATACTAACGTTTTTGTTATTATTTAACGACTAATATTAAGTAAATTTACAAAATTTTACACACGTATTTATGAACATTTTAACTACTAAATGACACATTCGTTAAGAGAAAAAAAATTTTTTTCACTAAGTTACTACTAATAAAGTACGAAATTCTGGAAACAAAAATAGTCGTAACTTTCGGAATAAGTTTTTTCTATGTAAATAATCAAATATCGTGGTTATTAAATTATCAAAAGTTGCTCGATACGGTCTTAATGTAACGCAATATTAAAGAAATTATATATTTCTAATATTATAAAAGTTGTTAAGTTTTATGTACAAAAGAAAAAAACGGCAATTTCATATGTAAAGACCTATTATTACAAAACTTACACCTTATATAGCTAATTAAATGTTATTTTGAACTTATTCACTTTGGAGTCACTTTCAATGTTGTAGATTGCCAAATTGTCTTTACGAAATTGGAATATCATGTTTAATTTGCAGGCCAAGCTTTGGGAACGTTAATAATCGTAACATTTTCTAGTAATTAGGTTCTAAGATGATTAAAATGAGCATTATAAAACGTGATGATGGGCATAAAATTAAATACCAATTGGAAGATTATACACAATATCTCGAAATAAAGCATGGCTTATGAAATTTTCATCATGGCGCACCCTGGAGGTAAGGTCGTTGAAAAATATCTCATTAAGGAAAACCCGAGGACGCCGTAGGTTTACTTACGTGCATCATAACTTTTTATACAGCAGCGGTGAAACAAAACGTGCGTTTAATTATTTCAGGAACGAAGCTACTTAACGACGTCATTATGTTTGCGCTCGTTGAATACATTTTTTAATATGCTGAATAATGATAAATAACTTAGTACAATTTCTACTTTAGAATGAAACTAAGACCACATGCAGGGATAAGTGCAAAGAAAATTGAGAAGGTGTTGTTCTGTCTGTCATGTAATAGTCTTCTCTCTTAAACAAGTCAATACTAAATTTAAATTTTATTGGTAGGTACCCTTGAATTAATTTTTTATCCTAGCCTACATTAAAATTTGTACTTACACTAGGTAATTATTTAAATGTCATCTATGTTTATTTCATTTCATCACTAACTCAAACAGTTTGGCAGTATACAGTACCTACAGTTTTATATTTTGAAATATATTAAATAACTCCAATAGAAAACTTGTGAAATATATTTGTATATTTTCTTGGGAAAATATCAGAGGATTGCTTATTGTGATGTGAATATAAGCTGGCGTAAAGGTCACGTGATGGGAAACCACAACTGTGATCTCAAGTTTTTCTGAGCTTCAGAACGTATGTTAAGCCAACCGAAGTTGATATCTACTTATTTTTTTTTATCAATAGTCCTGTAGCCCGTGGACATTCAAATTACGAAAAAGGTTACCGTTTGTCTTCGTGAAATTATTATAGATTTCGCCATTGTATATACTATATGCGAAGTCTTAAAGATCGTAACTCGCCGTAACCATAATAGTGATAAGTTTAAAATCTCCAAATATGTTAGTTATTTACATTTCTAGGTTACCGCATTGTTTCGCTATTGTCATGTTGTACAGCTTTGTCCAATTACCATACGTAATAGTAAGACTATGGAAAGTTGCCAAACACAAATTTAAGACCAGGGGCCTATTGCATAATGAAGTACAAGCTAATAGTATTAGTGATTTTGGTTGTAACTTGTACTTTTTTGTTGCATAACAAAATACAAGTTACAAATATACAAGTGAATAAGTACATGCTAATAATATTTGTTTATGGACTTGTAACTTGTAAAACCTTTGTTGCATGATGAAATACGAGTAATAAAATACAAGTGAAAAAATACAAGTCCTAACAACTAATATTATGGGTGAATTTTATTAGCTTTTGTTGCATCATGAGACTAAAAAATTAAATGATTAGCTGTTACTTGTATTTATTACTACTTACCCAAGGACCACGGTAATTTTGAATTACAAGAGGTTTAGCTATTGTATAATTGTCAAAAAATGATTAATTTGCTGCATTCCTCGGACGATGACGATGATCAATATGTAATAGAACGACACCGACACTTAAAGGTATATAAGGACAGAATCAACTTTACTTTCGAAAATAGTGCACACTTTTACGAAATGTTTCGAATGAAACCTATTAATGTCGAACGTGTACTGCAAGCAATTTCAAGGGACATTCAGCAGGCAAAAAAAGGCGGTGCCCTTTCTCCGAGTCAGCAACTATGTATTACACTCCATTGGCTTGGTACAGGGTGCCAATATTTTTCTGTTGGTGCAAGTCATGGCCTTGATAAATCCACAGTTTGTCGAACTGTTCATCGTGTTGTTAACGCTATTAATAGAAGATTATTTCCGTCTATAGTTAAATGGCCACAACAAATTGATAACGTTGTGCAAAGGTTCTATGAGTTATACAGTTTTCCGAATATAATTGGTATAATTGATGGAACACTTATACCAATAGATGCACCGACTACAGACGAACCCGCATTCGTAGACAGGAAGGGAGGCCATTCGATCAACTGTATGATGGTTTGTGGACCACAATATAATTTTTATTATGTGAGTGCCAATTGGCCGGGAAGTGTGCACGATGCACGAGTTCTTAGAAAGAGTAGTCTCTACAGTGCAATGGAACAAGAAAACCTATTTCCAAATGGTGTAATACTTGGAGACTCGGGTTACCCTCTGAGAACCTGGCTAATGACACCATTACACAACGACCCAAATAGCGAGGGTGAAAGACGCTACAACCGAAGACTTAAAGCAACAAGGCAAATTATAGAATGTTCCTATGGAATATTAAAGGAAAAATTTCCTTGTTTGAATCATTTAAGAGTCAACCCGACATTTGCAGCAAAAATCGTTATTAGCTGTGCAACTTTGTGCAACCTTGCCCGGGAAGGAGAAATTCTGGAATCATTCGCACCGACTGGCGCGCCAGTGGAACAAGAACACAATTATTTAAATACTAATGATGAGGGTCCTCCATTGAGTGCACTTCGACGGCAACAAGAAATAATACAGTCTATGATGTAGGTAATTAAAGTTAACCATGGGTGTGAATTCATTTTTATAAAAGGTAATTTAGGTACCTACATACAATTTCAAACCTACACGTATTTATGTCTCATTGTATGATTTTCTGGTGGATCAGGGTTCTACTAAGTACTACTTCTACTACTAACTACTTGAGGAAAAATAATTTGTTTTTATCTTTTATTAATAAATAAATTTTAACTATTAATGAAATGCATTGTTTTTACTAGTAATGTGTCCACTGAAATTAATCATTAAAATCATCAATATTGTTGTTATTACTGATCTGTAATAGCGGTATCGACGTTATAAGGATTATCGCCAGTATTTTCGGGAATAAACACAGCGAGCGAAAACTGCTCCAAACTACTTGTGGATCTTGGGAGCCCATAACGTAATTCTAAATCCAAAATTTTTAAATCTTTGAGATAATTATCACGTTCTTGGCCTTTTGTTTGTAAATCTTTTAATATATTTTCTTTTTCCATTATATCTATGGTTAATTTCAATTTTTTTTGTAATAAATCCTCAGTTTCCCTTCCTTTTGAGTCCCTTTTTAATATTTTGCTCTTCATTTTTTTGGGTTCAGTATTGTTTGAATTCTCATTTTCAAATTCACTCGCTATTGTCTCCTCCAACTCTTCAACAGAACCCAGATTCGTTTCATTTTCATGAAGATGTTCATCTACACCTAGACCGTCTAAAACTGGTGAATCCTTTCCCAGAATATCGTAAACGAGAATATCGACTTCATTTTCCTTGCAGTCGGGCCCTCCGCCGGAACCAGTTTTCTTAGCATTATCCCGTTTTTCCTTTAACAAAAAGATTAGATGTAGTAAACGTTATAAATATCTATAGTTTGTTGTTTAAATAATTGTTTTAAAATAACTAGCGACCCGCCTTCGCTTCGCTCCGGGTACTTTAAAATAGGTACCTATATAAACCTTTCTCTTAAATCACGCATTAAAATACGTTGCGTAGCTTAAGGGCCAACGCTGCGATACGCGGACGCCCGCACCGGGACCCGCCGCGTGTCCACGCGCGTGGCCACTACACTACGTCTAATTGCGACACAGCGAATGCGGGCCTCGCGACAACGGATACCCGTGCGGCAGCACGCAACGGAGCACTTTTGTATGGAACCGCGCGGGCGTCCGAATAACGCAGCGTTAGCGCTAAAAGGTCTAAGCGTAAGTACATAAGTACAGAGAGACAGACGGCGAGAAGCGACTTTGTTTTATACTATACTAGCGACCCGCCCTCGCTTCGCTTCGATGTAGTGTGGTATTTGACACCATGTACTATACATATACCTAAACCTTCTATTCAAAAAAACCGCATCAAAATCCGTTGCGTAGTTTAAAAGATCTAAGTATACATAGGGACAGACAGCGGGAAGCGACTTTGTTTTATATTACTTACTTATGTAGTGATAAAAATGATAATATTATAGGTACCTACCTACTAAAATGGGTAGTATGATAAATACATAATTATTATGTACTTACCACTGATAATTTTCTTATATTTGCCCACCAAACATCTCGAACATAGTGTAACGCCATGAGGTAAATATTATAAAATTTTCTTTGAAACAGGAACCCTGCTTTTCGAATATTGTAAGGGGTTCATAAATTATCAAGCGTTGGCACGTTTATTCTATAAAATTGATCTGCAACACAAAGTATGTACCCACTTGTGACCTTTTCTTGTCTTGAAGAGCGAACTATCGCTAGAAATAATATAATAAATAATACGATTGTCCTGACATTAATGGCTTGCGCAAGGCTCGTGTCAGGTTACAGTGAGTTTTGGGTTATGACCAAAAAACGAAGGGTGTACGAACTAGACAGGTAGCAAGATGAGAGAGGGTCGGAGCAAGACGAGCGGGAGATGGGATTCGAAGCGAGGGCGCGCGCGCGCACAGACGTAAGATCTCAAATGAATAGGGTGCCGAATATTAATTAGTTAGGATTAAAAGTTAGTGTTAAGTATATTTGGTCGGAAGGTGCGAGGATTGGTGTGGGCACCACGGTTGGAGACGGACGTAGATAAGATCGGACCAAAATCGGTAGTAAAACTAAACTGTGAGGATTTTAGTGTTGTCTCTGTTTGTGTAAGTTATCCGCTAGCAATTCGGTGAGTTTCCTATATTATTTGTTAAAGCCTAAGTATTTGCCCTAACGCTCTGCCTGATGTAGACTGGCTCCAGGTTGTGTCGGCCAACTGTACCACCGTACAGGAGGTAACCTTATTGATTAATGGGGAGGGGGGGATTTACACTATACAAAACTAAACATATACATACAATCACCAACAAATACTTCACAAAGACATAATTTGGAGTTAGTTCAGCAGTTGGAGAGAGCGTTATGACAGTTGTCTCATCGCAAGTCGTTTCCGGTTAAATGATTTAAGTTAAATATTTCTTTTCCTCGGTTAAATGATTTAAGTTAAATATTTCTTTTCCTTTCTACTGTACTGTTATATTTGTATTGCTTTCCTTTTGTGTACCAAATTAAGTAGAGACACATTGTCAGGGCCGGTGTCATAGAATGCCGCGGATGGGGTTAGAAGTCTAGAAAATACCTAGAATTCTAATTAGGCGGGGCGGTATTCCCCCCCCATCGGGGGCTTATTTTGGTACAAAATAGGAACTTGGATCGATAAATTCGTTTAGGACCCTACGTTGAGTCACATTTTGGTGCACCGTGGCCAGAATCCCGTCAATAAATGTGTTAAAACTATTTGCACAACGGGAATTTAGTATAAAAATGGCATAACGTAAGGGTACATTAAAGGCGATTAGGACCCTACGTTGAGTCACATTTTGGTGCCGTGACCAGGATCCCGTCAATAAATGTGTTAAAACTATTTGCACAACGGGAATTTAGTATAAAAATGGCATAACGTAAGGGTACATTAAAGGCGATCACTGCTAAATAAATAAAATAGGGTATTGAATAACTAAACATTCAAACATTCAGAATGAAATAAAATGGAATTTGCTTGGAACAACAGTCATTGTTAACATTGTTTCATTTAGCCTAAGATACGGTATAAAAAAAGGTTGCTCTTTGTAACGTAATTTAGAAAGTAGGTAACAAAAAAAAGGAATGATGAGCGGTCAAACGTTTAAGACACGTGCAACGGATATTGTATTATTGTATTATATATGGTTGTCGATATAAAAAAAAAAAATCTTTTCGCCAGCTTCACGTGGCTGGGTAACTTGTTATTATTTTATATAGGTTTTATGATGATGAAAAGCAAAACTATAGAAATATCATCTTTTCCAATTGTTGAATTAAGCACTAAAACTTGTAAGGTTGGGCAAATAAACATTTTTTTAGTCGTTCAGAATTAAAAACATGTGCTTTAAATATAGACCCTGAGGATAAAATAATTATGTAACATTACATATCAGCCATACACAAACGGCGTACAAACATTTGAATTGAATATAATATACTTTATTTGTTCCAAACACGGTATTTAAGTTACATAGTTTAGTGGGTATAACGCATTTTGCTATAAAATAGCATGCAAATACATATGAAACATTAAAATATTATAAAGAAAATATAGTAAGTCTTAATAAATTAGTCTGCATTAATTTCACATATTTTTATTATTGCATAGTCATTAGGTCATTACATTATTATTATATTGACCGATTTGGCGCAGGGGTGGACTACCTGCCTTCTGCGCTGGAGGTCCCGGGTTCGATTCCCGAACGGGACAGATGTTTGCGTGCATGAGCGTGTCTATTTGTCTTGGTCTGGGTGTTTTATGTGTATGTTAGGTATGTGTTTGCAAACGGGAAGTGTTTGGGTATATATTTATCCGTTATCAAAACGTATCACGTAGACACAGTTTCTTTAGAAATTGACTGCGGGCTTGGATAATTGGTGTGATTTTGGGAATGTATTTATTTATTTATTGTTATTTATTTATATTATCATTACATTGTTATTTACCATTTAATTTGAGGTTCGTTATTATAACAATTGTATTCATTTAGCCATAATTATATTTAATTTTGTCTTTAATAATTTTAAATTTAACAATTTAAGTTTGTTTGGCGAGTTATTATACAGCTTCACGCACTTAAAGAAACTACTCCTGATATACTTTTCTGATTTGGGTATTTCCTCTAAAACAAAGTCTGTCGACGGTTCGATGAACTTATTACTACTGATTTCATTAATTTCAATACTAATACATCAATGATATTAAATATTAAATATAAGAATACAAGTATTGACGAAATATCTGAAACAAAATTAGTTGTTTTAACAATTGACAAAGATTTAAAATGGAACACTATCGATGTTATAAATGTTTGCCAAAGAATTAATAAATTTTTTATATTATGTTCTCAAACGTCTCAGAAATATAACCGAACGAGGTACAGTGTTGTCCACCTAACATGCCTACGTTGTATCTGCCCTTTGATATGCTCTCATTGTGTGGAGTAATAGTCCGACGGTTAAAAGAGTTTTTATTGCTCAGGAAATGTGCATAAGAGCAATAGCAGGAAAATTCCCACGTGACTCTTGCAAACCCTTATTTAAAGAGCTGGTTTATTATCGTTGTTGCTATGTTTATATGTGTACGAAGTCTGTGGTTTTGTGAAACTAAATCCTCAAATGTTTAGTAAAGCATCCGAATTATAATTGAAGTTAGATATTAAATTAAATAACTGTCAAAAATCAGTTAAAATATTAAAGCGTATTACAATCACAACTATTTCACCAGTTAAATTGTACCTATAACGTCAAAACGAATTTAAGGCGCAAAACAGGAAAAAAATAGGAGAGTTTAGATACCTGTTGAAAGTATTGTATTGCTACGATGTCCAAAGATTATGTATTAATTAATTGCTTTATCAGGAAAAAGGGTTTTATCAACGATGGTTAGGTTAGTTTATTTTTAAATTAAATTAATAAAAATAGGTAATAGCATTTAACTAGCCAATTCTGATGGGAGGTTGTTACATCGTATGATTATGTAATATAAATTATTAATACGTCATTCACTTCCTGTATGGGCATAATCATTATTTGGTTTAAATAATACGAAGTGTCTCTTCATGACTTCTCAGACAGGCTATTATTTAAAATATACAGCTAATATTGTCGTCAATCAATCTGTTATATTATTATTATATTGAAACAATGAAACAGACACGAATAATGTGTTAAAATGACATTTAGGATGGTATAATATGTCTTGCAAAGCGGTTATGGAGGCAATGTCACGACAAACGTTTGAAAAAGTCCGTTTGAAAAGAGGTATACAGAATAGTTGATTATTTGTGAAATAACTACTTACAACAACGGATCTCTAGTTGGAGGGGGGAGAAAGTGGAAAGAGTCCTAAAAACTACTTACCTATGTAATTTAACGCGGAATAAGTATAAAAGCTAATATTATTGGTATGAACGTTGGCATTTAATAACAATAGATAAGGCATCCTTAATTCTACTCATTTGGGATTTCTTTAACAATGCCGAACTTGTGTTATAAAGGCCACACCACGCCGGCCATTAAACTGGTGTGGTGTCCAGATGTTACTCCAAAACTAGGTAAAAATAGAAAAGGGATGCATTTATCACTTAGCCTTAAAGAAAAAAAAAAGGTTGGGTTTTTCGAGTTTCTAAATAACACTATGATGACCTGCGTGGCCGAGTGGGGTACGCACCGGTTTCAAGGTGCCATTATCTCTGAAGGTCCCGGGTTCGATTCCGTAGATACGAAATAAAAAAATATTTTGTCTCAAACAAATCATAATATATTCAATCGTCGCTCTGATAAAACAACTATCGTTTCTAAGATTAAGTTAAAGTATTAGTTAGGAATGCAAGTTACTATTAGGTTAGGATATAAGTTAGGTAGTAGATTATTAGTAATGTTTAATTAAGGTAGTACACACAGTAAAAATATTTTTCGAATAAGGAAAATAATATGTCTCAACCACGCTGTTTTCATATGACTCGGGGACGCTGCGCGCTGTGTGAGGACAAGTCGTGGGTTTGCTGATGGCAGCTGCGGTTCTGTCTGCCTCTGTCACGTGCCGGCAAATAAGTTAAGTATAGTTATAATTTATTTTAACGTTTCTTGTCTTTGAAGTAGGGAGGCACTACACTTGGGTTGCTATTAATAATCCTCATCGGTCGCAATAGTTGGGGTTTTGTATGAAAGTCTTAAATTTAAGTATTAAATTTAATACGTATTATTCAATAAAAGGTTGTTATGTATTTTACAAATTATATGCAACAAAAGGTACCTGCTATCAACATGAAGCACTGAAATATAAATATAAGACAGTATAGAACACACTAGAGTTATGTTGTTTAAGCATAAATTATATCACGAGTTCGATTCTCGTCAGACAAAGTTTGACTGTATGGCATTAAGTGGTAATTAAGCAATCTTTTCGATTCATCTGTTTTACAGATTATTTATTTTTATGTAAGGTGTGGTTAAAATTTCTACAGTGTTGGGACTTAAAACTACAGACTTGACATAGCATAAGTCTGCTAATATTATAAGTGTGAGAGGTTGAAAGTGGGTTTGTATGTTTGTTACCCTTACAAGCAAAGGAATGTTGTACGGATGAAGCTTACAGTAATATGGATATGTGTACATTAAATAACACATAGACTATACTGTTGTAACAGTATTTACGTGGAAGCGGGTGCTACAAGAGAAAAACCACGAAGAACGGCTAATAAGTAATATTGCTGTTTCAGCAGTATATGATTAGGTTGGAGAGATGACAAACCTAGATAAAGCACAATGCCAGGAAATTATAGACTATAACTAGGTTTACACTTTATGGCAACCCTTGGAGTGATAGAAATGTAAGTAGAAATATCTATTGCACAAACTAATAACAGTTGGTCTGAAAATGGTTTCAATTCAGGTTAGTAGATTTATTGGTGTGGTTGCCTCATAGCGGCATACGATGTTTGGTTCATTGTGCAAAGCTAAATAATTAACCGTCCGGATCATACAGAGACAATTATTTGTTTGGACATAACGGGTTCAAAACATTGATAATGGTAAAGATTGAGAATGAATGATGAAGATGGAAAACGTAAAGATATTTAATAATAGGTTAGTATTTAAAAATAGTTCCTTTTTTAGTTGTAAAGATTTAGATAAGCGTGGGGTTGAACGAAGAAGGAGCTATGGGTATTAGCGTTATTGGGCTACCAGCGTAAACTAATACAAATAAATAAATAAATGATTTCTTACAAGCACACAACAGTTTTAGGCCTATGTAAATTTTATAAGAATAAGACTTGTCATGAAGACTCGATGGCTAATAAATATATTATACTTAAATACTAAAGTATTTAAGTGTGTGTTATTAAGGTGTAAGTTCTCAAAATAAATATCCTTTTGTATGTAATTTTCATATCACGGCGGTGTGGCACTGGAGCATCATCGTACCACCGGCAGCGTCATAGAGTAGCTGTTGACTGCAGTCGAGCCTAAAGCTGAACACAGCAACGTTGTTATCCAGCGCTGATAAAGCAGTATGAACGTTTCTTGTAGATCAGGAACAGGACCAAAAGGCCAGATAAGTTGCATGCTTTGCACTACAATAGTAGCAACTCTCCCATCTTTAACAATGTCTCGTTTCGTATAAATCTATTTCTTACAATAGGATGAATCAAACTAATGAATTAACTTAATAATTTAGTTTGGAGTGATCCTATTGGTAGTGGTTGTACAATTATCAGTTGAAACAGGAAGGTTAAAGACTCATAACATATTTTTTTAGAATCCAATACGTAAAGATATGCTGTGGCTTATCATGATTAAAGTGTTTTCATGACTGTTGTTCCATGTGTTAGATTCCATGACGCATCCTTCTAAATGCGTAGGTAGGGAAAAAAGCGATTAACTAAATCTGAGTATAAATCGTACCATAATTGAACACTATTTTAAGAATTAAAGAATAAGTCTTATGGGTAACTATACCAATTTATGAATAGTGAAAACCAAGAGGCTTTGATTTGCAATTTATTTTAAGTAACGCATTAAACTAACTTACGTGAAGCAATAATGAGCGTAGAAAATATCGGAGCACGTCTCGTAAGATCTTATAAGAAACATACCCCAAGTAATCTTATAAGAATGTGTAATTATGTACAAGATTTAAATCTTATAAGTACAAAACACAGGTTACAAATCCTATCTATCTATATGCATCTCGCTGAACTTACAGCTGAGGCGGACATAGTAGGTTTTTAGCTATTTATCAATGATAAGGTTTTAACTGGGTTGTGTGTCACTTACCGCAATTTTACTATTGTTCTAAACTACAGATTCATTTATGTATAAAAGCGGAATTTTAAATAGAACTCAAATAGCTTTAGTGAAGGTCGATATCATATGAGGTGAAGATTAATTATTTCTATAAATGCAATCAGGGAGTACGAGAGAGATTCAAAAAAAAAAAATGGATATCACTAGATTATTATACACTAGCGAATCCTCCCGTGAGAGTGTCGGGATGGAGTGAGGCCTGTGTCACTCGGGAGGCGTGTCGCTTTCTGATGGTCGGGGAGTTTCTTGGGTCGGTCCGGTGGTTTCGGAGCCTATTAGACGCGGGCGAACGGGCAGTCGGGTCTTTCCTCTTTGTAGTATTAGTATAGATAAGAAAGTAGTTATGACCAGCAGTGGGCGTCGTTCGGCTGGCGTGGTGGTAATGGTGATGGTGATGAAGTAGTTATTACGCCTTTCTAATGAATAAGTAATAAGGCACAATGCATTACGCATTTAACTTGGGAATTAGAAAGTTATAAAATTTTAAAACTGATGGTCTTCAATTCTATTTGAGAATATTTGTTTTGATGAATTTATTACGGAAATTGCAGAATATGAACGTTAGATAAACCGCGTGATGTTCAACCTAGTGCGCAACGTGCGCATGACGCTGAGCGCATCAAAATTACTAAGTCAGATTACTAAATGATATAGTTACCTACTCAAAATGTCGAAACCACGTAATTATTGTGCACTGGATGGGTGTGTTTTTTAATTGCTAAGAGACGAACAATTCAGGTTCCTGGAATTACGGGATAAAATGTAGCCTATGTCACTTTCCGGCCCATAGGATATCTCCATTCCGGGAATCATTGCGACTCATTGCAGTGAGAAGGAATGAGAAGCCAACGAGCACGCTTCCGCATTGATAATATGATGATCATATTATTATTAAATTTATATTAGCCTAATTTAAAGCGAAGATATTTTCACTTTGACATAATAACTGTTTAGTAATCTGTGCCGCAAGCCCAACCCTAAACGTAGACAAAAAAAAAGGGGTTAGGATGTATGCAATTGAAAGAAATGCAGTGTCTGGGTGAATATAACCGTGCGTAATTGGCACCGTACAGGCTGAAACCTACTTTATTGTGTTGGAGTTGGTATTTGTTTGAATGGTTTTACGGAGTGCGGCTGCTGTGCTTGCGCTGTTATTTGTTTTGTGGTACGGTAATAATGACAAGGAGATATTCATTAGGGACTAAATATACCTACATGGTATCATATAGAAATGAGGCATATACATATGTTGTGCAAAGCAAATCGCTATTTGCAAAAGAGTAATTTGATAAATAACAAAGACTTAAATACTGTAGTATTACAACGAGTTACCACAATTCATGGCGATGTTTTAGGACATGAACCTAATTATTATTTGGCGTAAGGCAAATAAGCCTGTCGCTGGAAATAACACGACTAGTTGGTATCTAATTATAGGACAAATAATATCCACATGTAACGATAATATAGGTATTTTATTTGGCTCAAGTTGATTAAGACATTCAAACTTCCAAGGTATTAGAAAATATTAAAAGGGTTAAATTAATTGCGTAAGGTTTGATACAAAAAAAAAAATGCTTCAAATTGCGAATTTATTAAAAGAATATAGCTTTTAATGTATTTACATACGTCCTATTGTGAAAATACTACTACAGGCATGCCCTCGTCTTATTTTCAGAGGGGGGAATGTAACGCCATGAGGTAAATATTATAAAATTTTCTTTGAAACAGGAACCCTGCTTTTCGAATATTGTAAGGGGTTCATAAATTATCAAGCGTTGGCACGTTTATTCTATAAAATTGATCTGCAACACAAAGTATGTACCCACTTGTGACCTTTTCTTGTCTTGAAGAGCGAACTATCGCTAGAAATAATATAATAAATAATACGATTGTCCTGACATTAATGGCTTGCGCAAGGCTCGTGTCAGGTTACAGTGAGTTTTGGGTTATGACCAAAAAACGAAGGGTGTACGAACTAGACAGGTAGCAAGATGAGAGAGGGTCGGAGCAAGACGAGCGGGAGATGGGATTCGAAGCGAGGGCGCGCGCGCGCACAGACGTAAGATCTCAAATGAATAGGGTGCCGAATATTAATTAGTTAGGATTAAAAGTTAGTGTTAAGTATATTTGGTCGGAAGGTGCGAGGATTGGTGTGGGCACCACGGTTGGAGACGGACGTAGATAAGATCGGACCAAAATCGGTAGTAAAACTAAACTGTGAGGATTTTAGTGTTGTCTCTGTTTGTGTAAGTTATCCGCTAGCAATTCGGTGAGTTTCCTATATTATTTGTTAAAGCCTAAGTATTTGCCCTAACGCTCTGCCTGATGTAGACTGGCTCCAGGTTGTGTCGGCCAACTGTACCACCGTACAGGAGGTAACCTTATTGATTAATGGGGAGGGGGGGATTTACACTATACAAAACTAAACATATACATACAATCACCAACAAATACTTCACAAAGACATAATTTGGAGTTAGTTCAGCAGTTGGAGAGAGCGTTATGACAGTTGTCTCATCGCAAGTCGTTTCCGGTTAAATGATTTAAGTTAAATATTTCTTTTCCTCGGTTAAATGATTTAAGTTAAATATTTCTTTTCCTTTCTACTGTACTGTTATATTTGTATTGCTTTCCTTTTGTGTACCAAATTAAGTAGAGACACATTGTCAGGGCCGGTGTCATAGAATGCCGCGGATGGGGTTAGAAGTCTAGAAAATACCTAGAATTCTAATTAGGCGGGGCGGTATTCCCCCCCCCATCGGGGGCTTATTTTGGTACAAAATAGGAACTTGGATCGATAAATTCGTTTAGGACCCTACGTTGAGTCACAATAGGCCCAACTTTTGTCTTCTTTTACAATCCCTAGGCTTTGGGCATATGCACCGATTTCTTTCCAGGCATTACTGCGAATCTCTTTAGTAACCTTGGTTGAAAATGGACCAAACAGAAAATCTTTCTGCTCCCTTATTTTGGTTAAAATGCACATTTTTAATTTTCTTTGCTCTTCTCTCTTACCAACCATTTTCCGCGTGTTATAAATAAACAAATAAATTATACTTTCGGAAAAAGTTTAACGTTTAACGTTTCTGTTCCCGCCAAGATTTTTTTTATTGCAAAGACTACAGATGGGCAAAGGTTTGACTCACTCAGCCAACTTGTATACTTGTAATTTTGTATGTTTTGCTTATAATATTAGTTCTCTTATTACAAGTTAGTATAAATTAATTATGCAACAAAAAATATCAGTACTTGTAAATAATGATGAATTCGCTTGTAACTTTCACGATAATATTAGTAATTCATGCAACACAATTTTCTAATATTATTAGCGAAAAAACAAAATAATTATGCAACACGAAATAACGCAACTAGTAACTTGTTAACTAGTAACTTGTATTATTCACTAATATTATTAGTCTAATTATGCAATAGGCCCCTGATGTAGTCCGACCATTTTGATCATAATTTACATTTTTGAGTTACCGTTTAAAATGTATACATCTGTTAGTAGGCCCTCTGAACAAACCATATACTTATTTTAAGACTGTTTCTGTGGCCGGTTTAGATTTTAAGACTCATTCGGTCCATGAAGAAGAAATGCGAAAATGGCGTAAGTAAAAGCGCATTGAGTAAACTTACTTCTGCAAAACATAATGGAAGACTTAAAACTTGAAGGACAATGAAATCTGGTAACTGCCCCCCTGTCAGATTACTATAAATAAAGAGGAAATGCTAGTTCCTAATATTTTGTCTAGTTGAAAGGCTCTAGCACCAAAGACCACATTCATACGCTGCGGTAAGTTATACAGAATACCAAAGAGTACAACTTGCCACTTTGCTAGGCGTTAGAACAGGTCCACTCGAGCAGAGCTCCGATTGCTCGAGTAAGGCGAAATTATTGATCCAGGATTGCCATCTCCCTGGGGAGACACCGTTCGGAACCAAGCTCCCCCTTGGTGAGCGAACGAACAGCAGGTGAGCACGCGTGGAGGATATCTAGCTCGCACCCCGAGAGAGAGAGAGAGCTGGCATAACAAACTAGACAAAATATTAGGAACTAGCATTTCCTCTTTATTTATAGTAATCTGACAGGGGGGCAGTTACCAGATTTCATTGTCCTTCAAGTTTTAAGTCTTCCATTATGTTTTGCAGAAGTAAGTTTACTCAATGCGCTTTTACTTACGCCATTTTCGCATTTCTTCTTCATGGACCAAATGAGTCTTAAAATCTAAACCGGCCACAGAAACAGTCTTAAAATAAGTATATGGTTTGTTCAGAGGGCCTACTAACAGAAAAAAATAAATTTTAAACGGTAACTCAAAAATGTAAATTATGATCAAAATGGTCGGACTACATCTGGTCTTAAATTTGTGTTTGGCAACTTTCCATAGTCTTACTATTACGTATGGTAATTGGACAAAGCTGTACAACATGACAATAGCGAAACAATGCGGTAACCTAGAAATGTAAATAACTAACATATTTGGAGATTTTAAACTTATCACTATTATGGTTACGGCGAGTTACGATCTTTAAGACTTCGCTTATAGCATATACAATGGCGAAATCTATAACAATTTCACGAAGACAAACGGTAACCTTTTTCGTAATTTGAATGTCCACGGGCTACAGGTCTACAAGGGGCGTTTACCCTGTACGGATAAGTAATTCGTAAGTAAGATAGATTTGTTACCTGATTTGAAGATTTTTCTTTTGTTACTAGTTTTATATTATATCCTACTATATCCTACTTTATAATAATACTAGCTTTCCGCCCGCGGCTTCGCTCGCGTGGACTACACGACGGTATCCTGCGGGAATGTGATATTTTTCCGGGATAAAAAGTAGCCTATATTCCTCTCCAGGCTACAAAGTATCTATGTCCTAAATTTCAGCCAAATCGCTTTTGTTACTCAATGACGCCAAAACGGCTGATCGGATTTGGCTGAAATTTAGGACATAGTTACATTATAACCTGGAGACAAACATGGGCTTTTTTATCCCGGAAAAATATCACATTTTCGCGGGATAACGTCGTGAAGTCCACGCGGGCGAAGCCGCGGGCGAAAAGTTAGTTGGTTAATACTTTCCCGCGCTTACTACTTAGCTTTCATTTATACTAACTACTAGCTTTCCGCCCGCGGCTTCGCCCGCGTGGACTACACGACGTTATCCCGCGGGAATGTGACTTTTCCGGGATAAAAAGTAGCCTATGTTCCTCTCCAGGCTACTAAGTATCTGTGTTCCAAATTTCAGCCAAATCCGTTCAGCCGTTTTGGCGTGATTGAGTAACAAACATCCAAACATCTAAACTTTCACATTTATAATATTAGTAGGAGTAGGATAAGCTTCTCATACAGCACCTACTGTATATATTACGATTAGGTACCTACCTAATCGTAATATATGTGTAGTTTTTAGATATGGTCATATAATATAAGTATCGGCCACTTCTTTGCCTAATAGATATTATTATAAGCCTCTTATCGACTTCCGCTAACTAACACTATTTCTAACGGCCCATTTTACAACTGTAGCAAAGGTATTAATTCCCAACTTACTGCTTACTGCTAGTACTGTGGCTCGGATCAGCCCGTTCTAATTGCCTGGCTAGCCATTCAACGACTTTGAAAGCGGATTGTATCGCCCATTTCCGCGTACGAGGTAGCTCTGTGAAGGCATGAGAGCGAGGCAACTCTGTGGAGGCACGGAGAGTAGGATTTGCCTCTTTGAAGTCACGGCGGGTATAAGGCAGCTCTGAGTTAAGTCATTGTTAGTAACGACTGTTCCTTCTGAATAAAGCTATTTCTTGTAGCGGTTTAAGAATATCGTCTCAGACTATAATAAAGTATAAATATTGGACAACATCACATACATTTGTGAGACGGGTCGATTATTTCTAAATACTTCATTTTCCATTTTTCAATCACATACATTGTTCCAATACCAAAGTATAGTAGCATAAGCACTAGTATTATGGAAATTGGAAACAACGACGGGTATTACAACATACCTACTACTAGACGTTTTCAATATTTACCCGACCGGGGATCGAACCCGGGACCTGTAGACTCTAGAGATAACGGCACCTTGAAAACCGGTGCATACACAACTTTACTCCGCCACGGAAGTCGTCATATAAACAAGGTCCTATATACGAGGATACCGTGATTGAGTTTATATTTTAACATGCGGTTCCCCTATTTCATATTAGGGGCATTATGTCGATTCCAATACAAACTAACATCCCCAATTTCAACCTCTTTTTGATTTGTCACTTCTTAAGGTGCAATGTTAATTTAAAATTAACTAGCTTTCCGCCCGCGGCTTCGCCCGCGTGGACTACACGACGTTATCCCGCGGAAATGTGATATTTTTTCGGGATAAAAAGTAGCCTATGTTCCTCTCTAGGCTACAAAGTATCTGTGTCCCAAATTTCAGCCAAATCCGGTCAGCCGTTTTGGCGTGATTGAGTAACAAACATCCAAATATCCAAACATCTAAACTTTCACATTTATAATATTAGTAAGATTATTTAAATTAATGACTCTGGAGGTCCCGGGTTTGATTCCCGGTAAATATTGATAACGAACTTTTCAATATTTCCTCGGGTCTTGGACACCCAAGACCCGAGGAAATATTGAAAAGCACATACTCGGTACGAGTATGTGCTTTTCAATATTTTAGTAACGACGATTTTCATAGCACTAGTGTTCAAGTTACTAAAGTTTGGTATTGAAACAATGTTTCTGATGGTGACCAATATTTTTTTATTTACTATCTATTGTTAATCAGTATTTAAGTCACAGCAGAATCGTATTAAATCAAATGTCTCAAATATGTTAACTAATTATCTGACAACATACTACACATACGAGTAGTATTTGAACATACAATCGTAACTCTGATTGTCTTTATCTACCCAATTTAATGCACTGCTAAGTTCCCAAACTGGCATTCAAGTGAAAACAAGAACACAACACCTCAGCGTAGCGCACCAATATGTAAATAGGGTGTACACTATACAGGGTATACAACAAGAGATTGGCTTAGGAGCTTATCGTTTCAGTCGGCGGCTGACAAAACATCGATCCGGTTCATTAGGCTGTATTCAGCCCAATCATTCAGTCACGCCTATTGGGGGACTCTGTAGGCTAGTGGGGATGTGGGGATGTTATTCCTACCTCTCATTTAGAACGCGTGAATGAGGGTTTACGTTATTTGGTGTTGGGTTGAACGATCTAAATACATGAGACTTGTGAAATGCCTACAAGGCGGGAAGCAATGATTACAGATACGTCTATTGATGCAATAAAAAATTTCATTAGGCTGTATTAGCTGGCCAGAATCTTAGGCTATAATATGGCCTTATATTATAATCTACCGTAAAATTAAATCGAAAAAGGGAATCAAACTACTAAATGCAAAGGACAAAATAAACTCTCTCAAAAAGAAAATATCGCGTCAACTTCACAAAGTAAAATTTTCCTCGAGTACTAATAATAGCAAAATATGAGGAAACAGATGTAAATTTAAGAGTTTATTACGAACAAATTGAATGGAGTCACAGCGTTTGACCAGCGCGAGTATTGTGCCAGCTGCTTTGTTTCAGTACACAGCGGCTGAGAAAATTAATTTCAGCATTCCAAAATAGAAAGCGCTATACTCGAAATCCATGTCTTTTGATAGAACTGTATTGTTATGCTTTTATTATTAATTTACAGGAAATGTTTAATAATCAGAGATCGGAATAGGTAGAGATGTTTAGGTTCATTGTTCGCAAACGTTGATGTTAATATGGACATTCAAAAATCTAAATTAAACTTCGGGTTTTTTGAAATTAATAAGCTTCAGCCGTACTAGCGCCAACAAATCATTTATTTTTATTACTCGTAAACGAAGTAAATATTTAAAAAAAGGAAACAACTAAGCCCTCTTAAGTTGTTTCTAATATTTTTTTAATAACTCTTTAATATTTTTCATTTTTTGTACTAGTGCCACTTTTGGTTTAAATGGATTTTAAAACTTACTGAAGGGATGAAAACTGTTGAAGAGTTATTAAAAAAATATTAGAGACAATTTAAGAGGGCATGGTTATTTCCTTTTTTTTATTTTGATCCTGGGACTGTACTCTGAAACGCACTTCCGAAACTTCGGTTAGCCCCGTCCCTTTCACTCGATTCTGTCATGACTCGAGCGTGCGAGGGACGGGTATAACGAAGTTTCGGGTTTTGCGTTTCAGAGTAGGCCCTCTGTTTACGTATAATAAAAATAAATGAATTGACGGCGCTAGTGGAGCAATGTTAGCGCCTTAAGCATTGAGCTTGACCCCCTCTATGAATGGATTTATCATACAAAACTTGGTCAATGCACAATTTTCATACAAGGTTGCTCAGTTTAGTGTCTCCACGTGTCTCGTAGATGGGAAAGTATTTGCATCTTCGCGATGATAATTTATGTCAATGGTGGTAAAAATTTGGGAATGTATTGCAAGTACAGAATATAGCTCTACACTTAACTGTAGAGCTCGGAGCTCGGAGTTCGGAATATGTAGAGTCTACAACTGTGAATAACTAAAAGTTATTTCTTTTGCGTTCAAAACAACGTCATACTTTTTCTTTGTTTTAGTTTACCTAAAATAAATTAAAAAGCATCCTTCTTTTATTTAAACGTTTCATAAAAATATAAATTTCATACGAAACTTAAACAGTAATTCTTCTTATATTTAATATCTTATATTAATTCAGTAATTCTATTTTAAATTAAAAAAAACAACAAAAATATATTTATATGTATAAATAATTTCAGAAAGCCCCACGGAGTGAAGTAAGCCGATTATATACCTACAGGAAAAAGGAAAAAAAGTAAAAACCGGGCATGTTTCAGAGAGAGCGCGTATGAAATATACTTTCATGGAAATATAAACGAAAATAGGACATAAAAAAGTAGATACACATTTCCAGGCAAGCGAAATGTAAATCGAACGATGGTTTAACTCGATTTCTGCTTTGAGTCTGTGCAAGCACAGGTTTTATGTTTACACAAAATACTTATTTAACTTGGACAAATATTACGAACTGTCAAAGCGATATCTTGTTTGATATGACGAGCTGTTTGCGATCCACGGCAGCCAGTCTAGCTTTGATAGTTGGAAACATTTGATAAAATAATTGAGCGTGGGATGAAATGGGGTGAAATGTTCTAGAAATGTTATACTCAATCAAACCTTTAATATCAATGAATCAGTAACAATGACAAATAGAGATAAGTACCTAACTAAGAAAAATAAGTTATTGGAAATTCAACCATTGCTTTGTGAATGATTTGGGTAGAGCGAATACACTGCTAGTTCTCTGTTTTGAGAAAAAATAATTTTTAAGATAATGATTTATATTTATTTGCGCAACAAACTTTTATGACTCAGTTAATTCAAGTTTTAAGCAGTAAGAGAACGCATCGCATAAAGCTATTTTCCCAAAGAGCGACAAACTTACTCTTTACTCAGGATAGTTTATCAAAAACAGCAGCTATTGCATAGCCTGTACCTATGTATGTATTCCTGTATTATCAGCATCAGAATAATAATAATACTTTATTGCACGTAAGCCAAAAGAAGAAAAGAAAGAAAGACCTACAAAAAAAAGGAAGGTTTCATTCTCTTCTAGATATTTTAAATATAATATTAGTCTCGTACCTTCAACATTCATTTGCGCTTATTTATCGTATTAAATAATATAGTTCTGCCTACGTCACAAGGTGAGAATCGGCAACAATTCTATTGCAGAACAATATAAACGCGCTAGACCCAATATCTGATAAAATGTCGGAGTCGAAGAAGAGAACAAAGAGCGCGAACTTTCTAAAGTCCGAAGATATTTCAGGAGGGCTCTCGAAGTGTACTGTAGGAAAAATATTTATTATCGATGGTATTCGTTCGACTATTTTCTTTTTCTTAAGGTGAAGTAAAAACAAGCAGATTTATGAATTACTTGCGAGATTATTTATAGATTAGAGATAAGTTGGATTCTTTTTTTTTAGCATAAAATGTATTTTACAAGCAATAATAATAATACGACCGCGACCGTAACGACGCTGTGCTGCTTTTCATACAAAAAAGACGATTTCGAGAGAGAGAGAACGAGATGTTTACCGAAGTTCAATGGCTTTTACCTGTGATAGATTTAGGAAGTCGCCACTATAAATAATATATTAAATAAAAATAAAATCATTTTATTTCAGACTGAGTCCATAAATTACATTATATGGCTGCAGTAGCTACTTTTAAAGTCTATCGTGTTTTAAAGATATACCGCCTCGTTAAAATCGTGCCTTCTATAACAAAAACAAAGCGTATCACTTCTGAATGTTTCTTTTGAACGTCTGGGTATGGCTGAAATTGATAAGTTCAACGATTGAATATTTATTAATAGTATATAAGATATATTTATAGAAGAAAACTGACCGTCCGTCGTTGCCTTTTATCGGCGACTATAGGGCTGCAGTACTTGAAAGACTCGATCGTGTTTTAAAGATAAACCGCCTCGTTACAATCGAGACTTCGAGAACAAAAGGTAAGCTCCTTACAGACTCTTTGAGTGAGGGGCCGTACTCGTTCTGTTAATAAGATTACTGGTTCAGATAATAGAAGTAACATCAACAAATGTTGAATGGTTTTCCAAAGATCGCCATGTTCAGGTATATTTCTGAGGCGTTTCTTAGTTTAATGATATATTTACGAGTGCTCTATACTTGTTTATTGGCTGTATTTTGGTCAGGTGGTTGACATTGAATGAAATCGTAGCGGGATCGTCGGTATACATTTTTGATTCAAATTTAATGTTGTATTTAGAAAATGTAGATGTAATATGGTAAAGGCAGGTATTTTGGTGGAATATGAAAGAAAGAAGAAAGAAAGAATATGTAATTTGATGTTATTTTTAAAAACAGTAAGTTTAGAAAACGCAGCAATGGCAATGATTTAGCAAAGCGCGATTATTTTGTCTTTCTTACACTCCTACTATCATGAATTTGCTTGAAAGAGCGCCTCGGTGATATTCTGTTTAAAAATATCACCAATTTATTATTGTCATCATCATCATATCCCATTTAATTTACCCACTGCTGGGGTACTGTCTTTCCTTATGGATGGTTATGGAGAATGGGCTATGATCCAACACGCGGGCCCCATGCGGGTTGGTGGGTATGAACGACTGCAGAATGCAGCCGGGACCAATCCCCAGGCACGGGGGAACTCGACATTTAATGTTTGGTTACCCATCCCATGACCGATCATTGCGAAAGTTGCTTAACCTCAACTATCGGAGGCCGCGCGCGGTAACCACTGCGCCACAAGCTTCCCTTGCAAATTATGTATACCATCAAAATACCTATCTCTACTATTATAATACAACTTTTTCTTTTATTATTATTGTATTCGTATTAGTTTTTGTGTTAAGACATAGATCCTATTATGATCCGTTGATATTGTCTCTTAGTATAAGAGTACTTGTTAAAAACATTTTGTTACTTACTATCCCATCCCTACTTTTCCTTTTATTATTGCTCGTACACATGAAAAGTCTTAGCTTTAGCAATATTTATCCGCCATGCTGTTGTTACTAAACACACAAAAAGCCATGTGATATGAAAAACCAGCAAAATTATTACATCGTTATATTATACGAAACATTTTTCTAAGTAGGTTCTTCAGGAAAATATCTCTGCTAAATTACAACATAAGTTAAGTAAACGTTGTACCTATACATCTAACTCTGTGGTCTAGTGGTACTCACCTCCGGATTCAGACCCAGAGGTCCCGCGTTCGCTGTTTATTGAAATAGAAATAGAAATAGAAATAATGTTTATTTGCATATGAATAAGGTAAAGTTACATAGATGTTGTACAGTTCATTTTTGTTTTTGTTTCACTTACTCAGCCAGCCACAGATGCCACTGTGGCCGGAAAAAATATTAATTAATTCATACTAATAACACAGTCTACTTACTACATACAGTCGTTCATCGGAGGCGTCTAGACAGAGCAATCGTGCGGGGTACGCGGGGCAGGAGGGGAGAGGGTCCTTCCCATCTACCATACAAAATTTTGTTAGCTAGATGGGAGCTTTGCGACAGGGCTTTCGCATTTGATTTCAAATATTGAATTGGAAAATAGTAGATTGTACAACAAGTGCATAAAACGTACCATTTTACCCGAGACGTATATATCCATCCGAGCCGTAGGCGAGGGTGGATAATAGTCAATTCGAGGGTAAAATGGGTTTTATCTACGAGTTTTACACTCTGCTTTTCACTTCGAGTGTGAGGAAAATAAATAACAATATTACAAAAAAGAAAAAATAAAGACGTCGCCATATTGGCGGGAAGACTTTTTCACCTCTCCAGCTCGAAAAGGGCGCTTTTGGCGCCTAAAAACTCGCAGCAAAATCGATTTTTGCTGCGAGCGTGAGGCAAAGTGCTTTTTTAATTTCTTACACCAACTTTTGAAATAATTAAGAAAAAAGAAATAGAGTGACAAGGATGAGACTTTTAAAATTAAAATGAGCAAAAAGGATAGATAGATAACTTTATGTCGATGGACATGAAATATAAAGCTTTAAAAATAAATACACGGATACCAAAGGTTCGAAATAAAGAGTATGGACGAAATGAGGTCGCATGCATGATATAAATATAAAATAAGAAAAATTAATGAATTCTAATAACAAATTATATAAATACGATTGTACTACTATTGCTTTTTATTAAACACGCAATATTTAAAATAAATAATATGAAGTGAACATTATATCGCTTACTAATATCATGTTTGGTTTTCATAAAGATTACATGCAGTGCGGTTTTTGAACGCAATGCAAACAGTTCAACCTTCAACTTGCATAATTGCACCAATTTTACTCTTAATTATTAATTTTGTAATTTTGATGTTTTCTTTATTGTTAAATGTTGCCTTCAATGTTGTTTTTCTGACCTGTAACACTTTTCTCGCTGGTAGAGGTGAAAAGTTGTATGTTTAACACGAGAGCAAAATTTTCTGATGTCTCGTGCCTTTAAATCACTCACTGTGCTCAGTAGTCTATATTAGAATCACTCGCTACGCTCGTGATTCAATTTTAGACTACTTCGCTAGTTCGTGATTTAAATTCAGCACTCGCAGCGAAAAATGATTTTGCTCTCTTGTATAACAAATAACTATTTCACCTCTCCAGCTCGAAAAGGGCGCTTTTGGCGCCTAAAAACTCGCAGCAAAATCGATTTTTGCTGCGAGCGTGAGGCAAAGTGCTTTTTTAATTTCTTACACCAACTTTTGAAATAATTAAGAAAAAAGAAATAGAGTGACAAGGATGAGACTTTTAAAATTAATATGAGCAAAAAGGATAGATTAGCTTTATGTCGATGGACATGAAATATAAAGCTTAAAAAATTAATACACGGATACCAAAGGTTCGAAATAAAGAGTATGGACGAAATGAGGTCGCATGCATGATATAAATATAAAATAAGAAAAATTTATAAATTCTATTAACAAATTATATAAATACGATTGTACTACTATTGCTTTTTATTAAACACGCAATATTTAAAATAAATAATATGAAGTGAACATTATATCACTTATTAATATCATGTTTGGTTTTCATAAAAATTACATACGTCATTGCATGCAGTGCAGTTTTTGAACGCAATGCAAACAGTTACCTTCAACTTGCATAATTGCACCAATTTTACTCCTAATTATTAATTTTGTAATTTTGATGTTTTCTTTATTGTTAAATGTTGCCTTCAATGTTGTTTTTCTGACCTGTAACACTTTTCTCGCTGGTAGAGGTGAAAAGTTGTATGTTTAACACGAGAGCAAAATTTTCTGATGTCTCGTGCCTTTAAATCACTCACTGTGCTCAGTAGTCTATATTTGAATCACTCGCTACGCTCGTGATTCAATTTTAGACTACTTCGCTAGTTCGTGATTTAAATTCAGCACTCGCAGCGAAAAATGATTTTGCTCTCTTGTATAACAAATAACTATTTTTTTATACGTAGCAGTGGCAGCACAGTGACTTTAGCATAGATCGTAGTCCATAATGCTCTTGAAATACGTATTTCTTACAAAACTCATTAATTTTGCCTAGTTTTATCAATTTAGTAAGTATAGTTTAACATAGATTGTGTACAAAACTAAAGAAACAGAATGCAATTACAAGTTTATTAAACGGCGGCCGCACTTTTTTTCAGTTTTGTGATATTGGTGTCATGTAAAGGGTTTTTAGGGATGCTAAGCTCGAATTTGATGTGAGTTTTGGAATCCAAGATGGCGGCCGCACTTTTTTCAGTTTTGTGATATGGATGTCATGTAAGGGGTTTTTAGGGGTTCTAAGCTCGATTTTGATGTGCGTTTTGGAATCCAAGATGGCGGCCGCACTTTTTTTCAGTTTTGTGATATTGGTGTCATTTAAAGGGTTTTTAGGGATGCTAAGCTCGATTTTGATGTGCGTTTTGGAGTCCAAGATGGCGGCCGCGCTTATTTTTCAATTTTGTGATATTGGTCTCATGTAAGGGGTTTTTAGGGATGCTAAGCTCGATTTTGATGTGAGTTTTGGAATCCAAGATGGCGGCTGCGTTTTTTTTCTATTTTGTGATATTGGTGTCAATTCCGTGTCATGTAATGGGTTTTTGGGTGTGCTAAGCAATTATTAACTGTCCTAGTTTTAATAGATTTTTCCAGCGCATTTAATGCCGTTAATCACGAAATTCTCCTAGCTATGCTCGGTCGGTTAGGTATTTCTTCTATGGCACCTACTTGGTTCTCTTCCTATCTTGGCGATTACCAGCAAGCCGTGCGAGTAGATCGGACGCTCTCTGACTGGCTCGACTTGGAGGCTGGCGTTCCACAAGGCGGTGCACTCTCCCCTCTTCTCTTTTCCTTGTTTATCAACTCTCTGACCTCTCATTTCTCCTCTTCTTTCCATCTCTATGCCGACGATCTACAACTTTATGCGCAACATAATATCCACAGTTTAAATAATGTTGTCGCGCTAATAAACTGTGATTTGATGATGCAACAAGTAGGCCGCCATCTTGGATTTTTTTATATTTTTAACATATCGTTGCTGTTTTCTGGTCAAAATTGTACCAAAACCGAGTTTCATCAATATCGGCCTAAAAACTAAAAAATTTGTCTGCCATCTTGGATTTAGTATATTTTTAACATTGCGTTGCTGTTTTCTTGTCCAAAATAGTACCAAAAACCAAATTTCATCAAAATCGGCCCATAAACAAAGAAGTTGGCCGCCATCTTGGATTTCTTACGTTTTTAAAATTGCTTTGCTGTTTTCTTGTCAAAATAGTACCAGAAACCGAGTTTCATCAGAATCAGCCCACAAACAAAAAAGTTGGCCGCCATCTTGGATTTTTCAAAAATTTTATCATTGCGTTGCAGTTTCCTGTCAAAATGGTACCAAAAACTGAGTTTCATCAAAATCGGCCAACAAACAAAAAAGTTGGCCGCCATCTTGGATTTCTAATATTTTTATCATTGCGTTGCTGTTTTCTTGTCAAAATAGTACCAGAAACCGAGTTTCATCGAAATCGGCCAAGAAACAAAAAAGTTGGCCGCCATCTTGGATTTTTAATTATTTTAACATTGTGTTGCTGTTTTCTTGTCAAAATAGTACCAAAAACCGAGTTTCATTAAAATCGGCCTACAAACAAAAAAGTTGGCCGCAATGTTGGATTTTTTAATTATTTTAACATTGCGTTGCTATTCTCTTGTCAAAATAGTACTAAAAACCAAGTTTCATCAAAATCGGCCCACAAACAAAAAAGTTGGCCGCCATCATATTATTCCCATAGGATAACGTCTCGTTCTCGTGCAGTCCACGCGGTCGAAACCGCGGGCGGAAGGCTAGTCACAATATAAACCTGTGAACTTCGCCATATCTATATACCTTTTTAGTAAGTTAGTCAAGATGTATAAAATGTAACTCCTTTTTTTCGGCGGAGTCTTACAACTATACGCGTGACAACCCTTACAGTTTTACAACTGTCTGGACATCGGCGGCATTTTCGCCAATGTCAAACGCGATGACTGACTGTATGTAGAGTGCTCGTCAGATAAGTCTGCGCGCGGTAGAAATCGAATACTAATCTTTTCTATAACATTAGAACAAAAAATACACTGTAACTAGCGCCAAAAACGCGCCAGTCACGCGCAGAGTTATCTGACACACACTATAGTAAGTAGACTGTGCTAATAATGTCAAAAAAGTAGTGTGAGAACTCAACAAATGTCAAAAGGAAATAGAAATGGTGTCAATAGGAATACATTCAAATAATGTCAAATAAAATTACGTCTTAAAAACATTCCAGTCTCATTACATAAGATAATCTGTATTCACAAAGTGCTATTGTCTATGGTCCTAAATGAGTCACACCAATACATCAAAATATGGCTATAAAAATTACTACATTTAATGCGCGAACTCGTGCAAGTACTAATAGTTTTTGTTTCATCGAAATCTGGCCAGGATTTCCAAAGATACAGCGTTGTAAAGTTTCACCAGCTTTTGAGAATTTGCTTTCCTTGCGCGCTATTGCGATGACGTCATGTCGCACTGACATCTCCGTCTGCGGCTGTTGCGGGTGATTTCCGTCTAACTGTACCTACATAGAGTTCGTCTGTGCGCAATCTTCGCGCAACTCGTGCGTTTTTGACGCTAGTTACAGTACATTTTCTTCGTTCTAAGGTTATGGTAAATGATTAGTATTCAATTTCGACCGCGCGCAGGCGCACTCTAAACTGTCACCTACTGTCGATACCGAAAGACATTTATCCCACAAACTTATCTGACCCAGTGGTGGAGGCGCCACTAGCAGTATAAAATTATCGAAATGGCTGTCAGTTTTTAGGGTGCATATTTAACTACCAAGTCAGTTAAGGTTGTAAGTACATTTTGTTTTGACGGTTGCCATATGTATTGACAGAATCCCGCCCGCCATTACGAAAGTTGATTTAATTTATTATTCACGAAAATAAAACATTATTTGAAGGTGTTTTTTCACATGGGCTCAATACAAAATAACTTAAACATTTCATTGATCGACTATAAGAAAAATAAATAAATTTATTACGAAACCGTGAGAGTGCAACTATATAGCCAAAGGATTCTATGTAGGTATACGGAAGTGCGACGTGACGTCACACGTTAATGCCATTGGTTCACCCAAATTTTCCTCGGAGGCCGTACTTTAACGTTTAATATCTCAGTCATTTTTGAAGATAGTAAAAAAATAAAAACAGATTCTTTTTTCTCGAGTTACATATTTTTTAGATAAGCTGATAACAGAAATCATTGGTGTGACTCATTGAAAACTATACAAATATTATTCTGTGATTGTACATTAGTATTTTGTTTGATTGGTGGTAGGACTTGTTGTAAGTCCACCCGGCTAGCTACCACCATCTTATCTAAGTCTGCCGTCATAACAATAATGTTTGCAGCATTGTTGTGTTCCCGTAGTCAGAGATAAGGTAGCCAGTTCCTCAGTGGTTAAGGGTTCTGGGAGTAGTGCGCTTCCACCTTCAGCCTGAAAAACTATCATTGGTAATCGAATAGTAAACTATACCATCCTTCAGAAGCTGTCAACTTTGACACTTGCTGCTGTCAATTATTATGTATTGAATTTCAGTTCCATAAAAACCCGAAGCCGCTGGATGCGGGCAGCGCAGGTGTCAACTTTGACACTTGCTGCTGTCAATTATTATGTATTGAATTTCAGTTCCATAAACGGCCGAAGCCGCTGGATGCGGGCAGCGCAGGACCGATCGTTGTGGAGATCCTTGGGGGAGGCCTATGCCCAGCAGTGGGCGTCGTTCGGCTGACATGATGATGATGATGATGAAACGGCCGAAAGAGGCGCCTTTCTGGTTCCATACAAAATAATACGATTACGATAACGGTTACCTTAACTACAGTTTTTCGTGCTAGGGCTAGGTATGATGAAGGCTATTCCATGAGTTAAATTAAATCTATACTGCCACACCATTCTGAATAAAACAAAACACGGGTTGCACTCCGGGAGTGCCGGCAGAAGTGAAAAGGGCTTCCTAGACTTTTTCTCACAAAAAAAAGGAATTTGTCAGAAAAAAAAGAAAAAAATACGGACTAGATTTGAACCGAGGTCTTCTGGCTTCAATGCCGCCCGTTTTCTAATTTGAGCTATCACAATTTTGGATACGGTGGCGAAATTTGCCTTCGTATTCTAATGACATTGTAACGGTCATTCTCAGCAGGCCTGGTTTTTGAGCGTCCATACAAATACGTGACAGTTTTTACCCATCACAAGTGCAAAACGCCGCTTAAGAAGTTTTCACTTTAATAGTACATTACAGCCGAGGACAGGTAAGTAAGAAATTACATTGTCGAGGATGGTTTGAAGCACGAGCCGCAGGCGAGGGCTTTAATCATTCGAGGCAAGGTAATTTGCTTACCGTACAAGGCTTGTATAGTGCTTTTCTCAAGAAATGCGAGGAAATAAAAAAAACTGTTTAACTAAATAATATTTATTAAAATTTATACCACACATGTTCGGGCAATTATTAAATGTAAATGTTATTGATTTCCCGGGCACACTTATGTATAAATCGCCCATAATAATATTATTTTAATGATGTATCATTAAAATACGCCAACAACACAGATTCCGAAAATGTATGCGCCTTTTTTCACTTTTCCAAATCAGATCGTAGGTTTTCATATATCTTTCTTTTGATTTTGCTGGCAGTAAGTTTTCTGTTATTAATTTTGCTTCTGCTCTCAAATTTGGTGGAGTAGGTACATACAATGTCTGTATATGTTTCATTGGCAGAACTCATTTTGATAATTTATTACACAATACAAACTGTATTGATATCTAATCAACCGCTGAAAATCATTCCCGCCGTTTTTTTAATATTGGTTTGTGAGGCCATGTCGAACGGTCATACAGCCTAGTGATACTTACTACTTGCTACTAAAATGCGCAACTTCAATACCCGCTTCTGGGCGGTAGATGGCGCTCTATATATTTCCCATACAAAATTACTCGTAAAGGATATTTTGTCTATGATAAATCTCATTTTGTTTTTTCGATTGATGTTCGTGCTAAGCATGAAGCTCGACCTAATACTGAGGTAACTGTAGTTCTCACCCTGAATAAAAAAGTGAATACCAGCAAATTTGACATTTAGTATGTAGTGGCTGTCAGTTGTCTCGTATGACCATACGTATTTTTTTAAGTGTAGGTGAGACGGAAGACAGCCACTATGTAATTTGTGGTCACAACAAATTGTTCGTACTGCACTCTCTAGTTAACTCAGTATTAAGTCGAGCTTCATGGTGCTAAGGGTACATAGCGCTTGTGGTACAATACGAAGTAATATACTCTGTGCGCACCGTATTTAAAAAAAAAGTTAACCTAATTATGATATAATAATAATGTGGCTGTATGGTGCAAATGTCCCTTTGCTTCTGTTTTTATACACAGGAATAACTAAAGAAAAAATAAAGAAAAAAAGTTGGTAGTACCATAGAAAATCACTGCAGTAATGAATTTCAGTACTTACTTACTGCACTAAAATCAGTGCAGTAAGTAAGTACTGAAATTCATTACTGCAGTGATTTTCAAATTTAGAATGTTTACCTCGGAAAAGTGCCACGTACTGCATTCTTTTCTCAAATATAATATTAACATTTCAGAGCATAAGTGTGAAAAAAAAAAATCCGCGCTTTGGTTAATTTCGCTCAACAGAAGCCCTCATTCAGCGGATCTTCTTTAAAGAAAATGAAAGCGGATCTTTTCGAAAAAGAAAATATTACCGTCAACCTTATTACAGTTAACCCTCAAATATTTGAATAGTGCAACTGGGGGTTTACGTTACATTGAGAAGGTCGACTCGATATAACATATCGAGTCCGTAATACGACGTCGGTAGTTCCCTCGTTCCAGTACATTTAACACGGGTACTTTCAGAGCTGCTTTAAGAATCGGTAAGCAGGTTACTTGTAAGAACGGTAGGTAGTTAAGGGGTTTCCGATTTGAGTTTGTAATAGTGAATAAAATCGATTACGTTGTATAAAGAAATAGTAACTCAGGTAAAATAACAACAATCTTGTTATAATGACTGTATCATCATGCCATGCCACTGCTGGGCATAGGCATCTCCACAACGAGCGGTCCTGCCCTACCCGCATCCAGCTGCTGGCAGCTTCCCGTTACCGTGACTAGAACGTCGGTCCAAATTTTTCGGGGCCTGCCCACGTCCGGTACGCGGTCGCCATTCGAGAACCTTTCCGCCCCAACGGCCATCGGTTCTCCGTGCTGTGTGTGTGTGTAATTACTGTACTTATAAAATAATAAAATTAAAACTGTACTTACATTCTTAAGGTGTAAATGCTTATAATATATGCTACCTCCACAAAAATTCTAAACCCTTCCATTCTTCTCAATATCTCCCAACAACTTCAACAACTATTCTTTACCCATAAAATCTTGCAATTCTTGGTAATTCCTTCTTCCTCTTCATCACTATCCCACCCATAAGCGTACCTACACTACAATCACATTTCTAGTATCATACCTTTCATTCCTCCTCATAAAGTTCCGAAGAAGTCGGAAGCTTTCCTTCAAACTTTTCTATCATTGGTTCCATCTTCAAACTTCTCATATTCGTTTCGTTACAAACAATAAACAGCCAATCAAGTTTATCTAGAATTAACATCTCAATCGCGTACACAAGATCTGTTTTTGAAGTTCTTCGTCAAATTCACATCAATAGCCCTAAAACGAAAAACTGTCGTCCGTCGTCGTTATCTTTAGGTATCGTATTATTTTTTATGAAAACCGAAGCAGCATCTCTTTCCCCCGTTTATGGACCTGGGGCCGTACCGGCGAACGCTCCGAACTTCGGCAAGTCTGCCGGGCTTTAAATTAATACAGATAAATCGAGCCCCAATCAGTCCAAAATGGCAAACAATGATTCATGATGTCCTAGGAACACCGATATATTCCAAATAACTTCAGCAAATAGTACAAAATTACGTAGGGCAGGCGTACCGGTTTTGGCCACTGTACCGGTTTTGGTCACTTTTCACTTTAAAGTTATATAAATAGGAATTAAATAATTATTGCATTTATTAATGGCGAATAAAAGATTGGACTTTTAGTTAATAATTACAGCACTTACCTTTTTTTATGTAGTACGATATTTTAGAAATAAACACGTGTTATGTTTCAAAGTTAACATTTTGTAAAATTCTTAATCAAAATGTTAAGGGTAAAGGTTTTGTAAAATCATTTTTTTTCTACAATAAAATTATTTTATGGTTATTTAATATTTTATATCATATTGGAATATGTTTCTTCTAGATGGATTAAGTGTTGTTTTTTCACTGTTCTTACAAAAAGTTGGGAAACAATAAGTGGCCAAAAGTGGGGCTAGAAATTTTAGCATTGTGCTACCTTTGGCCACTTTGGCATTAGTAGAAAGTTTCCAACCTATTATAAAGTTTATTTATTTTAAAAGACTCACAACTCACTTTTGTTAGCTAACGTACTAGAAAATTAGCGGATTGAGGCTAGTGTAAGCACTAGCCTACACTAGCCTCAATCCGCTAATTTTCTTTTAATCAAGTGATAAAGGTATACTTATAAAATTGTAGTAAGGAGCTAGCTGTGATTGAAATACTATTTCATGTAGTGTTTTAGTCCAGAACTCTAAGAGGACATCAATTAAGCATAAACTCAACTTATAAATATAGTAATTTTATGAAAGTGGCCAAAACCAATGCAAACGGTGTATTTGGCCCCCTCCGCAGAATTTGTTCTAAATAAAAAAAACTATTGATTTTTTTTTTACTTTGTAGATTGTACCCTTAAAGGTCGATTAATTATCTATAACTCTACATTATAAATTTTCTCTAAAATAATTAAGATCATTAAGCACTAAGCGGTTAAAAGTGAAAAAATTCTTAAAGTGGCCAAAACCGGTACGCCTGCCCTACTTCGTTTTATCTCTTTTAAGTTGAAGCCCGGCAGATTTCCGAATTTCGGAAAGTTAGCCGATAGGGCCCCTGAAATCCAATATATATTTGACAGCAGCACTCTGGCAGGTTTTGAAGGACAATATAGTTTACACTATCGATAGTTTTCATGTTGCATTAAAATTTTATTCACATATAGGTGGATCCATAGCTGATAGTGACAAAGTATTCTACTGTATTTTATATGTTGGATTTTAATTAGGATTTTGTGTGATAGTGACACTTTATACAACTACATAAATATGTTTGAGCAATAACAAGTTTTTGCATGGTTTCGCAAATCTTTTTATGCCGTTGATTGTACATAAGTTATACACATTTAGTTACACAGGATAGCGGTAGATCCGTAGTCCGTCTGGCTCGTTCCAGTAGATTTAACTCACGAGGACTACACGGAAGTCGCGAGAGCGAGAAGCTGAGAAGCAGTCGCCCAGTTTTTATTCGGCTGACTTACTTCGTAGTCGCTTACGGCTTAAGAAATGCACTGATTAAAGTTATGATATTATAACTGGCAGTAAAACTCATGAAACAGTAGATTCACAAAGCACTATGCTCTTTTTTTTGTGTAGTTAAATACTAAGTGACTACATCGATTTTGCATTGGAAAGAGAAACAATACTTACTTAAGTGCTTACGCCGCCCGTCACAAACGCTGCTATACCAACCTAACCATATTTTTGTATAGTATGCCGAATGAAGGCGCTAAAACAACAGTTTGAGACGTTTTTTTCATAGGTCCCCATCGGTTAAAGGAGTAAATGTATGTTCTCCCACAAGTCCCTAAAACTGCCGAAATCCAGCATTTTTACAAGATTTTAATTATTAGTATTATTATTATTTATTTATTATCAGAAACAGTGTAATACATTTTATATTTTACAAAAAAGTACTATTTAAACCTCAGAGTTTGTGTATAGTACTTAGAGGATTCATACACGTAGACAAATAATTGTGTGTTGATTTACCTTATATTAATCATTCTAATTAAACATAAATTAGGAACTCGAACATGGCTCTGACAGAAATTAGAATTACAATTTAATTTAATATGGTTGATAATTTAAATTTAATATAGACAAAAAATATTCTTTTAGTTTCGGTATTATGTTAATAGCATTACGCGTGGCGGTGGGTAAAGAATTGATTAGCCTAGGGATTAGGAATGCGCTCGTCCGTTCACCGTAGTAGTTGCGTGCCGATACAGTGATAAGTTTTTGCTGTGCAACTCGACGTGTGCATACAGGATGATTTACTTTATTTTGACATTGTTTACTAAAAATTGTTCTTTTAAAATGTAGAAATTGACTTTTTTATGTACTGGTAAAGTTTTGTAATATTTGAATAATTCGTATTAATTTTTATAAGAGGATTTTACATTTGGTGGTATTATCAACTTAAGTATCCTGAGCTGCAATCTATATATTGAATCGAGATTAGTTTTGAAAGTACGACCATAGCTAGAAATGCCGTATGACACTATTGAATCAAAAAGCGCATTGTATAGTTATATTAACTTGCCATGTTAGTTAGTTATTTAGTGGGGGACATATTTTGCAAGCTTAATTTGACCCAATTCCCAGTGTCCGATGGAGCTGAAATTTTGTATACAGGTTTGGTTTAGATGACAATACAATATTCAAGTACAGTCAGCAAAAAAGCTTGTCATAAAAATGAAATTTTTACTAAAATCTTTTCGTATTACGCTTTTGTGGTACCTATCCATTTATTACGTTCTCGATCGCGCTTGACTATTCCATTTAAAACAAAGCCTGTATGGGCGAACTGTACTTAAAACAAATAAGGGGTTTAAAGCTAGGACCACTTCGACTATAGCTGGGGATCTAATCAGATTTAGGGGCGAGTCAACACGTACCGATGATTGAATTAATCAAAACCCAATACCCTAGTTAACTAAATCAAAACATTGATGTTAAAATCGATTCAATCCGACTTCTTACTAAAATTACAAACGTGAAACTTTGGATGTTCAAAGTCTATCTCAGTGAAACAACTGGACGGATCAGGATGAAATATTTACCCCGGTAAAATATTTTGTTCCCACAGCACTGGAAAACACCCTTTAGCTCATGCGGGCAAAACTGCTGAAAGCTAGTAACAAAATTCAACACAATTTCATAGTTCTTTTATATGCTGGTCAATCAGGCTATGTTCAATTTTAAACTACATGGCAAAATTGTAAATAGTAGGTAGCATTTTCATTATTTCCCTACACAGCCAGTTCAGAGTGCAAAGCTGATACGTACTATTCGAAAATAGCAGTGCCTATTAGCACGTAAATATTTGAAGCACCACTATCGAGTGTCGAGTGGTGAAAACTACGGTTTTTAGGTCCATTAGAGTAGTAGCGTAGCTGTAAAAAAAATACTATCAATAAATTTGTTTCTGCATAAAAAGGAGTCCCGGGTTCGATTCTCAGTGGGTTCTGATTAAAATAAAAGAACTGAGCAATTTTTATTGAAGTTAGAAATACTGTAATAAAATATAAATAGAACAAAGTTTTCAAAGATCTTAGCTCGAGGCGTTGCATCAATGTTGTAGTCAAATAATGTCTATATTCTTGGAAGAACCGAAACATCCTTTAAGTTGGTTCCCTTTCCATCAGCACAGGTCGCAACGACTACTCTTTCATTAAGTAAAAATTTGAATCGCGCATTCCGTCTCCAACTGACAGCAAATACAGAATAGCTAAGCTTATTTGATGTTTTCCAGCGAAAATATAGTTGGGAGAGTAAGTTGAAAAGCACCTCAAAAGCATCTCCGCGACAACGGAATCCCCCCATCCACAAGGGGGGTAGGGAAGGCCCCCTATTGGAAATTATTGTCGAAAGTGAATCCCTGCCGGCGACGGAACTGGGGCGGCATTTTTTATGACCCTGTTTTTACTATGCACCTTTGTGAGTCCGCTAAAGCTTTTGTTTAATGAATCGTAGTACCTACTAACTTAGCTGTTATTTTAAATTGCTATTTTGTGTTGTGTTGTGTTGTCAATGGGTTAAGCGCGCAGCGGCTTACTGCTATACTTTTTCAATGTAGCATGAGCTTATGACAGCTCATTCATGCAAAGTAAAATTGTCTAATCTAATTTTCTAGCCTAATAAAAATAAATATTATAGCCTATTAAAAGTGTCTAATGCTGTTTTTCTTGAGTTTTATTCCAATATCATAAAGAACTTTTTGCTTTGCACGATTGAGTTGTCATAGACCTATGCTACATTGTACAAAGTTTATTTGATAGTTTTGCATCGTTTTTAATGTGTTTACATACAAATAAAATACCTTGCACCTCGTATTTAACAAATAATTTACGTTTAAAATGAATAATAAGGTAATATAATAGTAGATTCTAAAACACTTGACTGATATGGGTCCATACGCCCGAAGTAAACACTCTACTTTTCATTTTGTATATGAGGAAAGTAAAAATAAACAGAAATAATCTAAAACTGATTTTTCCTATGGCCGCGGAATTTTCGAAAGACTTTTTTTGTTCATTTTCTCTATTTATTTTAGGTAAGTTATGAGTTACTTTCAGAATATGAGACATGAAAATTAATATTCGACATCATCCTACATTGCTTTTATCCCAAAATAAAGTGATTTAAATACCGGTTTTAGTTTTTTACCTATTTATGTCACACCTAAATACGTATCCCACGTTCACCCAGACACGCAAGAGAAAATATTGAAAGGTTGGCTTTCAACATTTATGCCTGTTCGTATACTACGCGGCAACGGAGGTTGTCACAATTTTATTTATAAACTAGCGGCCGCCCGCGGTTTCACCCGCTTGGTTCCCGTTTCCGTGAAAATATCGGGATAAAAAGTATTCGATGTGTTATTCCAGCCTCTAATTTATTTCTGTTGTAAATTTCATAAAGATAAAGATAAAGATAACGATAGATTCCGGGAGAAGTGCACTTCCACCTTCAGCCTTATCACCACTTAACATCAGGTGTGATGAAGGCTAAGTGCTACCCCGTTGTGTATAAAAAAAGAATGTTTTTTTTATCGGAGTACTAAAACAGAAACTTTGTACTGATGCCTTTCTTGTTAGTTTACGTATGTATCATTTGAATAGGTAACTTATTCGAAGAAAATATTATTGTAAAGTTATAACGATCTCGTAGCTAACGATATTTTCTTTTCACTTATGTTTGCGGAGAAGAGAGTTGCAAACAAGTGATTGTTCACGCGGATGTCTAGTGTCGAAGACACGTTGTTCATTTATTTTCTACTTGTTGTTTTCTCGCTCCCTTGTTGTGCATCGACGTATTAGAAAATAGTTCTGTCTTGATACAAGTTGTAGGAGTTTTAAAAATAGTAATTACCACTGAAGGAGATTTTCTGCGTTGACAGCAACTTACCTGGAAAAAGAAAAATACAGTTAGCTTTCATAAAATTTCACTTGGCATTATTATTAAGCTCTAAGTATAATTTGTTATTGAGGTTTAACACGAAAACTAATTTGTACGTATAAAATATACCAGTTCTAAGCAATTTCAAGTGAGGAAAAGATTATACAGCGCTTTAAGTCGCTTCAGACATTTATGGAGTATCTATACATAAGTATAACAACTTCACTAAGTATCTTTGAAAGTGGTATTCCAAATGTTATTACTTATTTCAGAAGATTCTGCAGCTAAAATCTCACATCCCGTCTCACGAAACGAAAGAAACATAAAAAGGCCATTAAGAATAGCACTTACACAAACTTGCGCAGGCCATTCATTCGGTGCTTAGCTCAGGTACATTGCAGTACATTAAAAACTTTTGGCCTTCTTCGAGATCGGTTTAAATTGTACTCGTGGCCTCCGGCGGCTATTAATCCATCATTATGTTTTACTACGTATTCAGCTACCAATCCATTTTCAACCTTATTTCTAAGTAGGAAAGAAATATTCTTCTTGCTAGCTTCTAGTTCCACAGGCTTTGCTGCTTTCACACAAAACGTTTGCCTCATCCATTTTTCTTGTCAAAGATATATCGAAGCTTCGTGGCAAAGTATAAATTTGATACATCTCTTTTAAGAAAATGAAAAGAAGTGAGACACAGATATTGATTAGCCAATTTTTTCTTCTTTTTCTGAGCAGTTTATACGCCACTGCCTGTGGCCTGCTTTGATTGGACTCCTCTCTTTTCATTTCATTCAAAATTTGCCAAATATATATTTTTCATAGAATTTAAAAACCAACAGCAGCAATTGACTAAACGAATACTATTGTAATTGAAGACTAGTTATTATGGTTTAAGCATTTCTATCTATTACCGTATGAAAAACTTAAAATTTTCTGGTTGGTGAAAATATCAGTAAACATTTAAATAAAAATAGAAACAGTGAAATATATCGAATCTACACCTCTTTGGAAGTCGAGAGAGAACCAAGCTACGTTCCGCGTTCTTTCGGCCCTCCTTTGTTCCAAAGGGAACCTTGTAACGGAACACCAGCGAACGTAGGTTTTTACGAGACGGGGCGTAAAATTTCAGTTAACACCCCGTACTTCTCTGCCAATTTGGTATGTTGGTTTTACTTCATTCTGTATGCTTCGCGCGTTATATTACGTCTGTAATGGCCCGTTAGTCGTGGGCGTATTGCATCGCGTGCGAAATGGCAGATCAAGTTGGCTATGTCTCTACTCAAGTAAGTATTGATAGGATTAAATGCGTTTCGGTGAATTTGTCTTTGCATAATTTATATGTTATGCATGCAAAACTTAATCAAAATAATTGGCGAAGCCGTTTTACGCTCTAATCTAGTTAACGATGTGTTATTTGTTGTTGAACGCTCCAACCAAAAATGTTATCGTTTGAGTACTGACTAAAAATGATAAAATTTGGGTGATAGAAAACCCCTCTTGTGTGTCGTTGGAAAACCTGAAACCTGGTGTAGGACGTTAGTGCACTTGTACTAAGAATCATAGCAATAAAAGGTTTCTAAAGCGCTTTTGCACTGTTCTCGTTTTATTTAGATGTTGACAAGATTAAATGTGAACGTGAACCGTTTGAAATCCGACGTCACCTAATTCAATCGGTAATTGAAACAAGTGTTTCATTACTGAGGGTAAGGGGACCCCTAACATGGCCACGTGAAAAGCGTCAAACATCGGAGGGTTGATTAATTGGAATGTAAGGTGAACTAAAAATTATATTCAATTTAATTCATATCTTTTGTAATATGCTGCGTTTGCAATATTAAATTACAATCCATTTTTTTAATTCAGTAGTAATAAATAACATTAATTAAGTGGTTATCTCATTAATCGTTCATACAATTATTATTGTCGACTGAAAAGGTCAGTCACCACAATTTTTTATATAGGTAGGTATTTGAAGCTCTGATCTGATCTTCCATTTAGGGCCTTTCGTAAAAGTTCAGAGTTAACAGAGCACGATAACCCCAATACTACAAAAAAAAAAAAACTAATCTGTATAAATAAAAACGAAAGGTGACTGACATTGAGGGCTTCTGCCCAACTACATGTTATAAAAAGTGTCAGTTTAAAAACAAAATAGACAAAATCACTAATTCACGTGGGCGAAGCCGCGGCAGAAAGCTAGTCACTACATAGTATAAAACAAAGTCGCTTTCTCTTTCCCTATGTCCCTTTGTATGCTTAAATCTTTGAAACTACGCAACGGATTTTGATGCGTTTTTTTTTAATAGATAGAGTGATTCAAGAGGAAGGTTTATATGTACTTTTTATCCCGATATTCCCACGGGAACGGGAACCACGCGGGTGAAACCGCGGGCGGCCGCTAGTTATATATAAAACGTTGTTAATACATAAAAGTATCTTCACTAAGACTCACTTTATTAACTAGTTAGCAGCCAACAATAAAAAGGATTGGATCGCAAACACTCACCAAAATACTAAGAGAGCAATCTATTAGTTTCAACCCTCCAACAGCGAAGTTCTTTATTCAACCGTTCGTTCGCTAAACCGAAAGTTTTCAATTGGAACCGTTCGGTCAATGATTTAATACGGCGGTGCGTGCACTGCAAAGTTGCCCTATAAAGGCCCGGAGATATGTTGTGATATTTCTTGATAACAAGCAAAGTTTTGCCCTTTGGCGGTCGTAAAGGCCATGCTTGTTTGTACCAGGGTTGGGTGCTTGCCAAAATTTGTTGTTGTGTTGTGTGACGGTATTGTAATGCATCATTGGGTTGGTTAAAGGCAAATTGATTCATGCTTTTTTGCTTGCTATAGATTTTTTTGTTATTTCTTTTCAATTTTGAAATGTTGGCTCAAGTTTTTCTGTAGGTATTGTTTATATTAGTTTATCTTAGTTCACTTTTTTAAATTGCAAACTTAGCTTTAAACTCTAATTACAGAATGATTTAGTTCAGTTTATTGTACTGTCGCTGAAAGTACGAGTATTCTAGGTATAGCCCATTTATTGAAATGATACGAAGAGTTTTTAGTTTCATACCATAAATCTATCATAGAGCTGAGACATTCAAAAGAGCTTTTGAAAGCTTTGGACTATTTCTACAGTTGATTAAGCCCAATGTATTAATACAAAAAAAAGCTTTTTATCATCGCAGGACGATGGTTTTCTCCAAGGTACAACAAAGCGCCATGGCTCAGATTCTATAAAGTCTCATAAATATTAACTTTAAAGAGTTGGCACCGTTCCGAAAAAAATGAAAAATATTCTCTCTGCGGCCGTAGCTGACTAATCTACGGCGGCGACCATTGGCTGACAAAAATATTGCGTAAGTGATGCTTTTTATGAACAATTTAAAGTTTTGAACGATTTATGGGTTTGAGTGGGCAAACGAAATTGCCTGGAAAGAAAACTAAGCGTCTGCGAAAAAGAAGCGTCAGTCGAGCGAGGCGGACGCCGAGACGCGGGACTTCCGAGTCGTGGTCGCGGTCGCAGTCATAGCTTTTTATATACAGGATAAACTTTTAATCAGTGCACAAATTTTTAAGATCGACTCAAAAACGGTAAGTTAACAACTTTCTCCTAAAAACATGGGTCGAAATATGATAAAAAATGTTTGACTCTTCATACAAATCGGACTGATCACGTTATCGATTTAGTATGGGAAGTCCAAAAATTTTTGTCGTATTTCGACCCATGTTTCTAGAAGAAAGTTGTTCACTTACCGATTCTGTAATCGTCAATAATAGTCAATCTTAAAAAATTGTGCACTGATTAAAAATTTATCCTGTATATGTTAACGGCCAAACCCGATTTTAGGACAAACTAGTTTTTCCTAGGCCAATCAGTTCATCGCATTGACATTTCAGAGAGCGAGTTTTCCTCGGAAGTCCTTACAGTGTTCCATACAATTTGTCTATGAGTGGCGTTAATTTTGTTCTAGCGTTTCTAGCCGAGTGACATTGCGTTACTCTACTAACAAAATGTACGTGTATACAGTTACTCTACTAAAACTGGTAGAGTACTGAGAACTGGTAAAGTAGTATACTAGGTCACTCTACCGTTTACTGTAGAGTAAACGGTAGAGTAAACTAGCTAAACTACCCGTGTACAGTAGGCTTAAGTGACATAGGCTATATTTTTATCTCGATATTCCCACTGAAACGGGAACCTCGCGGGTAAAGCAGGGGAGCCACTTACAAAGTGTAAGCGCCCGCCGCGCGACTGACACGCGACCAATGTTACCACATGAACCCAGAACCATAATTTATGCGATGGACAATTTGTAATTATTCTGTGTTGTATACGGGTACGTATCTAAATACCTAAAATTAAAATACCTAACGTTAAAATACCTATGTTCAAAATACCTAATGGTTGTTTCACTTAAATTCAAAATACCTAATGATTGTTTCACTTAAATTCAAAATACCTAAAGTTTAAAATGGGTAAGTATCTAAATACCTAAAATTAAAATACCTAACGTTAAAACACCTACGTTCAAAATACCTAATGGTTGTTTCACTTAAATTCAAAATACCTAAAAACGTTTGGTAGAAAAGTCCTGTATTCCTCGGATTTTTTTTGTGAAACAATCCATAGGTTGTATTTATACAAAAGTAACCACGAAATTTAAGGCAATCGCTTCGCTTAAATTTCTAACCTATCACGTGTTCTACAGGACTTCCGAGCTACTCAAATATGAGGCTAATTGTAGGTACTTATTTAAAATGTGAGTGAATTAAACTTTGGTGTTATAGCTATTAGACATTTAGCTATTAGACAATATAGATTTTAAACAGTAGGTATTTAGTCCATTCTGAATTTAGGTGTTTCTTATTTAGGTGTTATTTGCTTAGGTATTTTAAAACATTAGGTATTTTGATTTTAGGTATTTTGAACGTAGGTATTTTGACGTTAGGTATTTTAAATTTAGGTATTTAGATACGTACCCGTTGTATACTCATTATATCAGTTTAAGGCCTAATTTCATCAATGCTATTTAAACGCGATTAACGCTAAACGTGTTTAAAACATAGTTCTGTCTCTGTCATCTGTTTGAATGTGACAGAGACAGAAATACGTTTTAAACACGTTTAGCGTTAATCGCGTTTAAATATCATTGGTGAAATCGGGCCTAAATCTACAAGTACCTATTTACCTAAATACATTTTACCAGGGGGGTGTCACTCCGCAGTTTAGGTACGTTCGGCCGGCGCGCCTGCCGGGCAGGCGTATGGCAGAAGGATGCCGCTCGGCTCGTACGCTCCACGTTCGCGCGTAGAACGATCGATCATTTCTGTGATTTTTGTGCACCGAACAATGACTTATAAATGTTTCTATAATCCGTATATAAGATACTGTTGTGTTTACGGGTGTTTAAATAAAAGAAATAACAAAAGAAACAACAAAACCGAACCCTCAAGTCGCTCGCAACCCTAACCAGCGAGCGAGCTGTTTGAGACATTCATAGAAATAAAAACGCTCGCGCGTAGATATTGGGTACAGTTTTGCTTGCATTGCTTGCATTGCAACTCTAGGTTATTATAACAATAGGTAAGCGATGACAAAGCAACCGGAATTGGACTTTATTTCCACGCAGAAAGATTTATTTTTATTTGAATGAGCTTGCAGAGTGAGTCTTCTGTGCCTTAGCACTATTATTTATTCTGTGATTTTACTTCCTAAAATAGGTGGTAGGGTAAAGGTTAATTAATGTAATCTGCTATTTATTTCACACGTTTTATTTAAGTTCAACAAACTAAAAAATCCTTACTAAATTATAAACGCGAAAGTGTGTATGTATGGATGTTTGTTCCTCTTGCACGCAAAAACTACTTAATGGATTTGGTTGAAATTTGACACACAGATAGTCGATAGCCTGGATACATACGATAACTTTTATCCCGATAGCACCACGGGAACGGGAACCACGCGGGTGAAACCGCGGGCGGCCGCTAGTGAGAAAAAAAACAAACCCTGATTCATATTCTAGTAGCAGGAGAAGACATATTATGTGAATACAAAACCAAAATTATTATATCCACTTTGCACAGACTGTTGTTTCAATATGAGCTTTATGGCCAATATTTTTTTTTCGGAATATTGATGGTTTACGAGTCGTTGTTTGTTTTCTTTCAATAGAGCATATTGGTTCAAACTTCAAATATTTGACCAATCGTTTAAAGTGGTACTGATCGAGTAATACGCTTTTTCGTTTGAGTTTAAACATAAGTACGTCGTAGCAAATTATGGTATTCCATGAACTAATTTGGCGTGTTATGTTATATTTGTTGCCATTTTCTGTTAACACTGTTCAGAAGCCTTACGCATGAAGTATAAGAACAATATAAAGTATAATTTTGTAACTAATATGACTCTTATTGTAGAATTGTAGTTAAGAAATTAGGAAAATCTTAAAACTATACCGCGGGAACGTATAACGTAATATTTTTCCAGGATAAAAACGTATCCTATAACACTCTCCAGCTCTCAAACTATCCCCATACCAAGAATCACGTCGATTCGTTACTCTGTTTTGACGTGAAAGACGGACAAACATTAAAAACAACAAAATTTCTAATATTAGTATGCTTGGATTCACAAACGCCCACACGCCATCCCCGTCGCAAAAACTCTCATCTCTAAAGTTTCACTGAAATATTGTACGGTCTCTCTAAACATGATCGCTCAAAATTATAAAGGTAAGGTACCTTATGAAGAATTTAATTAGCACTCCAGACTCTCGGAATCATGTGAAATGAGATCGCTACTTATCAGTGAGCTGATGTAATTAAATTGCGAACAGGTGGAAGCTACACAAAATGAATCAAAATTAATCTTGGCCAATTTGACGAGCTCGTGTCGTTTACTTCGGCTTCGCATCCAGTTTAATTAAATAATGTTTTGACGGGCTGTAGGTAGGCAAATTTTGCGCAAAAAAAGTTGTTATACAAGCCTACGACGAATGAGGCGTACCGTTTTGGTACCTACTAATAATAATTATTTTCTTTAACATTACATGCCACATGTAGGTGTAGTTCTACTCCTACTAACATAATAATATCTGAACCGGTGACGGCTGTGGTAGGAGAAACTTACAGTAAGAAATACTTATGCCCGAATACTCGTACGCTACTTATCTTTGGGAGCGTCTCACACATCGCCCTGTCACTTTAAATGTCAAACGTATGAAAGAGATGCCATAATGTTTGAGACGCTCCCAAAGATGATTTGCGTTCGAGAATTCGGGCGTTAGCTGTTAAAATGGACTATTCAACCGCCTGCGCTCTGTGGTCTCAGATCCCATCGATCACGAACCACCAACGACCACCGGTATCAGACCCGAGGCCCCTGGTTCAATTCCCAGTGAGGGTACATATTGTATTCGATGTGGTTGGAAGTAGGACTTTTCTTAAGTCTGCCTAGCTAGCTCCCACCGTCTCATCTAAGTCAGACGACATAACAACGATAGCGCTTCCACCTTCAGCACTACCTTCACTTAACAATTCAGGTGTGATGAAAGCTAAGTACTATCCCATTGTGGATATAAAACCCATACTAATATTATAAATGTGAAAGTGTGTTTGTTTGTTTGTCCATCTTTCACGTCAAAATGGAGCAAGGGGTTGACGTGATTTTTGGTATGGATGGGGATAGTTTGGGAGCTAGAGAGTAACATAGACTAAGTAAGTACTTTTTATTCCGGAAAATTATAAAATAAAAATGGTAATTTTCATACAAAATAATACGATCACACGGTTATCATTACGACAGTTTTTTGTGCTAGGGCTACAGTTAAGTTTGTGGCACTGTAAGTACCTACTGTATGTATACTCGTCTACACGAAGCTTGGAGTACAGATTTTCACATAGATCGTATGCGCTTAAAAAAGAACATGCAAATATTATAATACTATTAATGCAGATGTTAGTGGTCCTAATAAAACAATTATACTTCATGCTTCGTCCTCAAGATTAGCTTGATTTAACACTTGTAGTAGTACGCCCTAGTAATCGCCAATTTCACACTATATTGAGAATATACCTACTTATAAATTAAAAAAGTAATAAAAGAAAATTATTATTTTTTAAATTTCAAAAGTGGGTAGTCAACACCGATCTGGCTCAAGCGCCCATCATAGCTGTCATTCGCTTTCTAGTGCGTCGCCGATTCACATCTAGTTTTTAAATTGTGTTAAAAAAGTTGTTAGTTGTTGTTAAAAGTGATTATTTAGGATGCCCAAACGCAAAAAAGATAACTGTGAACACATTAAACGAAAAATTATAAGATTGGAGAGAAAGTTGGAGCGAAAGAGAAGCACCACCACCGGTGAGATTTATCTTGTTCTGAGTTATCGGAACAATTCTATCGCTCGCCGTCTTTATCTTAAGGTACGTTATGTATTTTTATACATTTATAAGTCACTGGCCTTGACATATTATATTGCATATTGAAGTTCAGTTTTCAACCAGTGTTCAACCTGGTTTTCTAACGTTTCGCAAAAAATGCAAACGATAATTACGTTCAACGATAAAACGGTTTGACTATTTAACTACCTACTTATTACTAAGTTTGTAAAATAAATACTTTCAATAAAGTGTAACAAAATTATTAATTAATTTTAAAGTTATAATTGAACATAAATGCATTAGTTCGTCACAGACTTTTACAAGTTCTCGTATAAGTAGATTTCAAACAGTTTGCGGGCAGTACTTTCTATGAACTGGGACTGCTTCTTACTGAAAATAATTCACATAAGTGACTAAGCTAAAAAAGAGCTTTGTACTCTAAAGTATTATGCTTATTATGATGTGTCGATTTTCAATAGTTTGCGGACAGTACTTTTCTTTTGAACTGGTACTGTTAAACAGTTTGCGAGCAGTACTTTCTTTGAACTGGGACTGCTTCTTACTGAAAATAAATTACATAAGTGACTAAGCTAAAAAACAGCTATGTACTCTAAAGTATTATGCTTATTATGATGTGTCGATTTTCAATAGTTTGCGGACAGTACTTTTTTTTTTCGAACTGGGACTGTCTCTTACGAAATTTAATTGCATACCTAAGGTTAAGCAATACATAATCTCAAATAATGATAACATAATCATCATTATATACACTGCAGTCACTGGGTCCTACAAACAGTACAACGGGACTGTTATAAGGTACTACTAAGTGTAGTTTGCGGACAGTACGTGTTGTTATAACTGGGGACTGTCTCTTACAATATTATACTGACATGCTAAAATTGTATGAACATGAGGCTTACTCTGTCCCTTACATACGACCAAGAGGTCATAGTTGACCTCGACGCACCATGTTAAGGGTTAACCTGAAGGACAATGAGAACAAGTACTTGGAACCAATCCCCAGTACATCCCAGTCTGAAAACATTACAAATATACAGGATGGTCATATACGTCGACTGAGGCTCCGAAGCGTGATCTACCTTCAGATCAAACGTCTGCTCTTGAAACAGAAAACATACACTTAGATAGTGAAGTATTAGAAATATTAGGTACTGACCCTACTTCAGTCGGGAGTGCTGGAGTTTTCCAGCACTGGGTCACAACAGGTATTAACAAAGAATTGCGTAAAGAACTCGTAAGTACATGACCCTAGAAAATTGCAAATTGATTGACCCACCTGAGCTTGATCCTAAGATTAAAGCAGCTGTTTCAGATATTATTGCTAAACACAATAAGGCCATTCAACTGAAACAGAAGGAATCGACTGCTGGAAATACTTGTCTGGTAAAATCTATACTATTATATTGTCTGCAAATGAGAAAAATACAGCCTTGCTAAAACACTTATGGATTTGGCAAAAATTATGTGTGATTGTCAACATTCTAATTCAATTTACAATTTTTTTTCTGAATGCCGTGAAGATGGATCTAAGGGATTCTCTTCAAAAAATCAAAATTGATAAACAATTATTCGGCGAAAACTTAAGGGAAAACAATAAATCAGCTAAAGCTATTAACAAGTCTAGCACAAACCCAAAGCAATCAACGACACAAAAGTTTCCTTATAAGTAAGTTATACAGTTCTTCGCGAAATTTAAACTGGAAGGGTCCGGGTCCTAGTCGCAGGCCGACGGGCCCTCCCAGGACGAAGGAGCCTGCAACGACTTCGACGCGTAGACGGCTCATCAACTTATCGAAGCAGTCGCAGTATCCGTGGCAGAGACAGAACAACAGCCGACGCTAAATACGTTAACGCATGCAGGTCGTTTATCATTATTCTATAAAGAATTTTTAATGATTACCAAGGACCCACTGGTTCTTTTTCATAAAAAGGATATAAGATTCCCTTCAATCGAAAGCCGATGCAACCTGTATCACCGTCAACCCAAAAATGTAGTGAAAAGGAAAAGGCTCTTTTCATACACGAAATAAAAAATTTGCTGTCTCTGCAATTTCAGAGATCTCTGAATCTGATCAATATCTATCAACTATTTTTTAGTACCCAAGCCAAATGGGAAAATGCGCTTCATCTTACACTTATCACTAAATAAATTTATTGACTCAAGACATTTTAAACTCAAGGATTTAAGAACAGTAATAAAATTGATACCGAGAGATTGTAACCGTGCACAGTAGACCTGAAAGACATACTTTTTGTTAAAAATTCACAAGGAAGACCGAAAATATCTAAGATACCAATTTGATCAAAAAGCATAATTATGAATTTAATGTCTTATTATTTGGTTTAAACACAGCTCCTTTTTTTCACTAAAGTCATCATGAAACCGGTCATGAAATACTCATGATTATATGGTTACCTGTTAACAATATATTTGGATGACCTCTGTCCAATATAAGGGTCTTAAAACTTACAAGATACCGTAAAGTTGCTTACAAGCTTAGGTTTCATTATAAATACCGATAAAAGTAATTTTATACCTTCTCAGTCTTGTAAGTTCTTAGAATATAGTTTAAACTAAAAGAAATTCTAGGTCACTTTGCAAAAATTAAATTTGCAATACAAAAGTTTTCTAACTTAGAAAGGTGTAAAATTAGAGAATTTGTTAGTTTTATTGGACTGTTAATATCCCCCTGTCCCGCCGTGAAATGCAGCTGGTTGTATACTAAATTATTTGAAATATGTATAATTAGTACATGGATATACCTTGTTACTTGGAACAGGATTTCTATTGGTGGAGCCGCACCAAAATATAAATAGACAAGTATGACCTGGAAGTTTTTCAGGTGCCTCAACTACGGGGTGGGGAATTGCATGTGGAGACGACAGAGCTAGTGGTTTATGGAGTGTAAAAGAAAGTAGCAGACAATAAATTATTTAGGAATTCTTGCTGCGTTTATTGGTTAAGATACTAACTGTCAAGTACTTCTACGAACTGACATACCACGGTAATTTCCTACGTAAACCGTATGGGTGATATACACTTCCCACACCTGACAGAGATCGCAAAAGACCTCTGGCAATGGCGTAAACGTAAAAATCTTTACGTTTTTGCATCTCATATTCGATCTTCAGATAATACTATGCAGGCAGACCAAGAATGGCAGCTAGCTGATTATGCCTTTCAACAAATTGTTGAAAAGTTTCATAGATATTTTCATTGATACGCTAGTCGTTAAAAATAATAAATGTCCAAGATATATATCCATGGCATAAGGATCCGGATGCATACGCCGTAAATGTTTTTTTTTTCAGTGTCGTGGTCGAAATTAAATTTTAATGTTTTTCCTCCTTTCACAATAATGCCTAAATGTTTAAGAAAGATTATCTCTGACAATGCCACAGATATAGTAGTTGTTCCATTTTGGTCCACATAAACGTGGTATCCACTATTTAAGAGTCTTTTAATAAGTAAACAATTCGTTTTCAAAGCAGATTCAAACTTAATTTTGTCTACAAATTCCAGCCGCAAACAAATGCGCAACTCCATTGCCCTTTTTTTTTTTTTTTTTTTTTTTAACCCGGGGGAAATGCCGTTGCATTCCCCCCCGCCCGGGGAGACGAAGGGGATATGTGGGGCTCGGACCCACTAAAACCCCCGGGGTGTTCCCTACCCACGCAGACGGAGGTTGCGGGATCAATGTGTTAGTCACCGCGTTCTCCGCCCCGTGACCGCGTCCATGGTCGACGCTCCGTCTGAATAGTGACGCCATTGCGTCCCACCTTCGGTGTGGCGCGCCGGAAACACGCAACACGCTCCTCACCACAGGGACCCTAGTGGACGACGATGTTCCCCGCTCCGCCGCCCGCCCCCCCCCCCCTACCTACTGCGCCGCGTCCTGACGCTGCCTCTCCCTCGAGAGGCGTGCAGAGCGGCGAACCTCTGGGCGCTGCCCCTTAGGGTGCTGCACCTCCGGGTGATGCGGGGACGCCACCACAATGGCCGACCCCCTTTCCTTGTCACTGTGCGCCGAGCGACTCCTGTCCCGGCGCACGGTGTGCCCTCCGTCGTCTTCCGTCCTACCCTCAGGTCGACTGTCCCCTCCTTCCACAGATTTAGCTTCTGGGCGCTTTCCTTTAGTCGGCGGTGGGTTGCACCACCGGCTTCCCGTCACATGCCTGGCTGGTTTACCGTCCTCAACGCAGACCAGGCATTTCGGCTCCACGACTTTGCACCCGACCGCCATATGGCCAGGCTCCCCGCAACGGAAACATAAGCTTCCCCTGTCCTCCTCAAATGGGCACATCGGCTTAGTGTGCCCCACACCCATGCACTTAAAGCAGCGCAGTGGGGGAGGGGCAAGAAGTTTTGTGTGGGCAACGCTCCACCCGACCTTTAGTTTGCCCTCCTGGCACAGCACGCTCGCCACTTCTATTGGGCACCTAGCCCGAAGGAAACGCGTGCCGTTTCTCGCAGCCATCAACTCGGTCGTTCTCACTCTTTGAGGCGCGCAGGACGTTTTCGCCACTATTGCCGCCACGACCTCTTCCTTGGTTATGGTCTCGTCAAGGCCAGAGATATGGACCCCAACCGTCAATTCCGGGCGTTTGATATCTGCCACATCTTTTAAAACTCCGCGGAGCTTGTTTGCCAGGGCGTCCGCTTTAGTGCCGCTCGGGTCCTGCAGTTGTAGCACCCGTGCCCCTGTCTGTGACTCTTTCATCATCACTCCCTCCTCCAGACCCACGTCCTCGAGGGAGACTTCGGCTCTCGCTTTCGCCATAACACCGGCGTATGTGATGCCTCTGGCCTCTGCACCTGGCAAGAGTGTTAGCACTACCGCGGATGTGCCCGGATGGGTCAGGTTTGGTAGCTTCCGGGTGGGCTTTTTGGTCGGCTTTGTCGGCGGCTTGATTGTAGGAGTCGGCTCAGGTGGTGGCGGTTTTTCCTGGGGAATCGCTCGTCCCTTCCGCTTTCCCCGCGCGACTTGTGACCAAGTGACCCCCGAGGAGACTGTGGGGGATGATGAACTTGTCTCGGCTGGAACCACTGGCTGTGTTGGGGCTGCAAGGAGCTGAGCCTCGGTTTTCTTTAGGCGCTTGTCTATCATCGCCTCCATAGATGTCAGCAGGTTGCTCTGCACATTTGCCATGAGCTTCTCTATGTGGTCACGCGTCTCGTACCGGTTCGCCTTAATAGTAGTGAGCTCCTTTTGCGCCACCTTGACCTTTTCGGCAGCGGCCTTATGAAGACGCCTTTCCTCCAACCTAAACGTCTCGACCAGATCGTCCCACAAGCTTGCGAAATGACCAATAAAGTCGTCCAACCTGTCCAACTCTGAAGCCTCTAGCCTCACTTTGGTCGCCCATTCCCTGACTCCAGAAACATGTTCGGCCATTCCGGAACGCAGAGACTTAATCCTCCTCTTGCACATATCGACTGTAAACTCCGCCTCTTTTTCGCCTGTTGGGCTGGAAGTCGTTGTATTTGCAGCGCCTTCAGCGCTCGACGCATCATCAAAATGTTGGCCACAGTTTTTTTCCGGACTCTGGGCAATGTCCATCCTCTCCAAAACGACTTTTAAATTTTTGCTAGTTGTATTCATAATTGAACCCACGAGTATGGGAGAATCGACGGTCCACCCGGGCAGAGATCCCAGTACCCGGGTAACCCTACATACACTGGGGGGGCGGGAGGTACCCCAGGTTTGTTCGGTAGTTGGCAGACACCTCTGCCTGCCACCTTCAGGCGGTCCGACGCCCACGTCCCCGACGCCGGACCTTTGAGGATTATTTTATAGTGGTTTACTCCACACGGCCCCCGTGTTAGTACAACGACGGCCCCCGTTCCTGCACTACGTACAGGGTTACGGTTTGATTTTGCATTTTTGAAGGGGTTTCGCTCCCCGCGGCTCCCGTGACAGAACACGGCAGCCCCCGTTCCTGCGTACAGGGTTACGGTATAATCCTGGTTTTGGTTCGCGCCGGCCGAAGCCGGTAACCCCCTTCCACTGGGGGCCGTTCCCCTATCCACCACCTTGGGGACGCGCTCGGTCTCGGATCCAGGAACCGCATCACTCGCGTGAGGCCGAGCAACTCCATTGCCCTGGTGATGGTGATGATACGAAGAGGCGTCAAATAATTTTCTTTGGACGTCATGCTTAACCCCTTTTTTGGATAACTCGTATAAACAATACGAAGTTTGCTATTAAAAGTGGTTTATTTATTGTCAACAAAATAAACTAAACTTATACGAAAGTATCAATTACCGATATACAAAATTTTTTGCATCTGCTTTAAACAGTGGCGCTCAGTATAGCACAATTAACTGTTATCATTCTGCTTTGGCTTTAATAACTAAAATTGATAAATCACTAAATCAAGAAATAAAAAGATTTATTAAAGGAGTTTTTCGTACCAGACCTCCATCCCCTAAATTTAATGAAGTCTGGAATATAGCACAGATTTTAAATTGTCTTGAAAAGTGGTTTGCTAACGAAAGTTAGAATCTGGAAAATATATATATATATATATATATATATACATATATAAAAAAAAAAAAAAAAAAACACATTGCTCGTTATACCATTCTATAACGAAAAGCCAAGTATTTGTCCTGCAAGAGTTTTGATTACTTACCTTGAAATGAAAATGTTTCTCTGTCCTGATTCCGACAATTTATTTATTAGTTACCGAAAGCCATATAAGCCTGTTACGTCACAAACCTTATTCAAATGGATAAAAAATACGTTACATTTAAGTGGAATTGATATTTCTACGTTCACTGCGCATAATACCCGGTATGCTGCTACGTCAGCTGCGCAAAATTTAGGTTTTAGCATAGACCAGATTATAAAACTGCAGGTTGGTTTTCAGAATCACATACGTTTGCCAAATTTTATAACAGGCCAGTAAACAGCAATTGTGATAAAAAATTTGGCACCACTGTTTTGAGTGCTTAATCAAAATATTTTTCGTTTATTTCATAAGCGATGTTGATTTTTTATGTAACAAATAATACTTTTTTATTGCTTTTTGTTTCTATGTTGAGAAAATAAAGAAGCAAGATAGTATAAGTTAAGTTATAATTTCAATCTATATTATTCAGTAGCCTATATATTACAATTTTTGCATATTTTTCGAACACTTAGTCTCTAAACGTCTACAAGTGTTAAATCAAGCTAATCTTGAGGACGAAGCATGAAGTATAATTAGAGATTAAACGAACTTACCTGAAGTGAAGTTCTATCTTAATTATACGAAGGCTTCGTCCGAAGAGATTAGCTTCCCTCCCTCCCAAAAGTTATTAACTACTCCCCTATATGATTCGAAAAATATAATACTCTAAACTAAATGACAGCTATGATGGGCGCTTGAGCCAGATCGGTGTTGACTACCCACTTTTGAAATTTAAAAAATAATAATTTTCTTTTATTACTTTTTTAATTTATAAGTAGGTATATTCTCAATATAGTGTGAAATTGGCGATTACTAGGGCGTACTACTACAAGTGTTAAATCAAGCTAATCTCTTCGGACGAAGCCTTCGTATAATTAAGATAGAACTTCACTTCAGGTAAGTTCGTTTAATCTCTAAATATGTTATCAATTATTGTGGCGTCAGAACATGCGATGTAACTGTAGAGCAAAAAGAATAAAGAAAAATCTATAAAGTACCTACATTTATTTATACATTTAAGATTTTTGATTCATTCTCATTTACTAATCCTCTTTATTTACTAGACTTTAGACAAAGCATATTATTTCTAACTCAGGCGCTTCAATAGTAAATTAATTAAACGCTATGATCTTGCTGACAGTGCAAGCTTCTATCAAATAAATTTACTTGTAAAACAAACAAGGTGAATTTTTCATGTAATTACAAACTGACAAAGTTACATAATTAGTTTCTTCTATTGAAAACGGTCCACGAGTCCTCTTTACACTAATCGACTGAGGCCATTTATATTCAGCGGGACGATGACGGAACGGTGCGAACATTATAAATGATGCAGCTCGTGGTTCAACTTAAGAGGTGACACGAGGACCCTCGTCACGGCCGCGTCACGCTATTTTTGTATACGTGATCGAAGTGAATGTGTGAACTTAGTTTTTGAAACTACAGGTTATTTTTGCATATTTTTTTGCAATAATCATTGATTATTTTTGAGATTTAAGTAGATTATTAGTAGTAGAATTATGTATTTATTTAACTGTAAGTAAAATAATTGTGTAATGTGAAATGTATAAAGTTTTATATTTACATAAACTGATGTTTTTAAAACCCACGTTTTTATAAATCACGACGTTTCTGTGATAGCTAGGCTACTATTATATAACACGCATGCAAAACCGATTTGACTTGAAATCGTTTATTTAAATCGTATCGCGTAAAGGCACCTCATGCCAATTTTGTTAATTACATACAAATCTACTTAAAATATTCAATTTGTAACGCTATATCGCAGTATTAAATTTTCAAAGTAATAATGGTAATAATATCGTGCAATTTAGTAATCTGTGGTGCAACTAGCAGCTACGCTCGCATGAGTAGAGCTAGTATTAATTCACTACACCTATTATCACTGTTATAATACACCAAATGCCTTATTCAATAGAGTCACACCAACGATTTTTGTTATCAGCATACCTAAAAAATATGGAACTCGAAAAAAATGAATCTGTTTTTATTTTTTTCCTATCTTCAAAAATTACTGAGATATTAAACGTTAAAGTACGGCCTCCGTGGAAAATTCGGGTGAACCAATGGCATTAACGTGTGACGTCACATCGCACTTCCGTATACCTACATAGAATCCTTTGGCTATATAGTAGCGCTCTCACGGTTTCGTAATAAATTTATTTATTTTTCTTATATCATCATGTCAGCCGAACGACGCCCACTGCTGGGCATAGGCCTCCCCCAAGGATCTCCACAACGATCGGTCCTGCGCTGCCCGCATCCAGCGGTTTCCCGCGATCTTGACCAGATCGTCGGTCCACCTTGTAGGGGGCCTGCCCACGGAACGTCGTCCGGTACGCGGTCGCCATTCGAGAACCTTTCCGCCCCAACGGCCATCGGTTCTCCGCGCTATGTGTCCCGCCCACTGCCACTTCAATGATGCAATCCTTCGAGCTATGTCGGTTGTTTTAGTTCTCCTGCGGATCTCATCATTTCTGATTCGATCGAGCAGGGAAATACCAAGCATCGCTCTCTCCATTGCTCGCTGGGTGACTTTGAGCCTTCTTATGAGACCCATAGTAAAAGACCACGTCTCACTTCCATAGGTCATTACTGGCAACACACACTGGTCAAAGACTTTCGTCTTGAGACATTGAGGTATTTCGGACGCGAATATATGTCGGAGCTTCCCAAACGCTGCCCATCCGAGCTGGATTCGACGAGAGATCTCTTTCTCAAAGTTGGACTTACCTAACTGGACCGTCTGTCCTAGATAAACATAGTGGTCAACAACTTCGAGTGTAATGTTCCCAACATTAACTGGAGCGGGTGCAACATGGGCATTGAACATGATTTTCGTCTTGTCCATGTTCATCTTAAGACCTACTCTTTGCGAAGCATTACCGAGATCTTCGAGCATTGTGTTCAGGTCTTCCAAGGTCTCAGCCATAAGAACTACATCATCGGCAAACCGTAGGTGTGTTAGGTACTCGCCATTGATGTTGATGCCGTATCCTTTCCAGTCCAGCAGCTTAAAAATATCCTCCAACGCAGCTGTGAACAGTTTGGGAGAGATGACATCTCCCTGTCTCACACCTCGCTGTAGTTGAATAGGATTAGAGCTCTGGTTCTGTAATCGGACCGACATGGTGGCGTTTTGGTATAAGTACCTCAGCACCTCGATGTACCTGTAGTCTATTTGGCACCTCTGGAGAGACTGCAGCACCGCCCAAGTCTCAATCGAATCAAAGGCTTTCTCATAGTCCACGAACGCCAAGCAAAGTGGCAAGTTATACTCTTCGGTCTTCTGTATAACTTGCCGCAGCGTATGAATGTGGTCTATGGTACTGTAGCCTTTCCGGAACCCGGCTTGTTCGGGAGGCTGGAAGTCGTCGAACCTGCGAACGAGACGATTCGTAATGACTCTCGAAAACAACTTATAGATATGGCTCAGAAGCGAGATGGGTCTATAGTTCTTCAAGAGAGTTTTATCACCCTTCTTGAAAAACAGCATCACATCGCTTCTGCCCCATGCCTTTGGCGTTTTGCCCTCAAGGATGACTGAATTGAAAAGCTTCTGGAGGACTTTAAGTATCGGCTTACCGCCCGCTCTCAGAAGTTCTGTTGTGATTCCGTCATCGCCCGCCGCCTTGTTGTTTTTAAGCTGCTTGAGAGCCATTCTAATCTCGTACAGGCTGACGTCCGGGATATCTTCGGTATGGTGTCGGGTAAGCTTGGCTCTAGGGTCTGTAGCCTTGCTTTCAACAGGTGTTTGTGTGGAATATAGCTGTCCATAGAAACTCTCAATCTCCCTCAGGATTTCAGGTGTTGACGAAATGATGCTACCTTCCTCAGTTTTCAGCAGGGACTTATATCGATATTTGAAAAATATCGATATAAGCATAAAATTTCGATAGTTGGATATCGATACGAAATAGCGATTAAAATATCGATAATTTTATCGATATTTTAATATCGATAATGTACGTAACGTGCGAGTGCGACGCGCGACGTTGCCAAACTTAGCAGGGCGAGAGGATCGGATCGGGGGATTATCGTCGGAGCGACAACAAACGGCAAGACGACAAGCGTTTGATTTTGTTTTGCGTTTTGGCAAGCGGCAGATAGCTACCAACTAAAATGCGTTCTTTGCGTATTTTAGTAAATTACCCTATTTGTGGCTATTACGATACCAATACGAATGACGAATACATCGTAATTAATGACCCAATACGATAACAAATTACGATATGAATGCATTACGACTTCTTTTTGATAGCATTTTGTTGAATTTATTTGAAGCTTTGTTTGAATATATGTTTTTATATCAATACTAGCTGTTGCCCGCGACTTCGTACGCACGGTAAAGTGACTTTTGTATTTGTTTATTTTAAAATAAGTACTTATATTTACCTGACGATACCTGACGACCGATTTGGCGCAGGAGCAAACTACCTGCCTTCCGCGCCAGAGGTCTCGGGTTCGATTTCCGAACAAGACAAATATTTGTGTGCATGAACATGTCTATTTGTCTTGGTCTGGGTGTTTTCTATGTATAATAAGTATTTATTTACAAACAAAAAATATTTAAGTACTTATATATCATATATATCAAGTTCACATAGACACAGTTTCTAGAAATTGCCCCTGCCGTGTTTGTATATTTACGAAGTTTGCAAATTTGTACGCAAACATAGCGAATTTTACACAAAACGACAAGATATTCCATCGAAATATCCATCACGATACGATGGATACAAAAATAAGTTAATGTTGCCAAGTTGCAGATTAAAACTAACATCTAATAGTACATAACATTCATCTATTAAAATATATAATAAATTACCTCCTTCAATTAATGAAACTAAAAATTCTTTGTTTACTAACCAATTAAAAAAATTCTAATAAATAAATGCTATTACAATTCAAATGAATACTTCAATGTCATCATTAATACTTAAAACAAAAAATAATTTATTAAGAGGCTACTTGACTCATACTTAATTTGATACATCGAATGAAAATTTCCATCACATCACCGAAAAAAAAAATTTGGCTTAGGAAAACGTAATATAGCGGTATAATGAAATAAAAGTACAAGATTGATAAGTAAAAATAATTTTAAATATATATTTTTTATTTTTTATTTGAACTGATGAAAACACATCATCCATGTTAGTGTAGTTAATGAAGCTAGTTGACCCCCACAGTAATTCCTCAGTCAGAAAAAACTTTACATCATGATAAAGTATTAATAAATTAAAAGTACCTATGGTATAAATTTTCAAAAAATAATAATAATAGAAGATTAGGTATTTTTAATCAAAGTCTTATTTCATTGATATCTTTTTTAGGAAAAATGCTCCGTCAAAATTTTCTTAACCGGACATATTCATGTAACGTATAAAAACAATAATATGAAATACCCAAAAAATATCCCAGCAGAAACACCAAATTTTAATAAAACAAAATGGGGTGACTTGGACTGAAAAATGTCTCTGTCGAACTTTTTAACGGAATTATACCATTTTGCCAAGCATACTCATGTTTGAAAAATGTTTTGGATTTTCATCAAGTATCACATACTAGTATAAATAACTCATTTGGTAAAATAAATTTGGACTGAGAAATTACTCGGTTCAATATACACGGCTAAATTTTAATTAGCATAAATATTTTAGGGGATGTTAGTGCCCATCAATATGAACAACTTTCACTATGGGACCAACCATGGAATCGCGAAAAAAAAAACAGCTGTTCCATACATTTCAGTCGACTCGATGTTGTACTTTTGTATGGAACAGCTGATTTTTTTTTCGCGATTCCATGGTTGGCCCCATAGTGAAAGTTGTTCATATTGATGGGCACTAACATCCCCTAAAATATTTATGCTAATTAAAATTTAGCCGTGTATAAACAGATTTGTATATTTATGTATAAATACCTAACTTCCGTGTGAGTTTTTTTTTTGGATAACCATTTAAAAGTTTATGGCTCATGCTATTTTATAACTCAGCAAAGTTTCATCGACTGAGGAATTAGTGTATGGGTCTCCATACAAAGAATCTGTTCATTGCCTACACTATGTTGAAACGTATTGGATTTCTAAATTTGCAAACAAATAAACGTCACTTTTTTCACTTTTTCTACATACATATAAGTAAGGGTGTATTCCACTTATCAAAGATGGATGTTGAATGTATAAAATTGAACGTCAAAGTCTTCAAATTTCTTTAATCAAATGCATATTGGAGAAAGATCTTTGTTAAGTGGAACTACCCTAAGGTAAGTAAACAACCTATTGACACTGTAAACACTGTCAAGTGGTTGGTTACAAATTTTATGACGTCAGAACATGGCGAAGAGCGTTTTTACCGGTTAATAAAAAGCGAAATTTTAAAATAAAGTTTTGTAGGTTCTTATGTTTTAAAATTTTAATTTAAATACTTACATTTTTTGGTGTAATAGGACAATTATTAATCGTTTAGGGCACGATGTTTAAATGAATACTTCCGAGACATTATTAATTAAAATAAAACATATTTTAATTTTAATCTCCCGACCAAAGAATGATGGGTTCCAGATTCATACGTTCTATGAATACGTTCTATGGATGATTGGATGGAATATGGTGGATATCATCAATAAAAATCTACCACCAAAGAATCTGGCACGTCATAATATATGGTCATCTTCAATATCTGATGCGCCGCCAAAAGTAGCACTAAGTTAAATAAAAAAACGACTTATTTTAATTTTTAGTTTTTTGCATTCACAATGCAATTTTTATTACTGAAAAATGGAAAATGAAGTATTTAGTAAAAATCGACCCGTCTCACAACTAGCTCCGATGGGACTCGAACCCACGACATTTCGCTTTCCGGGCGACTGCTCTAACCACTGAGCTACGGAGTCGTTACGAGAAGCGTCGAATTTATCCAATACTTCTTACGCACTGTATAGTCAGTGTTAATTTCATCAATGTGGAGATATTACTACCCGCACACGCGAAAGAAATACCTTTCCAGGTATTTGGCAATCGCTAAAGATGAAATTACTATTGCAACTTATTTTAATTTAAAACGACATCAAAAAATTTAAAAAAATGGTTGACTATCCGGTAATTTTTTTATTCAGTTATAAGGATTCATTTTCTAACGCATGTCAATCACTTATTATAAAACAATACTAACATAATTATTAATCATAACGATAATGCGCTAAAAGAATATAAGTAAAATATAAATAGCAGCAACGGCGCGCCCCATGTGTGTGGCGTGTGAGTGTGTGAGCCACACACACCACACCACACCAGACAATATCCAGACGGACGTAAAGTTGGCAACATGCATACTTGGTATGACGCAGCAAGGCCTTATCGATTATTAATTATCGATATTTTTTTCGATATAATTATCGATAATAGAAATATCGATAAATTTTATCGATATTTTTTTATATCGATATATTTTTTTATCGATATTTTAGTCCCTGGTTTTCAGCCTCGTCAATTGACTTTGCCCGATAGACAGATCTCTCGCGAACACTTTGGAGCCTTTGTTCCGCTCAATGGCTTCTTTAATACGCTCGGTATTAAATTGGCGAAGGTCGCGCGTCAAAGACTTAGATATCTGTCTATTAAGCTGTCGATAACGATGGGCATCCGCTGAGTTCTGCAGCTTCATTTCGTGTCTCTGATCCATGAGTAGGAGAGTCTGACTGGAGAGTTTCTTCAATTTGGGACGGCGGGTTTTATAGTACTTAGACCCTACCGTGCAGACAGTATCCACCACCATGTTGTATAGATCGTCCACGTCTATGCTGTTCTCAAGGGCTTCGAAGCGGTTTTGAAGCTCGAGCTGAAAGCACTCGGGGTTTTGAATTTGAGCTGGTATTGGTCGGAGCGTGGATTTTATCAGTCGCGATCTTTCGAGCTTGAGATCGATATTCAATGTGCCTCTCACCATACGGTGATCGCTTCCTGTCTTAACAGCGTTGATCACACTGACATCATTGAATATGTGCTTCTTCGTCGACATGATAAAATCGATCTCGTTTTTGACTTTACCGTCCGGACTGATCCAGGTCCATTTGCGGCTTACGGGCTTCCTAAAGAAGGAGTTCATCATATAGAGGTTCTCCCTCTCCATGAAGTCTGCCAGCATCTGGCCTCTATCGTTCCGTTGCCCAAATCCAAATTGCCCCACTCTCAGCTCATCACCGCAACGTTGCCCCAACTTTGCATTGAAATCCCCCATCACAACCGTGTAGTGGGTTTTATAGCTATGCATGGCTTTAGAGATCTCCTCATACATAGCCTCCACTTCGACATCGTCGTGTTTCGAGGTCGGAGCGTAGACCTGGATAACTTTCAGCGAATATCGTTTCGATAATCTGAGTATCAGGTACGCTACCCTGCTCGAGACACTTCCGATAGTGATCACGTTGTTGACAAGGGATTTATGGACGATGAACCCGACACCACCAATGGACTGTTGGTCGCCCTCCCGGTGGTAAAGTAAGTTACCGGATTGCAGGGTTATCGAGTCCTCCCCCTCTCTTCGGACTTCAGATAACCCAATGATATCCCAATGTAACTTACTTATTGCCTCTTCCAACTCTACGAGCTTCTCGTCGAGCCTCAATGTGCGCGTGTTGTAGGTTGCCAGGTCGAGTCGTCGGTGTTGGTAGCCGGAGCCTACCCGGGGATTCTTAGCACCCCCTGCCCCGCCGTTACCATAGCCGCTACCGTAGCTAGGAATAGCGGGACCGCCGGGGACTGGGGGCCGATTTTTTGAGTGTGTATCCATTTTTTTGGGGGGGTTTGCCATAATCGCCACGCTTGGCAGGCGGGTTGGCGATCGCAGTATGGCCTGTTGTAACCTGGAGACGCTGCTGCCCATCTCCTGATGGCAGTTTTCCCTTTGTCGCCTCTTACGACACCCACGGGAAGAGAGGGGGTAGTGCTATTCTATTTATGTGCCGGCACTACACGGCACTAAAAAAAAAAAAAAAAAAAAAAAAAAAAAATTTTCTTATAAGTAGTCGATAAATGAAATGATTAAGAAATTTTGTATTGAGCCCATGAGAAAAAACCCCTTCAAATAATGTTTTATTTTCGTGAATAATAATTAAATCAACTTTTGTAATGGCGGGCGGTATACTGTCAATACATAATATAGCAACCGTCAAAACAAAATGTACTTACAACCATAACTGACTTGGTGGTTAAATATGCACCCTAAAAACTGACAGTCATTTCGATAATTTTGTACTGCTAGTAGCGCCTCCACCACTGGGTCAGATAAGTTTGTGGGATAAATGTCTTTCGGTATCGACAGTTAGGTGACAGTTTTAGAGTGCGCCTGCGCGCGGTCGAAATCGAATACTAATCATTTACCATAACCTTAGAACGAAGAAAATGTACTGTAACTAGCGTGGAAAACGCACGAGTTGCGCACAGATTGCGCACAGACGGACTCTATGTAGGTACAGTTAGACAGAAATCACCCGCAACAGCCACAATCGGAGATGTCAGTGCGACATGACGTCATCGCAATAGCGCGCAAGGAAAGAAAATTTACAAAAGCTGGTGAAACTTTACAACGCTGTAACTTTGGAAATCCTGGCCAGATTTCGATGAAACAAAAACTATTAGTACTTGCACGAGTACACGCATTAAATGCAGTAATTTTAATAGTCATATTTCGATGTGTATGAGGATTCCGGGAGTAGTGCGCTTCCACCTTCAGCCTTATCACCACTTCACATCAGCTGTCATGTGATGAAGGCTAAGTGCAACCTGTTGTGAATAAAAAATAAATAAAAAAAACTTCAAACTGTGTGTTTACTGTGTTATAACTGTGTATTAATGGTATGGTATGTTTCCCACAAATGTATAGATCTATATGATCACCCTGGCTGCGTTAATTTATTGAAAAGTTTCTGCTATTGTATTTATGGCAAATTGCATGTTGTAGGTAATATTAATTTAACCTTATCTTGTGTAACGGATTTATTTAAATTTAATGCTTCTCCGAGTTCACCGAAATATTTGAGGACCTCGCCCGCTACGATATATCTGATGGCGACTGTACTCCTATTTGTGCAATGAAATAATTTTAAAGGCTTCAATCTATACTAAACAATATATTTATATTTCAAACCGCTAACCAGGGGCCTATTGCATAATAAAGTACAAGCTCATAGTATTAGCGATTTTGTTTGTAATTTCGCTAATACTATTAGCTTGTACTTCATTATGCAATAGGCCCCTGTTGTTTGCTGTTGTATTGTTTTTTTCCGATTTGATAGGTATATCCTTAATTTATCACTTTATGGCCCCTAACCTGTGACCTGTCGCCTAACCTTTCATATATCACAGGAAAAAAACAAACCCTTCTTGTAAAAAGGATTTGTTTTTCTTTTTCAGATTTGATAGAGGTCTACACTTATTATATCACTTTATGGCCCTCCATCTACGAAGCTACGTACATTCTTCTCATCCACATTCAGAAAAGATGGATAGTCTATCTTTACTTTGCAAGGACGGATCTTAATTCATATTCCATTAATTAAATTTTTATACTCCATCCCTTGATCGATCACTCGGCCATGATCAATCAAGTTAGCGAGAGAAGTTAGCTTAATTTGAATAAATTAAAAAATTCCATTTTACTTAGAGAAAATTTGCTTCTGGCTTCTAGTGGTTGTCTGCATTTTCATCCGTGCTGAGCTGACTAAAGGTACCCACTTAGACCGCACCGCTCCCACCCAACCAAAGTATATGAACAGTCAAATATGGACTTAAGGTGCATGTAGTCGTGAAACGATCATTTTTGAGGCCCTAAAACTCATAAGTTAGCCTACTGATGAATCCAGAATTAAAATATATTAAATATTGATATATAAACTTCAACCTGAGCATTTAAAAAAACATAGTCTTTAAGATACTATTTAAAAAAAAACATCGAAATGAAGCTGTTTTCAACTTGAAATACGCTACTGCTTCTAAACTACAAGTGATATTTTCACGTTTCTTTCAGGAAAAGATTGCTAACTTGTTTAACTTAAACCTGAGCATTTTTCGTTTTAAAATAATACATAGTTTTGACGAAACGTGCGTTTAAGCTGTTTTGGTGCGGGAAGCGGGCGGGAAAATTAGGCCACTTTTCTATGCCCAAGGTTATTGAACTTCTTTAACTTAAGATGTAACAGAAAAATAATAGAACTTTCAGACTTGCTTGCCCGTTTTTGTCTTTTACTCGAAGTAACTACTTACATAAGACAGATATAATTAACATATATTTTTTAGGAGAATAATAATTACCTATTATATTTATTAATTTAATGTGATTAGGATATTATAAAAAAACATGCTTAACATTATTATTGTCTAGGAACCGAAGAGTAATAGTAGAGTAGGTAGTACTGGGTGCCTACCATCAACTTTAAGACAGCGATTCAAAAATAGCGCGATGCAGAATAGGTTCCTAAAATGAATTGCTTTCTTTCGTACTCTGACCTTCTAAAAACTGGATCGCAAATGAATTGCTAAATGTTAATGACCGAACGATTTGTGTCCTTTTTCTTCTACCCGTCTCTTTCACTCGATTCTGTCATGCCGGGAGAGTGAGAGGGACGGGTATAACCTGCAGGTGACATGTTAAATCGACCGGGTTATAAGTCAAATAAGAGTTCCTGACAGCTTAGCGGCTGTGAAATGTCATTGATCGATCACTGAATCGCTGTCATTGATATTAAGCTGTCGCGGTACGAATAAGCGAAGCAGATCAGTTTAGGTCCTAAACAAAACCGCAATAAGAGTTGATGGTAAGCACCCTGTACTTATTTGATATTAATTGTGACCACACCGTATTTTTGAAACAAATAGATTCCCTTTAAAAATAATTATAAGTAATCATTCTTATATGAAGGTATATACACACAACACATTAACATACCTGCATTACTATAATTCCGAAATAAGTATCTTTTATATGACGGATATTTTGCTTATGCTTAAGCTATATGCTTATACTAATATCACTAATATTATTAATGTGAAAGTGTGTTTGTTAGTTTGTTTGTTTCTTTGTCCGTCTTTCACGTCAATAAGGAACAATAAAATAATATATATATTTTTTTTAAACATTCGTTGCTTGAACTTATATGTTGCTAGTCGGCTTTAGTCTATGACACGTTGAACGTTGCTTGAAAAGCGATCGTTTACGTAATTAGCAACTTTCACTAAACAAAATTTGTACTGCGCTAATTAATTGATAGTGTCTGGAGCGGCAGGCTCATGAAAAGTCTCACACATTATTCTAAGTAAGATAAACCGTGAGGAAACCTATTGTGCTGTTAAATTACAACAGGAAAATATAAATTACATTTCGGAAAAAAAATGTTACGCAAAATAAAACAGCAAAATGAGATTTTAATTCATACCTACCTATAATATTTATTATTTATTTATTTATTATAATAAAACTAATAAGTTTAGGTAGGGCAGAACAGGGACAGTGGCCCTGGTTTTGGCCACTGTCCCGGTTTTGGCTACTTTTTGCTTTAAAAGTTTTCTTAAAAGTATAAATCGTTAGAATTCTTTATGTCCTATGATTTTTTTTTCAATAAACGCCATTTTCTGTTTTATATTTTTTATATGAATATTTTAAAGTTCTGGATGAACCTTTGTTTTTTATAAATAAATTATTGATTTTTATTTGATTGGCTTCTAGAACATTAGAATATATTGATTTAATCTGGGTTTGGTTCTGAGTTTTCGCTATATTTACAAAAGTTTGGCTATCAATAAGTGGCCAAAACCGTTGGCACCTTTTGCACATTTTATGTTACTTATATTCAAATTTTTTTATTTATTTTTTACTTATTTTTTAAATTTAAAGGATGTACTTACCTTTAAAGGTGGATAATTTTTCCATAATTTAAGATATAATTTTATTATTGTCTTAAATACTTAAGACCATTTAGCACTTACTGCTTCAAAGTGAATAAATCTTTAAAGTAGCCAACAGTCGGTTACGTTAACTGTTGGTTATTTGGTTGGTTAACGCACGTGATTGGTGTTCGTATTATGGTTTAACCGACGGTTAAACGCAACCACCTGTTGTTGAACTTGGGCCTAACTAATCATTGTAGATACCAGCCGGATTAGTTTTTTTTATTTGATAATCTAATCTTTGAGGCTCAACTCACACTGGCCCAGAGTCAAAGCGTCAACCTGAAATCTCACATAGCAAATTCAACCTTATCTCTACAAGTGGTACGGCACATATTTCTTCTCGATTCGCATCTCGCGTCGTACGAAAGACCTCTATCAAATCTGAAAAAGAAAAACAAATCCTTTTTACAAGAAGGGTTTGTTTTTTTCCTGTGATATATGAAAGGTTAGGCGACAGGTCACAGGTTAGGGGCCATAAAGTGATAAATTAAGGATATACCTATCAAATCGGAAAAAAACAATACAACAGCAAACAACAGGGGCCTATTGCATAATGAAGTACAAGCTAATAGTATTAGCGAAATTACAAACAAAATCGCTAATACTATGAGCTTGTACTTTATTATGCAATAGGCCCCTGTTGTTTGCTGTTGTATTGTTTTTTTCCGATTTGATAGGTATATCCTTAATTTATCACTTTATGGCCCCTAACCTGTGACCTGTCGCCTAACCTTTCATATATCACAGGAAAAAAACAAACCCTTCTTGTAAAATGGATTTGTTTTTCTTTTTCAGATTTGATAGAGGTCTACACTTATTATATCACTTTATGGCCCTCCATCTACGAAGCTACGTACATTCTTCTCATCCACATTCAGAAAAGATGGATAGTCTATCTTTACTTTGCAAGGACGGATCTTAATTCATATTCCATTAATTAAATTTTTATACTCCATCCCTTGATCGATCACTCGGCCATGATCAATCAAGTTAGCGAGAGAAGTTAGCTTAATTTGAATAAATTAAAAAATTCCATTTTACTTAGAGAAAATTTGCTTCTGGCTTCTAGTGGTTGTCTGCATTTTCATCCGTGCTGAGCTGACTAAAGGTACCCACTTAGACCGCACCGCTCCCACCCAACCAAAGTATGAACAGTCAAATATGGACTTAAGGTGCATGTAGTCGTGAAACGATCATTTTTGAGGCCCTAAAACTCATAAGTTAGCCTACTGATGAATCCAGAATTAAAATATATTAAATATTGATATATAAACTTCAATCTGAGCATTTAAAAAAACATAGTCTTTAAGATACTATTTAAAAAAAACATCGAAATGAAGCTGTTTTCAACTTGAAATACGCTACTGCTTCTAAACTACAAGTGATATTTTCACGTTTCTTTCAGGAAAAGATTGCTAACTTGTTTAACTTAAACCTGAGCATTTTTCGTTTTAAAATAATACATAGTTTTGACGAAACGTGCGTTTAAGCTGTTTTGGTGCGGGAAGCGGGCGGGAAAATTAGGCCACTTTTCTATGCCCAAGGTCGTTGGCGATACCACGGGCCTTAATGTCGTTCACTGTAGATGCATTTTACAGTAACAATATAAAATAGCGGACAGCGCGCGGTCCGCGAGCTTACCGCCGTCAGACTGCTCGGTAGTTGACGCCTCGCTGACGCCGCGCGGTCCGCACGCTGTGCCGCCGTCGTCGTCGCCGCCGCGCACATATAGAGGGAATAGCAGTCGACGCGTGGACAGCTGGGAGTTTGCTAGCTGTCGCCGCGTGGACTGCTGGGTGCCTGCTAGCTGTTGCCTTCGTTTAGAGCGGTGTTGGGTTGGAGCGGTGCGGTATAAGTGGGCTATGACCGTAAAGCTCAACTCACACTGGCCCAGAGTCAAAGCGTCAACCTGAAATCTCACATAGCAAATTCAACCTTATCTCTACAAGTGGTACGGCACATATTTCTTCTCGATTCGCATCTCGCGTCGTACGAAATACCTATGTGCATACATAAATTTTGCAATGTGAAATTTCAGATTTAGGCTTTGACTCTGTGCCAGTGCGAGTTGAGCCTCAGGGTAGTAGAATCTTGGAAGTAGCCTATAACCAGCCTCAAAGATTAGATTATCAAATAAAAAAAACTAATCCGGCTGGTATCTACAATGATTAGTTAGGCCCAAGTTCAACAACAGGTGGTTGCGTTTAACCGTCGGTTAAACCATAATACGAACACCAATCACGTGCGTTAACCAACCAAATAACCAACAGTTAACGTAACCGACTGTTGGCTACTTTAAAGATTTATTCACTTTGAAGCAGTAAGTGCTAAATGGTCTTAAGTATTTAAGACAATAATAAAATTATATCTTAAATTATGGAAAAATTATCCACCTTTAAAGGTAAGTACATCCTTTAAATTTAAAAAATAAGTAAAAAATAAATAAAAAAATTTGAATATAAGTAACATAAAATGTGCAAAAGGTGCCAACGGTTTTGGCCACTTATTGATAGCCAAACTTTTGTAAATATAGCGAAAACTCAGAACCAAACCCAGATTAAATCAATATATTCTAATGTTCTAGAAGCCAATCAAATAAAAATCAATAATTTATTTATAAAAACAAAGGTTCATCCAGAACTTTAAAATATTCATATAAAAAATATAAAACAGAAAATGGCGTTTATTGAAAAAAAAATCATAGGACATAAAGAATTCTAACGATTGATACTTTAAAATACCTCATTTTAATTGTCATTGGCAAAAATGACGAAAATTATTAAGAAAACTTTTAAAACAAAAAGTAGCCAAAACCGGGACCGTGGCCAAAACCAGGGCCACTGTCCCTTTTCTGCCCTACCTAAACTTATTAGTTCTATTATAGGTAGGTATGAATTAAAATCTCACTATGCTGTTTTATTTTACGTAACAATTTTTTTTCTGAAATGTAATTTGTATTTTCCCGTTTTAATTTAACAGCACAATAGGTAACCCTCACGGTTTATCTTACTTAGAATAATGTGTGAGACTTTTCATGAGCCTGCCGCTCCAGACACTATCAATTATTTAGCGCAGTACAAATTTTGTTTAGTGAAAGTTGCTAATTACGTAAATGATCGCTTTTCAAGCAACGTTCAAGAGCATTTCTACAAAACGGTTATTTTTTTCTCAATTCGGTGGTTGATTTAATATTTGGTTTTTTAAGTAGTTTAAATAGTAAAAATTTAAGTTTATTCCATCCTGAATCTAAAAATAACAATGGGACTAAATATTGTGAAGTGGTTTATGAGAAAAGTTAAGCACCTAATTGAGAACGCACCGAATTGAGAAAATGAATCACCGAATTTCAAAATCGCCCATCGAATTTAGAATTCACGTACCTAATATAGAAACAATGTATTTAAATGATCAAAATAATAAATAAATAAACGTTTTGTTAACTGACTGCTGGTCTATTAGTTTATTAGATGGTTTATTTTAGGATGAAGTGCGTCTATCTATCTTTAATTGAAATATAAATAATAAAAACAAAAATTCAAATAAACATGTTTAATTTTTCAATAGAGAACTAAGAAATAGTCTTAATTTTTATCCAATCGCAATCCTATCCACATTATTTAATTTCTTTCCTAACAAAAATATCTTTTAGAACGTTCCATGGCATGTCTGTCATGTAGCATCATGGATAAATTCGGTGAACCACCTCATACTACTTTTCGTGTGGCTGGCCTCTCACCATTCACTTGCAGTCTCTATCCATAATTGTTTATGCATTGTTCTACCCTATTAATATATAACCAAATAGTAAAAGGATCTACGTTCTAATGGCAAGGTACCAGCCAGATAAACTACCCAAAACAAGCAAACCGGGTAAGGAAGGTAATATCGAATCAGGGTCCTGGCCTACTGGGCAACCTGCGTAAACCTAATGGCTCTATGACTTTGGATCAGGAGGAGATGAATGCCGTTCCCCTACAAACCCACTTCCCAAACTGCCATCCTCTACAGCTTATCGAGTGGCAGGCAGGACGTAACAAGTCATTCAACAGATGACCGCTGGTCTTTGCTTAAAAGGGTGATAACACAAAAAAGGTAAGATGCGCAATAAACAGTTTTTCGCCTTTTAAGTCAACAGGGACGGACAATATCTTTCCTGCCCTTCTGCAATGGGGGGATCAGCAACTCGTTGCGGTCATTACCCATCCTTTTCGAGCCTGCCTGGCGCATGGCTACATCCCACACCCCTGGAGGGAATTCAGGGTAGTATTCATTTATACCAAAACCTGGTAAGTCCGACTACATGAACCGAAACCTTTCCGACCTATTAGCCTTTCCTCCTTCCTGATGAAGACCATGGAAAGGCTATGTGAATAGTTTTTACGAGATACAATACAATCTGTACATCCTTTACATAAGCACTAGAAAACTGGCAATGCTGGCAAATCCACAGAATCGGCACTCAATCAACTAGTCAGTAAGATAGAGGGAGCGTTTCAAAACAACACTCCTTGTGGAGGCGGTACGTGTGTGATAAGGTCAAACCATCCTTCATCTTTGATAAAAAATACAAAATACAACTGGATGACTTTAGAAAGCTCTCAGGCACAACACAGAGCGCTTCTGATATACACCGATACCTCCAAGACCTCTAATGCAGCAGGGACAGGTGTGTTCTCAGAAGACTTAAACATACAAATTGCACTGCCACTAAGTTCATACAACACTGTCTTTCAAGCTGAGTGTATTGGCATTTTACTGGCAGCTCAAGCAGTAGCAACCAGGGAAGTAATCGACTATGATATGCTCTATAGATTGCCATTATCATGTATGAATGGCCCTTACAGCTGAATTCATAATATGTGAAATCTCAATTCGGTGTAAGTTTTCTCAATTCGATGTCTTTTTTTCCATGGAATTGAGATCCACGGAATTGAGAAAATATTACAATTCATCAAATAACTCGAAAATATTATAAATTACAACAATTTCTATAAAACATACTGGCAGATATCAGTTAAACACTCAATTAATTTACCACAAATCTCATTAAATATTTCATAAACAAAATGAATGTCGCACACCGATTTGAGAAATGACCCGACCCCAAAAACACCGAATGATTTCGAACCTTCGAAAAATGCTCCTCAAAGCGACAGGTCCCCCTCCACACTGCTCGGCTGCTCGGGCGCAACCCCCGGGTGGCGAGAATCGGTAGTGTGCATTCGTACTGTGCGTAGTTAGTGATATAGGTAAGCAAAAGTAAATTTCACCAAATTGAGGCACACGCCTCGGACAAAGTTTAAATGTGTTACTGTATTAAAACCCAATGATGTACAATAAATATAATAACGTCTAAGGCTTTATTGTCTATCCCTTGTTCTGTGAATGTGAGAATTATAATGAGCAAGTTATTATTTTAAAAGTTATGAAACAATAACGAGTAAATTCTGGAAACCGGACACTCCATTTTAAGCCAAATTCTGCCCGTTTTTGAACTTTCAGATTTTTTTTAGGCTATATGTAAAACCTGGCGGTCTTCTAAATACGCTCTCCATCAGGCCAAGAGTCCTATAAATATGTGTGAATTTTTTCAAGTACTTAAGTCAATTTTAAAGGTACTTTTTTCGCTCCAGTAGGTCAATCGCTCGTCTCCGTAGAAATGCCCTCAACGTTGCATAGACTAAAGCCGACGAGCATATAAGTTCAAGCAACGAATGCTCAAAAAAATGTATATATTATTTTATTGTTCCTTATTGACGTGAAAGACGGACAAAGAAACAAACAAATAAACTAACAACACACTTTCACATTAATAATATTAGAGCATATTAGCTTAAGCATAAGCAAAATATCCGTCATAAAAAAGATACTTATTTCGGAATTATAGTAATGCAGGTATGTTAATGCGTTGTGTGAATATACCTTCATATAAGAATGATTATTTATAATTATATTTAAAGGTAATCTATTTGTTTCAAAAATACGGTGTGGTCACAATTAATATCAAATAAGTACAGTACTACCTACTCTACTATTACTCTTCGGTTCCTAGACAAAAATAATGTTAAGCATGTTTTTTTATAATATCCTAATCACATTAAATTAATAAATATAATAGGTAATTATTATTCTCCTAAAAAATATATGTTAATTATATCTGTCTTACGTAAGTAGTTACTTCGAGTAAAAGACAAAAACGGGCAAGCAAGTCTGAAAGTTCTATAATTTTTCTGTTACATCTTAAGTTAAAGAAGTTCAATAAATATTTTTAGAAAACCACCGAACCTTATCTTAAAGTTCAATTTTGAAACTTCCAGCAGTTCGCAAAATGACATGACAGCTCATAATGTATTTTGAACAAACAACATCTTTAAAACTTTTCATTTGAAGCTTTCCAAATGCATAACTTTCAGTTATATAAATATGTTTGGACAAAGTCTATGATATGCCACTCTCCGAGAGTTATCAAATTGTACAACCTGAAAAAAACAGGCAGCAACAAAACGTTTGAATCCCAGACCATATTATAATACCTACTATACCTACTGTTAGTGTGATAACTTTTTAAACTTTCATAGTCCTTAACACTGTAAAAGCATAATTACCATGTTTTGATTTGTTGTCAAGTCCCCGCTTATTTCGACGCAGTTGCATCGTTTGAATGTACTTAGTTTTCTAAAATGTTCATTGTACCTAATTATTCACTTTCTTTCTTGTTCCGATTGTGAATCTCTCTAGTATTACCCATGAAAAAAAAACTGCAACATAAAACAATAAGACATAATCACAAGGAATAATTATATTTTTTAGTTTAAGACAAATGCCTTTAACACTTAAGTATTAAATGAACAAAACCTCCTTATTACTTTGCATGAAGCGAACGAAGGAGCAGTAAACTTGAGCATACACGCTTACACTTTGTAGACCGGTCGCAGAGATGCCAGTTAGACGGACCGGACATAAGCGGAGTGTGTCCCCGCTTTATAGCAAATTGGAGTCACACCGAGCTGACATCGAGACACTGGTCCCATGACGGGTTGATTCAACCGTCCGGAATTACTTGATGTGGAAGGTAAGGCAGTACCACAACTCCATAAGAGCCTTTATTAAAACTCTGAGCGCATCTAGTCTAGTAAAGTTATGCATTTGAACGCTTGCACTTTGTTGGACCGTCCAAAAGATCTCGGGGATACGGACCGGATATACGCTCTTGATATCACATTAGAGTTGAACTGAGCTGAGCTAATATCCATAAAAATCAAAACTATGTAACGTCTGAGCACTATGCTACTGAATAGAATTAACTAGCACACCCCTAAAAGGGTCGATACTGATGTCGAGCAACGAAGAACAGCCGTTCTTTATATTGACAATAACTATCTAATCCAATAGCAGGTATATTGACGCTTGTTAGATAATTATTAGAAAAAGGTCTTGGCCAACTTAACATGGAGGTACGTAAACAAGAGTAACGGGACTCAACGCGACATTTATTATGAAGTACATATTATTATGTACTTACAGCTTGACGTTTCGGCTGTGTTGTACTTCATAATAAATGTCGCGTTGAGTCCCGTTACTCTTGTTTATAATTATAATGGAACGCGAAAGTTTAAAATCTTATATGGAGGTACGTAATATAAAAATATAGAGACATAAGTTTATTGTTATTTTTCACATCACTTGCTTCTTATCAAGATACTGCTTGATTTACCTAAAATATTTACTGTGCAGAACGTCGCGTCAGCCGGAATTGCCCGACTTTTGCCGAAAACCAGTTTGGACTTCAGCCAGAGATGTGTCTCCGTACGGCTAACAGGACATGCAGCGTACAACTAGGTCACAATTAAATGTTTACTCGGTACGTTAAGCTAATCCCGTTTTTCCTGTATCTGCTTAGTCTCGGACGGTCCTTGTATAGCGGAAGGCTTGTCTTTAAAGTCTTTTTGAGTTAAATGTTGGTAAAAGCTTTTCTGCGATCACTTTACATACAAACTAGCTTAGAAATAGAAATAGAAAAAAGATTAATTCTGTAACATCTTTACAATTACAACATAAAGAAGAGATCTTCTTTTTAGTGACGAATTTACTAGTGCTAGAAGATCCCGCTCTTCCATCAAACGCCTACATATAAATAAATAAACAGAATAAAACACAGAAAGTAAGTTATCGCGGTTTTACCCGCATAGTAAGTACCCGTTTCCGTGGGAATATCGGGATAAAATATAGCCTATGTCACTCGGGAAGAATGTAGCTTTCTTATGGTCAAAGAATTTTCGAAATCGGTCCAGTAGTTTCGGAGCCTATTCGATGCAAACAAACAGATAATCAAATCTTCCCTAAATTAAATAAAAATAATGTTTAATATTGGTACCTATGCGTATGTGTGTCTATGTGTATATGTATGTGTGTTGTGAGTGTGTAACTGTGTTGCGAGTGTGGATGTACCTACGTGTAGGTTTACCTATGTGCTTGTGGTAATTTCTATTTTTTTCCATTTTCATTTGTGTTCATGATCGAATACGTCCTTCCGGCCGTAGCAATGTTTCAGTGTCGTCGTTGGATTTAGTACATAGTAACGCTTCAGTCCGTTAGGTCGAAGATAAAGAAAAGTCCACATTTATTGTTTTGTGTCTATGTCTCCATTTTTGCTCATGTTAAGTTTTCGCATATTCTTTGAAATAAATAATTGTTTCTCGGATTTTAAACACTAGTAAAGTTGTTTTTTTTTTAAATTTCCCGACGTTATGACACAACTTAAAGTCTGCGATGTACACGGAATGACTAAGTTAAATTTACTTATCTATACATATAAAATCCTTTGTCCTGAATCACTGACGGATAAACGCACAGCCTAAGCCGCTGATCGTAGAGACCTGAAACTTGGAGGGTGTGTTCCTTGTATGATGTAGGCATCCGATAAGAAAGGATTTTCGAAATTCTACCCCTAAGGGGGTGAAAAAAGGGGGTAAAGTTTGTATGGGACAACGTGATTCCTTTGTCCAATCTTCTTAAAATTTTGCATAATAAACATTCTTTAACAGAATTAATCGAAGATGTGTTTCATAATTTACTGAAACTCATCGCCTAACAGGGTTAAAAAGGGATAGAAAGTTATTTTGGGGGTGATTTGCATCGAAGTTGATATCAATACTCCTTAGTGCTTTTGATATTTAATTTCATTTTGTTTTGACACATGTTTGAAAACTCAATCCGTGCGACGTACCCATGAAGCTCGACTTAATACTGAGGTAACTGGAGAGTGCAGTACTAACACTTTTTTGTCACCAAAAATTACACAGTGGTTGTCTTCCGTCTCACCTACACTTTAAAAAAATACGTATGGTCATATGAGACAACTGACTACATACATAAATGTCAAATTTGCTGGGTACACTTTTTTATTCAGGGTGAGAACTCCAGTTACCTCAGTATTAAGTTGAGCTTCATGGACGTACCTCATTGGCCTCATTGTCACCAAAGAGTAGTTACGTATCAACTAGCGTATTGCCATTATAAATTAAGAAGGAGAAAAAAGCTTTGCCTCAAACTTGGAATGTCAAATAAAAAAGAATAGGTAAATAATTTATCGGATTAGATTTCGCTACTAATATTATAAATGCAAAAATGTATTTGTTTGTTTGTTTGTTTGTCTGTCTGTCTGTCTATACGTTCCATTTTCAAGTCAAAACGGCTAAACCGATTTTGATACAATTTGGAATGGAGATAGTTTGAGACCCTAGGAATAGGAAGGACATAAGCTACTTTTACCGCGGCTCATTCCCATGGGAAAATAAGTTTTAGCGCGTGCAAAGCCGTGGAATGGAATTATAGGATGACAGTTTGAGTTCATGTGAAGGATTATATTTAGAATAGAGACAGTTTAAGGCCCTGGGAAGGATATAACTAACTTTTTACTGCGGGAAAAATCTCATTTCCATGGGAAAATCACTTTAGGTGCGGGCGAATTTGCGGGCAGAAATTGGAATTTGAGTAAATAATTTGAACCCTACTGGAAAGGATTATAATAGGCTACTTTTACTTTTTACCACAGGAAATTATCATATTCCTACGGGAAAATCAGTAGGTATTAATTGTTTGTCTGTCTTTCACGTCAAAACCGAGCAACGGATCAATGTGATTTTTGGTACGGGGGTAGATTGGGAGATGGAGAGTGACATAGGCTACTGTTTATCTCCGGAAAAATATCACATTCCCTCAGGATAATGTCGTGTAGTACACGCGGGCGAAGCCGCGGGTGAAAAGCTAGTACGTTATATAAAAATCATTTGTCAGGTTTATTTAAAATTCATACTAGACTAAGTAGATCAAGTTTGCGCTTAGTTCTAGAAGCTTAAGCTAATACAGATCAAATCAATTCGGACTTCACTGAAAAGCGCAGCAAAGCGCTGACAGAAGATTGAGACAGAAGTTTTGGGGCTTCTACTCAACCAAAACTTCTGTCTCGAGTAACTTATGGGAGTCGTATTAAAAGTTCGCCTTTTTGCCAGTGCCGCATGGAATTTCACTTGAGAACCGTAACGATAAAAGAATCTGACGTTGAGCCATTCCACTAATGGGCGGACTGAGCTTGAATTCTGTCATTAGGACTTGGAATTCCACCTTTTATCGGCCAAGTAAGACGCTGATGTACCCCTACAAAAAAACTACGGTCCCGATGAGCGTTCTCTACTTTGGCTAATAAAATAAATCGTGGGTCAATTGTTTTTTAGGAAGAACTTTGTCAGATGTAGACTGCTTGCTTTTTTGAATTCTTCGTGTTGTTTTGAGCCACATAAGCCTTTTTTTTGTAGCGCCGTGCCTCGATGCGCTCCTTTTACGGTGCAAAAAACGCAGAGTCATACGCTCTCTTGGGTGCATCAAGTGATTTGCCTACTTTTACTGATATTAAGATTTAGTCTCGAATCAATTCTTTTTTTTTAAGGATGTAAAAATGTAAAGCTTTATTTCTCTAACAGTAGGTATATAGTATAAGCTTGCTTATTCAAACTGTACGAGTTTGTTTGAAGGCGCATTCTCTTCAAATAGCCTAATTACTGAATAATCTTTCGAATATCACGTTAAGCTCTACGTGTACAAAGACACGGCCGGATATAATAATTGTAAAAAAGCTTTCAACAAAAGTTGTCACACAACCTTTACAATTAGGTAGTCATGAGCATTAATATGTACGTCTCAAAACAAAACTATCTGTGCTACAAAAGCCATTCAATATTGTAATATGAAAAAGTCCTATGGTGTTCAACATAATTTATTATTGCTCGTGACTGTTTTTATAGAAATTTCCAAAACTGTATAATTTAAGAGAATTGGATAATTAAAGTTGAACGAACTGCCCTAGAGGTTATTCATCATTCAGGGCTCTGTGATCGTCCACTTTCGTTGAAAGGGTGCAAACGACGCGCCCACGCGAGGGTCGAGTTTGTAATAAAAGTAGTTGTCGTGTCTATTTAAGTTTTAAGTACTACGTCAAATTTGTTGGACATAGGTATAATTCGGTGGTTTAATACCAACGTAGATGTACAAACATCATAAGCATAAGTTGCTCAGAATAAAGGTAACCCATTTTAATAAATATTTGCAGGGTAGCTAAGTGCTTGTTGGACTCGAAGGAACAAAAATAAGGAGTTACTTTCACTTAAGATATCAAAATACGAAAACGCCTATTCTTTGTGTATTGTTAGAAAAGAAAAATTTCGCATATGATATTTTAATTCTTGAAGTAGGTTACCAGGTTACATTGAAAGGGTCATTAAAATTAAAAGGCCATACATTTGTCAATGGCCAAATTTTATTTATTATCATTAATCAGAGTCATATTTCCATAATAATAAATAAATTAATAATAATAAATAACTTCTTACATTCACACCAATTATCTAAGCCCATGTTAATTTCTTTAAGAAACTGTATCATGGAAAACTTGATAACGGATAAATATAGACCTACTTAAATACTTTTTTTTGTAAATACATACATAGTTAACACCTAGACCAAGACAAATATACATGTTCATGCACACAAATATATGCATATCCATAGCAAAGAACTCCACCAAGAATAAATAACATCACAATTACAAAATGTCACTCTAAACAAAAGAAGTCTGAACAAAACCATACCTTATAAAACTTTACCAAAATTATATTTTATTATGCGTTTTAACATAATTTGTATACTACAATACTATTATCAACAATTAAAATTATTGGCGTATTGTCGCGCCGTTTTATCACCCCCTTCATACGACGCCACTTCTTCATCATTTTTGCGGAAATGATCAAGTACATAAATCTTTTATAATATTATACTAAATAATTATAAACGCAAGAGTGTGGCTGTTTATCTTTAATATCAACAAAGCGATATTCAATTCAAAGGCACTCTACATATATGAACAGGCTGATACACAAAACTATCTCCACCATTTAACTTTGTCAAAAAATCTGTTACTCCTAAACCCTGTTCAATATCTATATGGCTGATCCATTCCCCTCCATACATCAAATATAGTGCGTCAATCACATCTTTCGTCCCAATATTCGGTCCCCCTTTAAGTTGGGATGTGGTCTTAACCGTTTCCACTTTTTATCTGTCACTAAACGTCCCGGCTTGGTCGTAAATGCCTTTAAGCGGGTCTCGGTTGTGCGTATAGTTCGTAAGAGGGGAACTTATTATTATGTTTATCTGGCAGTTCCTTTAGAATCCTGGCTAGCGAACTGCTCTGCTTTGATATATTGAAATGATCGAAACATTGAAAAGTGTTTGGAATCCATACTGATAATGTGAAAGTAACCGATGTTTTAACCGCTTCTGTGGTCTAGTGGTTCACATCACACCACCGATTTCAGACCAAGAGGTCCCGGGTTCGATTCTCAGTGGGAGTACATATTGTAGGGTTGGTGGTAGGACTTGTTCTTAGTCCGCCTGGCTAGCTACCACCATCTTATCTAAGTCTGACGCCATAACATAACAATGATGTTTTCGGCATATTTATAGTGTTCCGGCAGCTAGAGATAAGATAGCCAGTTCCTCAGTAATTGAGGATTCCGGTAGTAATGCGCTTCCACCTTCAGCCTTATCACCACATAACATCAGGTGTGATGAAGGCTAAGTGCTACCCCGTTGTGGATAAAAAAAATAAGTGTGTTTGTTTGTTTGTCTGTCTTTCACGTCAAAACGGAGCAACGGATTGATAAGATTTCTGGTATGGGGATAGCTTGGGAGCTGGAGAGTGACATAGGCTACTTTTTATCCCGTAGGAAGGCTAGTTTAAAATATATAAAAGTTTAAATAGCATCTTCATGTATGGTGTAGTTTCCTATACAATTACGAGAACGAGGGGTGTTCGTTATTGGGGTACTGGTTCCGATATAAGGAGCATATTATAATTACTTGTGTCACGCATCAAAATCCATTGCGTAGTAGGTATACTTACTTAGCAAAATTATTTTTACTTCCTTACAAAGTTAACCACTTAAAAATACCAAATCCCAATGGTTATAACAGTAACATCCCGCCTAAGCAAATAATGACACAAGACTCAACGACACCGGGCCATCGGGCTTGATAAATACTTCAAAGTAACATATACTGGACTCTCTCGAATTCTTAGGAGCTCCCACACACCGTACGCGGTGCGAGTGCGACGCGGGGCGGGGACCGCGGTGTCGAATTTTTGTATGCGTGTATAATATGGAGCACCACATACCGCAAGCGGCGCGGTGCGGCTACCATCATCTCAACCTGTTGTAGTCCACTGCTGGACGTAGGCCTCCCCCAAGGAGCGCTACACTGCACGGTCTGTCGCCTTTCTCATCCAGCCACTGCCCGCTTCCTTCTTAAGGGCAGGATCTTCCAAAAACTCTGTCTTTGTCTTTTTTCTTACGCGTGAAGAGTAATGAAAATAACCTCACTTTTTCATTTTTTCAATGTTTTTTTGGTTATTTTGTTGTCGAGTTATTTATTTTTATACGAATATCGTGTTTCTAGCCACAAAATAATCAAGATCGTTTATGAAACTTCAACATTATATTTTTATCTGCTCATAATAAAGAATATTTGATTGTTTACTTTTGAATCAAAAATAGGTTGATTTCGATAATTTGGAAGTACGTGCCCTTAAGGTCACAGTGCATCTGGCGGGGGGTGTCCGACGCTACGTTTGTCAATACGTGGTCTCCATTCGAGGATCCGTCTACTCCACTGCTCATCGGTTCTGCAACAGATGTGGTGCAGCTACCAGTGCATACAAAATTCTGCCGCGCCCGCCGGCCGCACCGCACCGCGTTCGGTGTGTAGATCTCCTTACTAAAAGTAGGGTGGGGTATTCTAATTTTCTAGTGCTCCATCGGCTTTTGTAACTGGTAATAAAGGGCATTCTAGGACAGGAGTGGACCCGCCGGAAACTTAATCCGGAGGGCCTTTTGTTCACCCTGAGATAAACGTCCAACAGTATTAAGAATGAATATTTCAGTTTAATTGAAAACTCCCGAATATTTGTTCCGTTAAAATACTAATTATTGCGCTGACGAATTGGCTTTCGTGTCTACTTTCACTTTGACATCTTAGAAGTGGCATTATAATCTACTTTTACTTTTAAAGAAAAAGAACGCGATATTTTTTACCTCGAAGTACATTTTACATCCATTGTGACGCCGCCGCGCCGCCGTGCCGGTCTAGTCAATCAGACATATATTTTTTTTATTAACTACGTTAAAATAACTTTGCTTTTAATTTTGAAATATTGTTATTAACCTCTTTGGCAGCATTTTGACTTATGGTATCGTATACTAGGTATATCAATTACAATAAGGAAAGTTGTTAGTGTACAATGTGTATGATATCGTCTGATATTTATATTTATTTATAAATATTCCTGATACTAAAGTGGCCAGATGGTCCAAACTAAAGCTCATTTATCCACAAAAGCTCTTGATTAGCAAACAAATTGGAAAGGCACAGCAAAGTCGTGGACGACTTTTAAAACTCTGTCATTAGACTTTATCAACGAGAAGGTTTTATAAAACATTTTGGCTACCTGAAACTTTGTTTTGTCATCAGGAGACATTTAGGATAATTTCTTTTTGATAACGGCTTTACCGTAATTATCGTTTTTAACATGATACTAATTAAGTACACTCTTGTTTTTATGTAATAATTTGTTTTGTGTAACAAAGAATTTGGAATTAAGTGACTTTTAATGGTCTAAGATACGAGAAGGAATTTCTACCCTCATCTGTTATTTAGTTCTATGAAGTATAGATGTTAGATATCTAATGTCTAGATTGATACACGCGCATAGTTTCCCTGGTTGTGCCTATGATGTTAAATTATATTAGAATTGGGAATAAATTAAGCTTTCATTTGAAATGTCGTTTGATTAAATAACTTATGAGGGATATTAACGCCTACTTTCCTGTTTGTACCTTAACTTGAGCGTAACTCAAAACTTATGCCATCGATTTCGACGATTCCTTCTATGCAGTGTTTAATCATTTCACGTTGATCTGTAATATAAGGAATATTCAAAATTTCACTTTTTTTTTCGCATTCACAATTTTTATTATTGAAAATTGAAAATGAAGTATTTAAGAAATATCGACCCGTCTCACAACCAGCAATAGTAATTTCATCTTTAGTGATTGTCAAATATCTGGAAAGGAATTTCTTTCGCATGTAAGGCTAGTAATATCTTCACATTGAGGCTATGCATCCAGCGCGTCAGAAGTATTGGATAAATTCGACGCTTCTCGTAAGGACTCCGTAGCTCAGAGGTTAGAGCAGTCGCCCGGATAGCGAAAGGTCGTGGGTTCGTGTCCCATCGGAGCTGGTTGTGAACAGAATATTTCGTTTACGCCGGGCTTGGGTTTTTGAGTATTATCTTTTATATAAAAAAATATTAACATACTTTGCACAGGATTTAATTAGGCAACCCATGGGCGATGTATCAATCTAATCTAGGCAGTATCTAGCAATTATTCGTACTCAGTAGCAGCAAAAACTTGCTGCGATTTGCGATTTTAGAACAATAATTTGCGAGATTTTCGCTATCGCTTGGCTTTTGCAAGTAACGTGATAAGCCTGCGGATTTCGTACTATAAGCAGAGGGTAAAACAAATACTACTATGTGCTATAAGTTCGCTTCAATGAAATGGTTTTGACAGTCTTGCTTGTTGCTTCAGAGATTTTTATGTAAAGTTTCAAACTTTTTTTGTCAAAATTGCTTGTCGATTAATTTTGCAGCACTACAGAAAACGCAGTCCACATTGCAAAAGCTCGCTCCACAAACTAGTAAAACACAGTGCTCAGCTTATTCAGACAGTAATTTAATTCCTTGCATATTGTTTTTACTTTTTACTCAAATCCTACGCAAACACACGAGGCAATTTTCCGTCGCAAACTCAATTAAATATGGGAACGGCCGAAATATAGGCTCGCTTTATACGGTCTAATAAAGGGTTTAGACGCAGACGGCACTTCAGCTGGGTGTTATACTCGGGACGATGATGTTGTAAGGACAACAGCTTACTTTGAGCTGTCAGAGCTATATTTAAGTAATATAAAGTGGCATTGGTACATAGTGAAAAGCTGAGTATTTATTCAACATTATTTCAATGGATCTAATAGTAGAGCCAGGGGTGAGAATGAAAAATGAAATGAAAATGAAAAAAAAATTTATTCACTTAGACATAATAAATTTGTACTTATGAATCGTCAACGTTTTCCTTCAAGACTTTTTTAACTGACAAGATCCTATAATATTCCGCCGTCACATCACCTCCACTGCTTCTACTTCGAACACGAATTTTTATGTCAAACTCTTACAAACAAGAAAAAGTCAGGCGAAAAAATAACAATAGGTATGCGAGTTGATGATCGAGTTTTAGAGAAACTGATCGAGTAGATAAAACTGACAGTATTTTTCAATATACTTCAAACTTTTATACGTTGGACGTTTGGTGTGAAATGGATTGGAGATGTTTGACATTTGATATAAGAGTTTGCTGATGATTGTACACAAACACAACACCAACAAAGTACTTTGAGTATTGCTTAACTCTAGTTAAAAGAAGGGAATTGTCATGTTAGCTTAACATAGTAAACATAACTGCCTAGTAGTTACACATAATTAGGAGCTAGTAGGTCTGTGGTTTGACATGCCAATACATTATGCTAAGTAAAAGATATGAATGCTATAACTTTTCCGGTAAAATAAGTTTTTGTTACATGGAAGTTAAAACTAAATTTCTTCTTTGAAATGAAACGTTCATGGGCGAGTTGAAACTGAAGTTCGTGTATAAATAATAGTGGATACTGCTCCGAACTGCAGTTCAGCATTTTAGGCGTTCATTCCGTAATTAATGACTGATGATTTGTGCAGTGTCCGCAGTCTGTCGGCAAATCCGAGCGGTTGATTACTGCTGCTCATCAAGAACTGAGCGTGCCGATTCGCAGTCGAGAAATGATGACTTTGCAGTTATTTGTTGATTTCTGACCTCACTCTACTATATGAAGCTAAAAACTTTTGGGTGTTGAAGAATGGCGTGAGGCGCGCAGTTTCACTTTAGGTACATAATAGTGAATACTGCTTGTAACTGCAGTTCGGCAATTTAGGCGTTCGCTCCGTAATTAATGACGGATGATTTGCGCAGTGTCCGCAGTCTGTTACAAATCCGAGCGGTGAATTACTGCTGCTCATCAAGAGCTGAGCATGCCGATTCGCAGCCGAGAAATGATGACTTTGCAGTAATTTGTTGATTTCTGACTTCACTCTACTATGCGAAGCTAAAAAACATTTGGATGTTTAAAAATGGCGTGAGGCGCCCAGTTTCACTTTAGGTACATAATAGTGAATACTGCTTGTAACTGCAGTTCAGCAATTTAGGTGTTCATTCCGTAATTAATATCGGACGATTTGCGTAGTATCCGCAGTCTGTCGTCAGATTACTGCTGCTCATCAAAAGCTGAGCGTGCCAATTTGCAGCCGAGAAATGATGACTTTGCAGTTATTTTTTGATTTCTGACCTATGAGTAGGTACTTATTAAAAACTTTTGGATGCAGAGAGATGGCGTGAGGCGACCATGTAGGTACTTTTATTTTGGTTAATGAAAGCAAATACAAATTAATGAAAGCGCCTGATTACTGCTGCTTAGGCATATCAAGAGCTTGAGAGTGATGGTCTACAGGCGAGAATTTATAACAATGTGGTTATCTTTAATTATTATAATTAAAACGTGATTTTAACCATGTTAAAATTTGTTTTTTTATTTATTAAGGTGAGCACACGGCAAAACACATAAAAAAGTTAAAATAAATTAACGATGTTCTTTTATAAATTGTTATAGTGAAAGTGACCGTGAAAGTTTAAAAAAATATTATGTGGTTATTTGTTGGGTAAACATTATTGGATATAAAAACTATGATTACATTATCCAGCTGCCATTCTATATTCTTGTTTTGACGACAATATACTTTGTTTGTATTTTTATATTTAGGAACTACCATGATATTTTTCGGTATACTTGACCACCAACAAAATAAAACTGCATTTTTATGTAAGTAGACGATTCCTAATATAAAGTTTATAGACTGACAAAAAATTTAAGTACCGTTCAAAAATATCCCCAAGAGTCATTAAGCGTCTATTGCTGAACTGCAGCTATTCAAATGTGATGTGATTTGGAAGCAGTCCATGTGGGAACGACCGTAGCTATTGCCATTACACACCCACCAGCGTAATCTGGTACTCGGTGGCAGTTTTAATACTCGAGGACAGGTTAAGCTCAAAGGACCAAGTTTCATTGGTCACGTTATACCTGTGAGAGAACAGTGATGAGCCGACTCGCTGCCTCGTGCCTCGATGGAGGCTGTTAGGCTTTAAACGGCTAAAAAAGGCTTCTACTAGATAAAACAGAGGCCGGCAGTTTAGGGAGCACCAATGTGGAGTTGATTCGATAAAGGGAGCTAGATTGCAATCACAAAACCTTTTGAGGTATTAATTTGGAAAGGTACTGGTGTTTCATTAGTTGGTATTTGAAATGTATGGTCCATAACATAAAGCTAGGCATATTTTTTTGTTTTACTTTGTCCTCGAATCAGTAGAAAAAGATTTTTGTAAAAAAATCATTTTTATGACAAGCTTTTTTGCTGACCTTACTTTAATATTGTATTGTCATCCATACCAAACCTGTATGCAAAATTTCAACTCAATCGGACACTGGCAAGTGGGTCAAATTTGAGTTGCAAGATTTGACCCGAACGGACATACATGCATACATACATACACTGCAAGTTAAATAAAAGCTTGTAAAAACGAGAGAGTTATAGAACAAAGGAACAGAGTTAATTGAAGGATTCGACTTGTTATATAAGGTCCTTCTTAAATAGTACACATAATTTTAAGGGGTCAATGTACGTCAATGTACTCATGCATACAAACAACTTTTACTATGGTACCAACATTGAAATCGCGAAAAAAAAATCAGCTGTTCCATACATTTCGGTCTATTCGATTTAAAATTTTCTTTGGAACAGTTGACAACCCCCGACCCCTTAAAATTATGTGCACTATTTAAGAATGACCTTATATAAAAATTAAATACTATATTTAACTTATTCGATTATTGACATTCCTAAAAGAAAACATTCCTGTTGAGATATGATTCGATTGGTTATTTCCTTTACTTATTGTTTCTCATTGACTAATATCAATGCCTTTCAAACTTTATATATAGACAAGTAGTCTTACTACGGAGTTATAAAGGCGTCTCGTGACATGAAAGGTACGCTTTAAAGAGGCAAAGCAGAATTGCGCCAATTAACAGTTACATAATGAGCTAGAATTTCACGAAAGATTGAATCCTGCTAATGAGGCCGTAGCCTCGTAATAACATTGAATTATACGCTATTAATGTTAAGTCCGGATTTAAAGACTGTTTCATTTTAGGCGAAATAATTTACGGGAATTGGTTCAGACGTATTTCTGATGATTCGGTTTACTGTGGAACTGATGTTTTATAAAGGCTGTGGTTTTAATAATTTTAAGTTGAGTAAATGTGGTATGAAAAGAAGTTGAATCAACTATAATAAGTATTATTTCAATTTTGATTTTATGAGCAGTGTTATTTAGAGAAGAGTTTAGATAATTTATTTAAATCAGGATTTATCTCAAAATTAGTCTAAACTGGATTGCAATACTGCCTATAGATATGGTTTACTTAACACTAAAAGTAAAACATTATGGACATGAAAGTTCAGACGAGAAACTGTGAATAAGTAGCAAAAGCCAATGGAAAATCGAGAATCAGAAATCATGTAAACTTTATTCAAATAAACTTTAACTTTTATATTTTTCACAGTTTGCGGCTCTCTGGACAATTGCGGCATGAAGTGCATGATTTACAGCAATGAAACTTTGCCTTGTCGGGTTTTTCACCAACTCGACACGAGAGACTGGGCACACGTGTGTCCAGTTGGTGAAACTCAAAATTAGATGGCAATAACCTCTCTTTGTCGTGAGATGTAGATAAGATTAGTAAAAGTAAAAGTCGACATCACGGTTAATATCCTCTTTAATGATAATAACTAAACAAAGCATATTGTCATGCGTCTTGAAAGCTTAGAACTCGAACTCTAGTTATCATGAGATATTGGTGAATGTTTGTGTTGAACTCACAAAATGTTAATTAAAGTAATCTAATACCTTTATTTAGGAGTTTGTTTTAAATAAAAGTAATCTAATACTTTCATTATTCAGGAGTTTCATAAAGTGTCAATTGAGACCTTACTTTAAGGCGAGGAATCCCGACCGAAATAGGCACGCTAACGCTTGCTCGGCCTCGCTCGATACACTTCGCGCGGACCCAGCGGCAGCCGGCAGTGAACTGTGAACTCACGAGCGCCCCGCGAATCGAAAATCACTTAAAATTCAATTAAAAATTAAATAATAATAAATTAAATTTATGACGGCCGGAATCCTACGGCTATTCAAAGACAATTATTTTCATATATTTTTCATTAACTAAAACCAAGTATACTGCAAGTAATATGATATTTGAATTATTTTTAGACGGATGTTTGGGATTTTATTTGACACAGTAAAATATCACCAATCGAAAAAAAACGGCCGGAAGCACTAGATGAATAACTGTAAAATAACATATATTTTTTTCAAATTTTAAGTACTTGTGATTTGCGAGTAATCCATAATTTAAAATACCCTATTTTGGGGAATGGGCGCCATAATGTATTGAGAAAAATAAAACTACGAATTGGAGCCAGTGGCGTAACTATACCGTTTGAGGCCCGTGGCAAATTCATCATCATCATCATCAGCTATTAATGTCCCCACTGCTGGGGCACTGGCCTTCCTTATGGATGGATAGAGGAGCTATCCATCCATATACTATAGAGGGATATATATCAACGTTAAGGTAGCTGGCAACACTGCCAAGTGTACACTACGCTCCCGCTATTTTATTCTAAATTACTCTAATCAAGTAGAAAAGTACTTCAAACCTATTTCTTCGTGTGTAACGTGTTCTGTTTTACCCGTGAAACTGTTATCAGTGTTTTTCTTCGGTCCTGGATGCCTTAAATACCAACAGCTAAGTTGTATTTAATTACCCACATTATTAACAATTTGACGCATAGTGGCTCCAGTACCCTCATTTCCCCAACAAATATCTGTGTCAAATTCAAGTGACAGTGTCAAATTCGATTTTGACAACTGTCAACTTCAACTGACGGCTCCTGTTTTGAACCTGACAACTTATAAAGTGTTGCTATCACAATAAATTTTCCCTAAAGTTGGAAATTGTCAATTCAACGGGGATATTTGGAATAAAAATATAAATTATGTCCTCTTGCAATGGATGCCATCGTAGTGTCAATGATGCCGAGAAAATGACATGTTCAGCCTGTTCAAGCATTTACCACTACGGGTGTGCGAACATTACAAAAGAAAATTTTAATAAGCTGGCGGCTAGGGCAAAGAGTATTTGGAAATGTGCAGAATGTAAAACGACGCGAAGAAGGGGAGAAACTACTCCTGTAAAGGTTGATGCAACTGTCTTGGATGCACAACACCTTCAAACGAACACGCAGCCCGATAGAAAGGAATGTTGCATGTCGGAGGATAAATTGCGAAAAATTATTTCTCAAGAAATATCAGCAGTCTTGAAAAGTGCGATTAAGGAACAAGTCACGGATGAGATTAAAATATTGTCTGAGCAGATAAATACTTTTGGTGAATCTCTAACATTTTTTAACAAACAATTCGAGGAGATGCGTTCAAATTTGGACAAGAAAAGTGCATTAATCAATGAGCTGAAATCTGAAAATGCAGAACTTAAACTGTCAGTAACCGACTTGTCTCACCGCTTGAATACAGTCGAATTACACATGAGAGAATGTAATTTGGAGATCAATGGAGTACCTGAGCACAGATCTGAAAATTTAGTCAACACAGTAGTTCAGCTCACAAAAATAGTGGAAGATCCGCTGCAATCTGAAGACATTCACCACGTGACTAGAGTGGCTAAATTATCTAAAGACGATAAAAGGCCTAGGGCCATTATTGTTAAGCTCCGCAGCGCCCGACACCGTGACACCATCTTAGCTGCTGTAGTTAAATTTAACAAGAAGAACCCTGAGGACAAACTCGCTAGTCATCACCTCGGCATAGGTGGAACGAGTGTACCTATTTTTGTGGCCGAACACCTAACGCCTGGAAACAAATCCTTACATGCTGGAGCTCGTAAAAAGGCCAAAGAACTTTCCTATAAGTTTGTCTGGGTACGAAATGGTCGCGTGTACGTCCGAAAGGATGAAAATTGCCAGGCATTGCTCATAAAGTCTGTGAACAGTTTTACACTGATGAAGTAGATTTTTCGTTGTTGTTGTAAATGTTTCTTTATATATATACTTCAGTAACAATGCTCTCTCAAAAGGATGAACTAGGTATTTATTACCAGAATGTCCAAGGGTTACGAACTAAAACCAATGATGTTTATAAATGTATTTCAACGTCTAACTTTAAAATTATTGCATTTACTGAGACCTGGCTGAACAAAAATATTGCCTCTTGTGAAATATCCGATAATAGATTTAGTGTCTATCGTAGGGATCGTCTGTGTTCAAAAGATACAAAACAAGATGGTGGCAGGGTGCTGCTTGCGGTCTCGAATGAAATCTCGTCAGTTCAAATTACCCAATGGGACAGTGACGACTTAGAAAGTATTTGGGTTCAGATACAATTTACGATCAACAATATAGTTAAAAAGATTTTGGTTTGTGTTGTATATTTGCCGCCCCCCGTCAAATTAAATGGTCTTTGTAAATTTCTGAAGAGTGTAGAGACTGCTCTGAATCAGACAAATGATGTAATCATTCTTGGCGATTTTAATCTGGGGTTTATTGATTGGACTTCGGTTGAGGGGTGTAGTTTTATGACACCATCTAACTTTGGTTCTGCCCTGGGATGTTCTTTAATAGATTTTATGTCGGCCAATAATCTACTTCAGTACAATTGTGTAGCGAATAGCGCTAGTAGATATCTGGATCTTGTTCTCAGTAACATACCAAGTGCGTTTGTTTCAAAACCGCTTCAGCTGCTAAGTAAATGCTACCCAATCCATCCAAGTCTATTGTTGACCATTAAATTTACTAGTATTGAATATTTAAAACCTAAGAATCATTTTACTCATAACTATTTTAAGGCTGATTATACTAATATACAGAAGGAATTATCTGAGATTGAATGGCAAGATTTATTTTTAAATTGTCACAATGTGAATGAAATGATTATGAAATTTTATGAAGTTTTAGAACATGTAAGAGACAAATTCGTGCCAAGTCGTGCAGTAGGAAGAGCTCGTCGTCCTCCATGGTTTAGTCGAAATCTTGTGAAACTTTTATCTGAGAAAGACAAAATACGTAGGCGATATCGCAAATATAGCAACCCTCGGGATGAAATAGATTTTCAGACGTTGCGCAGCAGATGCCATAAATTGTTTGATGCGTGCTACAGTAAATTTGTTAAATCAATTGAGGCTAGTATAAGTAGCAATCCAAAAGCATTCTGGTCTTTTATTAACAGCAAACGTAATGGGCGATCATCTATTCCTTCTAAAATGCACCTTGAGGATGTAGAGTCGGATACAGGACGGGATATTGCTAATTTATTTGCCCGTCACTTTTCCTCAGTTTACTCCACCGAGACTAACGTTAACCCGCAATCTTTTGCCCCTTCTAACAATAATAATAATAACTCCCTAGCAGCTATTAAGTTTGAAGAATTGGATGTTATAAACGAAATAAAAAAGCTGGATGCTTCTAAGGGAGCTGGTCCTGATTCCATTCCTCCTATATTTATCAAGAACTGCGCAAACGTTATCGCAATGCCTTTAACGCAAATATATAATCGCTCCCTTGAAGATGGTGTCTTTCCAGATGTATGGAAGAAATGCCGCATAGTTCCAGTGCATAAGAAAGGTGATTTAGATTCAATAAAAAATTATCGACCCATTTCGATTCTATCGTGTTTCGCCAAGCTTTTTGAATGCCTGATATGCCTTGTAATTTCGAAACTTCTTAATAACCAGATATCCGAGTTTCAGCATGGTTTTCTACCGGGTCGCTCTGCACAGACAAATTTGGTATCATTTGTTTCGGACCTGTCACGGGAGGTTGATAAGGGCCACCAGGTGGATGCTGTCTATACCGATTTTAGTAATGCTTTCGACAGAGTAAACCACTCAGTCCTTTTAAGAAAATTAGATAATTTCGGTATGGGTGGCCCATTACTAAAGTGGTTCGCATCTTACCTCCAAAACAGACCTCAAACTGTGGTTGTTAATGGCTTTGCATCTGATTCTTATCTAGCCAGTTCTGGAGTTCCACAAGGATCACACCTGGGACCTTTGTTGTTTCTAGTTTTTATTAATGAGATAGCCGTTGTAATAAAAAACTGCAAGTTTCTGTTGTACGCTGATGACTTAAAGTTATATAAAACTATAAATTCAACTGAAGACCAACATGCCATGCAACTAGATATTAATAGCATTGTTGATTGGTGCAATTCAAACGGTATGGCTCTAAATGCTAGCAAATGTTTCCATATAAAATATAGTAAGAAAAAGAAACCACTGGATTCGAAGTACCGAATTGTTGATGTTAATATTGATGAGGTTAAGGAAATTTGCGACCTTGGTGTCCTTATCGATAGCTCTCTTACTTTTAGATCGCATATCCACTCGATTGTAACAAAAGCTGCTCGGATGCTGGGATTCATTAAAAGGAACACAAAGGGTTTTAAAAACATTGGAGTTAAGATTCTACTTTACAATGCCTTGGTACGAAGTCACCTCGAATTTGTATCTTGCGTTTGGAATCCTCTTTATGCAGTACATTCGCAAAGAATCGAAGGAATCCAAAGAGCTTTCAGCAGACACCTTGCCTTCAGTGTCAGTGGTTTTTCACACAGGCAGCCGTATGACCAAAGGCTTAGTAAGTTTAAGATGGTCAGTCTTCAAGCGCGTCGAAAAACTTTGGACTTACTTTTCCTCCATAAGATTATTAATAGTGGTATTCGCTGCGGTAATCTGCTGTCCAACATCTCTCTGCAAGTGCCTGGTAGGTATCCTAGAAACCGTGTTCGAAAACTCTTTGCTCTACCATTTTCGCGAACTAACCTTGGTCATCAATCTCCATTGGCACGAATTTGCGAGGAATATAACAGTCTAAATAGTAAGATCGAAGATCTAGACATTTTTAATGATAGTTTTAATAGATTTAAAAAGAAATTGTTTATTTATTTTAAGTAAGTCGATAATTACTTTTAATTTTAGTCTCTGTAATCCAGAATCTATACCGTAGTGCTCACTGATAATATTTTAAGTGCTATGCACGCCGATATTGTGGTGCATATCAGTTTTTTTTGTATGTAGTTATAAATAGTATAAGTCATAATATGTACCATGTGGCAGTGCTCAATAAATAAAATAAAAATAAAAGATAGAGGAGCTCGAGATGAAAAAAATTAGGTTTCCCGTCCCTTGACCGACCACTGTGAAAGTTGTTTAACCTAAACGATTGCAGCTCGCAGCTCTCTTACCTCACTCACTTGGCAAATTCACTACCTACGTATTAACACCCCCCCTCCCCCCCCTATTCTTTCATTTCTGTATTCGGGGGCCCGTGGCATTTCGCCGGCTTGCCACCCTGTAGTTACGCCACTGCCAAGAGCATGGGCAAATGGGAGTTATGGTAGTGATGGCAACAGTAACCCAAGCAAGAAAAATTCTCGTTATGGTAATCGAGCTACCCCATCATATACAATACATACTTAAATCATCCCTTAAATTTTGCCAAAGCTGCCAGTTAAGGTATGGAAACTGACAGCTCTTAGGCAGCATTTTAACGGTTAGTACAGTTTACAATTATACGAGGTAACGAGAGCTCTTCGTGCTTGTTGTTCTCGCTAGTACCATGATCCCCACTGCCGATGATGATGATGATAAATAAATAGCAGTGAAACTTACCGAGTTGACAGCAGCCATCAGAATGCGATCGCCGCCGTTATTCCGTTCCCCAATTCATTCTGAAACAAATATTTATTAAGGTCATTAAATTATGATACTTTTTTGAGTATTTAAGTTAAAAATCTCAAGCTACTTAAATTTAGTTTTTCACAATAATGATTAGGGACTTCCGCCAAGTGACGCCTGTTTCAATCAAATACTTCATCATCATCATCATCATCAGCCATTAAATGTCCCCACTGCTGGGGCACTGGCCTTCCTTATGGATGAATAAGGAGAATGAGCCATGAAATATATATATCAAATACTTATGATACTTTATTTAAAAGTTGCATTTTTTTGCAATTCATATGAAAATAAACAATAAGTATGCGGAGCATATAAAGTAAGCACTTTTATTTTATTTCATTTTTATTTCATTTTATTGTTTAACAACTTTTCAAAAGTGTCTAAAAAATTATGAAAAGCTGTTTAAATGCATATTGGTATTGTTACAAATGTAACAAGTTTTTTAGTGTCGCTTTTTTTAGTGTCACGGAAGATACATCTATGTAGATGTATCTTCCGTGAAACTAAAAAAAGCGCACTCTTTGATCTATTTCCTTATTTCGATCACACACTGAGCTTTTTATAAAGACGCGTGTACACGGGCAGTTAAAATTGTGCAATTCCTGTTAATCCTCGCCAAATTTTAATATGACGTCACGACTTACGACCACATCAAGCAATTAAGGGCGATGGCAAAATGTCAAAATGTAGCAACCAGTTCCTGTGATAAGGCCACACAATACCACGAAATGTGGAGCTACATCATTCTACTTAATTGCTTCAGATTGATTCATTACAGTTGCCAGACAGTTAGTGCCAAAAATATGCCCGTGTACGCGTGCCTTTAGTCATAAAATTAATGCTTCGCCTTTGTTTGATGTTTTCAAAGCACACTAAACTTATCACTAGTATAATAATAGTAGTAATAGCTCTATGAGAGATTCATTAGAGTAGATATCATTAGCACACCTTGTTCTTCGTACACAGAAATCGTAAAAGAATCGTAAAATAAATTAGTTCAGTAATAACGTAAATGGTTTCGAATCAGGTTGGCCTTGTTGACATCTTGGATGTGACTGACTCAGTGCAACCTCAGCGTGATGCGCCAGGGCTGCCAAAGAAACTTCTGGTTTCAAAAATACTTTATTAGCATACTGTAGTAGCTGACCGTGCCGCGAACTATGTACTATTGTGTGCTATTTTGGTAATGTTTGCTGCTCAGCTTTTATAGACATATGATTCCGCATAACGAAGAAGGAATGAAAATATCTAATTAGGTACAGCGTGGAACTTACGGTCTGTCTAGTCTTATAATCCTGCATAGTAAACTTAAGTCATCCGTATCTGTGACATAAGTTACAAAAAATAACCAATTATATGTGCAATATACGCGTGATTAAATCCGTGAAAATGTGGTTTTATTTCAATGAACAGTTTGTGCCGAAAGCTAAGATGTGCTGACGCCACTCAACTTAAAAAATCAACGTTCTCAATAAGACTTAAAGTTATCGTGTTAATTTTCGATACAATTATTACCTTCTGACTGTCGATCTCTCTATTACCTTTAAGAGCTTTCATGTCATTTCGAGCTTAATTTATTAAACAGACCACCTATATAACGCCCTTTATAATTATGCTTTTGATATGGATACTTAAAAAACAGTCATTATTTTCAATCACACCCCTTTGTGACTGAAATCAGAAATAACGAGGTTAATATCAACCCGCGACTGTAATTGGATCAGCAAGATAAAACATTGATAATCACGTACGCCCATAAAAAAGTGATCCGTTTCCCAATTAAAATAAATTTGCTTGACATCCCTGCTCATAGAGTACGAAATAATATAAATTTTAATTTTAGCCAGACGAAATACGACGCTAGTACCGCGGCGTAAGTTACAAAGTCAGTCATCGGTGTCCGGTATGAGATACGTTTGCGACAAATAGAACGGCTGCGTTCACAGTCAGTGGGGCAAACGGCCAAGTCCATTAATAAGATTGAATCAGACGGACATTCCGAAGTACAATACGTGCACGTGTGGGCATAAATAAAGATAGTCGGGGAATGCAAAAAGCAAGACATAGGCGTATCTATGGAGGATAGAGGAGATGAGTAAACAAACTCAATGGCAAAGGCGTATTTAAGCATACGTGTCCTGTCTCTCTTTTACCATTATAAACAAAAAATATCGCAATCTGTCCAAAAAGCTCCAGTCAAAATAACAGTCTTACCTAACCTTAACCTAACCTAACCTAACGCTATTGAATTATTATATTTTCATCCCATCGATTCGAAAAGCGATGGTTGTTTAACTAATAACAGGGTCCAAAACGATTAATTTTTACCTGTTATGACAAGAGGGTATAAATGAGATTTGAATTTTGAACAGCTTCATAACAGGGTCCAAAACGATGAGATTTGAATTTAGAACATAATTAAAGAAGCATTGGTTGGAGTGTAGCAAAGTACTGCACAAGTACTTTAAAAAAAAATCAACTGATTTTGTATGGGGCCGAGACTTTTTTCGGGACCGAGAAATTTTCAAAAACGGAATTTTATAAAATTGAGAATACCTCGTAAACGCTGAGTCGTAGCTAAAATCTAACAAAATTTTCAACCCTCCCTACGGCATCCCTGGAGATACTTATAAGAAATCTGATGGACATATATTTTTTTTATTAATTTTTTTTTTATTTCAAAAATTTTTTTTTTCTTGCCCGGTTAGCGATTTGATGTATCCGAACGACAAAGAAAGGTAGGCAGTTTGAGTTGTCTTTACTGCTTTTCTTATAGAGGGGGATGAAAAGCAGAGTGTATTACTCGGCCGCAAAATTATTTTCACCTCGGGCGGCGTATATTGAATCCCTCGCTGCGTTCAGGATTCTACTTTAGAATCCCTCGCTGCGCTCGAGATTCTACTCTAGAATCCTTCACTGCGCTCTGGATTCAAAATAGCGCCCTCGCCGTAAATATATTATTTTGCTCCCTTGTAATACAATCTACTATTCTCTGATAGTTAGATAAGTACCTATTAAAGAATGCGTCTCACTGATGGTGTAAATATTTGTAATACATTTGAAATTATTGATATAGAATGTTTATGTTTACTTTGACAAATATATCTCTAGCTCCCTTTATCGCGCAGGCGCATCCGCACGCGCAATCACGCGCGAATGTCTGTTTGATATTGTTTAGGCTCGTTCTTTACCTTCCCACTTCAACATCTTAGCATGCTCGCTCTATCGCACACGATTGCGTATCACGCGTGATAGAGTGTCTGTGTAAAGACCGCCATCATCGCATTCTCTATTTTCAATAACCGCTAAGCAAGCCTTAATATTATTCCAAACAGCCTACATTATTTTGCCATAACCACATCACAAATCCCTTAAACTTAGTTCCAAAGCAAAAACTGAAATAATATTTTTTTAATTACGCCTCTTAGTGGCTTAAAAACAAATGCCTTTTTATAAGACCGTTCGGGGTTGGCACGGGGGAGTTATAATATCATTTGTTACTGCGGATCCACCGTGGACGACGCAAGATTGATGTTCCACTGGCTTAGCTCAACTACAGATATTATAGATATAGTACGCGTTTTGAGTAATAAGAAGAAAATTTTAAAAGCTCTCTCCCTGCTTTTTATTGAAAGTTTTAAGCTCGTTTTAGGATCATGGCGTAGAGACGCCGGTGTTCTTAAACATTTAGGTGAGATAATTTTCATCTGCCGTAGGTTAGATATACGAGTAGGTATACTTACTTACTTACATACAGACTTACCTACTACGTCTCAAAGTTATTTGTTACGGATAAGTGTAAAAGTATATGTTGTAAAAGTATATGAGTTTAAATTATGTAGTTGTAGGGTTTATACATTTTAATCAGAAACGAGGGAGATATCACTTTTCTAGATATTTTTAAAAAGAGGGTTTATTTGCAGTCATATACGTTTAAATCAGAATATAACTTCTCTTTTTTCGTATTTCAGAGTACGAATACCTTATTAATATCGTGTTATTTTTAATCTAGCTCGCTGAAATATTTGCACAGGAATCTCAACAGCTTGATATTGCATCACCGGCATAACACGGGTGTTTCTGAATATTAACAACGTTATTATGATCTGCACAAGTTGATTATGAACCTATTTTAGCGCACATTAAAGGGATGACATTGTTAAGAAATGTTAGCACTTGGCATTACATTATTAGAAAGACGAGTGTCAAAATATAATAATATACCTATTTGAAACTATAAAGTGTTTACATGTCCTCCTTGTTTCTATAACTTACTAGGATCTGAGATTATAATAATGGCGACATACTAGAGTGCGCGCCAGATAACTCTGCGCGCAGTCGAATCGAAATAAAATACTAATATTTTACCATAACCTGTAACGTAAATCTTTACGTACTTACGTTTTCTTACTTTCCTTTTATGGAAACTTAGTATTTTTCCAGATATTGCTGCGAAACTTCCTTTATTTCACTTAAAATACATTTAATTTACTATTTTATTTATTATTCAATTGACACTGTCAAAACACTATAGCTGTCACTTTGTTATTTTTTTTATATTTCTGTCAAACATACTCTTCGGATATTTAGTTTTTCTAATAAAAACTCTGTAAACTAACTTCTATATTCAAATCCTAATACAAATTTTAAATTGCTCTGGAACAAATCGTGCTCGGATATAAATACGGCCACAGTCTAGATGGCTGATCATTCCATACTTACAGCCGGTTGCACCAAAATATTCATTTTACGAATTCGTAAAAAGTAACTGAATTTTGCTGTCAAAACTGTCAAATCCCATACATTTTTAAATCATAAACCCTGTAAAAGTAAAAGTATAATGTAAAAAAACTTTGGTGCAACCGGTGGTTAGCCTTCATACAGTCTACAACTACTACTAAATCTACAAATGGTCTACAAGTACCTACTACAAGTGAACTGCGTACAAGTGATCTCCACTCAAGTCTAACATTCTCGAGGAAGTTATCGACGTCATATCCACTGAGATGGGACGTTTCTCCTACCACGCACCACCTCCACTGAAGAGCGCTGTGACCTGCGGGGCGGTTTCCTACTATGCCGCCTCCAAGACCCTGGCCCTTTCTCTAAACGCATCGTATTCTTCCCCTCCGCGAGTCCCTCCGTTAACCGCGATACACTCCGTTAACCGCGATACTCTCCGTTAACCGCGGTACCACTAACTCTATCCTCGGTTTTACGTTTAACATTAAGTTAGTCTAAGTAACTTCACGTGTCATTTTTATATTTAACTCAATAAATTTGGCTGTTAACTACTACTAAATTCTTTTCTTTTACTAACTCTCCTCTTTATCTTAACTTTTATTTGTCCGTCTCACCTCAGTAACGTGATAAACCTAAAAAAAAAATTGTAACTAGCGCCAAAAACTTAGAGTTATCTGGCATGGACTCTATACGGAACCAACAGCCACTAGCTGCATACAGCAGGTAGAGGCCTACAAAGGCTACAAAGAAAGTCACTCTCGCATAAATTGTCATCACTCTCGACCGCTAAATGTCAATCCCATACATTTTCTTTCTATTTGACTGGCGATATCGATAATAGAAAGTCACTTGTCTCGGGGGACTGAGCCGCAGCGTGCTAGTATTATAAGAAAATACTAAATGCTTAGCTCTTAAAAGAAAATCAGCAATCAAAGAATTGATAACACATTATGCTCTTCAGTTGCATTACGAAAACCAATCCAATGAGGTATGTGAAAAAGGCATGCTCAAAGTTAATTGGGATTTTTTTTATTAATTTAAAATGTTTGTAGAACACAACACAGTTATTTATTTTCAAACATTTTACATTTTTTCAGAGATATTGAATATCACTATTAAATATTTAACATGAATAACAGTCCGGTCCCCTATTAACACTAGAGGGCTCGCGTCCAAAATTTTCCTAGAATGCTCGCGCGGGGGACATATGCCACCCATCAGATATGGGACTTTTTCTTACCACTCTAATTTGATGAATGCAAATAAGTTAAAATTTAACCAATCAACTTTATTTCTTACTAAATACTTTAACAAAACTACACAGTTGCTTAAGTTTTTTGAACTATAAACAAAAATCAAACTCTTTCAAAAATTAACACAATTGTACTTATTTTGATTAATCAGTCTACTTTTTTCACCCACGTACACGCGTCACCTACGTACTTTAAAAGCGCACTGCGCACACGCCGATGCACCTAGAGTGATGGTGCACTATGCACTACTGACGCGTGGGATGATTCTTACTAGAAGAATACCTGAAAGAGAAGCACTGAAGGGCGTTTCGTTCAAAAGTTATTAAACAATATTACACCCTGGGTGACATATGTCACCCACGCGAGCCCTCTAGTGTTAATACTGGTCCCCTACTATTATTTTTTGTATGTTACCCATTGTCCTAGGTGAATCACCGACGCGGCAACGCACGGCAAGCTCTATGTCACACAGAAAGATTTTTCTCGTGTCGAGAAATTTTTACTGACAGACACTTGAGCCGTGTAGTTAGATACGTTTTTACTGATCAAGAGCTTATTATTGCAATAGGTAGGTACACTAACTAAATTAACTTGATTTTATTCCCATCAATACAGATATATTTAGTGAGTTAGATAGTATTACGGATAAATATTTATTGACTACCAAGGATTAAAATAAAGTTTACTCAAAAAGATTAAGTAATCGTTTTTTACTTTTAAAAATCTTAACTTTTAACGAAATCTCTATCCAAATTTAAATTAAAATTAGGTCAAGATCACACCTATTTTATCTGCAAGAACCTGTTAGACAAACTCTTAGCTTAGACAGAAATATTCTACTGAAGTGTATTTATAGACTATTGAAATTTATCTAATAATTTATTAAAGTGGCCACGTTATATGGCATTACGAATTACGTTTAGCAGCACTAATGTTGACATCTCATTAAAGTAATGAATGTATGCACGAAGCAAATTTATTTTCAGTGAAAATAATGATTAGGTCATCAGTTCGGTATAATTTACCACGTTCGTTGCTTGTTAAATGTTATAGAAATATGTTGCATAAGGTACGGCAAGTATTAATAAATACAATAAACCTATGATTATTTATTAATTAACTTACTGTACCTACGCTCGACTTTTGGTGGTCTTTGACACCAAGAATATTAAAATTGTCCTTACTTTAAAAGAAGTGAATAATATTTTAGTCAGTTTTCTTATAAGTAATAACTCTACATCATTACAACGTCTGTATTAATCATCGACAAATAATGATAAAAATATTTCGGCTCTCCATACAAAATGTCCCGATTAGTTGCTAAATTTGTATGAAAAGTCGTTTTTTTTCACACAAATTTAGCAACTAATCGGGACATTTGGTATGGAGAGCCGAAATATTTTTGTCATTTCCGACAAAAAGTTCTTGCTGTGCGTTGTTCAGCATGATGGCCTGAAGCCATGGTTAAAGTTATTGCAACGGTGCCCCCATGAAGCTCGACTTAATACTGAGGTAACTGGAGAGTGCAGTACGAACAATTTTTTGAATACCACAAATAACACAGTGGCTGTCTTCCGTCTCACCTACACTTTAAAAAAATACGTATGGTCATATGAGACAGCTGACAGCCACTACATACATAAATGTCAAATTTGCTGGCGACACTTTTTTATTCAGGGTGAGAGCTCCAGTTACCTCAGAGTATTTAGTCAAACTTCATGGGTGCCCCTAACACCCTGTATACTTATTGATTTCATAGATTATATCCATCAAAGAACTAGGTAATGGATGCAGCCTAAATAATTATATATTTATGATTTCTTAGATTATATCCATCATAAAAACAACATTCATCTGCAAAAATACTAGGCCAATGGGTTTCAATTTCTCTTGCAACTTCAAACCTTCTCAAGCCTACAAAACGCGTTTCTACGTCAAGAATACGGCAGATTGCAACTCCGCCGGCGGCAAATTGGCAAACAATGTCTGCTTAACATACGAGGCTTGATGTAATTTGTGCCGTTGTTGCCTCAGAACTTCCTCGAAATGTGGAGATATTTCCGCAGGTTTTGAATGAAGTTATTTAATACAAGAGGCTCTGAATAAAAAAGTGTGTGTAATCATGTGTTTCCTAATGAGAAACAGTCGATTCTTTTATAAAATTACGGACCGACTCCGTGTGCTATAGGGTGTCCCTAAATAGAATTATTTATTATTTCTCACCACACTTGACGTGGGCTGATGCAGAAATCAGTAGTGTTGAGACGGCCGACAGTTGTTGGAGCCAACTAATCGTTATCGGCTCTTATGACAAAGTAGTAATGCTTATCCAGTTAAACACCCTAACCCTTTTTAAATAAATGAGCTCAAGTAGAGCTTATTAAATAAATATTTAATAAATATTGGACATCATCTCTTACATTGTTCTAATACCGAACTTGACCACTAGTGTTATGGTAATTGGAAACTACGAGGGGTATTACCACATACACCCAGACCCGAGAAAATATTGAAAAGGACGTTTTCGATGATGGATCCTCCAGAGATAGCGGCACTATCAAAATCGGTGCGTACACCACTCGTTCACGGAGATCGTCTAAAAATCTCTTCAATTGTCATGCTTTTATTGCTGCATCGCATTAAAATTCGGGACAAAATGTAAGACTAGTATCGTTACAATTATGCTTATAGGTATAACCAAGAGATCGCAATAGATAGATCTATTTTGATGAACATTCCTAGATTTTTATTTTATTTAAAAAAACAGAGGTCTGCGATTTGTTATTAAAGCTAGAATCTCCTTTTAGCCTCTCCATTGACGTAAAATCATCGCGGAGATGCAAAAAATTTCCCATCTACGAGACACTAAAGTGAGCAAGTTTCTACGAAGATTGTGCGTCAGCCAAGCCAACAATGACAATAGTCACAGAATAGTGCGGGAACGAGGGGGTGCAATACATAAATAATTGAAGATTACTTAGAAAAAAACCCGGAGTTTAAGTCGAAATCTTGTAGAATGTCCATATTAACATAATGTTTGCGGTCAATGAACCTTAACAGTAACAGGTCTATTCTGATATCTGTATTATCACTGAAGAAATCATCATCACATCGAATCACATAAATAAATACGAATTCATTATTGCTCCTCAACTCTACAGAATGAACGTAACCCACAAAGTCTTCAAACAAGATAATCCATTCCTATGTTTCAAAAAGGTAATAGCAAAATGGGTAAGTAAATAAAAAAAAGTTTTTCTGCTTGCGGATTACAGCGCTTTGTGGTAAAGTACCATTGTCGTCGTGTACCGGTCACTAATTCAATTTCATTAATGGCTTCTGGCCATTTGCTTCGATACCCGTCAGGAGACTGAATTGAAAGCCTTCGAAAAAAATCGGGATCCCGTATTTTGTTTGGTTCCTTTACAGCGGATGAACTATCTTTATAATTAATTAAAGTTGACCGTTATTAAAAGGTTTTACGATGAAACTAGGTATTTATGTCTGGTATCTTTGTAAATATAGTTTAAACCTACTTTATTGCTTATTTTCATTGAAAAATGAAATGATCGAATCTGGCATCGATTCACTTTAAACTGATTACAAGATGTGTAGGTACTGTGAAACTTCTCACAGACTCACTTTATTCTACAGGTATTCTTCAATAAAATACTTTCCTCTGGTATTGGGTTTTTATTTCATTTATCTATATATAAAAATATTTATATTTTTAAAGGAACTTCTCTCTTTATCACCGTCTAGTATATGACTGCGTCAAATCCATCTTTCATTTTTAAACTCATATTTTTTAAAGATTGATTTGAGAATATAATCGTAAAGCAGTGGCTTCAGGCCATCATGCTGAACAACGCACAGCAAGAACTTTTTGTCGGAAATGACAAAAATATTTCGGCTCTCCATACAAAATGTCCCGACTAGTTGCTAAATTTGTATGAAAAGTCGTTTTTTTTTTCATTTCCGACAAAAAATTCTTGCTGCACGTTGTTCAGCATGATGGTCTGAAGCCATGGATAAAGTTATAGCAACGGGCAGCGCCCCTAACACCCTGTATATCTATTTAAAAAATTGAGACCTTTTTACCTATTTTTTTTAGAGATGAACGTTGTTTTTTTCTAGAAATCATTAAATAAATAATAACTAATTTATATACCTAAGTACTTAATTAAATATTAGATTTTCACGCGTGCTAGTCGTTTCTCGTTTGGATTCTCTTTTCTCCTGGTTGTGGATTCTCTGCAGAGGTGACCATGGGACTTTCTAAATTTAATATTTTTAACGACAATGTTTACTTTATATTTGATTTTGATGACATAATTGTTCTGTATCAGACATTATTACGTGAACGTAACACGTCTCACACAAAGCTTATCAATACTTAAATGGCAGTCAGTGTAACTCTATATTAATTAATGTTGATAAGCCTAATGTGTAACATTCCTATCAAGCTCTGTAAAGCCTAAGTATACATAACGATTTATATAACGTATTAAATTTTCATGTGTAGGTACTAATGGAATGCAAATCGTGCAATATACATTAAGGCACAAATGACATTCTTAAACCTCAGTTTACGGTATTAATTAATGTACTGCAATTTACTTGGGATAGTTTTGCCTCACAATTATATATAATTTTCATGACACATACATACACTTTAGCAGCAGATAAAGCATTATACTTGAACTATGAAAACAAAATTAAAACCGCCGTTTTTACATATTCGTTTATATACTAAGGCGCGCTTACACGGGCAACAAAATTGCACAGTTGTTGGGTATTAACGACCGGCAGTGCCTTCCGAAGCACGAAGGAGGTCGAGATGAGAAGTTTTTGATCACCCATCCCGTGATCGACCATTGCAAAAATTGCTTAACCTCAACTATCGCAAGCCGAGCGCAGCTACTACTGGGCCACGGGCTCCTCTATTCTTATAATACCAAAATTAAAATAAAAAAAATTTTAGTACTTAATTGTTTTACCTCAGAAACAAACAATTATGCAACATTTTAATCCTCGGGCAAACGTCGTTTCTAAGTAGGTAGGTATCAGGGTTGTTGCTAATGCAGGTTTTTTTAATATCAGCGGATGCTGATGCTGATGCTGATTTTTTTAAATTAATATCTGCTGATGCTGATTTTATTGAAATAATTTTAAAACATATCCAACGACGAAATTGTAAGTAAAAGTGATAACTATATTAAGCAATTTAATTATTTGTAATGCCACCTCCAAACTATCGTCCAACACTCCAACAGTTCGTGAATGTTTGACGATGTTGGAATGTGTTGGGGCGAGATCGGTCCGAGATGGTGGTAAATCGTACCCAGATCAAAGGAGTTGGCCGACTCGCACAAACAGACCCTCCACACATCAGTGTCGTCACTTCACTAAATTAATGAATTACTTACCTACAATAATTTATTTGAACCTAAAACAAAATACCTACTGACCTTGTTCTATTCCTATGTATACTTAACATCCACCATCTTCGTTTCCGTCATGGTTTTTTAATTTTACGTCAGTTATGAACTTGCAAAAAATTATTTTATGCACACAAAGGGTACAGCGCAGAAGCACCTATCACTTCAACGTCCTTATAGTGAATGAGGTTGGCGGAAGATTGGCCGATGTGTGGAGAGTCTGTTTTGATCGATCGTGAGTTGGGACAAGATTGAAGGATGTTGGAGTGTTGGAATGTTGGACGATAGTTTGGAGCCGGCATAAAGATTCGACGTGAGCAAAATGTCTGCGTCTGCGATAATGCGTCAAAATGTTTGTTTCATAAAGCTAATATACCTAGGTTTGTTTACTAATTATTCGAGGGAAAAAGTGACAACTGACGATTTACGATCTTTGATTGGTCAAAAACTCTCGCAAGCGCATGCGCGGCAAGCGCTAAAACCCGCCATTAACGGTCATGTCACGCACGACCTGAGTATCAGCAATAAAGTCAGCATCGATTAATGCGGATGCTGATGCGGATGCTGATATTGAAAACAATGCTGATGCTGATATTCGCAACAACCCTGGTAGGTATAACCTATACTATACATAAAATAGAACGGTACGTCCAGTCTGCGGTGCCATTATTGACCACGTATCTCTTACTAGCAAATATATTAGGATTTCCCCGTATCGGTAGTCATTAGTTTACGATACTAATGTTTGTTACGACCAGACGTAGTGCTGTTTAGTACCGAACACCTACCGAATAATAAAGAAAGAACTGTTTTAATATTTTATTTTAACGACGTGGTTTAATAAAAATGTTAGTCACTTGTTTTTCTTACGTCAAGTTTTTTCGTCTTTTATATGCTTTGGCACCAATTCCCAACACAAGAGATTTTAACTCCGAAGAGTATTAGAATAAAGGCATAATTGCTTTAAATATGACAAACGTTGACGACCGATTTGGCGCAAGGGTAGGATACCTGCCTTCTGCGCCAGAGGTCTCGGGTTCGATCGATCCCCGAACAAGACAAATATTTGTGTACATGAACATGTCTATTTGTCTGGGTCTGGGTGTTTTCTATGTACAATAAGTATGTATTTACAAACAAAAAGTATTTAAGTATATTTATCCGTTATCTAGCTTTCCATGACACAGTTTCTTAATGAAATTTACATGGGCTTAGATAATTGGTGTGATTGTAAGAAATTATTTATTTATTTATTTAAACTCTGTGTTTAAGTTTTTAATAAGTAAATTATGATAAAATCCTTTTCCGTATTCTGTGAATAAAACGAAATAGCAGCTAAGCACTTCGATTAGGCAGTTTCTTTACAATCCTAAAAAAAATCAGAGGGCAATTATGTGCTCGATGGAGGGCATAGACAAGTGGCTTTCTTTTATCGATATCGCCATGATATCGCCAGTAAAATAGAGAGAGATTGACATTAGCGGTCACGTGACATTTCGATCGCTAAATTTCAATCCCATACATTTGTTTATCTACTCTACTGGCAATATCGATAATAGAAAGCCACCTGTCTACAGGGGCAGGGGCAGGGGCAGAACTCAGATTCGCGGGAAAAAGCTTGACTCCTGCTGTAGACTTTCTTGACACCCAGCCCTGTTTATGTAAAACTAATAAAACCGTCAAAAGCAATAACGTTACATCGCAATTCTGAGTTTGAACTTTTAACCTAGTAACGATAAAAATGCTGCCCTCGTGGCCGCGCCCTTCACCTCCAGACGAAGGGGGGTGAGGGGGTGCCTACTGAAGAAAACACCCACCCGACTTGCCCCATAAAGTATATGATTCGAAGTACATAAAGGAGTTTTTTCGACTTTTTCGTCTTTATATAGGTATAGTGATAGTGTGCTTTGAATTCTGTGATAAATCAAAAAAGTTGTCGTCGTAGAACAATTTACTGGTACATACTCGTAAATCAAAATTTGTAGGTATATTTAACTAACTATTACCTACCTAAACTCATTACTTTATCAAGTAGTTTTTGTCAGTTTCCGCTTTGAAATCAAATAGTTTTTTTTGCAAAAGAATGATAAATATTTTTTTCTGAGTCCTAATTATTTAGTAGGTGTACTTATGCGATTTCTTTACTTATTTCGCCCCTATATTTATCGTATTACCGAACGGTCTATTTACTTGAATATTTTTTGTTATTGCTTTGCGCATCGAAAAGTAGGTACTTAATATAGATTTTCGAAACTCAAACCTCTAAATTTTAATTAGTACAAAGATTTTAGGGGATGATACTGTTCATCAATACGAACAATTTTTACTATGGAGCCATCCACGGAATCGGAAAATTTTAAACACTATCTACCATAAGCGCAAAACCACTTTACCGACATCATAAAAGCATCTTTACAAAATAATTTTCACGGTAAATAAGCGAAAATTTATGCACGCGATTCCCCGAGGGCGTACCAAACGCTAAATGAAACGTGTTAAAAAGTGAAGCTCTTCAATTTACACGCTTCCGACCATACTTCCGACGTATACTATCTACGTACGGGCATAAAAGTTCTCATTACGGGGCGTAAGGTCGGGAGAGCGTCAATGGGAGTCTGCAGGCCTGTTTATATCACAATAAAACGTTGTTTTACGACGCCATGCGCCATTCTGCAAGCGTGGACGGTTTGCCGCCATTTTTTGCCGCCGCTCTTTCCCGCCTTTTTTCAACAGCTGCATGGAAAATAGAAGTACGCTTTTTACAACCGACTGTGTGTTACGGTCTGAATTTTTTATCGGCTTTTATCGAAATCAAGTCGTGTACTCCTTCGTTTATTGTTTGACAGCCTTTTATTGGTTAATTCTGATAGCTTGCTTGTTGCTTTGCCGTTATTGGATGGTAATGGTTGGATGGATGGTTTTAAAGCCTTTTTATTTCTTAATCAATTGATAAGGCATGGTACCCCCTTGTGGCCGCTTTAAGGATTTTTCCACTTTGAAGCACTCAATGCTATATATAAACGGTCTGGTATGAAATAAATTATATCTTGAATTATAGATTTATTTACCTATAAAGGTACATCTTTCAAATTTAATAAAATAATATTGTTTTTTAATATCACACAAAATATGTGAAAGGTGCCAATTGTCCCGGTTTTGGCCACTTATTGATATCCAAACTTTTGTATGTATAGCTAAAAATAAAACCAAATCCATGTTAAATCAATATATTCTAATGTGCTAGAAACCAATCAATTGCAATACAATAATTTAATTGTAAAATACAAATGTTTAAAAAACATTAATTCGTATCAAATTTCTTTAAATTTTTATAAAAAGAAAAATATATCAGAAAATGGCATTTATTAAAAAAATCCTACGACTTCGCGACATGAGGAATTCTAACGATTGTTATTTTTGCTTAAAAAACCCTTTTTTAAATTGCCATAACAAAAAAGTGACCAAAACCGGGTAGGGCCAAAAGCGAGACTCCTGCCCTCATTAAAATGGCCTATACCAGTCAATTAACTTAAAAAAAATCACATAAAAAAAGTAAGAAATAATCCCTTACCAAATAAATAACGTAAACAAGTACTTTGAAGTCGGGCGTGAAACATGTACAATTTTTGTTGTTTTTGTTAAAACCCGCCTGACTTCAAAGTACTTACGTTATTTATTTGGTGAAGGATCATTTCTTACTTTTTTGATATGATTTTTTTGAAGGCGGTTTTATTTTTTTATAAAAATAATTTTTATTTCACTCTTTTTAGTGCATCATGCAGGCAATTTACGTGTATTCTGGTAAATAGGCATGTGATCAAACTGAAAACCTCCTTTTTTGAAGTCGGTTAAAATACCTTGAGGTATCCCCTTTTTAACAAAACAAGAATCATCTAAATCGGTTTATAAACAAAGGTGTTATGCCTAAAGATACGTATTTAATTCACATAAAGTGGTAACGAAAACGACAGTATTACTACAGTATAACTACTTAACCGATTTCAAAGATTCAAAAAATGGGACCAACTTGGAAACCAACCTGATGTAATAACGTTTTAATCATTTCAATCGGTCCATCCGTCTTCGAGTAATCGGCGGACATACACAAAAAAAAAGAAAAACACATACAGACGAATAGAGATCCTCCTCCTTTTTGATTTAGAAGTCGGTTAAAAATGTAGCCGCATCAGCTTCATACTGCGGTAATATCACTCTAAAACTACCAATCACAGAACACGGAAATATTTTTTTACTTTCTATGTTCTGTGCTATTAATATTAAAACAGTCAATTAACTTCGACTTGGCGTAAAAAATGTAGCCGCATCAGCTTCATACTACTGCTAAAGAATACTATAATATTACTAACGCTACTGCGGTAATATCACTCTAAAACTACCAATCACAGAACACGGACAGATTTTTTTTACTTTCCATGTTCTCATGTGCTACCAATATTAGAAAATTGTCCGTAGGTAGGTACCTACTTACAATTTTTCAACACTCCTAATGTGGTTTTGTTCCGCTGAATGTATTCATTCATAGGTATTGTCGCTAAATAATATTTTAAAACTAATAAAACCGGAATCAGCCCGGTTGGTTAACAAGCGATGAAATTCTATTACGCTCAAATGGGGATTATATGAATGAAACGTAACTCTTTCAAACATGGAGCCATATATAAAATTTTATTTCCAATCGGAGGCCACGAGTGAAGTGAAAAGAAGTGGGTAGGATTGCCAGTTATTTCATTAGGAAATTTCACTCTCTGAACGGGCATTCATGCGTCATTCATGAAATAATAGCTGATCGTTTCACGTTCGAAATTCTCAATGGAGTGACATTTTCAAAGGTATTGTATTATTTTAAGGCATGACGTCACTTCATTTTTGTGTATGAATGTCATTAGCTACAATTACCCGAACACTTTAAATTGTACCTATTTCTTATAGTGATGTCAGGAAACGTCGTCAACGTAACACGGCGACGTTATGTAGACAAAAAAGCCTTTGGCACGCGTTAGGCAACACGTCAGAAGTTGCGATTATTTCTTGTAGTTACGTTGTTTTTGTGCGATGTCGTATTTACTGTCCCGAGCCAAGAATGTAATCCGTTTAATGGATTCGTAAGCGATGTATCTACATGGTATTTTTTTCGTTTCATATTTTGTTTGTTTGCAATAATGTAAACAAGTTTTGTAGACATGTCATTCTTGTCGTAATGGCGTGCTAAGTTGTGGGGAGATGTTACTGTCTTTGTTGACGAATAAGAAAAGAAAACAATATTATCCGACTGAACTATCACCAAGTGTAACGCCATGAAGTTCTTTTATGCCACCACGCAACTGCTTGAAAATAGCTATCACATAATTATTTTGAAAATATGTATTTCTTTCTTGACTTAGTCCGTAATTTGAAGGACAATCAGTTACATACATAACTCTTAGCAAGGTTTATCTACGTAAAAGCCTGTAGCCTATATAGCTATGCCGATGTCCCACGGCATGGCCTTTGATTGAGTTATAATAAGTAGGTAAGTAAAATGAATATGTAAGAACATAATATATTAAATTCAAAGTATCTGCCAAATGTATTATAATTAAATATAATTATGCTCTAAATCACAAAATTAGAACAATCTTATTGAAACATACATATTATTTACGCAATAATGCAACATTGCAGGTGTTATCTACGTAGGGCAGGCGTACCGGTTTTGGCCACTGTACCGGTTTTGGTCACTTTTAACTTTAAAGTTATATAAATAGGAATTAAATAATTATTGCTTATATTTATTAATGGCGAATTAAATATTGGACTTTTAGTTAATAATTACAGCACTTATGCCCAAATACTCGAACGCTACTTAACTTTGGGAGCGTCTCAAGCATGGCCCTGTCGCTTTAAATGTCAAACGTATGACAGAGATGCCATGATGTTTGAGACGCTCCCAAATTTGATTTGCGTTCGAGAATTCGGGCGTTAGCTTTTTTATGTAGTACGATATTTTAGAAATAAACACGTGTTATGTTTTAAAGTTAACATTTTGTAAAATTCTTAAGCAAAATGTTAAGGGTAAAGGTTTTGTAAAATTATTTTTTTTCTACAATAAAATTATTTTATGGTTATTTAATATTTTATATCATATTTGAATATGTTTCTTCTAGATGGATTAAGTGTTGTTTTTTCACTGTTCTTACAAAAAGTTGGGAAACAATAAGTGGCCATAAGTGGGGCTAGAAATTTTAGCATTGTGCCACCTTTGGCCACTTTGGCATTAGTAGAAAGTTTCCAACCTAACATAAAGTTCATTTATTTTAAAAGACTCACAACTCACTTTTGTAAGCTAACGTACTAGAAAATTAGCGGATTGAGGCTAGTGCCTACACTAGCCTCAATCCACTAATTTTCTTTTAATCAAGTGATAAAGGTATCTTACTTATAAAATTGTAGTAAGGAGCTAGGTGTGATTGAAATACTATTTCATGTAGTGTTTTAGTCCAGAACTCTAATAAGACATCAATTAAGCATAAACTCAACTTATAAATATAGTAATTTTATGAAAGTGGCCAAAACCAATGCAAACGGTGTATTTCCCCTCCGCAGAATTTGTTCTAAATAAAAAAAACTATTGATTTTTTTTTACTTTGTAGATTGTACCCTTAAAGGTCGATAAATTATCTATAACTCTACATTATAAATTTTCTCTAAAATACTTAAGATCATTAAGCACTAAGCGGTTAAAAGTGAAAAAATCCTTAAAGTGGCCAAAACCGGTACGCCTGCCCTATATAAGTATGTATTCACAAAAAAAAGTAAATAAGTATACTTATATATTTATCCGTTATCTAGTTTCCATAGTACGATAGCTACGCATAGCTAGATAATTGGTGTGAATGTAAGAAATTTATTATTTATTTATTTATTTATTTATGACAACGTATTACCACGTATTACGATTCATACAAAATTATTAACCTTTGTTTTTATGTTTATTGCAAAAGTTTTATTTTTTCAGTCGACATGTCAATTAATATTATAGGTATAGCTGTTAATTTACTGGGGGCTATTGCAAAATTATAATTTTAAATTATTTCTATTTTATTAGGGTCAAATTGGTAGGTACCTAGGTACATACTGAAATTGCAAAATATATATAACTAGTCTTCCGCCCGCAGCTTCGCCCGCGTGGACTACACGACGCTATCCCGCGAGAATGTGATATTTTCCGGGATAAAAAGTAGCCTATGTAACTTTCCAGCTTCCATACTATCCCTATACCAAAAATTACGTCAATTCGTTGCTCAGTTTTGACGTGAAAGACGGACAAACATACAAAAAAAAAACTAACACACTTTCCCATTTATAATATTAGTAAGTATGGATTAAAACCAGACCAAATTCAAGCACTATAGGTAGTTTACTATTTGATTACCAACGATAACTATGGTTTTCCATGCTTGTGTTTTGTGCTTCTCTAACTTTCAAAGTGAAAGAAATAAGTAAGTGGTGCTTTTAAATTTAACGTTCCTAATTATCTGTTGTTATACGTTACTTATACATTTTCTTTTATTATTCAATTATTCATGTTTGCTTTAGTGTTACATCGTATAGGTAGGTATAGGTAACGTATTGTGCTTATGAATAGAATAAAATGTAGGAAGATAAATAATTGCCGCATCTAGTTGAAGAAACTTTCATAAATTAAGTATTACTTAACATTATGAACTTGGTCAATATTGGTAGAATATTTCATCCTCCTTATAATATGATATGAGATGAGAAAATCTTCGGTAACCTCACCAATACTCGTGAGATTCCTTTAACCCGAGGAGGTACTCGGGTACAGATAGAGGTGGGCAGGATCCAAAGTTTATTCTGATTTAAAATTTTAATATTAGGTATTTGTCTAGCAAAAAAAACTTGTTTCCGGCATCGTCTCACTAATGCATTTAAGCATCTGTTGCAGTACCGTTTTATGAGAGAGAATAATAATATACATTGACAAAAAATAATTTATTTATTTATTTATTTATTTATTAGAAAACCAACAGTGTTACAAATTTTACTTAATAAGAATGTATTTGTACCAGTAAGACCAATTACAGGTTTCTTTTATATGTAATAGTATTTTTTACAATTTATGACAAACAACGGCATAAAAAAACATCCAAACTAAAACAAAATCAATAAAAGAAAAGAAAAAAGAGCACTATGCGCTTAATCTGCTTACAAATGTGAATGTGCGTGTGCATATATTTGTATGTTTGTATGTATGTCCATGTGTTTGTGTGTGTGTGTGTGTGTGTGTGTGTGTGCGCGCGTGTTTGTGTGTGTGTGTATGTTTGTGTATATGCGTGTCTTTGATTATCTCTGTAACTTTTTGTTTCTGTGTTCATTAATCGTAAGATATTCACTTCCATAATCTAACCGGATCATTAAACAAAAACCTTAAACTGAGCGATGAATTTTTAGTCATGCCGGTTGATCAAACTGCAATCAGCTGCACCCTAACACTAGCATCCTAAAAATAACTGGAGACAAACCGGCAAAATTTCTCCAATTCATCGTGCGCGATTGAAAAAGCGAACGGTTCAATAGAGTCCCGACAATAGTAATGATTTTAGGGCATTACTGCTTACGTTGGTAAATTGTCTTGTATAATATTTTACGCAGATTGATCAATCAGCGAACTGTCAATCACTTACAGCTTGCACCCCAGCACTACCTTAAAGCAATAACTGGAGACGATTCAGCCAAGGTTCCCCAATTCATCGTGCGTGATTGAACGAGCGAGCAGCGACTCACTTACGCCCGAATTCTCGAACGCAAATCATCTTTGGGAGCGTCTTTAACATCATGGCATCTCTTTCATACGTTTGACATTTAAAGTGACAGGGCGATGTTTGAGACGCTCCCAAAGATAAGTAGCGTACGAGTATTCGGGCATTAGTGCCGTTATTATTTTTACTTATCTTAGGGCATTGCTTACGTTGGTAGTTGTCTTGTATAATATTTTACGCAGATTGATCAATCAGCGAACTGTCAATCACTTACAGCTGCACCCCAGCACTACCTTAAAGCAATAACTGGAGACGATTCGGCAAAAGTTCTCCAATTCATCGTGCGTGATTGAACGAGCGGCTCAATAAAGTCTTCCCCGTTATTGTTTGCGGATCCATTTTAATATCCGCTAATATATTTTGTGGGGGTATTAGCTTAAATACGCGTCTGAATATTTTGCAAGTTCATATTGTTCTTGTGAAGGATCGCGAAGTTTTGGCGAAGGTAATGATACCCAATCATTGTTTGGGCTTTTATCTCAAATACGGGTTGGAAGATAGCTATGTAAGAATGTTACCTTACCTTAGGAAGTTTATAACTACCTATGTAATATAATTATACAGGATCGTTCTTTAATAATAAAAAAAACATTCTGGTTTTTCAAATTTTCAAAGATGACTTGGTTGGTATTATACCTAAATATTTTTTACGGAAGTGTTGTTGATTTTTGTTTTGTTAATTTAATTGGGAATAAATGTTTTTTGCTAGTGGCTGGTGTAGCCCAGGGTTTCCAAGGCAAAATTTTCTTTTTAGTCCTAGTTTTATTGTCACCGATAATAACGACTCACATAACCCAACTAGCACATTAGTGGAAATAGCAGCCTATTTTGCAACTTTTAGCTGTACAGTAGCGCTTTAGGGGTTCAGAAAGTGGTTTTAAGTTCTATTATTGCTTCCGTAACTGCTCATGGCTGTAAATATCACTAGGGGTAGTAGAAACTGAACCAAATGCCACTGTAGGCCTTATAAGAGTTCATTTTACAACCCATTTGCCGTCTATAGCTTTAAAAGAGAGTTAAAACATTTATGTTAAAGCTTAAAGCTGCTAAAAAGCTTCTTTTGCCTCTGCTGTACGCTTCCAAACTGCATAAAGACTTTAATTGCAGACTTTTTAACGGAACTGTATAAAAGATATATTTATCACTGTTCTGCCACTGAAAGTTTCATTGCAGAAGTAATTTGTACTTTTGCACAGCCATAAGTAGCAATTTGATCGACTGTTTTACTAATAGCGACATTAAGGCTTCACAATAGAAGCAGGAGCGTAATGGACATTGCCGACACATTTGGATACATTCTGCTATTTTTATTGTAGAAATCTCATTTTATAAAATATTTGAGCCAGCTTAAAAGAAATATGGATCTGAAAGCATGGAAGTTCAAACTAAGAACTGGTGGATATCGCAAGAAAGTATGGAGAGTTTATCAGAATATGCAGAAGTTAAAAAAGACAACTGTGTGCGAGAATTCTGTAATTGAAATATTAAATAACACGCACCTAAGTTTTTTTTAAACTCAATTACATGAGAGTAATGTAGCTTTCATTTATAAAACTCTATTCATTTAATTTATTCTTTAAGGGATTCATTGCAAAGAAATAAAAATAATGCACCAAGTTCGAGTTCAACAAACACAAGCGAGGGTCCCGTAGATTTTGTTTCCTCAATTAGTGATAACTTACCAGTTACAGAGGCAAAGTAAGTTATAGCTTGGTGTGGCATATTATAAAAATAAAGTAATATAACCTTCTTTGCGTATTTTTTTGTTTCTTTATTCTAGATGCAATCATGTGTTTCATTTATTCTTTAAGGGATTCATTGGAAACAAACAATGTACCTAAGTTTTTTTTAAACTCAATTACATGAGAGTAATGTAGCTTTCATTTATAAAACTCTATTCATTTAATTTATTCTTTAAGGGATTCATTGCAAAGAAATAAAAATAACGCGCCAAGTTCGAGTTCAACAAACACAAGCGAGTAACTAGGACAATCGAAGCGCCTCTTGTAGAATTGTATTGGTGAATTGATTTAAAAAAATATTGGAGATAAAATCAACTTGTTTTATTGGCAAATTGGCCCATAATTGACATTATTAAAACAATTAAACTAAGTAAGTTCTGAAATAACAACAGTTTAAACAATATTTGCACAACATTGTGCCTGACATGGTGAATCGGAATATACCAAATATTTGAATCAAAATCAACATGTTTCTTTGGCAAATTGGCCCTTAATTACTTAATTGAAATAATCAACACGTTTATTAAGAGTGAGCAGTATGCACACTAGCGCCGCGATTGGAAAAAAAATCATAGTGTAAATAAAGATCATATTGCGAATTATCTCTCTGTAGTGCACTCCGAAAAAGCTTTGTGGTACTTTCTATTGCTTTATCTATATTTTCTAGCTTGTCGTTTATTTAAATAAAATTTTATTGCTAAAAGTGGCCACATTTCGCAAAAAAACTGAATTAAACTGAACGACAGGCTAACAAATATTCTTAAAGCGATAAAAAGTACCACAAAGCTTCTTTGGAGTGCACTACAAAGAGATAATTTATAATTTCGTATTTATTTAAGCACTATGATTTGAAATTGATTGATTTGACTATAATGTTGAAATTTTCAAGTTGGTTGGTTGGTCCGATAAGGTGTGGTGAGAGCGTTGGTAAGAGTTCTGTGGCTTCTTGTTCTGTTGTCGAACCATCTAACATTTCTGTCAAGTGCTTGTCAGCAATTTCGTACGACATAATATTGTTCCTTTTAACTATGCAGTTTATTTTAGTCCAGTTTGGTTGTGGAGTTGAATCTTCTATTTTACATAATTTTTTACTTTTTTTGTTCGGCCAGTGTAACACTCCATGTTTTTCCCACGTAGATGGACAGATGCAAAGTTCTTGTTTATTTTGTTGTTCATTATAAGTTTGAATTATTTTGAAAGGCATTCTGAAAACATGGTAAGTCATAGTAAGTGTTAAACAATTGAAAGAGCGAAAAATAAAGAAGCAGCTACAAACGATCATCGTATTTTAGGGTTTTCAACGAGTTCTACGGATCTCTAAACAAATAACCATTAGTGTGGTTCGATACCTGCAGTAAGTACGAAATAAAAGTGATTGTAAAGACTTGAACTGCATTAGTGGTACAGGTATTACTTGGCCCTTCAGAGGAGTGAAACTTAACGCTTTGACGCGCAGAGAGGAAGTATTAAGGTTGAAGTTGCAAGTTAAAGCTGCTTCTCATAGACGCCATGTTTACAAGACAATTATTTATCATTACTTGAGAAATTCATAGGTTTTTATCACAATTTGTAGTAAAATATAACTAAATATAGAACCAGCAACTTATTAAATACAAATGTTGACAAGTATTTAATTTCAATATCGTGTAGGTATGTGATATAATATTATTGATATAATAATATTTTACATATTTAACGATATTCTGAGGTAATTATTGAGGCGCGTTAAAAATACTCCAATAATATCAACTATATGCACGATAAACTGATCGGCGTTTTAGCCACTTGCATATAATACAAAATATAGCTCAAAAACACTTACCTTCACTTCACTTATTATTTATTTGTATTCAGTAATGTCTGACTCAGGAACAACAGAATTGTATTTAATAAATGAGAGACAAGGTGAACAATCAGTGATACTTTATTCGTTCAGTTAAAGCTGTCATTCATTCAATAAGCGCCACAAGAGCTTTAGTGTGGTGTTAATTATTAGTTGCACCTCCTGTAGCGCTTTTATGCCACTATTGTAAAGTTCTAATGGAACTGTAGGTTGCAAAAAGTTGTGCCCCTTTGGCTGCAAAGAGGCTGCATAAGGTCTGCAGTGCACGCTCTGGCGCTTGAGCTTGGCGCCTTTGGGAATAATCGGATTAGCTCCAAAGCTCTTAAGCAACTAGTTTGTGCTAGTTGGGTAGGTATGTTAATTTGATACACCTAAATTGCAAAATATATTCCCACAACATTGTAAAAATAATTCTGAAACTTTCTATTTCATATTTATGTGAAAGGTGAGGAAATGTGTCTCGTAATTTTTTCAGAAAAAAACATGACACTCGGTGAAGGATGAGGATAATATTACAAAAGTGAAACACACCTGGCTTATGTAATCGGTGTACAATTTCATTTTACGTTTGAAAGCAATAAAGAATATATCTCTGTAGATACTATAATAATAATGATAAATATTGGAAACCATCACGTACATTGTTCCAATACCAAATTGTAGTAGCTTGAGCACTCTCTAGTATTATGGAAATTGGAAACAACGACGGGTACCTACCTCATACACCCAGACCGGAGGAAATATTGAAAAGTTCGTTTACAATATTTACCCAACCGGGAATCGAACCCGGGAGCTCTAAAGGTAGCGGCACCTAAAAAACCGGTGCGGCCACTCGGCCACGGAGGTCGTCAAACCTCGTCGCCGTCGTACTGAAATACAGTTGGCGTGTCAAGTTATAAATAACCTTAAAATAAGTTTTTAGTAAGAATTTCATGACAAGCTTTTTTGCTGACTGTACTTAAATATTGTATTGTCATCCAAACCAAACTTGTATACAAAATTTCAGCTTCATCGGACACTGGGAAGTGGGTCTAATTAAGCTTGCAAGATTTGTCCCCCACTAACAAACAAACTAACTAACATGGCAAGTTAATAAAAAACTTGTAAAATAGAAGGAGTTGTGTCTTAAAGTAAATATTGGATTGGAAGTGGCTAGCCAATAACTTATTTGTAAATCGTGGGTAAATACATATGTCCAGAATTGAAATGAAAAGTTCTCGTGGTTCTGGTTTTTTCAGTACATATTCAGAACAGATAAAAAATTCAGGCACAGCGCGGGCAAATTGTGTTTCATTGCGCGCTTGCGACAGACATCTAATCAAATAAGTGCACGCACCAACTGATGCACAATTAGCCCGTAATATTAACTTGACTTACTTGACGCACAGCCTCTCCTTGAACGTGCCCTAAAACTTAACAACTATAAATTTTCAACTTATCTCCGTTTTCACATCAATTCGAATCAGTAATAAAATTATTTAAATACAGAGTGCCGAGGATTAAGTTTATTAGCTCAGAATGCATTTGCAAATAAAGGCAGAGGAACACAAATATTGTATGTGGGAGATTAAAAGGGACTCTAAGGTGCACTTTAGTCAAAGGAAATGTCCAGATATTCGTCGTAAATGCAACGTAAGTTGAAACTCTCGGGAAGTAAACAGACCATTTTGGTTCCTCAGAGTTTTGGGGTTCAGCAAACTTAAGAGAAGTTTCACTGGACTGTGCTGATACAGCATTCGTCGAATTAACTGTAGCTGCTAGTAAATCTGTCAAATTATTATAAGACTATTTACTTAGGTAAATTAGTTAAGTCTTCAGTCTACCATGGACGTAATTTCGTCCATGATGTCTACTAACTTTACCATGCAGCTTATTTAGTTGGAGAACTTGACTGTTTCATCTTGATGAAAACATTCGTAGCTTTTTCTTGCTTTCTTATTGTAAAAAAAAACCATTTCAGCTTAGGAGTTTTAAATTTTGTCAAAAGCGTTAAAGATAAAAGAGGAAAGATTTCATTGATTTGATTTGATTGTAATGGAAAAACTCAAAAAATATCGGAGCGATATAAAAAAATAATCACCATTAGAAAGCTATATTGTTCCTAAATAACATACCTAGGCTAAGTATATTCATCCCAATATTTCATCGGGAACGGCTACATGAAGGTAAAACCGCGCGGAGCCCGTAGTCTTCTATCTATATATATAAAATTCAAAGTCCTGACTGACTGACTGACTGAGATATCAACGCACAGCCCAAACCGTTGAACCTAGAGATTTCAAATTTTGCACATAGATACGTTACACAGTGTAGGCATCCACTAAGAAAGGATTTTTGGAAATTCCACCCCTAAGGGGGTGAAATAGGGGATAAATGTTTGTATGAAAGTCCGTCAGTTTTGAAGTGAGGATCTTCAAATTATGTATTTAGGCTGGCAATTGAAAATTATTATTTACCTGTGTCAGCGTTTTTGACAATTCCACCCCCGAAGGGGTGAAAAGGGGGATGAAATGTTGTATCTGGAAAGTCCTTCATTAAATTTATTATTTAGGCTTGTGGTCGGAAAGTAAAACAAATAAACAAACACATATAATATATGAATAAAAAGGGATAAATATACCTAAAAATCGATATGGATGTCGTTATTGAGGTTTTATGGGATGACGATTGCAAAAATGGCATTTATCTTGATGTTTAACACGCTGAACATGATTCAACCCCTTAAAGGTTGAAATAGGGGTGAAATTTTGAATGAAAAATCAGGGGGTAAAAAAGACATTTCAACATGAAACTTTGTAGGCTTACTTCTTAAAACAAATAGACAAACCATTTCGTAGTTTTCCGAAAATCAAACCCAGGGGTAAATAGGGTACCTATACCTAAATCATCTTAAGTACCCTAAAAGTTCTTGGTACCTAAGCTACTCAGAACTAGCTTTTTGATTGTGAAACAGACACTTATTATTTACTAGCTTCCGCCCGCGACTTCGTCTTCGAGCTGCCTCGCGCGAGGGAGAACGTTTGCCACGCGCGGCGGGCCTCGCACGAGGCTGCTCACTTGGTGAGGGAGGACCCGCCTAATCACGTAAAAACGGCTGATCGGATTTTTATGAAATTAAAACAAAGAATAATTTTTATTCTGGTTATTGGTCCCCTAAGTATTTTCTCGAATGTCCACGCGGACGAAGTCGCGGGCGGAAGCTAGTATTAGATATAAACGTTGGAAAAATAATATTTTGAATTTATAAAATAAATAAATGAAATGAATATAATTTTTTTGAGTAATTATTTAATGGCTCTCTTTTACGAAGCTTGTGTTAAAATACCTTCGGCATGTAATACATAATAAACGTAACAGTAAACAATAAAAGCAAAAATCAAACAACGCTCGGAAAATCTTTTATGAAAGGTTTGTCTACACGCCAAGTTGAAGTGTGGTGTAGTGTTCCAAAAAATGTTTCACCTATCCAAAAAGACCTGTATGAGTTCACCTGTTCGCCGGATTATATTGGACGTTGAAAATTGAAATGTAGTTTATTTTTGGCAACCCATTTTTCGGGGTTGCGAGTATGATTGATGCTGGAATACAAACGCATTCGGACCGTGAAAGGGGGCTCAATGATTTCAAATTCAAACACTGATTTTTATAACGCTGCTTTGTAGAAAAAATAGGTGTTATTTACGGTTTATATGTTTATATGTATGTATATGTACTTTATACTTTATCCTTTTTCAGGACAATGCTTCACATTGTTGTAAATGACGACGAATAATATTAACAAATTATTACCGAATTGATTTAGACTGTGATGTAAATCTAATCAAAACAATTCACAATCATTCAATTATAAAAAAAAGGTACCAAGAAGCTTCTGACACATAAAACTTTATCTAGTTTTTTGCCACACATACCTTTATTATGTAACTTATGACACAATTTCTGGAGGAGGACGAAAATTTAATAGCAGAAAATAAAACTTTAACTCCATTTGCCTTTTGCTAATTATGAAGACGCATAAATGTTCAAAAAACTTTGTTCGTTAAAACTTCAATTGAAATTATGACCAAATCTATTCGGAGTTGCTAATTAAAACGGAAGTCAAAAGGAGTTTTAATAGTTTGCAACTTGTTTAATCTATGGTTTAATGTAAGTCCCGTTTATTTGGCTCGTAGTTTAGAAACTAGCCCGGAACAGTACGATTTGACCGTGCTCACCTGGGTCGCGGGTAGGGTGACAAAGCCGCTAATATTGCAATGAGAAACAAATAAAAAATAAAATAAGACAGAATAATTTTTAGTAAATAACTGAAGAAAATTATATGTAACATGGTTTGATAACATTGCAAGATGGTAAATTACAAATTAAGTTATTTATTTTATTTGAATCATTGGTAAACGTAGGAACGGAGAAGAAAGAAGAATGTTCAATACAAATAAACCATAACTGAATGGAATTAGACATCTAAGCTCTGGCATTAAAAATACGGGAACCATGCGTATAAGACGCTGGGCGGCGGCGGCGGCCACAAGTCAGTAAAAAAATATAAAGTATAGCTTGTTTAGTGTATTTTATGGAATTTTAGTTCCCAACGCTATATGTGATGTATAATACTATAATTTGAATATAACCATTACTAACAAACAAACCAAAACAAACAATCCTCTTTAAATCAGTATGGATAGGAAACACACAAAGTTCAAAGTTTCAAACGCCTTGTTTTTGAAAAGGTTTCTAATTTAGTTACTACTTCCATGCAATAAGTAATTCGTAATGATGAGATCTAGAAATGGGTGTGAATTGTTTAAGTGATGAAGACACTCAAAAATAAAATGTAATAATGTAAAGCAACTGACAAAACACGCATAGTACAAATATCTCACTAGCGATTAAAGCGAGGTCCCACTATTCGTAGTTCGGTCAAATAATCCGCAGGAAAAGTTCCTATTTTCATTACAACTAAGGGGTAATACACGAGTTTGGTTTCGGCCCCAAAAGGGTTTCTAAGTTCCTGAATATATGAGTTGCGGCCTGAATTGTAAGTTACGTGTCCCCGCAAATCTTGCAATGCCATAAATATAGGATATTCTGTTCATGACTTTTGTGATACATTTTTATTGGTATTGGCGAGAAATAGTTTTCTCGCGAGAATTTCATATTGGGTAGGAAACTAGGTTCAGCCACTTTACCTAGATTTGGATTTTAAGAACTGAAATATTAAATTTTATAGTTAGATATGAGTTGCGGCCTGAATTGTAAGTTACGTGTCCCCGCGAATCTTGCAATGTCATAAATATAGGATATTCTGTTCATGACTTTTGTGATACATTTTTATTGGTATTGGAGAGAAATAGTTTTCTATTGGGTAGAAAACTCGGTTCAGCCACTTATCTAGGTTTGGTTTTAAGAACTGAAAATATTTAGGGCGATATTGAGTTGCGGTCTTATTTATGTTGATGTCACCAACCAATTAGTAGTACCTAAGACGTTTCTCGATACAAATCAGATTTAATTATTTGTCTCATTATCATTCTACAACAAATCCAAGAAACTGTCTTTGAATAGTTCTGCTTAATACTAAGTAGGTACGTTTTGTTGACAATGAACAATATAGTAAATGAGGAGTACATATTGTACGTCCTATATCAAAGCAAATTTATAGACAACATTTGCGATAAATCTAATAGGTTATTACAATAATTGGAGTATAACAACGACATCACATGGTTAATTTATGTACTGGCAAGGCACCAACCGCCGCGCCCTCACAGTATTCACACATAAAGTATGACTGATAATATTTGTGTGAAACGCAACGCTTCAATCGGTTTGACACTTGAAAGGTCCTCTTTTTTAATAGCAACAGTGTAGCACTTAGCCTTCATCACACTTGATGTTAATAAGGCGATGATTCCCGAATATAGGGTATTTTAAATTATGGATTACTCGCAAACCACAAGTACTCAAAATTGAGAAAAAATATAATTATGTTATTTTACAGTCTTTTATCTAGTGCTTCCGGCCGTTATATTTTCCATTAGTGATACTTTACTGTACCAAATAAAATTCCAAACATCCGTCTAATAATAATTCAAATATCATATTACTTGCAGTATAGGTACTTATTATTGTATCCTTGGGGGAGGCCTATGCCCAGCAGTGGGCGTCGTACGGTTGAAATGATGATGATAGGTACTTGGTGAAAAACATATGAAAATAATTGTCTTTGAATAGCCGAATTTTAAGTGATTTCGAAGTGTATCGAGCGTGGCTGAGCAAGCGTGAGCGTGCCTATTTCGGTCGGGAATCCTCGCCTTAAGTGGTGATAAGGCTGAAGGTGGAAGCGCAGTACTCCCAAATCCGTCCGTCAAACGTCGTCGTGTGAACGAGCACTACTAGTACCAACAAATTAGAAGAAATCCTTTAAATAGGAAAATATCTAGAACAAATTGTTTGTCCGTTTAATGACGTCAAAACTGAGCAACGGATCGACGTGATTTTTGGTATGGGGTTAGTTTCGGAGCTGGAGAGTGAAGCTTCTTTTTATCCCGGAAAACAATCACAATCCTGCGGGATAACGTCGTGTAGTCCATGCGGGCGAAGGCGCGGGCGGAAGGCTAGCACAATATACAAACAACCAGGTAGGTAATGAATATTTGTATTTGTTATCTATTTGGATATTTATTACATTTTAGTTGGTTCGAAATCCGTAACAAAGTAAAACAAATGCTTAAACAGACAACAACTTAATATAATGTTGCCTGATAAACTGTTTATTTCTAAAACCTACACAAAAAAGGTAATTATTGTACTACCTACATGACATTTTGATCTTGCAATAGCAACACAAATACCTTATTTTAAATTGAACGCTAAAAGATATTGTATCGTACTAAATAATTCAATACAATCCAGCAAATAAAATTAAAGACGGCCTTTCAATAATAGGCCGGTCGTAAAATCGCGGAACAAAAGCACCTATGTGTTCCGGCCTTACAGAAAAACTAATAAATACAAAATAAACGTAGGAAAGTAAAGCCGGATCTACTTCGAATCGAAAGGTATCAACTAAATAGATATATTTTACGTGAATAAACGAAAGACCCAGCTGAGCTGGGGGTGGCGATGTAAGAAGCTTTGTGTGGATACGCCATTTTATTTTATTGAGATTACAGATTTTACAAATTACATAAAAGATACTATGTGCTATTTCTATTTAGTTATTTTCTCCTATCCTACTAATATTATAAATGCGATTAGTTGTGAGTATGGAAATGCATGTATGGATGTTTGTTACTGTTTCACGCAAAAACTACTAAACGGATCTGGATGCAATTTGCAACAGAGATAAATTATAGACTGGAATAACAGATAGTATACTTTTTATCTCGATATTCCCACGGGAACGGGAACCACGCGGGTGGAACCGCGGGCGGCCGCTAATAAATCTATGATAAAGGCCTGTGCCTCACTAGTTCGGATATTAAATGGCTGATGATGATGAGTTATTACAATACGAGTATAACAAAGAAAGACATATAATAACAATACATATAATGACAATGACTATGTGTTTTTTTTGGGCGTACGCTGCGTCAGGCGGGATCACTGCTGCACTGCGGTGCTCTTGTATTTTGCTGTAATTAAGAGCGGGTTTCAGAAACAAAGAATAAAGACACTTAATTCGCAACTAGTTGCGAATCGTAGTTGCGAAAACGGCCGGAGGGGTTTTATTCGGTGCCTATATACATCTATACGGTCGTTTCGGCACACGCACTCTACATTACGCGATACAAAAAACCGGACCCGAATACACGGGCGTATTTCGGCGTGTTCGCTCGAACCGGTAGTTACTCCGGTAGTTCTCGCGCTTATACGAGCTTACAAGCTACAACGCTCGTACGAGATGCGCATGTGGCAAAAGGTGCGCCTACATGCACTTCCAGCAACGAGCTTATACGCGCGTATAAAACGCTAGTCTGAAACCGCTCTTACTACGCGCGCGCGACTAGCGTAGGTACGTCTACGTGGTGCCACACATTACTAAATAGTTACTACGTAAGTAGTGCTCTTGTATTTTGCTGAATTTGCTACGCGCGCACGACTACGCGCCGTGATCCCGCCTGACGCAGCGTAAGTACTGTGATCAAAAGTGGGCTATGTTATGACAACTGCCGGGGGGGGGGGCTACCGGCAAAAAAATCTGGATATGGGTATGGGCTTCAAGTGTCATTTGAACTCCTTATTTTGATAGATTTTTGATGCTTTGTTCTGTTAAACGTTGTTAGCTAGCTATCGTTATACCCGACGTCACAAAACAAGGAACTCATAGCGGCTATTTTATTTAAAAAATTTACTTAAAGTTCCCAAAAACGTATGAAGTTCATACCCATAAAGTTACGCGGTAGCCCCCCGGATCCGATTATTATCATAACCATGACACTCTAGTGGCTTATAAATTTTTAGTATCAATAGGTACCTACATTATACATTACATACGGAGCTACATCTAGATATATTCGTTCACTGGCCACATCTATTTAAAAAGGAAATATTGAAGAAGAAAAACATGTTTTCATTTGTTTGAGGTGCCATCTACTAGGTATATATTTTATTTTATGGCAGTAGGAACTTTTAGGTGTTATTGTTGATCGAAGCAGTAGATACAGTGTTTTTCTTCCTCATTTTCGTTTCGTATAGAGAAATCTTTGAGAAACGGTTGAAACAGGTTCAGTGAGCCCTACTACCGTTAACTCTCAATAATATTAAGTAAGTACTTCATAAATCATTGCGCAACATCAATCACAAGCACACTTTTATAATACCTTCAGTTTAATCGAAAAACTAAGACCGTTTGTTATATTTACAATATTCTTCGAACCTTTGTTATTTTGACGCGTACGATTTACCATCGTAATCCCTAGAAAGGGCAGATGACAAATGTATTTTGTCTGCGTGGCGGTTTGCCGAGCAGCGAGCACGTCTCACCTTGTACAAATACACCCAGGGCACAGTATTATATAATAATAAAGTATTCCGTCTTCATATTGTCGTATTTCAAAAAGTAATGATTAAAACTAATTAAAATATAAGTTTAGTAGGAATTGTAATTGTCATTCTGGCAACACTATTCATTTCTAAATTGAGAAAGCGCCGGCGCGGCGCCACTGTTTTCGGGTGATATGGTGGGAACCTAGACGAACGCGCGCCGGACAGTCAGTCGTGTTTGAGTTGTCGACTCGAAAGGACGTTAAACAGTGATTGTACGAATTAAGTGTTAATAAATGGATACCTTTACTGCTGAGATTTTATTTCATAAAATCTCAGAAGCGGGGACGTCCGCGACCCACAACGAAGTTAAGTTACGAGGTATGTACAGTTATTTTCTAGAAGTTTTGTAAAATCATTTGAGCTTATTCCCTTCTACAAAATATAAAAGATTAAATCTCGTTTGTTTGTGTTGCTGACGGGAGGGGTACCTTTGTCGTTTGAGCATGTTTAATCGGGGCTACTCCTTGATAGATGATCTGCGATAAGGGTATACTTTCTTAGCACATGGACTACACAGCTAAAAGAATTTATTTATGAATTGTACGAGGTTTTGGCGTGTGACAGGCTTGATCAGGGCTACTCTTTGATAGCTATGTTACGCGCCAAAAATGAACAACCACTTTGACTAAACGATATACAAGAATGCAAAATAAAAAGGGAATGAGGTTAAGTGTTAAATATTTGATTCCTTGTTTTTAAAATTAGTTGAACTTATTCCTTTCTACAAAATATAAAAGATTATTTGTCTGTGTTGCTGACGGGGAGGGTACCTTTGTCGTTTGAGCATGTTTGATCGGGGCAACTCTTTGATAGCTGTTCCGCGATGAGGGTATACCTTCTTAGCACATTGACTATGGACTACACAAAAACAAAAAATATTTATAGATTTTACGATGTTTTGGCGTGTGACAGGCTTGATCAAGGCTACTCTTTGGTAGCTATGTTACGCGCCAGAATAGAAGAACCAGTTCAACTAAACGAGATACGAGAAATCAAAATAAATAAAAAAGGAATGAGTTCAAATGTTCAATATTTGATTCCTTGGTTTCTATGACCACGCAATTTTAATAAAATAGTTTGTCAAGAAAAAGAAAGCCCGATTAGGATCCGTTGATAAATATATTCTATTTAAAAAATATATGCATAAGGATAAAAAAAATCCTACTTACCTGTCTCCACCTGGTCCGGATGAGGAGAGACTGGTTATCTGTCACACAGGTCTCCTAGTGCAGAGGCCAGTCTCTCACATAGACTAATCTCTTTTTTTTTTTTTTTTTTTGTTGGTTTTTGACTAATTTGGCTATGTTTTTGTGTATTGTATATGTGAGAGAAGAAATAAAGATTCATTTTATTATTATTTATTATTCAATTATTAGATAGTAATGGACATATTACATACCGTAAACAGTAGACAGAATCATGAATGAATAGCTAATTTGAGATTCATTATTCAGTCGCTTAACAAAAGTAATGATATAATCAGGCCATGTGTGTCGCTTAAAATCGGGCCATGTGTGTCGCTTAAAATCAGGCCATGTGTGTCGCTTAAAATCAGGCCATGTGTGTCGCTTAAAATCAGGCCATGTGTGTCGCTAAAAACAGGCCATGTGTGTCGCTTAAAATCAGGCCATGTGTGTCGCTTAAAATCAGGCCATGTGTGTCGCATAAAATCAGGCCATGTGTGTCGCTTAAAATCAGGCCATGTGTGTCGCTTAAAATCAGGCCATGTGTGTCGCTTGAAATCAGGCCATGTGTGTCGCTTAAAATCGGGCCATGTGTGCCTATAGCTCAGTTGAGTAGCCATGTGAGCTACGAGTCGGCCATGTGTGTCGCTAATAATCAGGTGTGCAATTGCGTGGGGTAGTCGTATTTGTTTGACGGTTCATATCGTATTCAGTCGGCTGCAATTTGTATGGAATGACATTTATTATGATGTAATCAAAAGCTGTCAAATGGATACGATTGACTTTACGCAGTTCCGTAGCAGACCATGTGCGTCTTAGCTTGAGTAACCATGTAGACTAAGAATATGTCGGCCATGTGAGCCGTTTATGATTAGGATAACTTAACATTGATTTGTCGTATCGGAGCTATAGATCACTAATCCAAATCCAGCTACAGATCCACTAATGCGAGTCTCTAATGATTAAGCCATGTGTGCCAACAGTAGTAACCGCTTGTTGAGTATCAATATGTGCGGTCGGAGTAGGAAAACGATCGTCACCTGAAGATCTTTTCGTTTGCTCAATATAAGCAATAGGTTACCGATTAAGTATGACGTATTCCGTCGAAATGCCATTATCAAGCAACCAGTTCGTCAACCAAATAGAATATGAAACATTACCGTTTGCCATGATATAATTTACTCAGGTAATTATATATGGTACGAAATACAAGACAGACAGACAGACGGGCAGACAGACAGACGGACAGCGAAGTCTTAGTAGCAGAGTCCCGTTTTTACCCTTTGGGTACGGAACCCAAAAAAAAAAAAAATAATTTTATATAAAGTTATAGCAGATAAGTGAATTACTCTCAAAAAGTACAAGTCTTGACTTATTAAAGGAATGAATTTGATAAATGACTAAAGGACATGTCCCAAAATGGGCCACGTCTGTGTGCACCATCCCCAGAGATGGAGAAAAATTTACTGATTCTGAGAAAAATATAAATAATATTATAGAATGCACGGTTAAATGGTTATTAATAAAAACAAAGCAATATTTTTTACTCGAAATAAGGCGTGAAATAAAACTCTTCGTAAAAAACTGTCAGTGTCACTGTAATTGACTTGAGTTCTGTTCTGCTCTGCTCTGTGCTGTGTGTTGTTGTCATCATTATTCAACTGACCGACAGCTGACAGTGGCGGCGCAGGACAGACCAGACAAACAACATCAAATGACACCTTCATTCTTCCGCCATGATGAATTGTTATGTGATTTTGCATTTTATTTAATGTTCCTTCCAGAAAACAAAGCGATTTTAAAGAAATTGAATTATTAGAATCTGTTTATCGTATCGTTATCTATTTTTTGGTATACTATACGGAGACGTGGCCCAGACCTCATACATTTTTCGACATCACCTTTGTCCTGCCCTGACTATACTATTTTTAGTTAATTATGCTATGTGTGTGGCGTGGCTCACACGTAATTAAACGACATATAATTATGGCAGGAGACATATAATTAATAATTATGAACAAGCTAGCCGCTCTTTATTTAAGAATATAAAAGAAGGTTAAACATTATATGTCTCGCCATACTTAACCTTGGATTCATACGCATTCCTCTCGCAGACCGCACCAGATGCAAAATGATTAAAAGCTGACCTCTCAAGTACCTTCCTAGTTTGCTTGACCTTTGGTGTCACGAATGCACTTTTCTTGCGTTGACATCAAATTTGTTGAATCAATTTTGATCGTCTGAGAGATAAATGTTTATGAATAATGTTCCTCTTGGATATGGTAGAGTTGAATAATCCAGTGAATTTGCTATAGAAGTTTAACTTTTTCAAGTATTTTGACTAATTAACTACATTGACTAGAAGGATAAATAAAACACAATGCACTAATATCATTTATTTGTTCTTATGTTTCCGAGGTCATCAAACGTAGACAAGTGAAGGAAGAAGGCGGCACCCGAATAGAGGAGCAGATCACCTACTCCGTCACCGATGCCTCGTTGTTCTGAGCCGTCTCCTTCCCTTTGGATCGTCAAAGTGATTCTAGGTTATCAGTTGCTGCATCTTCTACGGAAACTAGTGGAAGGGCGGAGTGTGTATATAAATTACTATCGGCATTAAATATTAATTGCTAAATATTAATATTACTGCCGTGGTGCAGTCTCTCCAGAGGTGCCAAATAGACTACAGGTATATCGAGGTGCTGAGGTACCTATACCAAAACGCCACCATGTCGGTCCGATTACAGAACCAGAGCTCTAATCCTATCCAACTACAGCGAGGTGTGAGACAGGGAGATGTCATCTCTCCCAAACTGTTCACAGCTGCGTTGGAGGATATTTTTAAGCTGCTGGACTGGAAAGGATGCGGCATCAACATCAATGGCGAGTACCTAACACATCTACGGTTTGCCGATGATGTAGTTCTTATGGCTGAGACCTTGGAAGACCTGAACACAATGCTCGAAGATCTCGGTAATGCTTCGCAAAGAGTGGGTCTTAAGATGAACATGGACAAGACGAAAATCATGTCCAATGCCCATGTTGCACCCGCTCCAGTTAATGTTGGGAACATTACACTCGAAGTTGTTGACCACTATGTTTACCTAGGACAGACGGTCCAGTTAGGTAAGTCCAACTTTGAGAAAGAGATCTCTCGTCGAATCCAGCTCGGATGGGCAGCGTTTGGGAAGCTCCGACATATATTCGCGTCCGAAATACCTCAATGTCTCAAGACGAAAGTCTTTGACCAGTGTGTGTTGCCAGTAATGACCTATGGAAGTGAGACGTGGTCTTTTACTATGGGTCTCATAAGAAGGCTCAAAGTCACCCAGCGAGCAATGGAGAGAGCGATGCTTGGTATTTCCCTGCTCGATCGAATCAGAAATGATGAAATCCGCAGGAGAACTAAAACAACCGACATCGCTCGAAGGATTGCATCATTGAAGTGGCAGTGGGCGGGACACATAGCGCGGAGAACCGATGGCCGTTGGGGCGGAAAGGTTCTTGAATGGCGACCGCGTGCCGGACGACGTTCCGTGGGCAGGCCCCCTACAAGGTGGACCGACGATCTGGTCAAGGTCGCGGGAAGCCGCTGGATGCGGGCAGCGCAGGACCGATCGTTGTGGAGATCCTTGGGGGAGGCCTATGCCCAGCAGTGGGCGTCGTTCGGCTGACATGATGATGATGATGATGATGATTAAATATTAAGACATAATTGTGTAATTTCGTAACTCCCAAATATTGTGTTATTATGCTCTCCGATTTAAACCTTGCTGATGTATTATGTGACTGTAGTGTTTCGAAGTCTAGATTTGCCATATTTAAAAATATATTAAAACTATTAGTTATTAAAACGATTTTGGATATTACATAAGAGTAGATATCGAACAGAGAAAGGTCTTAGCTCGCGACTTAAGTATTTATATTCTGTATATATCAGAAATACAAAAAGCATTTTTTAATGTAATGTTTACTACCAATTGTCTACTACGACCAGCATCCTGCTTATGGAAACCACTAGAATAACACCGACATCATGAACCTGTTAACTTTGTTTTACAAATGGTTTCTTACATAATGATGTAAATAAAAAAATGCGTAAGTATAGAGCTTTCATAGAACTATATAAGGTATGTAAAGAGATTGAAGTGGCAATGTAAAGTTATACTAAGTAGGATACCAAGTAGGTACATGAAATCCTTACATAAAGGGGGGTGATATCTTTATAAAATAATATGTAGTAAAATTACAGATATATAGTTTCTTGTTATGAGAGTACTGTAGAACATTAAAATCTGCCATTCATGCAGAAAAAGGGAGCACTAGTAGCAGAGTTATACATCAGGCTATAAACCTACTAATATCAAGCGGAACAGAATCTGTTTAGACTTTGAAACTAATTTCCTTTGTATATGACCTTAAACCAACCACAATGTTTGTATTAATGACACTGCAATAATAGTCGAAAGCCATAACCATGACATATAGGTTCTTTATGGTGAATAGTGGTTAACAGGACTAAAGGAAGGTAAATCATAAACTGTACTAGACTGTTATTATTCCAAATACACTGATACAAATTTTGTACAAAATTTAATCTCAAGGAAGCAGTGGCGTTGTCGGTATCCCGGTGCATGTAACTGGGAAGTCTATTGATTCATTATGTGGGCTTTGAGACTTAAGCATTCCCATATAAAATAAATTTGCGGTAAAAAAATCATTACCTATTTGATTTGATTTAATAAGACCTAGAAATTCAAATGGTTGATTTTTGAGAAAGTAATATTTTATAATCTTTATGACCTTTAAAAATATAACAATTTACTTAATACCAATAGAAGTTTAAAGAAAAATACCTATTTACTATCTAAGCAATTTTCATGGTCCTTATGGTGTGGTATACTAAGCGCAATTAATAAAAGAAAGATATGTTGGAAGCTTTTGACGATGTAGTTAGTCACGTACCTACTGCTCAACCGACTCGAAATTGGCGCAGTGCCGTGTTTCTTTAAAATTATTTAAAGATAATTTACAAACTGGGAACAATATAGTTGTACGTCTGAAGTGCGTGCGTAATTCATCCCACGATTATTAAATTAATTCAATTTCGTTACCTCAGATGAGACTGGTTGAACTTAAACAAATATGAATCAAACTCAAAAATAATAGCAATAATGAAAGTATTTACTTGGTGTATCTATAGACGCTATAGGTATATAAAGTATCAAAAACAAGATCTCAAATAATGTTACGCTTTACTTATACCTAACTATTTTCGGTGATTTTGGTAATGTGTATCCTATTTTAACTTATGGCATCATATATATCGGAGCAATTCTGTAAAATTTAATGTTGAATGGTAAACTCGTATTACCAAATGATGAATTTACATTATTTGTATCACGTTCTCATTGTTTATCTGACGTTTTACCACGAAATGCTTAGGACTTTCAAAGAAAAGAAATCCCTTTCTCTTGCATAAATCTATATTCTAGCAATTTGTTTAATTATAAAAAAATGAAAAAAATGTTATTGAGAGAAATTTGATTAGTATTAAATTATTCATGAATGTAAACCTTTATTCGATTGGTTATGTAAATTATTATATATTTTGATCTATCTATGTTTCACCTGTTTAGGTGTTTAGTGACTCGCCGCAGTTTCGCCTGCCATTCCCGTGGGAATGTCGGAATGGAATATAGCCCTTGCTGAATCATGTAGCTTCCTACTGGTGAAGGAGCTTTTAAAATCGGTTCAACGGTTTTTTTTAGTTTATATAACTACAAACAAACAAACGAAGGTTCAAATCTTTCCTCTTTATAATATTATAGTACATATAAATAAAGACTTAGGAATGGTCAAGTAGCAATTAATTAAATCCAAGGATTGGACGATTAAAAGCTCGTTAAATTAAAGTAAATAATCACTGATAAGGATTAATAACAATTAGTCACTATCTATAATAGTTAACTTACAGATTAAAGCTTGTTATTTTTCACTTTTATGATTATCCGACTTTATCCAAGCTAGCTAGCTCAATACTACGTTTGTTGCACAGTTCAAATGTAAGAAAAGCGCCAGATAAGAATAATCTAAGTATTCTTTTATCGACAGATAAATAAATAATCACTTTATTTCTTTGCTACAGACACACATATTCATTAATTACAAAACAGATTCACAAAAAAGATAAGGTTATACTGTATAAAGAACAAGGAGAGAAAACACAAAATAGGTATGACACAAAAAGTTCAAAAAAAGATGGGTGTGTGCCCTAGCACTACTCAAGGGTCGCAGCTTAGCGTCATATTGCTTGCATGGCACACAAGCAAATTACTGATTTATCAGTTGAAACCGAGAGTGAACGCCTGTACCATAAATTAAATGTAATAATAAAGTTGCAGGTCAAATAAATAAAAAGTCATTATATTAATTTATAGGATAAAAATAATAAAATAGAATTATTAAATTTGAAATGATTAATGAATAAGTAGGGATAACAATAATTATTATTTCATTTAGTGTACCATATCCACTATACTTGTTTAAATTCTGAGAATAATAATAATAATAGCAAGTAAGAATAAGCCCACAGGGCAGCTTGTAATGTGGTAAGCGTTGGTCAGTGGCACCACGGGTAAACCGAGTGCTCCTGGAAGTAGATCGGCCCCGCCCCACTGCAGGCGTGCAACTACAATTTCTAATCGATCAACAAACAGAAATCAACACATTTTATTAATAAATAATTAAACTAAAATAAAATCACTTTATTCCAGACAGAGTCAATAAGATTAACAATTCTTACAATATCTTTTAAAATGAATTCTAATTATATAAAATATGTATTTAACTTGAAAAGAAACCAGACAGAGTCAATAAGATTAACAATTCTTACAAAATCTTTTAAAATGAATTCTAATTATATAAAATATGTATTTAACTTGAAAAGAAATGTGTAAATATAAGTTCAGTGAAATTCAAATATAGAATCAATCGAATAAAATACAATCATAAAAATCACAATAATTACAAAAAAATGCGAATCACATTAAAAGTATTGATGTAATTAATAATACATGTCATATAAGAGTCAAATAAAATAAAAATAATGAAACTACTTATTGTCATAATTAAATTAACTTCAATCATATTCTGGCAAGTCCTTTTGTGTAGGTATAAGTAAATAAAAAGAAATTAAAAGACGGAGGTCGGTCAGTCCACCCTTCGCGAGTTTTCTTGCCAGTTCTTTCTTCGAAGGGCCTCCCCATTTGTGAACTGGTAGTGAGTCAGTAGTTTTTGCATTGTTTTAAAATAATTATTAATCTACTTCTTTCGAAATAAATCTAAACTCAAATCTTAAAAATCAGATACTGTGGTTATAATGCCGAATGTCGTATTGTATTTATATTTCATTGAAATTGTATTCTTGAAAATTTTTGAGTGAAAATTAAGAAATTGACTGCTTGGATCGGTTGAGTGCACCAGGAGGTTGCACTCTGTCGGATGGCCGAATGTCGTATTTCAAAAAGTAATGATTAAAACTAATTAAAATATAAGTTTAGTAGGAATTGTAATTGTCATTCTGGCAACACTATTCATTTCTAAATTGAGAAAGCGCCGGCGCGGCGCCACTGTTTTCGGGTGATATGGTGGGAACCTAGACGAACGCGCGCCGGACAGTCAGTCGTGTTTGAGTTGTCGACTCGAAAGGACGTTAAACAGTGATTGTACGAATTAAGTGTTAATAAATGGATACCTTTACTGCTGAGATTTTATTTCATAAAATCATAAAAGATCGAAACGCGACCTCGAGCTTGGTATACTCTCGGTACACAACGATCGCCAATGCGCCAACCCCATCGCGTTGAGTTCAAGACGTACAGTACTGTAAGTTATTATACTATGTCCAGGGTTACTATTGTTTTAGAACTAACGAGGAAATAAGTCTTTATCGATGAAATACTGCAAGAAAACAGGACATGTTCATTTATTGTCTACTTATAAAATTTTTATAATGAGTGGTAGATAGATTATGGAAAAAATTTATTAGATATGTCTACGACGCGGTGTGCCGAGCACGTGTCACCTGTTCAATACACCCACGGTTAAGTACTATTGTTTTAGAACTAACTAGAAAATAAGTCTTTATAGTGAAAGGACTGCAAGGAAAACAGGACATGTTCGTTCAAGTTTTATAACTAACGGGAAAATAAGTCGTTTTTGAGGAAGGACTGCAAAAAAAACCAAACATGTTGTTGAAAAGACTGGTACTTGTGGAGTCCGAATTTTGCCCCATTCGAGTTTGGATAAAGAGTTCACAGAAATTTTGACACTAACTTTATGTTTATCCTACATATTATACCTAAATGCGAAATTTTGTGAGTATGGATAAATATAGATGTTTGTTACTCTTTCACGCAGAAACTACTTAACGGATTCGGTTGAAATTTGGCACACAGAGAGTAGATAGCCTGATTTAAAACATAGAATACTTTGTGAAAAATAAATATAATATGTAGCTTTCTTCCGCAAATAATCACAAAACTTGCGCCTTCACCGATCACACTACTATAGAATACTTTTTATCTCCATAACCGCAAGCGGCCGCTAGTTTAAAATACCTATATTAAAACTGCCTGAACGAGGCGTTGAACAACTGAAAAAGTACAATAATACTATAAAGACTTTTATACGAAAAGATGATCTTTGCCATCTGTGGCTGGTTCACGAAAACTGTCCGTAGTGACACTATCTTTTAGTTTTTTTTTTTTTTTATGTAGTATGGGCTTGCTCTTGGCTTCATACTGAACCTTAGGGTTGAGAAGAAGCCTAAGATGGGGCGAGCTTACCCAGAAGCAGCCTATTCACTCTAGCTTTAAAAATAACAGGGTTGTAGTCATTCGGGAAAACAGACGCAGGCAGGGTATTCCATTCCTTGGCGGTGCGCATCACAAAGGAAGAAGAAAAGCGCTTGGTACGCATCCGCGGGATGTTAACCAAGTAAGGATGATAGCCTGCTGTGCGCCTAGATTCTCGGTGGTAGAACGGGGATGGCGGAATGAGCTCATGCAGCTCAGAAGCGCACTCTCCGAAGTACAGCCTGTAAAATACCGACAAGCAAGCCACTTTACGTCGATGGGTAAGACTATGTAGCTTGGTTTTAACCAGCACATCGTCTCCAATTAGTTTTCTGGCCCTGCGTTCCACTGAGTCGAGTGCAGCTAACTGGTACTTAGCCGAACCATCCCAGAGGTGAGAGCAATACTCCATGCATGACCGGACTTGCGCTTTGTAAAGAGTCAAAAGCTGTCCTGGCGTGAAGTATCGCTTAACCTTATTCAGGATTCCCAGTTTTTTGGCCGCAGTTTGAGCTTTGCACTCAATGCTGTCGCCGAAGTTAAGGTCCGCAGTTAACTTCGTGCCAAGAAGATCTATATTGTCGGCAATTGGTACAGTTGAACCTCGGAAAGAAGGAGTTAAGGTAAAAGGACTCCTTTTAGCGGTAAAAAGACACGCCTGGGTTTTGATGGCATTAAAATTTACCATATTATCGTCACCCCATTGAGCGACATGGCTTAAAGTCAAGTTAGTTTGCTCTACCATGGCCTCTCTCAAAGAACCGACTTCCTCACTGCTGGCTTTTGCGCTGGATAGGTATCTCTCTGTAACGGTGCTGTCGTCAGCATACCCAACAATTCCGGGCAGAAGCAGATCGTTAATGTGCAGCAAAAAGAGAGAGAGAGTTTATTTTAATGATGTTCAAAATGCCCCAAAGAAAAAGTTGGAAGTCCGAAACCCTACAGAAAACATTAAAAAAATACAAAATAAGATATTCTGCACTATCCCTCCTTGTGGGGAAAGCACGATATTTCCCAGTCGATTGGATTAAGGGTTTACGGAAATTGTCTGTATTTCGCGACCCTGCCGTGTTTTTACAGAGCATACCTAATGATTAATCGCACTCATTTTATCAGCCTATATTCAGCTAACTTGACGTTTATTTAAATGATGTTCAAATTAACCTTACGAAGACGTTCAAATCGAAGACCGAAAATCTATATAAACAAGATTTTTCTTAGACGACAAAACAAGATATTCTCCGCTATCCTACCTCCTTGTGGGGAAGCCCGATCTTTGCCATCCGTGATTGGATAAAGGGTTCACGGAAATTGTCCGTAGTGCGCGACCCTGCTGTGTTTTTACGGAGCAGAATTATTTATAGCACTCATTTTATCAGCCTGTGTAAGATCTCTATGCTTTCAATGGAAATATAGGCCTTAGTAATTTATAAATATTCTCTGTTTATTTTTGTTGACAATATCAAGTTTCTCTAATAAGGTAAGTACTAATAAGTTTTAAGTAAAAATTTCATTTTTATGACTAGTTTTTTTGCTGACTGTACTTTAATATTGTATTGTCATCTGAAACAAAACTTTATACACAATTTCAGCTCCATCGGACTCTGGAAAGTGGGTCAAATTAAGCTTGCAAGATTTGTCCCCCACTAACAAACTAACATGGCAAGTAAATACAAAGCTTGTAAAATGACATTGATTTAGTGTATTGCGTATTGAAATCACAGATGGTAGATGTGTATAACTATTCTGAAATTTCAAACTAAAGCAAGTCACAATTAAGGGTTATGATGAGTTTTTGGAGTACAAGGAACACAAAAGAAAAAAACAAATACTTACTTAATCATTAAGGCCAAAATAATGCGCACCCTAAATGAAAAGAAAATTGAAACACTTTTGAACTTTCGTTCAGCGTATTTAAGAGACAGTATTCTCACACGTTTTTTCTACACTGTATGTGTTAATGTGTAGCTAATGTATTTAGAACCAAACAAAATAAACAACTTCTCACAGCGATTAATGTAATAAATCTCACACACTGTTCCTTAGCAATTGCCAGGAAAAAATACATAGGGGAAGTGGGTAATTTTGCGACAATCTGTTGCGATGCTAAACATACACGCGTCACGCTAATTTGAACCTTAAACTTCAAACAATATGGATAGCTCCAGAAACTATAAAGTGACGAAACTCGTACCGTCACAAAACAGTTTAGACTCACTTTTGTTTTTTTCGTCACATTCTGGGTATTTGCCAAATTGCGAGTAAATTATTATCGTCATATGTGCAGAGAAGATTCTTAACTAAGTTTATTTCCAGTCACTCGAATACGAAACTGAGGAAGTATTTAGTAGACATCTTTAAATAAAATTGGTGGAATCTACTAATAGCAGCCACGTGTATAAGAAGGTCAAACTGACGTCTTCATAAAAGTTATAAGTAATAAATAAACATCTCATTCACAATTTCTAGCGAAATAAATAAATATGTTGGATAGAAAAAGCGAAGCCGTCATATGTTTTCTCTTGCAACTTATTAACAAAAATAGTAGGTATAGAGGTGCAAATTATTTTTATGCGTCAAGATACTTTGCTTTTATTTAAACAAGTACGTTATTTGGTTAAATGTTAAATCTACGGATCAGAAAACGCTGTTAAATGATAGTTTTCCTTTGAACCGTTAAAGTTTAAAGAGTTTCATAACCTACTTTTTTAAACGTCTCATAAAATCTTCCGTTTTAGTTTTAACACCTCGTCTGAAATCATTAATAACATATTGTCATCTCCTCCTTAACTTTAAACGATACGGTAGTTCCGAAGAATCGTAAAAGTCGTGCTCTAACACAGCCGAAAATATATTTGATGTCATTTCAGGCAAATTATAACATCACCAAAAATAAAGCATACACTAAGATTTATAAACTAGCGGTATTTTAGGGCAAATGAACACGACGACAATTTTATTGGTAGTAGGTATATCATGACATTTCCCTGCTCGATCGAATCAGAAATGATGAGATCCGCAGGAGAACTAAAACGACCGACATCGCTCGAAGGATTGCTCAGTTGAAGTGGCAGTGGGCGGGACACAGCGCGGAGAACCGATGGCCGTTGGGGCGGAAAGCTTCTTGAATGGCGACCGCGAACCGGACGACGTTCAGTGGGCAGGCCCCCTACAAGGTGGACCGACGATCTGGTCAAGGTCGCGGGAAGCCGCTGGATACGGGCAGCGCAGGACCGATCGTTGTGGAGATCCTTGGGGGAGGCCTATGCCCAGCAGTGGGCGTCGTACGGCTGAAATGATGATGATGAGGTATATCATATAGGTCAGAAAACACTAAAAACTGACGTTCGCTCATAGTGATTGTATTATGTTTTTTTAAACATTAAAAAAATTACAGAACAAATAGACTTCAACTTTATTGGTAGCCCTTTGTCAGTTTTTACTTTTAGTCTACAACCTTAATTAATTGGACAATACTGTGAATAATTATGGTCTAATAAAAAAATCCACACATAGTGTAACGATTTAACAAATTGGTCGAGCTGTCATGGCCTCAACTACACAACATTTTAGAGAGTAGAGTCTTAGAGTAGAGGAAAATAGATTGGAGTGAGTCACTCAACTCTATACAGGATAAATTTTTCATCAGTGCACAAACCTTTAGGATCGAATCAGAATCGGTAAGTGAACAACTTTCTCTTAGAAACATGGGCGAAATACGACAAAATTTTTTTGACTTCCCATACTAAATCGATCACGTGATCAGTCCGATTTGTATGAAGAGTCAAAAATTTTTTGTCATATTTCGACCTATGTTTCTAGGAGAAAGTTTTTCACTTACCGATTCCGAGTCGATCCTAAAAGTTTGTGCACTGATAAAAAAATATCCTGTATAGGTATACATATATATGAGAGAGCCGCATAGAGTTAGTTCGAGGGAAGTGACTCGATGCAGCTCTCGCGATAAATACACTGCGTATAGGTTCCTACTTCAGCCGGAGGTCTTGTAGCTTCGCTCATAGAGCCGTTTGTATGAATTTCGGGTCTGCTTTACCTTTTCAATATATCCTATAATCGTCGGTATGATTCACGTAACCTTCCTAATCTCCATTCTAAAGCCGACTGAACAGACAGCGTTTATAAACAAAATGTGAATAATCAAACAGTTCAACCGATTGTGTGTCAGAACCCTAAGTAGTTTCGTATCATCCGTTTCTATTCTGGTGTCCGGAATGCGCGTCCACGCATCTGTCGCGTACTAACTCACGCAACCCGAAACAATTGGGAGAAAAAATATATGGACACTCGATGGAGTTTGCTATTATTAACCGGCCTCTTTGGAGCCATGAATCATCGCTGAAATGTAAAAAAGAACCTTAACTTTTTTAAATTGTATTCGATTCGAACTCATAATTCAAAAAGATAAAATTATGTCGAGTAACTTTTGTCTAATTAAATATAACATAGGTAAATAGACAAATATTTTTTGTTTCCATAATATATTTGACAGCTGAGTCGACACCGCCTGTAGTGTCAAAGTCTTTTGTCTTATAATTATAAGACAAAAGACAATCGCCAACAATTTTATATTCTAAACAAGTACCTAACATTCTATTATTATAACGTTGTGAAGAAAACTCAATCTGCCTGTTTTCCTATCAGTTTATATGTTTGTTACCTTTTCATGCCCAAACTACTGAAACAAGTTTAATAAAATTAAGGATAGATATCGATTAGACCTTAAAAAAGTAAGTAAGCTTCTTTATTGCTGCGAAAATTTGAAATGCTCCTTAAGAATTGTACTCGGACGAATTCGCGGAAGGTCGTTAACAAGTATTAATTGTTATCCATACTAATATTATAAATGTGAAAGTGTGTTTGTTTGTTTGTTTGTTTATCCGTCTTTCACGTCAAAACGGAGCAACGGATCGACGAGATTTTCGGTATGAAGATAATTTGAGAGCTGGGGAGTAACATAGGCTACTTTTTATCCAGGAAAATTATAAAATAAAAATGGTAATTTTGTATAGAAAACCGTTATACTGTCATACTTCACACAACTGTCATTTCTTAGCCGCTTCCCGCTTCCAAAGAGAAGGTATGTCAAAGAGTATGTAATCTAATCACTGACATTTTTGCCGCTTAGGATTTTTTTTTAATAAGTGACATTGTGTCAGGCAGGTGATACGACGAACTTCGTATCACCTGCCTGTCCTGTCCAATAAAATTTATATGGCAAAACAACGTTTGCCGGGTCAGCTAGTAAAGTTATAATAGGAAAAAAATATGATAGATAATAACACCACTCTTGCAAGGGTTTTTCTATCACAATAAATAAATAATTAAATATTGGACACAATATTGTTTGAATGCCAAGTTAATAGTACTTTGGCCACTCATTTATGGAAATTGAAAACAACGACGGATATTAGGTACCACATACACCCAGACCCTTGAAAAGTTCATTTTCAATATTTTCCCGACCGGGATCGAACCCGGGACCTCTAGAGAAAGGGGCACCTTGAAAACCGGTGCGTACACCACTCGGCCACGGAGGTCGTCAATTTTCCTATAATTACAGAACCGCATTGTGCATTAAAATAATTTAAAATCTTAATAAATAAAGTAGACCTACTTAGGCTCGAAAGTATGATTTTAATGATTTCCTTCATCAAAATAAAATAAAAAGGAAATGTATTCGTAACTCTTCGTTGTCTTCCGACATAGACCCCATATAATATTCTGTTTATGAAAACGTACCCTTGACCCTGCTATTTGCATCTTTAATAGGAGTTTTTACTTTGATGGTTCTGTTCTGTACGGAAAAAATATTATTGCAAAGGTCTGTTTAAATAATTTTAACAATATTTTGCTACTGAAAATTGACATTAATAACCGTATAAAGACTTATAAGTGTGATAATTAATGAAAAATAGTGATGGATACTGCGGTTTCGTTCAATTGAGCATTTTGCAACAAAATTGGAATTTACTAAACAATTCATTCAAAAATTCACGGAACTGTGAGAAATTACTGACTAAAATCTTATAGATGTTAAAACTCTAATAAGTAAGATATTTCAAACTCATTAGATAACTTATTTAACACCATAACGCCCAATGAGGAACCAAGGATGAAAAAAATGCACCGCACCAAAATCAAACGACCTTAATACGAAACTCGAAACCATTCAGATTCTCATAGATAGACCTTCGTTCAACCCCACCGTTTACAAACAGGTACGGCGATAAAACAGAGCATCCCGAACCAAACAATGTAAATCCCGTGCGGGCCACGTTATGACATGACCATCAAAAGTTAACGGCGCCATTACGCTGATCAATAAAGTTATTTGGAGTACCTACCATCAGAGAGTGACCGTCTTTACGACACCAATAGGCCATCTTTGTATGCTGAGACTGTTGTAGCATACGTCAACATCATAACAGGATATTATAAACGTCACCGCACACGAGCTACACTCGACAGCCACAAACGCCGCCACTTGAAGCTAGAAGCGGCTACAAAGGCACTTAAGTAAATAAAAACTATAGTTACTCATGTGACAAAGGTAGCCGAAGCGTGCTACAGACACTTTGTGTCGGTGTTTGGGCGTTTGTGCACTACACTGAATTTTACCGATCCGGAAAAAAACGGATGCTTGTATTTTAATAATTAATTATTATAAATAATAGAATTTATTTATTTCGTGTAGTTTAGGGTTCGAAACATTGAAACTACACGAAAAAAATAAATTCTTACTATTATAAATGAATAAATTATTAAAATACAAGCATCCGTTTTTTCCCGGATCGGTAAAATTCAGTGTAGTGCACAAACGCCCTTAGTGGCCGGTGGCGGCCACAAAAAGCGAGTGGCGACGACGATTTAAAGCATGTGTTGACCACCGGTTTTACCGTGTGCTTCGAGTTCATTATACCTATATTTTTTTATCCACACCTGTTAGCACTTAGCCTTCATACACCTGATATTAAGTGGTGATAAGGCTGAAGGTGGAGGCGTACTACTCCCGTAATCCTCAATCACTGAGGCTATCTTATCTCTAACTGGCGGAACACAATAATGCTGAAAACATCATTGTTATGGCGTCAGACTTAGATCAGATGGTGGTAGCTAGCCAGGCGGACTAAGAACAAGTCCTACCACCAACCAAACCGATAACAATTTGTACCCCTACTGGGAATCGAACCCAGGAACCTCTTGGTCTAAAATCGGTCTGAATCATGGTCTGAAAATGTATGAAAGCTACAGGAAGGAGGTCGGTGGCAGCGTTTTGTGGTTATGGTCGGTGGCCCGTGTTAGATGCGCTTAAAGCTATTGGGTGAACGCTAAAATAGTGTAAAAAGAGTTTCATCATCCCAGTCCCCACTTCTGGGGCACAGGCCTATTCCTTATGGGTTTAGAAGATTGGGCCATGACCCACCACGCGGGCCCGTTGATGGGTATTAACGACTGCAACCAACGCCAACGGCTTAACGTGCCTTCCGAAGCACGGAAAAGCTCCAGATGAAAGTTTTTGGTCACCCATCCCGTGACCAGCCATTGCGAAAGTTGCTTAACTTTTACGATGTCGATGATACGAATGAGATTGTAAAGGAGGTTTGGATTTATCGGATACTAACGACCCGCCTTGACGTGGCACGGGGTGGCAATGTAGATGCATTATGCATAATAAACCTTTCTCTTGATTATGTTTATCCTGGCTAGCTACCACTATCTTATCTAAGTCTAACGCCATAACAATGATGCTTTCAGCATTATTGTGTTCCGGCAGTTAGAGATAATATAGCTAGTTCCTCAGTGATTAAGGATTCCGGGAGTAGAGCGCTTCCACCTTCAGCTTTATCACCACTTAACGTTGTGGATAGCACTTGGCTTTCATCACCGCATTTCAAGAACCGCCTATATTGTTATATAGGCGTTTCTTTTTTTTCCACAACAGGGTAGCACTTAGCTTATGTCAAAACGCGTTCAACTGCAATTGGCGTACAGAACAAATGGACGCGTCCGTCTGTTCGACGGTGGGAATGTAGAGACGAACTCGTTATAAGAAGTCAGCGGAATATTGGTAATAAAAACTACACTTTGACTTTAAAAAAATATAATTTAAGAGTACTCGCTCGCACAAATTGGTATCCTATTAATTTTAATCCCCATTCTTTTCATGTCATTCATAACCACTTTTATTTTCATATGACCTTGCCCATGGTCCATATTTTCTATATTGAGCGTTTTCAAATAAATAAACTAAACCATTCAGCTTTTATGTTTATAATAAAAATAAAATGAGTCTACAAAACGAAAAACAATTCTTGCGTTCTAGAACATAACATTTTCTACATTACATATTAAAGTCGGCGAAAAATAAATATCTGTGTTGGCAACAACTGAATTCTTCCGTTCATTAAATAAAATTTATTATTATTCTTTTTTGTATGAGCGGATGCCGTTGTAGATAACATTTGAATGCACAGTCGAGTATATTGATACTTTATGTCGGTCAAGTCAACGGTGTCAGTCATTCAGCTGTGAAGTTATTTAGACACCGTCTGAACTCTATTTTAAACATAGGCGTAGACTTTCTTGACGTTCAACAGGATTATGAATGGTTTTCCACATGTTTTGATGGTTGCTTTATGCTTTAGTTAGAGAGAGAGAGAGAGAGAGAGAGAGAGAGAGAAATAACGGTTTTCGTAAATCTCTTAAAAGGTTTTGATCACAAATGTGAGCCCGAATCTTGTGTACTTAAACATAAGTACCTAAGGCCCTTAGGAGAATAACAAGAAGGAAGTTTCTTTGAAAATAACCATTCTCTTTATCCATCCATAAGGAAGGCCAGTGCCCCGGCAGTGGGGACATTAACCTCCTGAGAACTACGAACTTATTTTCAGGAATTTTAGTAAAAATAAGCAGGATCGATTTATTAGCTGGTCTCCAAAAATGGGAATAAAATCTGTGTTGAAAAAGCCAGATTTCCAACACAGATTTTTTATCTATATTTTCTCACTGTAATATATTTACGGCATCGGATTTTTTATTATTCTATGTTGTAAATATACTACACTTTCACTCAGGAGGTTAAATGGCTGATAATGATAAACAGACATATAAAAGCTCAACAGACAACACAGTTGCAAACATGAAATTCCACATTGCGCAGTTGCATAATTCCCTTATTAAATAGCTTATAAATAGACACCACGGTCAAATAAACAGGAATGTTATTGTACAGCGTCGCAGTAAGAATGACTATTTAATTTAGCAGGACTGTACATTCGGGAAATAAACATACCATTACAAGCATAGCACTTTGTTGTTAATTTCTGAAATAATTTAAAGGAATTAGTAGTGAGGAACTTGCCAGTAACTTCTATACCAATTTCATGTACGAGACAGTTGGTTTTTGCTAGAGCACTTATTTCTAGAACTACCGACCGGTAGGCAGTCAGTAGAACTGTAAAAAAAATTCATGAAGGAATTGACCATGTGACTAGACTGAACATAGCTACCATTTTGTCATAGGTATTACAAACATAATTTATCTATAGTGCCATCATAAAAAGAAACATTTATTTCCATTAATAAAATAACACATGGATTGGATGGAGCTTCCCTTTAAGCTTTAGGGCCCGCGTTAAGAAGCCCCGCTCCTCCTTAATGATTCCAAATTTTTTACAAATTATTTACAACTAAACATATACGCCAGTAACAAAAGTTAATAGTGATTTACGTAATAGTTCTTGTTATTTATACAAAATTTGTATAATTTTATGGGCATGATTCCCGGAATAACTGATTGGTGAATTTACGGTACTTAGTGAATGCACAAAATTTATTTGTATTACTTATTTCATATCGCGACTGATGAATGGCCAGCTTCCGATAATTAAATTAAAACATTTTAAAATTACTCACAGTTTTTCGGCCGTAATATTCTGTAATTAATAGTAGATTGTATTACAATGGAGCAAAATAATATATTTACGGCGAGGGCGCTATTTTGAATCCAGAGCGCAGTGAAGGATTCTAGAGTAGAATCTCGAGCGCAGCGAGGGATTCTAAAGTAGAATCCTGAACGCAGCGAGGGATTCAATATACGCCGCCCTAGGTGAAAATAATTTTGCGGCCGAGTAATACACTCTGCTTTTCATCCCCCTCTATAAGAAAAGCAGTAAAGACAACTCAAACTACCTACCTTTCTTTGTCGTTCGGATACATCATAGCGCTAGTCGGACAAGAAAAAAAAATTGAGTTTTGAAATAAAATAAAAATAAAAAATATGCCCATCAGATTCTTTATAAGTATCGCCGGGGATGCCGTAGGGGGGTTGAAAATTTTGTTAGATTTGAACTACGACTCACCGTTTACTTACCGTAAAATTGAGAATAGGTATCTCAATTTTATAAAATTCCGTTTTTGAAAATTTCTCGATCCCGAAAAAAGTCCCGGCCCCATACAAAATCAGTAGAATTTTTTTAAAGTACTGCACACCCTTTGCTACACTCCAACCAATGCTTCTTTAATTATGTTCTAAATTCAAATCTCATCGTTTTGGACCCTGTTATGAAGCTGTTCAAAATTCAAATCTCATTTATACCCTCTTGTCATAACAGGTAAAAAATGTATCGTTTTGGACCCTGTTATTAGATAAACAATCATCGCTTTTCGAATCGATGGGATGAAAAATATATTAATAATCTATTACATTTTATGGTTTTTTATTGAAACCTTTAGGTTTTCTCTTTTTGTCGATGAGGTACTTTATTTTAAAATTAATATTGGTAAACAATGAGACTATGTTATTCAAAAAAGAATAAAACGAATTTAGAATATTAATTTATCAAATTTATGAGCAATATTCACGCTCTTAATTACTTAACAATTTCGCGTTGAATAGGTATAGATAAACGAGTCAACTGCAAACAAAACGCTGATCAAAGGCTCGTTTTGAACAATCGACGTTAAGCGCCAGACTAGAGATAACTGAATAAACAATAAAAAACAAAGGAATTTGTCAAAAATTACAATTGAAGCTCACAAAGCAACGTTATTGTTCACGTTGTATTGTTAGTGACAGTCGACCCATATAGAGAGGCTGGTGCGTTGATTCTTTGATAAGCTGTTGTCTGTACTTGTATGTGAAAAGGTTTTAATTAGATCGCTTTTAGCATAAAAAATTAAGGTTTTTTTCTCGAGTATTTGCCATTTCGTAGTACAAATGCGTTGCTTGTATGAGCTGATGAGTTTCTTCGCCCGTTTTTCTTGTCACTTAAAAGATTGTCCTTAACGGTGTGGTAAGTAAAAAAATGTTGGACGGTTCATAAGCATTAATTTTATTTAATTTATGTGAATAACAAGTTCTTGACTTTGACTTTGAACGACTTTTGAAATTACGACTTATGCCCTCCTTCTAAATTAGCTAACTTCTTAATTTGTAGAAACATTTTAGGGGTTGAAAGTGTTCATAAATAAGATTATTTTTTACGATGGGGCCAGCCACGAAATCGAGTGAAAAAATCAGCTGTTCCATAGAAAAGTGAAGGTACTTCGACCTAACATCGACTCAATTAAAATGTATTTGAAAAAAAGGCATTTAGTTGCATGAAAAATGGTTACAAAAGGTGTACAAATGCAAATTGGAAGTTCATCACATTTCGCCGGGTAACGGATAGACATGCAAGATCCAAGAAAAACCATTAATATAATTGAATTTAACAAATAACAATCCTTAGACAAAATAACGTAGAGTAATCATAATTATATTTTAAAATAAATATGTAGTTTAAAAAACTATAAAAACACACTTTTATAGGAACAGACTAAAAGTACAAAATAACCGTCTATTCAGTAATTAAAATTAAAAAGCGTGGTGCGCGTTGTCAATATTAAGTAGGTACTTGAATGCATGCTTTGCAAAGGGCGCACCACGCTTTTTAATTTCAATTACTGAATAGACGGTTATTTTGTACTTTTAGTCTGTTCCTATAAAAGTGTGTTTTTATAGTTTTTTAAACTACATATTTATTTTTTACTTTTTAGTTTAACAAATGGCAAGCTATAGATGGGGATGGTAATCGATTTCACAGTCCATTCATGTGTCTGCCCACCCCGTAAACATTATAACTCAAAGGCGTGAGTGTATGTATTTAATTTTACAAATTCAAGTGGAGCCTATTAGTTACCAGATGCGCGAGCCAAAACCTTACTTCCTCTCTGCTCCATCATCAGACCCTCACCACCAAGTGTAGCGAATATGTCTCATTAGAACGAAACAAGTGAGCCCAAACTCAAGGGGTTTCCTAGTGGTCATTAAGGAGTGCCACTGGCTTCCTCCCTGCTCCATCATCAGACCCTCACCACCAAGTGTAGCGAATATGTCTCATCAGAACGAAACAAATGAGCCCAAACTCAAGGGGTTTACTAGTGGTAATTAAGGAGTGCCACTGACTTCTTCCCTGCTCCATCATCAGACCCTCACCATTAAGTGTAGCGAATAGGTCTCATCAGAACGAAACAAATGAGCCCATCTCGAGGGGTTTCCTAGTGGTCATTAAGGAGTGCCACTGACCTCCTCCTTGCTCTATCATCAGACCCTCACCACTAAGTGTAGCGAATAGGTCACATCAGAACGAAACAAATGAGCCAGAACTCGAAGGGTTTCCTATTGGCCATTAAGGAGTGCCACTGGCTTCCTTCCAGCTTCATCATCAGACCCTCGCCACCAAGTGTAGTGAATAGGTCTCGTCTGAACAAAACAAATGAGCCCAAACTCGAGGAGTTTTCTTGAAGTCATTAAGGAGTTTCACTGGGTCCTCCCAACTCCATCATTAGACCCTCACCACCAAGTGTATCGAATAGGTCTTATCAAAACGAAATAAATGAGCACAAACTCGAGGTGTTTCCTATTGGTCATTAAGAAGTGTCACTGGCTTCTTTCCTGCTCCATCATCAGACCCTCACCACCAAGTGTAGCGAATAGGTCTCATCAGAACGAAACAAATGAGCCCAAACTCGAGGGGTTTACTAGTGGTAATTAAGGAGTGCCACTGACTTCTTCCCTGCTCCATCATCAGACCCTCACCATTAAGTGTAGCGAATAGGTCTCATCAGAACGAAGCAAATGAGCCCATCTCGAGGGGTTTCCTAGTGGTCATTAAGGAGTGCCACTGACCTCCTCCTTGCTCCATCATCAGACCCTCACCACTAAGTGTAGCGAATAGGTCACATCAGAACGAAACAAATGAGCCAGAACTCGAAGGGTTTCCTATTGGCCATTAAGGAGTGCCACTGGCTTCCTTCCAGCTTCATCATCAGACCCTCGCCACCAAGTGTAGTGAATAGGTCTCGTCTGAACAAAACAAATGAGCCCAAACTCGAGGAGTTTTCTTGAAGTCATTAAGGAGTTTCACTGGGTCCTCCCAGCTCCATCATTAGACCCTCACCACCAAGTGTAACGAATAGGTCTTATCAAAACGAAATAAATGAGCACAAACTCGAGGTGTTTTCTATTAGTCATTAAGAAGTGTCACTGGCTTCTTTCCTGCTCCATCATCAGACCCTCACCACCAAGTGTAGCGAATAGGTCTCATCAGAACGAAACAAATGAGCCAGAACTCGAGGTGTTTCCTATTGGTCATTAAGGAGTGCCACTGGCTTCTTCCCTGCTCCATCATCAGGCCCTCACCACCAAGTGCAGCTCATAAGTCTCGTCAGAACGAAACAACGGAGCCTAAACTCGTGTGGTTTCCTAGTGGTCATTAAGAAGTGCCACTGGCTTCCTCCCCTCATCAGACCCTCACCATTAAGTGTAGCGAATAGGTCTCATCAAAACAAAACAAATGAGCCTAAACTCGGGGGGTTTCCTAGCAGCCATTGAAGAGTTCTATTGCCCACCTCTTGACTCCATCATCAGATCAGTTCGATGGTAGCAAATTATTGTATTGTCATCGGATTCATATAGACTTGCAAAGTTTCAAATCAATACGACAATTAGAAGTAGGTTAAAATTGAATTCCAAGATTTTCTTACATTGTGACTTAGTTACAAGTGAAGCTAATAAAAGTGTGGTAAAAAAGAACAATATGACATTTAATGCCAATAATTAAAAAGTCAAAAACACAAGTATCAGATCTATCTATATTTGCGTGAAAAGCGAACCGAAAATTAAATTGAGTAGGGCAGGCGTACCGGTTTTGGCCACTTTAAGGATTTTTTCACTTTTAACCGCTTAGTGCTTAATGATCTTAAGTATTTTAGAGAAAATTTATAATGTAGAGTTATAGATAATTTATCGACCTTTAAGGGTACAATCTACAAAGTAAAAAAAAAACTATAGTTTTTTTTATTTAGAACAAATTCTGCGGAGGGGGCCAAATACACCGTTTGCATTGGTTTTGGCCACTTTCATAAAATTACTAAGTATATTTATAAGTTGAGTTTAAGTATACTTAATTGATGTCTTATTAGAGTTCTGGACTAAAACACTACATGAAATAGTATTTCAATCACAGCTAGCTCCTTCCTACAATTTTATAAGTATACCTTTATCACTTGATTAAAAGAAAATTAGCGGATTGAGTCTAGTGTAGGCTAGTGCCTACACTAGCCTCAATCCGCTAATTTTTTTGTACGTTAGCTTACATAAGTGAGTTGTGAGTCTTTTAAAATAAATGAACTTTATGATAGGTTGGAAACTTTCTACTAATGCCAAAGTGGCCAAAGGTGGCACAATGCTAAAATTTCTAGCCCCACTTTTGGCCACTTATTGTTTCCCAACTTTTTGTAAGAACAGTGAAAAAACAACACTTAATCCATCTAGAAGAAACATATTCCAATATGATATAAAATATTAAATAACCATAAAATAATTTTATTGTAGAAAAAAAATGATTTTACAAAACCTTAACCCTTAACATTTTGCTTAAGAATTTTACAAAATGTTAACTTTGAAACATAACACGTGTTTATTTCTAAAATATCGTACTACATAAAAAAAAGCTAAGTGCTGTAATTATTAACTGAAAGTCCAATCTTTTATTTGTCATTAATTAATATAAGCAATAATTATTTAATTCCTATTTATATAACTTTAAAGTGAAAAGTGACCAAAACCGGTACAGTGGCCAAAACCGGTACGCCTGCCCTACCTATCGTATGTTCTGTGTATTTTTTTGTGACTATATGTATTTATTTTATTATAACATTTGTGTAAGTTATACATTAGCTCAATTAATATTAATATTGTAGGAGGTTATAGGTTATAAATACCCTTATTTCAAAAACGTGAAACAATATTACCTATTTTTGTTTTGAACTTCCAACATCAAATCAATTAACGTCTAATGATTAAAGGGAAGAGGAAACAGTTGGTATAATAACTTAATTTTGATCTCGTTCAGCAAATTTGCAATAACGATAAAATTTAATTTATGACTAAAATTTATATTTTTTTATCATAGTGTAAACGAAAATTCAGTGAAAAACTAAATCAAAGTTGTAAATTAAACACTGGTTAAAAATTGGATTTAAGTGGACGGAGTAATTTTCTGTATTAAAACTGTTAGTTATGAGACTGTTGCCCGAATACTCGTACGCTTTTTATCTTTGGGAGCGTCTCAAACATCGCCCTGTCACTTTAAATGTCAAACGTATGAAAGAGATGGCAAGATGATTTGCGTACGAGAATTCGGGCGTGTGTCATGAATTCAATAAATACTGTTTGGTAAATTTATGGGCTCTTCATAAATTTGTTAACATAAACCTAGAAACATCTATATAAACGAATTTACTTATTGTCTCACAGCATTTAAGTATTGTATGACTGTAACTGCTTACTTCAGCACTACTTTAAGGCAAATATATACATTACACATACACAAAGCATATAAACTTAGTGTTACTTTTGAGCTAGTCATTGCGTACTTAACGTACTATCTACTCAAACAAGACGGTGCAAGTAAGCGCTCTAAGCTCTTCGAAGCTCGTACCAACCAACCCATACCGAAATCAGAACTTATGTAAAACAAACTAATCTGCTTTGATTTAATAAGCATAGGGACATAAAACTTATTCTGATATTTAAAGCTACGTCGCATAAGTAGCTGTTAAATTAATAATTCAGATGACGCTGATAATACGTATATAGTCGTTAAGTACTAACTATTATATATTCTGTCCTACAGTCCTCCTCATCGATTTCGAAGACTGCGACCCCAACTATATTTTGAAATAAGTACATCTGAAACGCTTAAAATAAAGTTATGAGGAAACTTCACAATCAAGAGAATTAAAAACTAAATATTTGTAAAATCTATTACTTTTCACTCTATCTATTTGCCTCCCTCACAGAGTGCAATAGAGACAATACCAGTCATAGATCCTACTTATTTCCGTTTCTCCCTTTTAAGCACGTATTCATAGTCCCTCATTCTTTCCTGCATCGAATAAAAATGTTCTCCCGTAAAATATTAAGCACACTTATCAATGTTTCCTTCGAGAACAACCGTCTGCATCATAACAGCGTTGGATGTCAAAACATCGGAAGCGGAAATTCACCTTCCGATTATAAGGGCGCTTGTAGATGGTACAAGTAGTTGCTGACACAAGGCACCCGTGCCGGCCGGTTACTTACACGGCTCGCTCTCGCTGGGATATGATCGAGTCACCAGCCCCTGTTCACTTGTTTCCAGTACCACAAGCACGAATTACTCTTTTTCGTTATAGCAAACTTGTAAGTTGTAAAGTATGTAAATTGGAAAGAACACTTTGGCACCATTTTAGCGAATGGTATTGTGTAGTTTTCTATTACATATTATTACTCTAACTAAACTTAACCAGAGGTGTTCCTGCTTGGGGTAACGACAGGACGCATGTATTCCGCGCAAGAGGTTCAACATGCGCGAGCTACTTGCACCGTGTACAAGTAGCCTAAGCGCTGCGAGCTCTCGAGTTTCGACCCCAATGTTTACGGGGAAATTAATTTAAATACATCCTTGTCTTTCCGCTCCGTTGAGCGTGAGTCGATTTGCAATTCCTACACTCCGATAGACCATTCAGAGACTTAAAATTACAAACCCGAGTGGGGAGCTCCGCAATTCCCCACTTTTATTTTGTTTCCCGGTTGGCCGCCTCCGAGGCTTTGAAAGTTTGTCTCTTTTTGTATCGAACCTCACACTGAAAAGATGTAATCCCCGACCAATGATTTACCTGGAAAAAACAAAATATATAGGTTACTTTTCCGTTTGGAGATTTGTAAATGTTTTTGATGTCGGCAGCTCTATTTCGCATTTTCAGTATTTTAGAACATATGTAGATACTACATTGGTAAACTTTATACTGTGTAAGGTTAAGTTATTGCTCACAATTCACAAAAATCTATTATCAAATAAATTAGTCCTAATGTGCTATACATAATACACATAATATCAAAGTATAAGAACAAGGAAAACCGCTCGGCACGGAGTCGATTGATTTCCTATGATAGAACCAAGCCGGAAAGCAAAAAAGAGATGAAAAAGTACCATCCATCCATCATCATAATTAGAACACTGAATCATCGATATATCAGTGTGGTCACTGATCAAACATGAAACTGGACACGTTGCAGATGTCCGTATGGCATCGTTTAACTCGGTATTAAAACAAAGCAGTCCGAACGTCTAAACATAACCTTCGGTGAAACGCGAACAGCACGTCATCTCGAAACATGAACAAATGGAATCTTGTCGCAGATAGTTTTAAATATCAGCTCGACGGATTAGTCTTGCGGCTGAGATGCATACATTTTGTAATATTCTGATTAATTTTATTTTGCATCTAAATCTATAGACATTCGCCTCACGTATAGGTACACGAATAATAAATGATGAGCCTACCTAGTAGTACCTAATACTTGCTAATACCTAGTAAGTAAGATACCGAATCCCTACTACCTGCAATAAGGATCAACAACGGATTATCCTGAATATTAAGAGCCTCATACAGTTCGCCTGCAGTTCACATGTAGTCCCAGATACAGTCCACATGCCGTCCTGTTTTTGTACATAAAACTATGAGCGTGCGATCTTTCAAGCCGTTACTGTCGGCACGACTGTTAGTGTGTGAAGAGGACTGCACAGACTAAATAGAAGTTAAATTACATTTATTTAAAAGTATTAAGTAAGTACTAGGTTCTTTAACATCTAATTAGATGTTAAAAAGTTTAATCTCTAATAATTAATATATATTTGTTTTTTTTTTCTAATGTTTAAAATCACATAGGAACGAGTTCATTTATCTCAAAAAAAATTAATAACATCCACATCTACTACAACTGAAGCTACTATTTCCCGTTGGTAGGTAGGTACCGAAAGTTTAGTCTTCTCCAGAAAAATAATGTCTATCTCCAAGGCTAGAGTTACTCAAGCTCACGTCATCTACGAATAAACAGAGTACACACTGAAAATAAAATATTGTGCTATCGCATTCGAAACGCACAGCTACAAATAGAGTGTGTGTCACCGTCGGCGGCGTGCCCCCGCTCCGCGACACTGCGTAGATAACTTTGACATTTAAACTGACTGTTTCTTACAATTATGCTTTAAACAGCAACCACGCGTCTATAAACCGGTAACGAAACGGTAAAGGGACTATCAGTCCGCCAGCAGGCAACAGGGCCCCGATCGCGGTAATTCTATGATCGCGGTAATTCTATGACGCATTAGTCAAGTGTACGTGCAGTTGAAGTGCAGTTGACGTGCAAAACCGTTTTTGATAACGCGCGGCTTTGACAGTGCGACAACGTGTTCTGTTCCAATGATAATCTTTGGAACTAAAACAGTTTTCATACGACAGTCTATTTTTAACCGACTTCAAAAAAAGGCGGAGGTTCTCAGTTCGGTTGAATTTTTTTTTTTTTTTTTTAATGTTTGTTACCTCATAACTTTGTCAATTATAAACCGATTTTAGAAATTCTTTTTTGGTTTGAAAGCATATAGTTACAAATTGGTCCCATTGTTATACGGTCAGGATCTGATGATGGCATCCTGGAGAAATCAAGGGAACTCTTCAAATATTATAGGCACACCTATAGCGATTTTGGTATTTTCTTAAGTAACTCGTGCATTTGCTTTCGGTAAGCACCATTTGGTGAAGAGTAACTGATGATGAAGACCACATATGGCCATCGAAAACATTAATTAAATACTAAATATGTTACGGGCGCAATACGATTCCTTTAAGGTTCATAAGTAATTTTCAAGTATTTGCGACTGGTAGTCATCATCTCACGATGATGAGCTGGTGATGGAAGGTACAACTCCTCAATAGTTAGGAGTTGGAGGATAATTCTTTAAATATCGTTGATACGTAAATATTTGTAGTTGTTACCTTTCAGGTTATTTAGTTAAGCTGATGATGGAAGGTAAAACTCTTTAACGCTTAGGAGTTAAAGTATGTTTTTAAGTACTACAAGCGCCAATAGAACTTTAGGTTGTATTCTTTCAAGTAATTTAGGTTAGCTGATGTTGGAAGGAAACTGCATAACAGTTAAGAGTTGGAGCGTGGTGCTTGTCTGAGTTCTAATTTAGATATGGGCTATAGTCGTTGCACATTGAGCTACCCTTGCTCATTATGCGGTTTCTTATAGTAGATTTCTTACACTAAAAAAGGAAAAATAAACAAAATTTTTCAAAAAAAATAAAACCGCCTTCAAAACAAAACTGCAAACAAAAACTCATTTCCCAAAAACACGTAAAAGTGAAAAATAAATTGAATCATTCAATTCAAAGTACGAAAGTGCGGGACTTTTTCTAATTAATCTTGAACTTACTGATCTGATTGAAGTCGGTGTCAAGCCGAAAGTAACAAGAACGAATACTTAAAATTCAATTTCATTTCATTTCAAAATAGTGAAACAATAATAAATAATATCTCATGCGCAGAGTGGTGTAAATTGTAACCTATCAAATACATATTAATATTAATATCTATTTGGCTTGACACCGACTTCAATCAGATCAGTAAGTTCAAGATTAATTAGAAAAAGTCCCGCACTTTCGTACTTTGAATTGAATGATTCAATTTATTTTTCACTTTTACGTGTTTTTGGGAAATGAGTTTTTGTTTGCAGTTTTGTTTTGAAGGCGGTTTTATTTTTTTTGACAGCTAATTTCGTATTGCAAGTGGTTCCTCTGTCACGGATGTCACCGGATCAGACAGGATTGTGGCACTATAGGTTTGCGTGACGTGTGCGTCGTTATGTCATTACTGCAATACGAAGTCAATTTGACAATATGTTTAATTTATATATTAGGTACCAACTAGCGCTCCGCCCGCGACTTCTTTCGCGTGGAATTGAGATATTCACAAAAGTTTCATACAAACTCTGACCCTTTTTATTATTACCCGACTGCGACAGAAGGAGGGTTTCTATGGTAGATTTCTATGTTCCCTGCTACAGCCTAAACGGTTTGAAAGATTTTAACATAATATGAGGTGTCGTTAGATTCGTCTTGATAACGCGAGTGACACTGTGTACATTAAATAAATAAATAACTTCTTACATTCACACCAATTATCTAAGCCCATTTTAATTTAATTAAGAAACTGTATCATGGAAAACTTGATAACGGATAAATATATACTTAAATACTTTTTGTTTGTAAATACATACTTAATATACATAGTAAACACCTAGACCAAGACAAATAGACATGTTCATGCACACAAATATTTGTCTTGTTCGGGAATCGAACCCGAGACCACTGGCGCAGAAGGTGGGTAGCCTACCCCTGCGCCAAATCGGTCGTCAAAAAACATTTAAAATAAATAAAAACACATTACACATTAAAAATAAATAAAATTATTATATTACACACATTACACATTAAAAATAAATAAAAACAAAATGACGGATTTTAATGGCATATTGCAACATCAAAAAAAAATTCTACCAATTCCATCGAGTGAGGTATCAAAATGAAGGGTTTTCAATAGCGATTCCATAAATATCTATAACTTGCATTTTCCTAAAACTCTCCGTATTAATTTATCTACTTAAATAAAAATAAAAGAACTTGCTAATTAGGTAACTTACTTCTTACTGTTATTAAACTTTCTTAAGAAAGGTGATTTATTGATAATGAACTAAAAAGTCTAAAATAAAAACATAATTACTAAAAAAAAATAACTCGACTGCAAAAAATAACCACTAAAAAAAGGAAAAACAAGCTTTTTAATTTCCCATTGCAATCAGGGGACTGTTCGGTTAAACACTTTATAGGTAACTAGCTTCCGCCCGCGACTTCGTCCGCGTGGACATTCGAGAAAATACTTAGAATACTTCTATGTTTTAATTTCATAAAAATCCGATCAGCAGTTTTTACGTAATACGGTATTTTACTGATTTTTTTTATTTCTTTAAAATGTTTTTCGAAATATTAGCTACACAAAACAAGTTTTCACTTTGAATTATCTTGAATATTTTCAAAGATACAGGACTTCAAACTTTATAATTAGACAAGGACAGGACGCTATCTTAGTGACGTCAGTGGGTTAGTAGCGTCATAGTCACGCCATAGAAGATTTCGTTTTAGAAAGAGACAGCTATAGTCAAAATCAAACAGACTATAATTCTTTTATTATAAAACAGATTCAAATTATTTTTTCACATTTGGTATTCTTAATTGCAATATTTTTTAACGTCATCATTAACTATCTACATTTCAACAACAGTAAAATACCCTATTAAGCGGGTCCTCCCTCACCAAGTGAGCAGCCTCGTGCGAGGCCCGCCGCACGTGGCAAACGTTCAGCCAGGACCCGCCTTATCACGTAAAAACGGCTGATCGGATTTTTATGAAATTAAAACATAGAAGTATTCTAAGTATTTTCTCGAATGTCCACGCGGACGAAGTCGCGGGCGGAAGCTAGTAAAGAATAAGTGTCTGTCTCACAATCAAAAAGTTAGTTCTGAGTAGCTTAGGTACCAAGAACTTGTTAGGTACCAAGAACTTTTAGGGTACTTAAGATGATTTAGGTTTCTATACCCTATTTACCCCCTGGGTTTGATTTTCGGAAAACTACGAAATGGGTTGCCTATTTGTTTTAAGAAGTAAGCCTACAAAGTTTCAAGTTGAAATGTCTATTTTACCCCCTGATTTTTCATTCAAAATTGCACCCCTATTTCAACCTTTTAGGGGTTGAATCATGTTCAGCGTGTTAAACATCAAAATAAATGCCATTTTTGCAATCGTCACCCCATAAAACCTCAATAACGACATCCATATCGATTTTTAGGTTTATTTATCTCGTTTAACCTCTAAGGGGTTGATTTTCGAAAAAATACGAAATATGTGTTTGCTTATTTGTTTTACTTTCCGACCATAAGCCTAAATAAAAAATTCAATGAAGGACTTTCCAGATACAACATTTCATCCCCATTTTTACCCCTTCGGGGGTGAAATTGTCAAAAACGCTGACGCAGGAAAATATTAATTTTCAATTGCGGGCCTAAATACAAAGTTTGAAGATCCTAACTTCAAAACTGACGGGCTTTCATACAATTCATCCCCTATTTTACCCCCTGGGTTTGATTTTGGGAAAATTACAAAATGGGTTGCCTATTTGTTTTAAGAAGTAAGCCTACAAAGTTCAAGTTGAAATGTCTATTTTACCCCTGATTTTTCATTCAAAATTTCAACCCTATTTCAACCTTTTAAGGGTTGAATCATGTTCAGCGTGTTAAACATCAAAATAAATGCCATTTTTGCAATCGTCATCCCATAAAACCTCAATAACGACATCTATATCGATTTTTAGGTTTATTTATCCCATTTAACCTCTAAGGGGGTGATTTTCGAAAAAATACAAAATATGTGTTTGCTTTACTTTCCGACCATAAGCCTAAATAATAAATTAAATGAAGGACTTTCTAGATACAATATTTCATCCCCCTTTTTACCCCTTCGAGGGTGGCATTGTCAAAACGCTGACACAGGTAAATATTAATTTTCAATTGCCAGCCTAAATACAAAATTTGAAGATCCTAACTTCAAAACTGACGGACTTTCATACAAACATTCATCCTCTATTTCACCCCCTTAGGGGTGCTATTTCCAAAAATCCTTTCTTAGTGGATGCCTACACTGTATAACGTATCTATGTGCAAAATTTGAAGTCTCTAGGTTCAGCGGTTTGTGCTGTGCGTTGATATCTCAGTCAGTCAGTCAGTCAGTCAGTCAGTCAGTCAGGACTTTCAATTTTATATATATAGATTTAAATGGTGGACTGCAATGGGAAATTAAAGAGCTTGTTTTCCCTTTTTAGTGGTTATTTTTTGCAGTCGGGTTTTTTTGCTTTTTTAATAATTATGTTGATCACGCACAATTGTGATGACCACATCTACTGTGTTCCACAGTTTATTGAAACGAAGGTTTCTCATGCAAAATTAAGTAAATTAAGCTAATCCTACCTTACTAGAAAATAGTGTCCGTAATCCAGGGGGGCTGAACGTTGTCTCGCCGGCGCGCCTGGCTAAACGATCTCCACACAACCCCCGATGGGAAACTCTTACAGCTAACACTCTTATACTACACAATGCCCTAATAGGCAGCTAAAACTTTCCCGGCGCTTTTCAAAGCGAACACACACGGGTCACAAGTCCGTACCCCGACCGGAGCCCTAGTAGGCGCAAAACGAAATCTCGGTCCCAATATGGGTAGGTAACTGGCGCGGCACGTCGCTACAGAAACACACGAACTTGTCTCACGGCTGCTTACGGCCAACTGGTCTGCACGCGGCCCGAGCGCATTGCGTGTCGCCCGTGACCTTGACAATGACAACGCCCCGCTCGCAGCGCGGCGCGAACATCCCCCCGTCCCGGACAGTAGCAAACTGTCCGCCAACTCAATCTAAGGGCAGGCGAGAGAGGGTAGCGACCGCTCGCTTCAAAACAGAGTCCCCCACCAGGACCTCGGCAAACCTGGGCACACCATCCGACCCCGGATGAAGCTGAACAATGCGTCCTAAACGCCAGCGGAGGGGCGGCAGGTTTGGATCCTTTACCAACACGAGGTCTCCTGTCTTGGGTGGGGTCGTCCTATCCGACCACTTAACGCGTTGCTGCAAAATGTGCAAATACTCCAGATGCCAACGGCGCCAAAAACTCTGCGTAAGCTGCTGGAGCAATTCAAATCGCGAGAGCCGTCCGGAGGCCACTTCGGAATAAGGATATTCCGGCAAGGCGTTAAGCGGTCTGCCAATCAAAAAATGGCCCGGCGTAAGGGCCTCTAAATCATTCGCGTCCGAAGACAACGGACACAACGGACGCGAGTTGAGGACCGCCTCAACCTTACAAAATACGGTCGCGAGTTCCTCAAACGTGAGGACCGTCTCCCCAATAACGCGACGAAGGTGAGTTTTAGCGGCCTTTACAGTTGCTTCAAAAATCCCTCCCCAGTGGGGGCAGGATGGCGGGGAGTACTGCCATCGTACCCCTCTGCGAGAGAGTGTGGATCCGATCTCAAAATTATTCCTATCCAAAAATTCACAAACTTCCTTTAAATACCTATCGGTGCCCTTGAAATTGGTTCCACAATCGGACCTGATTAACGACGGCATTCCGCGGCGAGACACAAAACGATTCAACGTGGCTACAAAGGCTTCTGTGGTGAGGGCACTAACCACCTCCAGGTGGACCGCTTTAGTGGCCAAACAAACAAATACACACAAGTAAGCCTTTTCCGTTCTAGCATTACGAAGCCGCGATGTCTTAACGGTAAATGGCCCCGCAAAATCCGTTCCAACTCCTGAGAAGGGCATCGATTCGTTCACTCGATCGGCAGGCAAATCACCCATCTGGGGCTGCATCGTATCGGCGCGCAAACGATAACACGGGAGACAACGAAAAATAACGGATCGGATTATTCTCCGCGCTGACAAAATCCAGAACTCTCGTTGGAGGAGCGCGGTCAAAGCATTACAACCGGCATGAGCATTCTTTACATGTCGGTCTGTAATCAACAGTCTAACTAACGGTCCATCCTTGGGGAGCAACAAAGGGTGGCGTGATCCGTACGGCAGGTTGGCATGTCTGAGCCTACCTCCGACACGCAGCAATCCGGTACTGTCCAAGAAGGGATTCAACCGCACCAAGGGTCCCTTCAGCTTGGGCTTACTTGAGCGCAGGGCTTTCAGCTCCGGTTCAAACTCTCGCTGTTGCGTCACTCGCAACCAATGCAACAGAGCGTCTTGCCGCTCTTGTGGGGCGAGGACCGGAGACAACAATTTCTCCTGAGGCTGGCGACAATTTCGCACAAAGCGCCTCATCCAAGCAGTCACGCCGAGCAACTTATCCAAAGAACTGTAGCGGTCTAACAAAAACTCCATCTGCGGAGCCGCCACCGTCTCCACGGCGTGAACACGCATGCCTAGGTCTGGGACTCTGGCCACAGCCGGGGTGGCAGGCCATGAGCGCTCAGGCCGTAACAACCATGATGGACTCCACCATAGGTGGTGGTCCACTAACTCAGGCGCCTCGCAGCCGCGGGAGGCACAATCTGCGGGGTTCAATTCGCCCGGTACGTGGCGCCAAATCAACGGGGCCTTTGAAGTCTGAATTTGTGAGACCCGGTTGGCCACAAAAACCTCAAGGGTGTGGACTGAACTCTTCAGCCAACAAAGGACGACCTGGCTGTCAGACCACGCAAATATCGACTCCAAGTCGACACCGTTTCCCAAGGTGTCGGCAACATGATTGAGTAGCCGTACTAAGAGAGTGGCGCCGGACAACTCCAACTTCGGAATGGTTAGCCTAGTCCGAAGGGGGGCGACCTTACTCTTGGCCGTAACTAAGTGTACGGCGACAACGCCTGCTGCATCCACCGTTCGGATGTAAACGGCTGCCGCGTATCCGCTTTCGGACGCGTCACAAAAGCCGTGCAGGGAGGCTTTAAACTTTCCCGAAGGCAGCATTTGCCTCGGTATACACACCCGATTGACGTCGGGTAGGGATGACACGAACCTCACCCACTCTCGTAGGAGGCTACCAGAGAGGGGCTCATCCCATGACATTTCCGCAGCCCAGAGCTCCTGTAGGAAGCACTTCATCGAAAACACTACAGGGCTGAGCCAACCGTTCGGATCAAAGGTACGGGCTACAGTAGACAGCACCGTGCGTTTAGTCCAGACCTTTGGGTCTGGCAGTTCTAATCTATAGGTGAACAAATCCGGGACTGGTCGATACTGGACTCCCAAAACAGACAGCATGTCTGGAGTCTCCGGATTTTCAAAGAGGAGCGGCTCTTGCTGGTGGTCCTTAGGCAAATCTGCCAATAGGTCCGGTGAGTTAGACAGCCACTTCCGCAACTCATAGCCACCAGCCCTCAAGAGCGCAATCAGCTCATCACGTAAGACGAGAGCCTCATCTAAGCTCGAGGCCCCCGTGCAGATATCGTCGACAAATAAGGCCCCCCCCTCAATAAGAGCAGATGCCCGGGGATAGCGTAGCCGTTCGCGCTCTGCGAGCTCCAAAAGCGAACGGATCGCCACAAAGGGGCTCGACCGCAAACCATAAGTGTTGGTGTTCAGCTCGTAAGCCAACATCGGATCCTGGGGATCCTCACGCCAAAGGATGAGCTGGTATCGTCTATCCTCCGGGTGAATCACGGTCTGTCTGAACATCATGCGGATATCGGCCACAAAGACGACAGCGTGCCGGCGGAAGTTGGTCAAAACATCACAGACATCGTGATGCAACTTCGGCCCCGCATGCAGACACTGATTCAACGACACTCCGGTTGACGTGGGCGCTGAACCATCAAAGACCACGCGGATCTTCCCATTGGAAGTCTTCAAAACAGCGTGGTGTGGCAGGAAGTAATGTTCCACATTACGCCAGTCCAACTGCGAGATGGACATGTGCCCAAGGTCCAAATACTCCCGCATGAAGTCTATATACTTCTCCTTGAATGCGGGATCCCTGGCCATTCTACGCTCCATGGACAACAATCTCTTCTCGGCCATCGGTCGGGAGCTCCCTAAAGGAGGGCGAACCGCCAAAAAGGGCAAGCGGGTAATCAAGCGACCCGAGAGGAGGCGCCCAGTGTTGTTCTGGTAGAACAATTCGCACTCCTCGGCTAACGGATCCAACCGCTTGGCAGTGGGAGGTTCCTCCACCTCCCAAAACTTTTGGAGAACGTCGGACAAAGTAGAACCGACAATGGTCTGGCGGTCTACCGACGGGGTCTCTGGTGTCTGTGGTACCTTTCCCATCACCACATGACCCAGCGACGAGGACAAGGCGACAAGATCGGCTGTCTGCAAAACTCGCTTGCTTCCACACAGTACACGACCGAGGACATCCGCACCAATCAACAAGTGTATTGGGCCCGGTCGGTGGAAGGAAGGATCAGCCAAAGCCAGTCCAGACGTCAGCTCAATCGTGGATGGCGGCACTCGCACTTGCGGGAGTGGTCCAACCACCTTATCAAAGACTATCGCCGAAGCACCGATCTTCGGCCTTGGCGTGAAGTGGGGGGAGAAGGAGAACTCAACTCGACCAATCGGATCAGGGATCCGCGAGTCTCCCACCCCCCGTACCGCTTCGTGATGCGGCACAAGCAAAAGACCCAGCTGTCGGACAAGCCACCTGGACATTATGCACCCCTGGGCACCTGAGTCCAAAAGGGCACGCACCGTGACAACATTGCCCTTAGGTCCCCAAACATTCACGGAGGCTGTTGGCAACAGCACAAGCTCCGGAGGGGTGGTTGGGTCCGACAGGGGCGCCATTAAAAATTTTGGGGGGGTACTTGTCCCCCTCGCGCCTGAGTCGGCGCGCCAAATGTGGGACGCTCGTACCGGGCGAGCGGGTCCCAATCGGGTACATACTGGCCCCGACCAACAGCACTCCTAGGTGCAGGGTAATACCCGTGTGGGGCGTGCCTCGGTACATAGTACCCCAATCGAGGCCTCTCCATTAGGGGGGGGGAGTAGCAAATAGGGCCCGTGCCCATCGCCACCGTGGCGTACTCTTGTGGTACCCCCCTACCCCCGCCCGTGGCGGGGGCGTCTCTCCTATAGTTCCCCCTCTCCGGGGGGGACTGAACGGGGGGGCTAAGCCCCGCCGAATCTCTAGGGGACCGGTTCCGGGCTGCCGGGCCCCCGCCCGTGCGCGAGGAATTCGAACCCCGGTCGCTCCCGGCGTCCTTGCGGTCCAAACAAAGGAGGGGGTGATGCCTCCCTCCGCAAAGACGACAATCCTCGGTCTGGGGACACGCCGACTGCATGTGTCCCCCCAAACACCTATAGCACCATTGGCGCTGTCTTGCAACGGCCCTCCGTCCCTCTGGGCGGAGGCCTCTAAATTTGGCACATTCGTGCACCACATGCCTATCTCCCCTGCAATACCTGCACCGCTCACTCGGTGCGGGGGGAGGGGACTGCTGGAAGGCAGCATAGCGATTGGTCGGGCGACGGGGCTGTTCCCTCGCCGCCACCATACGACCAACACCTGGAACCGGGGCGGGCTCCAGGTGGTCCGTCACCCTACATTCGTCCTCCAAAAAACGAAGGAGGTCCGCGAAGGGCGGGAGATACGAGGCGCTGTCGCCTCCGTACCTCTGCTCGAAACGCCCCTTCATTTCAGCGGGCAATTTGGCGAGGACTATGTGCAGCAGTATAAAGGACCACTGATCCACCGGCAGGTCCAATCGCCTTAGGGAGTTGACCGCTGACAGTAGCGGGTTCAGCAACTCCCTCCGTAACAGGTGTACCCGCGTGATTCGCGGGAGGGCCAAAATCGTGGCCACGTGGGTGTCCGCCAGTAACCGGACATTCTGGTACCTGCTAACCAGAAGCTGGCGAGCCACCTGGTAGTTGTCGTCGCTGATGAGCAGGTGCTGGATTACCGAGCTGGCCTCTCCTCGCAGGGAGGAGCGCAAATAGGCCAACTTCTCACTAGGGGATAAGTCCCGTCGTGAATCCACCAAACTGTCAAACAAATTAATGAAGCCCATCCAGGCTGACAGATCCCCATTAAAAGTGGGAATCTCCAATGTAGGCAATCGGCCTAGCAACGCCGTCGGGGTAGGTTTGACCTCCCCGCTCAAAACCGGCTCCCCCTTCCGAACAGCCAGGGCCCTCTCAGCCGCCTCCGTGAACTGGTCAGCCAGCTCATAGGCCTGGGCTACATCCTGCTCCAGCTGTTCCGACACGGCATCATCAGCTGGGGGGTTTTCCAAATAATACGCGCGACACTCCATGGCGTGGCGCTCCAGGTCTTGCAGCCGAGCTGCCAGCCCGCCATACCGAGCTAGCAACGCACCTACCCGGTCGGCTCGGTCTATTAATGTGACCGCACAAGCAAGCCAACGCAAAGCTCCTTGGATGCCAGCCCTGGATACGGCGGTCGGATTCGTAGGAGCCATTTATAATCCGTTTAATAAACAAAGCAAACAAAGAAATATAAAAGTGGTAAACATCAACAAAAAACAATAGAAATAGGTCGCGTCACGATAATATAAAACACAATTAAAATTCGGACGACATACACGGACCCTACTATTTTCATAAATTATTAACAACTTACCAATTTCAAGGGCTAACAATATAACGGTATAAACAAAACGTATAGGATTAACGGTATGGCATACCTCGCAAATCAACTACTAAACCGTTATCAACAAACGAAAACAAAACTATTTTTAATAATAATACTCGTAATTTAATACTACTAATAATTAAAACTAGTTCCACTTTTTTAACTAGGCAAGCGGACTCGGAACAAACACTAGTATGTGGTACTAATAAACAACACTTTCGAACGAAACTATTCGTCAAATAAATCCGGACACACAAAAAAAAATATACACATCTAGGCGAGTAAACTCGTATCAAAACACTAGTATGTGACAACAATTATATAAGTGTCTATCTATTATCGGATCCACCAAGTGAGAAACATTCGCTTCGAGAATTTACTAGAACAATTTCTTAGTACTTCTCGTCTCGGATCGGATCGGATCGGGAATCGGATCGGATCGGGAATCGGATCGGAAATACCCTTTTTAACAAAAAAAAATAATTTTATTTTTACTATGAAATTTTATGTAGTTAATTTTAATATGAAAATTAATTATATCAACTAAGCTCTGCTACCAAAAATATGATCACGCACAATTGTGATGACCACATCTACTGTGTTCCACAGTTTATTGAAACGAAGGTTTCTCATGCAAAATTAAGTAAATTAAGCTAATCCTACCTTACTAGAAAATAGTGTCCGTAATCCAGGGGGGCTGAACGTTGTCTCGCCGGCGCGCCTGGCTAAACGATCTCCACACAACCCCCGATGGGAAACTCTTACAGCTAACACTCTTATACTACACAATGCCCTAATAGGCAGCTAAAACTTTCCCGGCGCTTTTCAAAGCGAACACACACGGGTCACAAGTCCGTACCCCGACCGGAGCCCTAGTAGGCGCAAAACGAAATCTCGGTCCCAATATGGGTAGGTAACTGGCGCGGCACGTCGCTACAGAAACACACGAACTTGTCTCACGGCTGCTTACGGCCAACTGGTCTGCACGCGGCCCGAGCGCATTGCGTGTCGCCCGTGACCTTGACAATGACAACGCCCCGCTCGCAGCGCGGCGCGAACATATGTTTTTAGCCCCCTTCATGCGTGAAATTTCCAAAAATCCTCTCTTAGACACAAATACTAATACAGCTGATCTGTGTCTCACAGTGCTAGTGCTCCTCTACACTCTCCAAGGAACAAACATGCCATGCCGTTGTCGTCGTCGTTGTCGTTTTGACTGTGCGTTTTCTGTCAGTAACGGAAGAGTTTTATATTATGTTAAAAAAAATTTATTAAAAAATGTTCATTCATGATTTCGACTGAGGTACGACATGAAAAAAACTAAGCTAATATTTCCGACTTTTTAACCCATCCCTTAACTTGCTTCCCTTCAAATTAGAATGATTATTTTAATTGAAGTTCCCTTTTAGGAACAAAAAACTGGAAGTTAAAGTGTAAAAGTCATTTTTACCGGTTGATACGCTGACTCTGCTCCAACGGGTTGGAAAATAGGTTCAAGGTTGGTTTCAACGCGCCTGAAAAACGAACGTTTATGTTAACAAATATCTTGTTATAGGATTTGAACCCTTCATTTACAACTACTGCACTGTTGCATTCATTTTAGCTCTTGCGTAAACATAATCTTTTTAGTAATCACGGCGCGCTTTCTTACGGCGTCTGTGTATCGATCTTCGATCATATAAACGTATCGATACAATCGCGCGTCGACGGCGCACTCAAAAGACCCGCAGGCTTATCACGTAACTTCCAAAGCCCAGCAATATCGAAAACATCTCGCAATTATTGCTCTAAAATCGCAAACCGCAGCAAGTTTTTGCTGCTCCATAGTAAGCATTTGTGATTTTAGAACAATAATTGCGAGATTTTCGCTTTCGCTTGACTTTTGCAAGTTACGTGATAAGCCTAGGTATGTACTACCTACTGTGCATAGGCACGTAGATTGACAGTAAGCCTTTTTCCTTACTCGACAGAACACGATATTGTTAAAACTCTGACTGATGAAATGAACAAAGTTGACTAACAGTGTGATATTCTGAGAATAAAGGTGAAGCTTCACAACAAAACTCACATTGCAGTGAGTTCTAATAATTTTGCCGCCGAAGCTTTGAAAAAGGGTACCTTTTCTACGAAAAGCACATTAGATACAATGCTTCGATCATGAAATAAAAAATTTGTTAATTAAACCTTTACATATACCCATAAAATATTACAATTTATTATGTAAATGTAGAGAAAATGACATTACGACATAGAACATACTTAAAACAACGATCTATTATCTACTTGCACACTTGTCTTAGAAGTTGGCATTTTACTACCTTAACCTGCTTAAAGTTTAACATCAAGTAAATATTTGACCGTATTTTGATCATGTAAACGGAAATTTACACTTTTCGTTTTTGTTGTATTCACTTTAATTTCTTTCACACAAGCAAAGGTGTAATATAAAGTGCCTGGGGTTACCCTACAAACTGTATTAGGTAAGTACATACAATAATTTCATTGTACTTACATAACAGCCACTACGCAACAAAATAAAAATCGTTTTATTGTAGATTTTATTCTCCAAGTAAGTACGCCTCGTTCGACTGGCTTTCTTATAAGCTCCAAAAATAATTATTCCGTTCATTGGTAGGGCTACCACTTTCTGTTATCACAACCCACGCTAGACCCTAAGCGTACCAGTCTTGAATAGAAATGACCTAAAGGGGTGCGTACATGCGCGTCACGAACAACCCCAATACTCGGGATTGGCCTGCATTTGTGTAAGTAATCGTTTGTTTTGTTATTCCTGTTTCTCCAAGTTTTTTGTTCCTACCGTGCCTTCAGTGACGTGTATTTAGATCGGGCTATGTTGTTCACTTTAATGAGTTCGAAATTTGTTTTGTTTTTTTAAGTTTAGTTAAAAATCTCTGTAATTAATCGTTATTATCGTTTATTGGTTTAATTAATGAGGTTCATTGGCTTTGGTGTTTAACCAGCATGCGTCAGCGCGTACCGTGCTTGCAAATGCTATTCGAAAATGCGCGTAGCAAGTTCTGGGGAGTTATTTAATTTAGAATATTTTACTTTATTGGACAACCAACAAGACATTCACTTATTTCTAGCTCAAACATACTTAAGAGATACTTTTCAAAGTGATGTCTCACTTATTTATAGGACGCCTCGACATGCACTAAAATTTAAAGAGTTTTCAAAGAGAATACACAAATAGTAAGTTTATATAATTCATTAAACCATGACAACTGCACAACCTTACTTTATATTCATATTGGAATCGAAATTCATTCACTTGTGCAGTTGTCATGGTTTCACAGACTGTAACTTAAGCGATACTACTTAGAAAAGATTGCAATAGTTATACTACGTGTGGTTAAGCATTAGAGTGCTATTGCAAACAAGATGGCATTATACGCAGTGTATAGCTCCGTCCGTAATGGTGGTAGATTTACACTGATATTGTAGCTGGTGCCAATTTTAGGTGCTAGTAAGATAGGCAGTAACACAGACGGGATTTTTCCCAGGGCCCCGATCGCGGTAATTCTATGACGCATTAGTCAAGTGTACGTGCAGTTGAAGTGCAGTTGACGTGCAAAACCGTTTTTGATAACGCGCGGCTTTGACAGTGCGATAACGTTTTCTGTTCCGGTGATAATCTTTGGAACAAAAACAGTTTTCATACGACAGTCTATTTTGACAGCTAATTTCGTATTGCAAGTGGTTTTTCTGTCTTTTTTTTTTATTCACAACGGTGAAGCACTTAGCCTTCATCACACCTGATGTTAAGTGGTGATAAGGCTGAAGGTGGAAGCGCACTACTCCCGGAATCCTCAATCACTGAGGAACTGGCTATCTTATCTCTAACTGCCGGAACACAATAACGCTGAAAACATCATTGTTATGGCGTCAGACTTAGATAACACGGTGGTAGCTAGCCAGGCGGACTAAGAACAAATCCTACCACCAACCAAACCGAATACTATAAGTACCCCCACTGGGAATCGAACCCGGGACCTCTGGGTCTGAAATCGGTGGTGTGAACCACTAGACCACAGAGGCGGTTAAAACGGCGGCTGTCACGGATGTCACCGGATCAGACAGGATTGTAGGACTATAGCACAGTAAATTTAAATGCTACTTCATACTACTGATAGGTTTGCGTGACGTGTGCGTCGTTATGTCATTACGGCAATACGAAATCAAACGTCAAGACCCAAACGCGAAGAAGACGCGCTGCATAGAATTACGGCGATTGGCCCGCTACTCGATCGAATCAGAAATGATAAGATCCGTAGGAGAACTAAAACAAACGACATCGCTCGAAGTATTGCTCAGCTGAAGTGGCAGTGGGCGGGACAGAAAGGGCGGAGAACTGATAGCCGTTGGGGCGGAAAAGATCTCGTATGGGGACCGCGTACCAGATGATGTTCCGTGGGCAGGCCTCCTACAAGGTGGACCGAGGATCTGGTCAAGGTCGTGGAAAGCCGTTGGATGCGGGCAGTCAGGACCGATCGCTATGGAGATCCTTGAGGGAGACTCTTATATGCCCAGCAGTGGGCGTCGTACGGCTGATGATGATAATGATGACGAAGATAGGCAGCCGCTTTGCTCCATGTCAGGCGCCAGGCCAGTACTCGACTGGCAAGAAAAAGGTTTACATGAAGACAGCGCTGGCATGTCAGCGACATTTGCGCTACTTACCTACTATAATTTTAATCTGGCCTAAATCACCATTACTTCAAAATTGCTATGATAGCTGACTGTAGGCCCTTCTGAAAAACATCTCATACTTTGGGGCACGAACAACTTGCAAAAAATATTCGTATTATATCAAGATAATGATTTGTATGAGGAATTGAGCAGCGCTACGTTTGTTGACGTGACGACACGAATAAATTTTCTCAAGCTTTTCGCACTTACCCCATGATCAAACATTTTCATCACTACTAATCTATTTTCAACTAATGTCGCCTTTGAACGTCGGCCGAGCACTAGATGGCATAAGTATTCTAGAAGTTTCTTCCTTATTTTCAATATAAAACTTGTTGTAAAAAAACTTAGTTTTCCCTACGCTCTGTATTGATTTCTAGAAAATGTTTCTTTTCAATAGATTAGGTAATAGATAAATCCATCCACAACTTTGCTATAAGTATTTATTTATTTCGAAAACCAACAGCGGTACAATATGTTTAGACAAAAAGTAGGATAACTCCTTTCATTATGAAATCTATTTAAAGTATTATATTCAAATCTCTTTCAATCTTATGAAGAAAACGCAGACTCCAGATAACACTCATATAATTATTGATCCAACTTACAGGTACAGGCATAGTACAGGTATAACAATATAGATACAGTCGACGTCTTAGTGAACTTATCCCCTCGAGGCTAGTTTGAAGAATGCCCTCTCTTTGCTCGTTAATCGGGCTCAAGCCTAGCTACCCCCACCGATTTTACCACAGATTAGCCTATTAAATTTAACAAAATGGCGGCAAGAGACGGCATTACCAGTGTTGCTATTAAAAAATAAGAAAAACCTTCTAAAATCATGACATTCGGCCATCTGATAACGTGCTGTCTCCCGACGCACATATAAAAATTATTTAGAATCAATTAATTAGGTAAGTATACAGCTAATATACTGATACACAACTATTCTCAATAGTTAAGTCTTACAACTATGTACCTATTTAGGTTAATCTTATAGTGATAAAAACCTTAAGTTAAAACTTAAAACATAATTGAAACAAATACATTATATTACACAATGCTCAACAATAAACTTTTAAGGAAGCCGATGACTTGTTTAGAATATAGATATTATCGTGAAAATATTGTTTTAGTAAATCGTTAAGTAATACATAATCAAATAAAATAAATTATCAATAACAAACTAATCTAAAACTATTTGAATCAATGTATAAATTAACATAATCATGACATTCGTTAACAAGCGACTATTATTACTTAGAAAACTTATTTTGAAACTATACTTGTTATATAATCATGTGTAAGTAAGTATATGGAATGATTAAAGTAAAGTCTGGTTATAATCTATAAGCATTAGTTATGGGTCATAAAAGAAAAATGGATTAGCTTGGTACTAGTTTACATCAATGCATTGTCAGGAGCTACATTCAAGAATATTAGATGGTGACAGAAGCAAAATCCCTAAGAATGTTACATTAGGAATAGGTAGGAACAGAATTTAACTTTAACCTGATAACTAGACACCCTTATCACTTCACTCAAATAGTGGAAAAAGCAACTACGAGTCATGAAAGGATTAAAGACCTAATATTAGATGAATTTAACTATCGCTAAGTTTGACCTAGTTTAGTCCTTACAAAAACAACTGTAGGCCTCTGCACAGTTACCAATTTTTACCCAGATATGATTAACAAACCAAGTTATAGATACATATTTACCATAGTGCACTATTTGTATTAAATCAAGATATGAATTAGAACAACTAAAGGAATTATTTAAAGGCATGTTCGTAATAGGCATTATTACCGATTAATTTAAATATTCTTACAAGGAAGTTACACTAATAATGAAGATGGCGCAGATACAATTTGAACCGTCACAACAACAATTTGCTTTTCCAACTTGTCAACCTGTTGTCCAAGGTTTCCAGAGCATTCTTCTCCAGCACCAAATATTAAATGCATCTATTCTCTGCCTCTGTTAGAATAGTACAATACATGGTTCCACTCCGTACATGAAAATCAAAAGATATTATTATCATTTCTAATGAATAAGTTAATGATTTTAAACAAGTTCGCAATTTAATATCAAAACTTAAAAATGTCTACAAGGTATCCTCATACGAGCATGACCCGCATTCTTATCAACAAATATTAGTGTAAATAGATTTAATAATTATAATTGGGATATGAAGAAATATATTACCATGGATAGAAATAGGACAAGTAAAATCATGAACAGCTTTTCGCCCAAATGAATTAACAACACGATGATTTCCCGTGGGAATAAAATATTCTCCGGGGTCAAAAGAAGCCGATATGTTATTCCACAGACAAAAGATTTCAAAGATCCGTCCCGCCGATAGCCGTGATTAGGGAACAAACATACAAGCTTTTGCAATCATAATATTAGTAAAATGAGATAAGATACATGACATGATAATATATACTTCAATATAATTCAACTTCAGTATCAGCGATCCACTCGTCTCAATATCCGACTTACAACCACAGCCCACGATGATCACCATCATAACAACGATCACCCTGTGATCTGCACCTTCAGTATCATATTATCTCCTCATTACCACAGTACGTACACTCTGCTGCCTCCAGTTTGTATGCTGTGTTGGTTCGTACGTTCAAGGGTAGCGGGATCCTCATTATTATATTAACTCGATGCTAGCTCATGATAAGTACCTACTGGATGCTACAATTGTCATCTGAAAGCAGTAAACTCACAACACACATGTATAGTAACCAAATCAATTTTATTAATCATTCAAAAGAAATAGATGTATCTGATAATGAATCAATAGAAATAAATGTAACTATATGAATTCTCATATTCTTTTATAAACATTAGTAGGTAAGGTACTTAGTACCTTCAACCATAGTAGAAACAAATGTTCTAAAAAAAATATGGAAATGATTACTACAGAATATGTGAAGGAACTTCAAAGGTCCGTGAGGATGGTAAACTGCTAAGAATTTTAGTATCACGAGCCTACCAAATGAGACGTTAAATTTGACAGATCTACTTGATTTTTGGTTTAATAAAGATAATAATGCTCATTAAGATAACAATAAATTAGATCCACATAATTTGAAATCATATTTTGTCAATACGTACACTAGGACGGTAGTATTAAAATCCTCAAAAACTAATTTTAAATCATACCGCCAATAACAACAAAAACACGGCAAAACTAACTTGGTATGCTACAGCAGTGGTTACTTGTGGCTTTATTTGTTAGAACAAGTTGAAAAATGTTTGCATGAAGATGTATAGAACATTTTAATAAATTGAGAGGTGTGATTGAGCAATAATCGTTTTACTTTATTTTGCTTAATTAGGAAAACATCAGTTAAAACTTGACAGTGTAATAAACACGATCTACTTAAATGCACTATGGACTGTTTACATGTTTTTGCATTAGAAACATCATTTCATCACTATGTTAATGAAAACAACTAGAATAGATATCAGTGAATGCTTCTTGCAGTGCTGTCTAAGCAACTAAGTATCTCTGCTTTTGACTTGCATCCAAATCATTAAGAGAGATCTAGAACACTACGCAGTACGCACAAATAGCAAAATAGCCTCTAGTGATTTTGGCTGTAAGATTTTCCATCTGTCTAAACCAAAACTGAGTTGCCCGGAAGAAACCGCAGTAAGACGATAAGGCCACCATTTGGTTTACAATTTGTTATCTTTGTATTATTATTATTATTTCGTGTGTGATTGTTCCGTTCGTAATATTGTGTACAAATAAAGAATTAATCTATGTATCTATCAAACTAGGTACTTATATAAAGAATCTTCGACGTTCCCGGAAAAATGTAAAGAATGATGATTTCTACTCAGTCTTATGGCTTTATTGTCTAATTATGTAGAAGACTCAGAAAAGTATGTTCCTGATAAACTTTCTCTAGCACTCATCCACAATTTAGTTTGAATTTAAATTAAATTTGAGATTTAAGTTTGCCACTAAACTCAAATTTAAAAAGTCAAGCATAGTGAATTCTTTTAAATTAAGCTACATGTAACAAAAATAATAGACGAAATGTCCACTTGAACAAAGCTACAAAAAATAAAATAAGTAATAGGAAATAGTAAATTTTGGATATCTTTGCATACCTACATTGCTTCCATCCCGAACTAAGTAGCTCAAGCACTTGTGTTATGGCATTTGGGAACAACGACGGGGATTACCACATACAATCGGGCAGAATGTTGAAAAGTCCGCTTTAAACATACACCCGACAGGGAATCGAACCCGGTAGGTACCTCAGAGACAGCGGCACCCCGAAAACCTATGCGTACGTACACCGTATCTACAACACTGCTATGGAGGTTGTTAAGCTTATACCAGAAACTAATATTGTTTCCATAGTTAAAAGGTCTATAACCATCTAAGTGACACAGATCACAGTTTATAAAAGTATTACCCAATCGCAATCTTGGAATACTAAATTCGCGACTTTAATAGTGTGCTCTTATTCAAAAGTGAATCGTCATCATGTCTAATCTTATCAAGATCAGAAATACATCCAGTCCTGCGTAAAGGTCACCTGGGCATAGAAAAACAAACCTAGCTCATGGATATTGACCACTCATGAGAATCAAGATATGGTATGGATTTCGTATAAATGGAAACTAAGGTAATTATAAAAATCTTAACTAGGTAAGACAATAACCCCTACTCAAATTGTGGAGCATGTGGATACTTATTATGCAAGGAAAAAGAAATGATGCAAACATAATTTAGTATATAAATATCCTTATAAGTAAGTAGGTACTATGTTGCGATAATTAGAGCGCATATTGAGAATAATACTTTAAAGGTATCTACTGCTACAGCTGTGGTACCTACTAGATACTCAATGTCAAGCACGTAGGCAACTGTAGATTTAAAAGGCTTTTCATTCTTCCCTAAGGGTATTTTGATAACATCTAAATGATTCTATGAAAAGATAAGTTTTTATAGTTTTGTTTTGTTTTAGTTAGTTTTAGACCTTTACAATCATTATTTCAGGGGGTGTTACAATCAATTTAGTCGGTTATGCGTGATGAAAATTAAATCTTAAATAGCTTTATTCGATATGCAAATAAATAAACATGAAACATTTTAATCAAAACAACTTCAATACTTTCCCATAAACAAAATGCTCTGCATCATCTCAAATCCTCTTTGACCAGATTCAGCTACGAAGAAGGGTATTCCTCCTTCGCTCAAGACTCCCCTGGGTCGGCCACGTCACCCTAGAGGCCTACCAAGCGGCGCACCAGGTGGCGCGGGCCGTATTCGTCCTCAGATGCTATTTACCTTGGAATGTATACATTATTCATCGGCAAAAGATCGTTCCGTGTCATTCTATAATAAAATCATTAGGTTATCAACACAATATGCCCTTCAGGAAAATTCATGATTCATACTGTTCACTAGCTACAGTAGCTACCTACATCCTTTATTATTTACAAAAACCATTTCTTTTATTAAGAGCTACCTATCTAGTGCAAAAATGTAAAATGAGTATTGTAAAAACAAGAATAAAACGTTTGAAATTATCTTTGTTCTGTTGTAGTTTCATTTAAATCTAATAATCTTAAAAGTGGCCATACGGGTAGTAAACCAGTATGAAATATAAGTAGGTACTCATTTAACCAGCCTGTGAGAAACGTACTCACTTAACATTTGAACATATTCAGACGAATGTATGCCACCAACATACATCGTTCGTACTCTAAAATCCGGCGAGTGTATGCCACAAACATATACCGCCCCCTTAATTCCGACGAGTGCATGCCACAAACATACATCGTCCCCTAATATCCGACGAGTGTATGCAACATACATACATCGCCCTCTAATATCCGACGAGTGTATGCAACATACATACATCGCCCCCTAATATCAAATTCAATTTAATGCATTTCAACAAACTAATTCAATGTATCTCTTGTAACCAGTGAGCATGCATAGCTTGCTCACTCAACCCAGTGAACACCTTATATTTGTTCGCTCATCATTAAAAATTAAAAATATTCACATTAGAGATATCCAAATTCACATAAAGACTTTCATATTTAAATATTTAAAGATACCATATTAAAATATTCGTATTTAAACTCATATTCATAGTTCAAGCAATTTATATTGCTATTCACGGTGTTCATATTAATTTAATCCACAAAATTTGTACCTATTAATTAATATATCAACAAATAGAAAGCCAGAATTCAATTGTAAGCAAGTAATACGTACCTATTAAACCAATCTTACCAGGTAACGTAGGTAACCAGTAAGCATACATGACTCACTCAACCCAGAGAACAACACGTTCGCTCAATACATTAAAAAACAAAGCAAAATTTGTAATAATTAATTTTAATAATATTAAGATAAATGAAATGTAAGCAACCAATCATAAATTATTCTTACTCTTTACTACTTCTTACTAGCTTCATAACTTATAGTTTTTAACCGACTTCAAAAAAAGGCGGAGGTTCTCAGTTCGGTTGAATTTTTTTTTTTTTTTTTTTTTTAATGTTTGTTACCTCATAACTTTGTCAATTATAAACCGATTTTAGAAATTCTTTTTTGGTTTGAAAGCATATAGTTACAAATTGGTCCCATTGTTATACGGTCAGGATCTGATGATGGCATCCTGGAGAAATCAAGGGAACTCTTCAAATATTATAGGCACACCTATAGCGATTTTGGTATTTTCTTAAGTAACTCGTGCATTTGCTTTCGGTAAGCACCATTTGGTGAAGAGTAACTGATGATGAAGACCACATATGGCCATCGAAAACATTAATTAAATACTAAATATGTTACGGGCGCAATACGATTCCTTTAAGGTTCATAAGTAATTTTCAAGTATTTGCGACTGGTAGTCATCATCTCACGATGATGAGCTGGTGATGGAAGGTACAACTCCTCAATAGTTAGGAGTTGGAGGATAATTCTTTAAATATCGTTGATACGTAAATATTTGTAGTTGTTACCGTTCAGGTTATTTAGTTAAGCTGATGATGGAAGGTAAAACTCTTTAACGCTTAGGAGTTAAAGTATGTTTTTAAGTACTACAAGCGCCAATAGAACTTTAGGTTGTATTCTTTCAAGTAATTTAGGTTAGCTGATGTTGGAAGGAAACTGCATAACAGTTAAGAGTTGGAGGGTGGTGCTTGTCTGAGTTCTAATTTAGATATGGGCTATAGTCGTTGCACATTGAGCTACCCTTGCTCATTATGCGGTTTCTTATAGTAGATTTCTTACACTAAAAAAGGAAAAATAAACAAAATTTTTCAAAAAAAATTAAACCGCCTTCAAAACAAAACTGCAAACAAAAACTCATTTCCCAAAAACACGTAAAAGTGAAAAATAAATTGAATCATTCAATTCAAAGTACGAAAATGCGGGACTTTTTCTAATTAATCTTGAACTTACTGATCTGATTGAAGTCGGTGTCAAGCCGAAAGTAACAAGAACGAATACTTAAAATTCAATTTCATTTCATTTCAAAATAGTGAAACAATAATAAACAATATCTCATGCGCAGAGTGGTGTAAATTGTAACCTATCAAATACATATTAATATTAATATCTATTTGGCTTGACACCGACTTCAATCAGATCAGTAAGTTCAAGATTAATTAGAAAAAGTCCCGCATTTTCGTACTTTGAATTGAATGATTCAATTTATTTTTCACTTTTACGTGTTTTTGGGAAATGAGTTTTTGTTTGCAGTTTTGTTTTGAAGGCGGTTTAATTTTTTTTTCTTTTATTCACTGTTAGTATTAGATACCACGTTAAAACATGGATTGTATGCAAAATTTAGTAGCCATAAGTGATTTTACTCTGTGCAACAGTAAGGGCTATCAAAACTTAGCACTAATTACTTAAAACATTACATGTAGGTACACAGCCAAAACTGCCAGTGCTAGCTCCATGTGTAAGATTATAAATAACATAAACAGCAAGTACTCTAATAATATAATAATGCCAATCATCTCCATTAATTCTGTACAATCCACATTTAATACATCATGTAAATTAAACAACAACAATCAAGATATTATGCCAGATTCATGGTACGCTATGATCGTGCCATACGAAAATATCTACTACATACCCGCGTTTAAAATTATGTAAGTATAATCGGAGGGTAGCCGACCGTACACGAACACAATTAATCAATTCAAATAAAAGTGTGATCTAGTTTATGTCCGTTCCGTCGGAGAGTAGCCCCGACCATGTACGGAACACAATCCGCCACACAAATATTCCAATTTTAACGCTTTAGATTCAACTAACACGATCGGAGAGTAGCCCCGAACACGAATTAGTAAAATCTTAGTACTAAGCTACGCATATAGACTTTTTAAATTATGTTAGTATAGTCGGAGGGTAGCCCCGACCGTATACGAACACAATCAATTAAAACACAAATGCGATTTAGTTTATGTCCGTTCCGTCGGAGAGTAGCCCCGACCATGTACGAAACACAATCCACCGCAAAGGTATTTAAAATGTCATTTAGATAAAAAAATACGCATTAACATGGAATCTGGAATATTTATCCTTTCTCTGCGTGAAGAGAATAAAATAACTCGTTTGGCATTACTATAGCACAGAATAAGCAAATTATTCTTATTATCAGGTTTAGAAATAAACTTACGTGGGTACTTTACCGCTTCTGAAATATGAAGAAAACGCAGACTCCAGATAACACTCATATAATTATTGATCCAACTTACAGGTACAGGCATAGTACAGGTATAACAATATAGATACAGTCGACGTCTTAGTGAACTTATCCCCTCGAGGCTAGTTTGAAGAATGCCCTCTCTTTGCTCGTTAATCGGGCTCAAGCCTAGCTACCCCCACCGATTTTACCACAGATTAGCCTATTAAATTTAACAAAATGGCGGCAAGAGACGGCATTACCAGTGTTGCTATTAAAAAATAAGAAAAACCTTCTAAAATCATGACAATCTAAGATCTTTTAATTTGATTATTCATTGTAAACTTTTGCCAGAATTGATCTTTCACAGGCTTTTGAATAATTCTGTTTACATTCGAGTGGCGATCTTGTTTTGATGCTAAAGTGTTTGAGGTTTTCAAATAATGTTTTTTTTTTAATTTTAACAATAACTCCATTATAGGTATTTTTAAAGAAAAGCTAGCTATTTTAAATAACATTAAACATTTAAGTAGGTAAGTACTGAAAAAAAACAACTATTCTCGTCCGCCTCTCGTCTCGAGTTGTGACGTGACTTAAGACATGTTCAAGAAGTAGATATTGTTTTTTTAATAAAATGAAAGCGTTAGAAATGCAAAAAAAGCCATTCTAAAAACCATTCTAAGTATTATGAAATTATATTAAATTACGTCACAAACATAACGTTTATTATTCTCACTCAAATGTCTGCGGCCCTACGACAAGTTAACTCAAGTTAAGAGTTAAAAAATATTCGCCAAGAATTCGTGGAAAAGAATGAAAGGAATATAGACTCGTTAATATTCGTTACGTTATTTATTATAAAAAGAAGTCATTTGGGTTCTGTTTTAACTATTTTGCTGGTTTTTTAAAGTTTATCGTATTCAATAAAAACAATATTGGAGTATTCAAAAAATAAAATAAAAGAAAACTCTTGAATAACTGGAGAAAATCATCATCATCAATAAACATTTGATTGTAGTGGCGGCACGAAAACTAATCCGTTTGAAGCTGTCCAAGGAATTTACGTAGTACTTATAAATTCCTTGAAGCTGTCAAAGTGCTGCTGTCAAATATCTATCGAATTTTTGTTCCATAATAACTTGGCGCGTGTCAATATCTGGAACTAAAATTATGGCATGGGAATAAGGGCGTTTGTGCACTACCACTGAATTTTACCGATCCGGAAAAAAACAGATGCTTGTATTTAATTAATTACTAATATAAATGATTAATTATTAAAATACAAGCATCCGATTTTTTCCGGATCGGTAAAATTCAGTGGTAGGGCACAAACGCCCTTAGGCCTATTTTGCCGACCGACCACGACGATCAGCGTCCTCCGACAGACGCCAAGATTTTCTGCGGACTTTGATACGATCACGATAACAACAGTTTTTCATGCTGGGCTATAAGTACATAAATATTTCAATGACATTGACTCCAAAATAAAACTCCAAAAACTGTATCATTTGAAATCCAAACAAGAGTTCATTAACCTTTTACGCAACCGAACAATACAAAAATCGCAAATCAAATTCGTTTAAGTCTTGTCTCGTCACAAACGCTGACTGTTTTAGTATTAACGTCACGCTGATTATACAGACGCCGGGACAGCCAAATCCGAGACGTGACGACGTAAAAATAAAATAAAAATATTGTTGACACGCAACAGTCATGCGATTACGCCGTGATGATTCAAATCGTAGCTTTCAGTACCCCTAGTGTAAGTTTTTATGTCAAGCAAACGATTCCGTATTTATGTCAATTTGTATGAAAACTGTATTAGCGCCTCTAGCGGCGAGTAGCGCGCTTTTATAGTTTTCATACTAATTGACATAAATACGGAATCGAAATAGTTTGCGTTTTTTGACATAAAAACTTACACTAGGGGTACAGTTGTATTTGCCGTGTTTATTTTCAGTCTATTTATTGACAAGTGAATATTTTATGTTTAATATTTTATTGAAGTACACTTGTATGTTTGTATTATTTATAGGTATATACTTAGTTCAATTGATTACAGAGGATTACATATTAAAGTCCCTCCCATTTAACAGTTTTTCCACGTTTCCATTTATAATTTGCAATGCATTTCCATGAAAATGAAATGAAGGGGAAAATAATAATGTACCTACACAGCAAACATTTATTTTGAAAAGCATTTCACCCAATCCCTTAATGGCCCTCGTAACTTCAATTAGTAGCTCTCTGATATTCTAATTAGTGCTTCTTAATGTTGTAAGCAGATTGTTCTGAATGCGGTTTGGAGGGACTGTTTTATGCAATGCACTTGAAGTGAAGATTTTGCATATTTTAAGGACGAAAGTGTGTGCTTGTATTAAAGAAGAGCTGCTTACTTTGTATATAATTAAAACAGTAATAACTGTATTAAATTTGTGCTTCTATGTTGTAAGCAGATTGTCTTGAGTGCGGTTTGGAAGCGCAGACTTGAGAACTGACTGATTTATACGTTGCACTTTAACCATAACATAAGATGCAGAATGTTTAATGGCTTTAATTAGTGTTTTACCATAACGGCGTGACTTAGGTACAAGGTCAGCAATTTCTTTTACATATAGTAAACATAACTAGTTAAGTAATGGATAATTCACAGCGATGCCGCTTCTTGAGCCATGAACCAACATGTCAGAATTTTTAGCAAAAAAAAGGCTCAAGATCTTTAATTTTTATTCCAAGAACATAATTTTGGGTCTAGAAATGGGTCCATAAGCTGGGCAACAGAATTGTCTCTTAGGATGATAAAATATAGGATGTGAATTGCCTAAAGGCCCCATGGCGTAGTAGATGATCTCACAATTTTATTTAGTAATTTCCAGTTCGAGTCTGCTTAAAACATTTAACCAATGATGCTGGGGCCAAACTATGGGGATATGCCGATGTTCAACTTCGCTTGAATTGTCGCGAGAATTATTGCTTTAAATTTATCGCCCTAGTGTGGCCGCTCGATCGCAAAAATTCACGCGATAATCGCCACTTGGACTATCGGCATAAGGCATACGGTGTAGTGAATGCCGTAGTAAAATTTTCGCTTTAATTATCGCGAGAACGTGGCCACACTGTGTTGGAATTTGGCAAATCCCGATGTCTATTGGCGTATTCCCGTAGTGTGGCCGCAGCATCAGTGATGTTCACCATAGTGGAAATCGGAAATGAAAATGAAAATTAAAATGAAAATGAAAATGAAAAAATGTTTATTTCAACAAAAATAGATTAGATTATACAGTGTACATACCAGCAACAATATTTATGTATCCTATTTTGTTGTAGTGATATATCAACATTAAAGTTTACCTGTGACATCAACACCAAAATTTTTTGTATCGTTGATGCCAGTACGATTAACAAGAAAAATAGCCTCATCTTATCCTAGAGTAACATAAAATAAGTTAATAATTGTAGTAAATTTTGTTTTTTACTCTGACTGTTTCTGAAACATTTCTAGCTAATATAAGTACCTAAAATATAATAATGCAATGCTAGTACCTATCTATTTTATCCCGTCAAACTAAGCCATTAAGCGTCTGACATTATTTGTTTGCAATTAAACACGCATATACAATTAACCCGACAGCCACAGTTTAGATATTAACGAATACACAAATTGGCACTACTGCACCTGAGATGCCAATTTACTGCGGATGACAGACATTAATGTTTATTCTGTGAACAGGTAGCGCTACCGCTAATTAAGAATGCGGCGATGTATATGATAAGGTAGGTAAGTAATATGATAGTTATATGTATAAAGAACCATTGATTTGATAGACTAGTTGAGAAAATTCAAATGTCGTCAATTCTGAACAATATCCTAAGATATCTCTTGACTTTCAAATATGTTTCCAAAGAAAGATATTGAGTTTAAAAAATCGAAAGTAAACATTTTTTTTCTCAATATCTACATAAAATATAACCATATTAAGTCTGATTGGCAGATTCTAAGGTTTCATAAAGTGTCTTCCATTCCCATCATATTACGAAAAGCGGGATTTTTACCATGTTTTGGTAGTGTCGAGTTGATCTTAATGACCATGAAAGTATAAAAAGTCATTCATCATCATGTTACACAAAAATATTAAATAGTTACCTATATAACAACGAAATAGTCAAATGTTTGACTTCCGAATGTATTTCTTACTTAGCAACCGTGGTTGGGCATTGTTTTGCTAGCGGAAAGGTTTCTTAATCATTGAAGAGTAGCAATAATTCATTCCTAATAACAGAATCCGTAGCTATTGCAATTTATTAGGTACTGAATAATGATTTGGTATCTTCCAAAAACAATATCCTGTCGTATAAACGAAAGCGTAAAAAAATTTTTCGCATACCAGCCATGGGTGCATATTGTTTTACTAGCGATAAAAATTTCATACTTTCATAATCATGTAAGAGTGTCATTCATGTAAGAGTGTCATTCATTAATCTCTTATTACTTATTATCTAATCTTCTCAAAAGACAATATCCTATCGCGTAAACAAAATAGTCAGAAATATGACTTCCGAATATATTTTTCACATAGCAGCCGTGGGTGTCTATTGTTTTGCCAGCGCAAGTGTCGCCGCTGGCGATTTGCCAGAGCGAATGCGGACCGTGAGCAATCCCCCTAATAACCGTGCATCGGTTAATCAACCCGATACGAAGGTTGGAACCGATCGCCGACGATGCGCTATGTAAACGAATGACTCACCGAATGCGATTGTTTTTCGGATATCTTGCCGCCGAATCTAATAACATTATCCGAAGTCAACGTTAGGCCTCATTTCCACCTGCAAGTAAGTCTTCTGCGATAAACGTCCGACAGTCTGTAAGATAGCAACTTGCAAGTGTAAACACACTTGCAAATTGTAGTTTACACTTGCAAGTTGCTATCTGACAGACTGTCGGACATTTATCGCAGAAGACTTACTTGCAGGTGGAAATGAGGCCTTTTGAAAAGCCCGTGGCGCTGTGGTTAGCGCGTTCGGGCTGCGATCGTAGAAGTTAAGCAACTTACGCAATGGTCGGTCACGGGATGGGTGACCAAAAATTTAGGTATAAACTCGAGGTCCTCCGTGCTTCAGAAGACACGTTAAGCCGTTGGTCCCGGCTGCATTTGAAGTCGTTAATACCCACCAATACGCATTGGGCCCGCGTGGTGGGTCCATTCTTCTTATCCATCTGAAGGCCTGTGCCCCAGCAGTGGAGACTTATAATGGCTGATGATGATGATGATGATGATGAAGTCAACGTTATCGTAACTTCATGTTAGTATTGTACTCGTATCTATTGGCTTCCACAAGCTTTACGCCCGCGGCGTTGCCCGTGTGGACAACTCGACGTTTTCCCCCGGACTGTGATATTTTTTCGGGATAAAAAGTAACCTATGTAACTTTCCAAACTATCCCCACGCCAAAAATCACGTCGTCGTGTAAATATTTACAGTGATATTTTTAGTTGATTACTGTAAATATTTACCATGTAAGTTTAAAAAGTTATATCATTTTACAATATCCGTGGCAGCTATCCAATGAATCATCATCATCGGCCATTATTAATGTCCCCACTGCTGGGGCAAAGGCCTTCCTTATAAAATGAATAAAGGAATGGGCCATGAATAAGAAGAATGAGCCTGCACTGGGCCCGCGTGCCCACCACGCACTTACCTCTATTATTACACACTGGACACAGCTAATTTTGTGTGGCAATTTGAAGCGCCACTACGAGTGTCCCGAGAACTAATTTTGATATAATCATTACCACAGTCGACATAAGAACATCAGTAATTTTAGTTACATGGACACTCGTATCTGCCTACAGCTCCAAAATGGCGATACTCAAATAGCCACAAAGATATTATGACAGCAGCCAATCCAGTGTGTAATAATATAGATCAGTGCTACCACGGGTTGGTAGGTATAAACACTGCAAATGCAGCCGGGACCAACAGCTTGACGTGCCTTCCGAAGCACGAAAGAGCTCGAGATAATAAATTTTTGGTCACGCATCCCTTGACCGACCATTCCGAAAGTTGCTTAACCTCAACGATCTCAGGCCGAGCGCGCGAAGCACTGTACCACGGGCTTCACCGAATATCTAATGGATAAAAGCATATAAAATGTCCGAAGCGCGATTGAAGCGCGTCCGCTTTCCATACCGATGCGCTGGCGGAATTTTTGGCGCTGCCCTGACGTCACGTCCCCGTAACGTAACAGAGCTCGCGTGATCTCCCTACTAATTCTCCACGTGAACCTTCAGGACTTCGACCAAACAACCCTGAACTCACACGACAAATCGAACCCTTAAAAAGCTAAAGGGAGCAAGGATCAAGCACAAATGGTCGGATAATTTTAAATGGTAATCGCCGACTATTTGGTGCTAGATGTAATTGGCAATACGACGCAGTCAGATGGCGACCTGATATCGTCTTTGAATAAAAAAAATATAATCAAAGGTTTTACATTTAAAGTTTTCACTTTATTGCATTGACTGTACCTACATTACCTACATAAAAAAACAAAGCTCATTACAAGATTTTATTAAAAGTAACGCGCAAAACACTTAAAAAGGGAGAAAATGACGTTTGCAAAGAAAAATAAATTAGCTCATTAATTTTTAACAACACCGAGTACACCCCCAGGAAAATTATGTCGCGAAGGGAAATCTCAGCGACAAATTACTCAAGGTTCGCAATTCGCATTGGGTGACGTCACGAAATAAATGTACCCAATTCGGAGTGACAGACGTGAAACAAACAAACCTAAGGTATGATTTCGATGTTGGCGACCGCGACCGGCAACTGCGGGACCGACTACGTATTAAATGCTAGCTACGCCGACTAGTCGTGCCATGCAGTCGCTTGGGTTGTTTTGGGTTTAATTAAAATTCATATCTACGGTAACGTTAAGAGCACGATCTTCGAAATTAACCTATTTTTGATTTAAAAGTGAACAATCAAATATTCTTTATTTTATAAACTATCTTGTTTATTTTGTGGCTAAAAACACGATATTCGTATCGTCACTCGACTATAAAAAATTTCAAAAGCAAAGAAATGTTTCATTATCTTTTTTTTATATTAAAGGTACATAGATTATTAATCTCTAATTCACGAATAATATATCTTAATGACATATAGAAGATTATGCTCAGGTTACTTTTTCAAAAATGAATTTATGCTCAAAATAACAAGAAAAGCATTGAAAAAATTAAAAAGTGAAGTTATTTTCTTTACTCTTCACGCATAAAGAAAAAGTCAAAGACAGAGTTTTTGGAAGATTTTGCCCTTACCCGTTGGTTTGTTAACGCACGTGACTGTAATTCGTGTTAACGTAACCGACTGTTGGTGAACTCGGGTCTAAGCAGTGGATCGCGCGACCCGGTCGTGGTCGCCGACATCGGAATCGTACCTTTAGGCAATTGGCAGTTATTCATATGCTTCCAATCGGACGTAACATTATATACCTATTTTAAGAAGACCCTTGCTTGTGGAAAGGTTTCAATAAGTATTATTTACTTCAATTACACAGGGTGTTTGTTTAATGATGGGACATACTTCAGGGGGTGAAAGTACCCATCAATACAAACAACTTTTACTATGGCACCAAATGCGATATCACGAAAAAAAATCGGCTGCGGAACATAGGCTACTTTTTATTCCGGAAAAATATCACATTCACGCGGGATAACGTACGTGTAGTTCAAGCGGGCAAAGCCGCGGACGAAAGCTAGTTTATAATATTATTAAGATTGCATCTGCTATTTCTCACAACCTACAGCATACCAGTGCTGGTTATCAAAGCAATCTAATGCTTATGTAGATACATAAATATTACAGCGATAAAACCCTAATGCAAAGTGTAGCTAACCGGGTGATTTTAGTTAATGACCAGCCATTTGTTAGAGAGAAGGTCTTGGAATGCGCCCGCTGAAGTAAACTTAGAATGATCAGTGTTGCAAGGTCGGGCAGAATCATCAATCTAAATTATCCTTTAGGCTGTTTTCCTTGTTTTGTTTTGTAAGTCTTCGAAGCTTTTAAATCATATAACGTTATGTCCTTTTCAGTGAAAACAGGGATAATTATTTAGAATGAACACTGATAGGAATGTATGACTTTGCACCCTTTTTTTCTGTTGCGCTAGCACTACCCCAAGCTTGAAAACACTCGTATTACTCAAGAAATCGTATTATTTTGTGTCAAAACGAGTGCCACTACGATCGTTTTTGAAGCTAAAATTCAATAGGCAGCACTTTGACACCATATGGTAGCAATTTTTGCTTACAATTTTGATGATACCTATGATTATGATAACAAGACAAAGAGGTTTTCGTCACTGACCTCTATTGTTTTCGTGCTTGATGTCCGAAATTGCCAAAATCAAAACTCAAACTAACGTCAGTTTCACTTAATATGCACACAAGGACTAGTCGTGTCGTAAAGCTATGGAATTGGCTATTGTTTCAAAGTAAATTATAAAACTTATTCACTTAAAACCACTAAAAAATTTAAGCATTTATTCATCCACAGTCATATTTTCATGTTTATTGATTAACCAACTCTACGCTATCAAAGGCACTGTTCACTTAATTTAGTTCAAAAAGGCTTTGTCTAATTACTTCGAAAGAAAACAAAAGCTAGCAGAAATATTGCCGCTTATTTTTCTGTACAGTCGTACATACAAACGGCAAAAAGTAAAAATGTTAGCAAGGGTTGCCACTAAAACATTCAAGCGTGGGTTGCCCGCACACTCATTGTTTTTATTATAAGCAAGCGTACCGCGTTCTTTCCGTTAGAATTATGATAATGCTGCCTTTTGAACGGATACGATTGTGAAAAGGCACACGGCAAGTAAACCCGCTTGCGATAGCGATAATCACAAAAAGGATGGATGGCATTGTGTCATTAAAAAAAGGTTCATAAGTTTTTTTATTTTATTTTGCATTGGAACTCTGTGGTGACGTATGTTAGGACTCTGGGGGCTTATTGTGTTACTCAACATCTATCGCGATTGCTTTCAAGACAGTTGAAACAATATTTTTATTACTGCAGCAATGATTCGTGATATATATTGGAGTTACACAATAAAGAGGCGGGCTTATATAGGATGAACTATTGTAAAAAGAAATGGTGTAGCTTGCATCACCCCTAGTATGAAAAACTATCGTAAGGGTAATCGAATAGTAAACTATACCGTCCTTCAAAAGCTGTCAAAGTGCTGCTCAGATGTCTAATATTTATTGAATTTCTGCTTCTTATACGACCGAAAGATGCCCTCGTTTTCATAGAATATAATACGATTACGATAATGGTCACCATAACGACACTTTTTCTTGCTATATGTTCTTTAAAATCAATCAAACTAAACTGAAATAAACTTGAAATAATTAATAATCACACCGTATCATTACGCAATAGTGAAAGCAGATCGTTGTCAACTTCACGCCTGAATTTCACAAATTAAGTAGGTAATAAAATATATTCCCGTGAAATTTTAGCATCTGCGGTTATTGCAAGTTAATTAACGAAAATTATAAGCTCAGCGATTATCGCATTAAAAGCTAATTAGCAGAATTTTGTGTATGAATAAGTCTGACTGTTTTATAAAAATTGAAACACAAATTAATTTTCATCAAATTAATCTTTTGATAAAATTAATTCTTATTACTATTGTGTTGTATAGTTTTATGATTTATTGGACTAGTTCATATACTATCGCTGCCCAAAAATGTATTATCTCGAGTTTATAATACGTGCTTCAAAAGACATAGGTAATAAGCTGATGGTCTCGGCTGCATTTGCATTGGTTAATAATACCCCTCAAGTGCAATGGGCCCGCGTGGCGTGTCATGGTCCGTTCTCCTTATCCATCTTTAAAGAAGGCCTGCATCCCAGCAGCGTGGAAATTAAAATGAATTATGATGATGATGGCACCTTGGAGAACGCCTATCTACCTACTTTATGACACGTCATTTGAAACGTTATAATCAAATTACTCGCGGACGAAGTCGCAGGCGGCCACTAGTATTAAATAAAAAGCTAGAAATATTCTTTACATGCCTGCAATTACCATTGAACTCTTTAAAAAATATATTATTATATTTGTCTGACGTCGAGACATTTTCTGTTTCTATAGTCTTTGACAATAAAAGAATAGGTAAGTAATAAAAAAAAACATTCCTTAGACTGGTTTATTTACTTTGCGTAGGCTAATTTCAGTTTTCTTATGATTTTAATAATGTTATGCTAGGGCGTGACTTAATTTTCATACCCATAATTTCTGTATTAAATATTAAATACGTATTTTACATCTGCTTTTTACTTGGCGTAAGTACAAGGTTAACGAACGGTGACGCCTAATTTTTGTTTCATTAATAATTATTGCCAGAAATATTCTTCACTATTTAAAAAAATGTAGTACAATCATAGTACAATGAATACAACAATACGATACCGTTTCATGAAGATTGGCTTAAAGCTCGAATATCGGCCGTATTGGAATATGGAATTCCTACAAACCCGAGCTGAGTCTTTATTGCCGAGTTTTCCCGAACGAAAAGAGTTGCCAGTTACCCTCTTGATAAATTGTGTTGTTTTCGCCAAGCTATGCGGTGTTTGTTACAGAGCGGTCATGGTTAGATTTCTGAACGTAAGCTATTAGATTATTTGGGACATTTGGCGCGAAAACAGTTGAGCTTGGCGGCCATCTTTTATTATTTGCTGTCAAAAAGTTACATTTTTACAAGTATAGCTTTCCATAAGGCTTTGTAATTGAAATCTTAATTAAAACAAAAGAATCTAATTAAACATCACTTCTCCGTAGGTTGTAGGTTTCAAAGACTCAACGGAAATATTGCGAAAAGCAAACATTTAAATGAAATCCGAAAGCTATCTCAAGTTTTCGTTTTATTTGTTCGTCAAGTTTTCAGACAAAAAGGGCCGATCTATTATTACCGACGATCTTTAATTAAATACAGCTTGACATTTCAAAGAAGGAGGGCATGTTTAATTATATCGAACACAAATATCATTGGGGCAACAGTGAGACGAATGATTGCAGGTCGACTGTGCGAGAGGGAGGTGTGGTATAATTGGAATAGTGTGACAAGGACGGAGCTATGATCGTCCTCGTTTAGAAGCAATCAAAGCATTGTTGCGTTGCCACGTAATGTCAACCTGCGACAGATATTTGTTGTCTGACTGTCTGGAGACCTAGATGACTCAACCTGGTTTATAGTACAGCCCCTGTAGACAAGTGGCTTTCTATTATCGATATCGCCAGTAGAATAGAAAGAAAATGTATGGGATTGACATTTGCGATCGAAATGTCACGTGACCGCTAATGTCAATCCCATACATTTTCTTTTTATTCTACTGGCTAGAATAATTACGTATAAAAAGATAGTCTTCATACAAGCGCTCTGTCAAAAGTGAAGCACTAAACCGATTCACACTTTCGTGACGATTACTTGCTTGCGCTCGGCGACACATGGCGACACGCACACGTATACACTTGTAACTAGTTGTAACTCCGTAATGTACATTGAACACTCAGCGTTTGGAGTCATATCTGGCTCCAAAAAAAGTGCTTCAAAATAGGCGCTTGGACTTTCTTTCTATACGTTATTATTCTAAGTTTACTGGCGAATTCGATAATAGAAAGACAGTTGTCGAGGGGGGCAGGAACAGTTGTTCAGTAATGTTTTCGCTTCACATAATACCTATGTATTTAGATAAAACTCTTCCGTTACTGACTGACAGACAAGTCGAACCAACTGTGCACAAGAAACAGAAATTTGGTATATATGTTCCTTAGGGAGTATAGGGAAGCACTAAGAGAGGATTTTCGGAAACTCCCCCCAAAGGGGAAAAGGGGGTCCAAGTTTGTGTTAAACTTTTTTGAATATTTCAATTCCACGGGAAAGAAGTCGCAGGCGGAGCGCTAGTGTACATATTATTATCATGGATTTGGAAGTGTCAGTTGTTTCGTGGTTACTTTTAGTTTAGTAGATGGCTGATTATTAAGTATTACTTACTACATAGATATCAACTTTTTGTTATATTTAGGAAGTCTGTTGCTTTAAAAGCCTTAAGTATAAAATGTATCAATGATCTTGATTGTCATATTTTACAAGTAGATAATCAAAAATAATTAAGTAAGTAGGTAAGTACCACATTTTTTTTCACCTAAAATACCCTAATGAAAGCGAAATATAAAATCAAAGTCAGGTTTTAGTCTATATTTTGACTGAGCCAAAAAGGTTGATTTTGATTTAGCACAATGAAAAATTGAAAAATTCTCGAAGTTTAAACCAAAAAGTAACCATTGTCTATGATTTAACTGGAACCCAATATTTCAAACACTGTGTCGGATTATTAAACATCAAACATCTCTCGAATCCGAGGATTTACGGTACCAAAAAACGGAATAGCATTTATTCTTTAATTGAACAAAATTGCTCGGAAAATCTAATTCAAATCTCAATGCAATAATGAAACTCCGTTTTCATTTGAACGATAAAGTAAAAAGAAAAAAAATCTGCCTTCACGAATCATTGCGTCTGACGGCTCTGCATGGTGGTTAATTATTTTCTTGAATGAATTTCTGGCGAGCCAGCTATGAGATTAAAATGCTGGGTGAACGGACTCTCTTTTAGTTTCCGACTTATTAAAGTCATTTTTATTAAACTTATGAATCTGGAATATTACTTCAGGCGTTCTTCATTTGTCAATGTGTCTTTCTCAGCGTTTCTCAAAATCCTTGACCATAGGCTTTTCGCTAGTGTCCCACGTTTTTGGAGAGGAATGCTATTTTTGCCTGTTAGCTTTACTGCTCAATATTGGTTCTATTGTAGCAAAGAATAAGCTCAAAGAATAAGCAAGCTAAATTAGAAGTGGGCTGGCCACATCGCTCGAAGAACCGACGCGACGGCCGTTGGGGAAAACGAGTTCTTGAGTGGAAACTTTAGGCAAACGTAGCGTAGGGCGCTCTGCTACCAGGTGAAGCGACGACCTGCGAAAGATGGCTGGCTGTGAAGAGCTGAAGACCGTGCTCAGTGGCGTAAATTAGGCCTACGTCCAGCAGTGGACGAAAACGGGCTGATGGTGTTGATGATAATTGGTTCTAGTTGTTACCGTCGGTAGCCGCACACGAGCCACACGCGACAGCCACAAACGCCACCACTTGATGCTAGAAGAAGAAACGAGTGACGACTACCGGGGGCGGCGGCCGGCGTCAACCATGTGCGGCGAGTTCATTTAATATGATGTATGAAAACTACAAGAAATAGGTCGGTGGCGGCATTCTGTGGTTGTGGTCGGTGGTCCGTGTGCGGCTAGGCTAACGGTATGGTTCTCGAAAGAACGAAAGACGATAAAAAACAATAATATTTATTATGACGAATTTCCGGATGGCGGCTGTCTCTAAGCTACTTGTATTTCTAAACTCTTTGGTGTTTAGAAATAGGTATTTATACGAAACTAGCAAAGGAATGAGCACAGATAATATAATACTATGAATGAGTTATTGTTATTAAGGCATAGCACTAATTATTTATTCTGTGATCAAGGTCTCCCGCCATAGAATTTTACAAACTGCTGGACGTAGCGTATCTACCTCTTGGGCAACTAGCGAACTCACTAGTCGCGTTCGTCCGGTTCGTCAGTCATGAGTTCGCGAGTTGAATAGAGTGGAATCGAACAAGTGCGAGTCGCGTCGGCTGACTTGAAAAAATATACAAAAAAATACAGAAAAAAAACTCTATTTCTTCTCTTAAACTGATATTATTACAAGGTATAATCGAAAAATCTTTTATAAAGTTGCAAACAACGCAATACGTATATATGTAAGAGACTGGTACCTATCTGTACTAGGTGATACCAGTATTACAGTTACCAGCCTCTGCAACACTGGACCAGGCAAATATTTTATAAACTTACATATTATGTGATATGTTCAAATTTATTTATATGAAGATGTTTTATTGCAGTTCAACCTTCGTGTTATGTGTTTGTTTGGCTGTTTGTGTTGGCCTATTATTATTATATTGCTTTTATTTTAGAACTAGCGGCCACCTGCGGTTTCACCCGCGTGATTCTCGTTCTCGTGGGAATATCGGGATAAAAAGTAGCCAAGTTATTCCTTATTACATCAGCTACCTGCCAGTGAAAGTTCCGTCAAAATCAGTCCAGCCGTTTCGGAGATTAGACACATAGATTAGACAAATAGACAGACAGACAAAAATTGTAAAAAAAATATATTTTGGTATATGTACCGTATATACATATAATCATAATGCATGTAGTAAAAAGCGGTTATTTTAATATTACAAACAGACACTCAAATTTTGTTTATTTGTATAGATGTATAGATTATAGTCTGTTCGAATCCAATTTGGAAAAAATGTAAACAAACCTGTTCCATTAAAAATTCTCACACTTTCGGCCACTAAATGGATTTAAAAACACATTCATTAGTAATTAGAAGGTTTCAACTTATATCTCACTAATTTGTTCCAAAGATCGTAGTATGTTTATTATTTTTAAAATTTATTTGAAAATTTTAGGAAGAAAAGTGAGGTTATTTATCCCAAATTTATCCAAGCAAAAATCTTGTATTATCTGTGATCGCCATGGTGATCGCATAGTGCTTGACGTAAATGTCTATCAGATAATTCAATTATTAGTTCAACTATATCGATTGTTAATCGATGTTATGTAATCGAAGATAAAATATCTGTCTTGATAAAAATTATCACAAAAATCACAAATATTAAAAAAAAGTATATTCTCGGGTCCGTTAGGGCTGGGATATAGCGGAATTCCGTGCGCATAATTTGCTGAAACGATGTCATTGCTACTTTATCGTAAGTAGATTCTTATGAATATGATTCAGAAATTTATTGTACAACTTTTGACTTTAAATTTGAAAATATTTTTTTCGCTATTTATCAAGTAGGATAAATACAATTTCTAACGAGTGAGAATCGAGTCCGTGATCAGCAGCCGCGATCGAATCGCGATAACTATCATGCGTGTAACGTTTGCCAGCAAGTTAGCAACACTGTCTTCGATACGACCCGACCCGACACGACGCATTACCATGTTTTTCGGTAATTATCGATTGTTCACATTGGACCGATTACCGGTAAAAAACCGATTACCGATTACCGTTTTGCATACCCTAGCATCCGCCATACTGTTTATCTATTGATCAACCACATAGTTTATGACACTTTAAATACATAGATAAAATATAGTCAACTGAGCTTTTCATAATGTGAACAATTTGGTAGATTCGTAGACAAATGGCGATATAAGACACTTCCTGCGAGCTTGCCTTTTGACTTACTAGATGGCGCTGTAATATAATATTTAGGAGAATAAGCTTTTCTTATTAAATTTCAAAATAGTCTACAAAACTTTAAAGCTAGAAATTAATGAAATTATGTCTTTAAGAAATCACATAATATAGTAGGATAACAATTTAATAAAACAACATACTTACTTTGAAATTAAGAATTTATTTTCTTTTAACATTAAACTTCTAAGTCAGAATACAAAATTTAAACCAACCGATAGTAATAAGTATCACATAGATTTATCAAAACAATAACACACTTGGTGTTCGCGAGAACACCTTCGATAGCTCACGAGCGTTAGTCTTTTCGTTTCTAATTATATTTTTGGTAGGATGACAGGATAGTATGATCTCTCTATGAAGATAATTCCTGTGCCACTATTATGCACTCCGAGTTTCCAAATAATGTAGAAATGTCACTGATAATCGATGAGTTTGTACAATAAGAACACCAATAAATCAATGCATATGGAAAATCAGCATTTGCAGCCGAATGTAGTAGTAGACCGATCACACGCATAATAACTTCGCGCGCGGCCGACCGAATACTGGTGGCCGACGACTGCTGCGCCCGTCACAGCCGGGTCGCGGATTTGCGGATTACCCACATATTAAGAAAATACTATCCTGCCTGAAAACTTGGATTCATAATGTTTTCAACTTAACGCAGTGCTTTACAAAAAACATATTATTTATAAAATAATCCTTAAAAAATTCCGAGACTGAATTTGACGTTATTTTGACAAAATGTCATGGTAATTATTCTTTTTTATGGTTTAGCTCATAGAGTTTAAGGTGGGTTGCACCATCCTACTTTAACCGTAACTATAACAGACACAAACTAATCTTGAGTCAGTGGCCAAATGTAGAATTTATATATGTCGCAGGCGGATGGTTAAGTATGGCAGCATGTACCCCTCGGAAGTCCTGTAGAACACGTTATAGGTTAGAATTTATTTTTTAGTGACTCCTTCAACTTATGGGAAGATAAAATAGCTTACGGAAAAAATCCTCGGCCTAGGCGTTTAATTGAATGGCGGATTCAACCAGTTGGCTGCGACATATATATTGTATATTGTTACCTTTTTTAACCACTACGAGGTAGCACTTAACTTAACGAGGTAGCAGGACGTCAGCCTGTACGAGATTAGAATGGCTCTCAAGCAGCTCAAAAACAACAAGGCGGCGGGTGATGACGGAATCACAACAGAACAGATTCTGAGAGCGGGCGGTAAGCCGATACTTAAAGTCCTCCAGAAGCCTCCTCTTCAACTCTGTCATCCTCGAGGGCAAAACGCCAAAGGCATGGGGCAGAAGCGATGTGATGCTGTTCTTCAAGAAGGATTATAATACTCTCTTGAAAAACTACCGACCCATCTCGCTTCTGAGCCATATCTACAAGTTGTTTTCGAGAGTCATTACGAATCGTCTCGCTCGCAGGTTTGACGACTTCCAACCTCCCGAACAAGCCGGGTTCCGAAAAGGTTATAGTACCATAGACCACATTCATACGCTGCGACAAGTTATACAGAAGACCGAAAAGTATAACTTGCCACTATGCTTGGCGTTCGTGGACTATGAGAAAGCCTTTGATTCGATCGAGATCTGGGCAGTGCTGCAGTCTCTCCAGAGGTGCCAAATAGACTACAGGTACATCGAGGTGCTGAGCACCGACGATCTGGTCAAGGTCGCGGGAAGCCGCTGGATGCGGGCAGCGCAGGACCGATCGTTGTAGAGATCCTTGGGGGAGGCCTATGCCCAGCAGTTGGCGTCGCACGGCTAAAATGATGATGATGATGATGATTATGTACCGAGTTCTTTATTTTGTTTTAATATTTAAGATGTGATGGAAAGTGACCTTACATAATATATGTTCACGCCGCGCGTGATTCATTCATTCACGTGCATTCGTGGGTTCGCCGCCAAGCGCCGTCCGCGCAACACGGCACTCAGTTGGCCGTAAGCAGCCGCGAGACAAGTTCGTGTGTTTCTGTAGCGACGTGCCGCGCAAGGTACCTACCCATATTGGGACCGAGATTCGTTTTGCACCTACTAGGGCTCCGGTCGGGGTACGGACGTGTAACCCGTGTGTGTTCGCTTTGAAAAGCGCCGGGAAAGTTTTAGCGGCCTATTAGGGCATTGTGTAGTATAAGAGTGTTAGCTGTAAGAGTATCCCATCGGGGGTTGTGTGGAGATCGTTTTGCCAGGGCGCGCGCGCGCCGGCGAGACAACGTCAGCCCCCCTGGATTACGGACACTATTTCCTAGTAAGGTAGGATTAGTTTAATTTACTTAATTTTTGCATGGGAAACCTTCGTTTCAATAAACTGTGGAACACAGTAGATGTGGTCATCACAATTGTGCGTGATCATATTTTTGGTAGCAGAGCTTAGTTGATATAATTAATTTTCATATTAAAATTAACTACATAAAATTTCATAGTAAAAATAAAAAGCGTACCTAAAAAGAGTACCTAAAAATTATTTTTTTTTTGTTGAAATCTCGAGGGTATTTGAAGATCCCGAGACGATTTGAAGTACTAAGAAATTGTTCTAGTAAATTCTCGAAGCGAATGTTTCTCACTTGGTGGATCCGATAATAGATAGACACTTATATAATTGTTGTCACATACTAGTGTTTTGATACGAGTTTACTCGCCTAGATGTGTATATTTTTTTTTGTGTGTCCGGATTTATTTGACGAATAGTTCGTTCGAAAGTGTGTTTATTAGTATCACATACTAGTGATTTGATACGAGTTTACTCGCCTAGATGTGTATATTTTTTTTTGTTTGTCGGGATTTATTTGACGAATAGTTTCGTTCGAAAGTGTTGTTTATTAGTACCACATACTAGTGTTTGTTCCGAGTCCGCTTGCCTAGTTAAAAAAGTGGAACTAGTTTTAATTATTAGTAGTATTAAATTACGAGTATTATTATTAAAAATAGTTTTGTTTTCGTTTGTTGATAACGGTTTAGTAGTTGATTTGCGAGGTATGCCATACCGTTAATCCTATACGTTTTGTTTATACCGTTATATTGTTAGCCCTTGAAATTGGTAAGTTGTTAATAATTTATGAAAATAGTAGGGTCCGTGTATGTCGTCCGAATTTTAATTGTGTTTTATATTATCGTGACGCGACCTATTTCTATTGCTTTTTTTTGTTGATGTTTACCACTTTTATATTTCTTTGTTTGCTTTGTTTATTAAACGGATTATAAATGGCTCCTACGAATCCGACCGCCGTATCCAGGGCTGGCATCCAAGGAGCTTTGCGTTGGCTTGCTTGTGCGGTCACATTAATAGATCGAGCCGACCGGGTAGGCGCGTTGCTAGCTCGGTATGGCGGGCTGGCAGCTCGGCTGCAAGACCTGGAGCGCCACGCCATGGAGTGTCGCGCGCATTATTTGGAAAACCCCCCAGCTGATGATGCCGTGTCGGAACAGCTGGAGCAGGATGTAGCCCAGGCCTATGAGCTGGCTGACCAGGTCACGGAGGCGGCTGAGAGGGCCCTGGCTGTTCGGAAGGGGGAGCCGGTTTTGAGCGGGGAGGTCAAACCTACCCCGACGGCGTTGCTAGGCCGATTGCCTACTTTGGAGATTCCCACTTTTAATGGGGATCTGTCAGCCTGGATGGGCTTCATTAACCTGTTTGACAGCTTAGTGGATTCACGACGGGACTTATCCCCTAGTGAGAAGTTGGCCTATTTGCGCTCCTCCCTGCGAGGAGAGGCCAGCGCGGTAATCCAGCACCTGCTCATCAGCGACGACAACTACCAGGTGGCTCGCCAGCTTCTGGTTAGCAGGTACCAGAATGTCCGGTTACTGGCGGACACCCACGTGGCCACGATTTTGGCCCTCCCGCGAATCACGCGGGTACACCTGTTACGGAGGGAGTTGCTGAACCCGCTACTGTCAGCGGTCAACTCCCTAAGGCGATTGGACCTGCCGGTGGATCAGTGGTCCTTTATACTGCTGCACATAGTCCTCGCCAAATTGCCCGCTGAAATGAAGGGGCGTTTCGAGCAGAGGTACGGAGGCGACAGCGCCTCGTATCTCCCGCCCTTCGCGGACCTCCTTCGTTTTTTGGAGGACGAATGTAGGGTGACGGACCACCTGGAGCCCGCCCCGGTTCCAGGTGTTGGTCGTATGGTGGCGGCGAGGGAACAGCCCCGTCGCCCGACCAATCGCTATGCTGCCTTCCAGCAGTCCCCTCCCCCCGCACCGAGTGAGCGGTGCAGGTATTGCAGGGGAGATAGGCACGTGGTGCACGAATGTGCCAAATTTAGAGGCCTCCGCCCAGAGGGACGGAGGGCCGTTGCTAGACAGCGCCAATGGTGCTATAGGTGTTTGGGGGGACACATGCAGTCGGCGTGTCCCCAGACAGAGGATTGTCGTCTTTGCGGAGGGAGGCATCACCCCCTCCTTTGTTTGGACCGCAAGGACGCCGGGAGCGACCGGGGTTCGAATTCCTCGCGCACGGGCGGGGGCCCGGCAGCCCGGAACCGGTCCCCTAGAGATTCGGCGGGGCTTAGCCCCCCCGTTCAGTCCCCCCCGGAGAGGGGGAACTATAGGAGAGACGCCCCCGCCACGGGCGGGGGTAGGGGGGTACCACAAGAGTACGCCACGGTGGCGATGGGCACGGGCCCTATTTGCTACTCCCCCCCCCTAATGGAGAGGCCTCGATTGGGGTACTATGTACCGAGGCACGCCCCACACGGGTATTACCCTGCACCTAGGAGTGCTGTTGGTCGGGGCCAGTATGTACCCGATTGGGACCCGCTCGCCCGGTACGAGCGTCCCACATTTGGCGCGCCGACTCAGGCGCGAGGGGGACAAGTACCCCCCCAAAATTTTTAATGGCGCCCCTGTCGGACCCAACCACTCCTCCGGAGCTTGTGCTGTTGCCAACAGCCTCCGTGAATGTTTGGGGACCTAAGGGCAATGTTGTAACGGTGCGTGCCCTTTTGGACTCAGGTGCTCAGGGGTGCATAATGTCCAGGTGGCTTGTCCGACAGCTGGGTCTTTTGCTTGTGCCGCATCACGAAGCGGTACGGGGGGTGGGAGACTCGCGGATCCCTGATCCGATTGGTCGAGTTGAGTTCTCCTTCTCCCCCCACTTCACGCCAAGGCCGAAGATCGGTGCTTCGGCGATAGTTTTTGATAAGGTGGTTGGACCACTCCCGCAAGTGCGAGTGCCGCCATCCACGATTGAGCTGACGTCTGGACTGGCTTTGGCTGATCCTTCCTTCCACCGACCGGGCCCAATACACTTGTTGATTGGTGCGGATGTCCTCGGTCGTGTACTGTGTGGAAGCAAGCGAGTTTTGCAGACAGCCGCTCTTGTCGCCTTGTCCTCGTCGCTGGGTCATGTGGTGATGGGAAAGGTACCACAGACACCAGAGACCCCGTCGGTAGACCGCCAGACCATTGTCGGTTCTACTTTGTCCGACGTTCTCCAAAAGTTTTGGGAGGTGGAGGAACCTCCCACTGCCAAGCGGTTGGATCCGTTAGCGGAGGAGTGCGAATTGTTCTACCAGAACAACACTGGGCGCCTCCTCTCGGGTCGCTTGATTACCCGCTTGCCCTTCTTGGCGGTTCGCCCTCCTTTAGGGAGCTCCCGACCGATGGCCGAGAAGAGATTGTTGTCCATGGAGCGTAGGATGGCCAGGGATCCCGCATTCAAGGAGAAGTATATAGACTTCATGCGGGAGTATTTGGACCTTGGGCACATGTCCATCTCGCAGTTGGACTGGCGTAATGTGGAACATTACTTCCTGCCACACCACGCTGTTTTGAAGACTTCCAATGGGAAGATCCGCGTGGTCTTTGATGGTTCAGCGCCCACGTCAACCGGAGTGTCGTTGAATCAGTGTCTGCATGCGGGGCCGAAGTTGCATCACGATGTCTGTGATGTTTTGACCAACTTCCGCCGGCACGCTGTCGTCTTTGTGGCCGATATCCGCATGATGTTCAGACAGACCGTGATTCACCCGGAGGATAGACGATACCAGCTCATCCTTTGGCGTGAGGATCCCCACGATCCGATGTTGGCTTACGAGCTGAACACCAACACTTATGGTTTGCGGTCGAGCCCCTTTGTGGCGATCCGTTCGCTTTTGGAGCTCGCAGAGCGCGAACGGCTACGCTATCCCCGGGCATCTGCTCTTATTGAGGGGGGGGCCTTATTTGTCGACGATATCTGCACGGGGGCCTCGAGCTTAGATGAGGCTCTCGTCTTACGTGATGAGCTGATTGCGCTCTTGAGGGCTGGTGGCTATGAGTTGCGGAAGTGGCTGTCTAACTCACCGGACCTATTGGCAGATTTGCCTAAGGACCACCAGCAAGAGCCGCTCCTCTTTGAAAATCCGGAGACTCCAGACATGCTGTCTGTTTTGGGAGTCCAGTATCGACCAGTCCCGGATTTGTTCACATATAGATTGGAACTGCCAGACCCAAAGGTCTGGACTAAACGCACGGTGCTGTCTACTGTAGCCCGTACCTTTGATCCGAACGGTTGGCTCAGCCCTGTAGTGTTTTCGATGAAGTGCTTCCTACAGGAGCTCTGGGCTGCGGAATTGTCATGGGATGAGCCACTCTCTGGTAGCCTCCTACGAGAGTGGGTGAGGTTCGTGTCATCCCTACCCGACGTAAATCGGGTTTGTATACCGAGGCAAATGCTGCCTTCGGGAAAGTTTAAAGCCTCCCTGCACGGCTTTTGTGACGCGTCCGAAAGCGGATACGCGGCAGCCGTTTACATCCGAACGGTGGATGCAGCAGGCGTTGTCGCCGTACACTTAGTTACGGCCAAGAGTAAGGTCGCCCCCCTTCGGACTAGGCTAACCATTCCGAAGTTGGAGTTGTCCGGCGCCACTCTCTTAGTACGGCTACTCAATCATGTTGCCGACACCTTGGGAAACGGTGTCGACTTGGAGTCGATATTTGCGTGGTCTGACAGCCAGGTCGTCCTTTGTTGGCTGAAGAGTTCAGTCCACACCCTTGAGGTTTTTGTGGCCAACCGGGTCTCACAAATTCAGACTTCAAAGGCCCCGTTGATTTGGCGCCACGTACCGGGCGAATTGAACCCCGCAGATTGTGCCTCCCGCGGCTGCGAGGCGCCTGAGTTAGTGGACCACCACCTATGGTGGAGTCCATCATGGTTGTTACGGCCTGAGCGCTCATGGCCTGCCACCCCGGCTGTGGCCAGAGTCCCAGACCTAGGCATGCGTGTTCACGCCGTGGAGACGGTGGCGGCTCCGCAGATGGAGTTTTTGTTAGACCGCTACAGTTCTCTTGATAAGTTGCTCGGCGTGACTGCTTGGATTAGGCGCTTTGTGCGAAATTGTCGCCAGCCTCAGGAGAAATCGTTGTCTCCGGTCCTCGCCCCACAAGAGCGGCAAGACGCTCTGTTGCATTGGTTGCGAGTGACGCAACAGCGAGAGTTTGAACCGGAGCTGAAAGCCCTGCGCTCAAGTAAGCCCAAGTTGAAGGGACCCTTGGTGCGGTTGAATCCCTTCTTGGACAGTACCGGATTGCTGCGTGTCGGAGGTAGGCTCAGACATGCCAACCTGCCGTACGGATCACGCCACCCTTTGTTGCTCCCCAAGGATGGACCGTTAGTTAGACTGTTGATTACAGACCGACATGTAAAGAATGCTCATGCCGGTTGTAATGCTTTGACCGCGCTCCTCCAACGAGAGTTCTGGATTTTGTCAGCGCGGAGAATAATCCGATCCGTTATTTTTCGTTGTCTCCCGTGTTATCGTTTGCGCGCCGATACGATGCAGCCCCAGATGGGTGATTTGCCTGCCGATCGAGTGAACGAATCGATGCCCTTCTCAGGAGTTGGAACGGATTTTGCGGGGCCATTTACCGTTAAGACATCGCGGCTTCGTAATGCTAGAACGGAAAAGGCTTACTTGTGTGTATTTGTTTGTTTGGCCACTAAAGCGGTCCACCTGGAGGTGGTTAGTGCCCTCACCACAGAAGCCTTTGTAGCCACGTTGAATCGTTTTGTGTCTCGCCGCGGAATGCCGTCGTTAATCAGGTCCGATTGTGGAACCAATTTCAAGGGCACCGATAGGTATTTAAAGGAAGTTTGTGAATTTTTGGATAGGAATAATTTTGAGATCGGATCCACACTCTCTCGCAGAGGGGTACGATGGCAGTACTCCCCGCCATCCTGCCCCCACTGGGGAGGGATTTTTGAAGCAACTGTAAAGGCCGCTAAAACTCACCTTCGTCGCGTTATTGGGGAGACGGTCCTCACGTTTGAGGAACTCGCGACCGTATTTTGTAAGGTTGAGGCGGTCCTCAACTCGCGTCCGTTGTGTCCGTTGTCTTCGGACGCGAATGATTTAGAGGCCCTTACGCCGGGCCATTTTTTGATTGGCAGACCGCTTAACGCCTTGCCGGAATATCCTTATTCCGAAGTGGCCTCCGGACGGCTCTCGCGATTTGAATTGCTCCAGCAGCTTACGCAGAGTTTTTGGCGCCGTTGGCATCTGGAGTATTTGCACATTTTGCAGCAACGCGTTAAGTGGTCGGATAGGACGACCCCACCCAAGACTGGAGACCTCGTGTTGGTAAAGGATCCAAACCTGCCGCCCCTCCGCTGGCGTTTAGGACGCATTGTTCAGCTTCATCCGGGGTCGGATGGTGTGCCCAGGTTTGCCGAGGTCCTGGTGGGGGACTCTGTTTTGAAGCGAGCGATCGCTACCCTCTCTCGCCTGCCCTTAGATTGAGTTGGCGGACAGTTTGCTACTGTCCGGGGCGGGGGGATGTTCACGCCGCGCGTGATTCATTCATTCACGTGCATTCGTGGGTTCGCCGCCAAGCGCCGTCCGCGCAACACGGCACTCAGTTGGCCGTAAGCAGCCGCGAGACAAGTTCGTGTGTTTCTGTAGCGACGTGCCGCGCAAGGTACCTACCCATATTGGGACCGAGATTCGTTTTGCACCTACTAGGGCTCCGGTCGGGGTACGGACGTGTAACCCGTGTGTGTTCGCTTTGAAAAGCGCCGGGAAAGTTTTAGCGGCCTATTAGGGCATTGTGTAGTATAAGAGTGTTAGCTGTAAGAGTATCCCATCGGGGGTTGTGTGGAGATCGTTTTGCCAGGGCGCGCGCGCGCCGGCGAGACAACGTCAGCCCCCCTGGATTACGGACACTATTTCCTAGTAAGGTAGGATTAGTTTAATTTACTTAATTTTTGCATGGGAAACCTTCGTTTCAATAAACTGTGGAACACAGTAGATGTGGTCATCACAATTGTGCGTGATCAATATATATTATGTTAAAGTCACTTTTCAATTTGTTATGTGATGATGATGATGTGTTAGTGTGAAATTAAAAAAATCCCGCCTGAAAGCTACTTATAGGGCTCGTGGTTTTTTACTAAGTATTACATTTTTCCTATGCATAAAAATAATTTAAAATCTTAATTTTTACTCGGTTCAATATAAGCCTTTTATTTCTCTATAATCGCGATGAACACCGTCATCTCTCGAGGCTTGAGAAGTAATAAACTAAAAACTCTTCACTAACGCGAAGATCCAACATAATAGCATTCAATTAATCGAATCGAAGCAATCAAATTATTTATCGATTTATAAATGGTATAATGTTTACCACATCACTAAATAGTCTATGGTCAGAATAATGGCGTCTTTGTTTACATTTTTTCCAAATTGGATTCGAACAGACTTTACAAACAGACACTCCAATATTATTTATTTGTTACAAAACCCTTGGTTATTTAGGGTGTCCGTCGTTGATACCTAAAAGTCCGGATAAACTTTCTGGCCAGTCAGGCTTTACAGTTTGAAGACCGGGCAACCCTAGCCATAACATTTATAAGCATTACAACTAGCATGACCTTAAAGAACGCGCATTTTAAAGCTCTCAACCTCCTGAACCGACAGATATATACAGATAAATGCAGCGATAACATTGGGCGCGCGTCAGCTGCGCTGCAGACGCTGTCGCTTTATCTCATACAATTAAGCTATACGACGCCAAAACTCCGCGTCGTCGTCGTCCGTTCCGCCTCACTCCCGTTTCGCAGACGCTTGGTCAAACCTGTTTGGCCAGATCTTTACTTACCACTATGCCATCATGAAACAAAGGATGAAAATTTCAATTCCAGCCACAACTGCAGAAAGTCTTCAAAACAAAACACAAACTACGCAAGAATAAAGCAAGGATATTCTTTAAAAACAAAGTAACTACACGCACTGACCGCAGGCTGGCTCTATAATTAAATATCTTTCCGAGTTCAAGCAGAACTAAAAAAGTGCAGTTCTATGAAGGCATCTTGAAATAGGGCTGGCAATTCATTGATATAAAAAAAAACCACGAGTTGCACTCCGGGACTGCCGGCAGAAGTGAAAAAGGCTCCCTAGACTTACAAAAAAAAAAGAAAATTGACAAAAAAATACGGACAAGATTTGAACCGAGGTCTTCTGGCTTCAATGCCTCCCGCTTTATAACCTGAGCTATCACAACTTTAAAAACGGTGGCGAAAATTGCCTTCGTATTCTAATGACATTGTAACAGTTTTTCGCCTTAACAGTCACGTGTCCGTCTTACGAATTTTCATTCTGATGTGGTCAGGTCAGATCGAAAACTCAGGACGTTTCAGGTCACGTGATCCTGACGCGTGTTTAACATTTTTACCCATCACAAAAAGTGCACAACGCCGCAAAAGAAGTTTTCACTTCAATATAATGCTCTGGTCAAACAGACGTGAGCAAGCGTCTGCGAAGCGGGAGAGCCACGCGGTGGACGCTGACGCGGAGTTTTCGCGTCGGGGTCGCTTTGTTGTAGTGACAGCATCCGCCGCGTGACTGACGTGTGACTCTTTTTCGCATTACTTCCGCTTCGCAGACGCGTGGTCGCAATCAGTTATTCAGAGATTTGGGTTCCGCGTTCTGTCCTGTACCTCAGTCAGGATTTCGGCGAAATACTATTTGAAAACCCTTTTACGGGACAATGCTGAGCTTCAAGCATTTTTCAGAAACCTTTTTCTTTTATAATATATAATCCCTGTGTTGTATCATGTTAACATATTTTTTTTACATGGCGGTGTTAAGATTTTTTGTATATATTAAAAGGTTGTGAATTTATATTAATAAAGGCTTTTGCAACCATATTTGTGCGTTTCACCCTTGGAAGAAGCACCCTTCATTGCTTTTCGGGCTTATACTGGGCGTTCGTCGTCAAATAGTGAGGTTTGCACATTAACAAAGCCTTGTCACTAAAAATATGCTAATGTGAGTAAGAGAGAACCATGTTGATTCGATTGATGCAATGAAAAACGTTTATATAAACAACATTTACTCACTCGCCAAAACACGTAAAAACAAAAAAAAAACATTAAATTCAAAGGATGAAAGTGCGTGACTTTTTCTTAATAATTTTGGAACTTAGTGATCTGTCTGAAGTCGGTGATAAGCCATGTTAATAGTTTACAATTTACGCCACTTCGCGCATTGTGTATTATTGTTTCACTAAGTTTTATTTATTGTTGTTACTTTCGACTTTTTCGTGGGACCAAATTAAAACTGGTCTGTCAGATAAAAAAAGAGTTATCGAAATAGGTTTACAATATCGTGGAACATACATAAAAAAATTAGAAAACTTGAGAAACTGTTCCTTTTTGAAGTCGGTTAAAAAGAAACTTTTAACTTTGCTAGAGCAACCCTGCCACGTCATAACCCGCCCTGAGACAGTCGGCAACTCGCCGAAGAATATATTAAAACTTTGTCAAAGCTGTACCTAAGTTCTATTTCCTTCGCCCCGGGGGCTTACTCTGGATCTTTGGAACTGACAAACGGAACCTGTCTGTCAGGGAACCAATTAATCAATTTACTAAATTCCGCCTTTTATACCGAAAATATTCTGCTTGGGAAATTTTGCAATTAAAATTTTGATGCCGGCAAATATTGAATGGACGCTGATTTAAGATACAAGTCTTGTTATTAATCAAGCGATAGGTACTTTAGCTTTTAATATTGACGAATAAACCTTTTAATTGGAAACTAATCCATGCTTAAAGTTAAATTTAATATTTGAAACGCCTTAAAGCCCACTGTAGTTTTTGTAACATTATTTGGTAACAAAATTATAGATTAAGTTCGTTAACCCCTTAAGTGTCAGGAAGAGAGGGATTTTAGAAAATAGTGTTTAAGCTATTTTTTGCAGTAACAAAAATATAATTGAAATTAGCAAGATGACAGACACATTGACATCAGTGGTATTTTTCAAAAAAGCTAACCCGAAATCAATAAATAAATTATTATTTATTGATTTTGAATGTATGTGATGGTGTCTATTGACACCATCACATACATTGTTCGAATACCAAACCGCACTAGTATTAATTAAATTGGAAACGACGGGTATTACCACATACACCCAGAACCGAAGAAATATTTAAAAGTTCGTTTTCAAAATTTACCTACATGATCGGGAATTGAACAAGGGAATTGAAAACTGATGCGTGATATATTTGAATTATGTGAAGTTCGATACTTTAATGATAGTAATGTTAATCTATCCATACTAATATTATAAAAGTGAAAGTGTGTTTGTTTGTTTGTTTGTATATTTGTTTGTTTGTTTGTCCTTCTTTCACGTCAAAAAGGAGCAACGGATCGACGTGATATTTGGTATGGGGATAGTTTGGGAGCTGGAGAGTAACATAGGCTACTTATTATTCCGGAAAATTTTGTAAAATTTGTAATTTTATATGAAAAATCGCTTACTGTCGTACCTTCGATACAAATCTGTCATTTCTTCCATTGCCGTTTACAAAGAGTATGTAATCACTGACGTCTGCGCGGTCAAAATCGAATAAGTACTAATCTTTTCCATAAGCTTAGAATAAAAAAATGTACTGTAACTAGCGCCAAAAGTGCCCCAGTCGCGCACGCGCGCAGAGTTATTTGACACTCACTCTACTTCACAGAATAATTTTTATGTAGGAAATAGACTTGCCAAGCTTGGGCCCCTTTATTGGTAGTGTGTAACTAGCGCTATCTGTTGTTTGGTGTAGGCAACTTTTGGTGTATAAACACACACACAAGATGTTGGTAACCGGGTCCACTATTATATGGCAAAACAACGTTTGCCGGGTCAGCTAGTACTTGATATAATAAAGGATAAAAGCGTTGATGTTTATGTTTAAACGGGATAAATTCGGGAACTATTTTCATACGCAGTTGTAAAAGAGTCTTAATTCAAAGAATTTGAAGCTTGCAATATGCTCAAAGTCATGTCCCAAAATAGGTATATCGTTGGGATTAATTGGTATCCTCGACATCCGACTTTATGGCACCATAGCTGTAAAACTTTTATGACTCCATACCCACCGAACAATAAAATCGAACGATGCAAAACTGATCGAAACTCGAAAGGATCTTATGTTTCATGTGTTACTAAACCCACATATTAAAGCATATCATAGCTAACTTTCTTCATTACTGGTACCAATTTCTTTATTCTAGGCCAACAAAGATTTCTAACTGTCTGAAGAAGCTCATAGGATCTGTGACCATAGTCCATACTACCCGCTTTCAGCGACATCCTGTGAGCTTCTTCAGACAGTTGAAGATCTTTGTAGGAAATAGAAAATCGTTGCCTAGCTAGACTAAATAATAATTTAAATAGAGAAAGCTCATTCCATGGTTGCACAGTTTATATTTTCTTGGCCAATGGAAAGATCTTGTTTTAAAAAAAAGTTATTATTCACAATCTTAAAAATATATTTTAGAAGCCTCATCCAAACTTAAAACTTGCTTTTATTTCAAAAACAATATTTAAATAATTTGATAATGTTCTATTTTCGGTCAATGGTACCAACTGATTGATTTTTTTATATCATCTTATTTGCCTTGCCTTTGTTTCATTGTGTCGTAGTAAATTGACATTACACCGAATGTTTTCATCGAAAACTTCGCGTGAAAATAGTAGCACGCGTCTGCTCTAAATTATTCAACACGCGTTGTAACACGCTAATAATCGTTTTGTACATCCACCTAGTGCGTGGCAACATTAATGTTGAATTAATAATTAATAACTTGCGGAGAGTACATTATTTTGAACAATCTTAGTACGTGTTTATACATGTATGGTAATTATGTAACTTAATACTGTAAGCTGTATTAAGTTACAGGATTTATATTTTATAATTTTAATGTGCTATGAAAAATAATAACCTATTTACTTTATACACCTTTAAATTTTAATTAGTACAAAGATTTTAGGATATGATAGTGTCCATCAATACGAAAAAAAATTACTACGGGTACAACCACGGAATCGCGAAAAAAAAATCAGCTGTTACATTTCAGTCGAGTTGATGTTGATGATGAGATCTGTATGTTAGACTCAAAGATTGAATTCGCCCATTGCGCAAAAAAACACACAACGCGTTGTAATCACTGCAAAAATCCACATCGCGAAAATGCTTCGTTGTGTTATGCCTCATTCGTATGAAAGCGCTCACGACGCGTTGCGGGAATCACAGAAATACCACAATATAGCGAAATGAATGTCGCGGAGTAAGTACTTACAATGCACTACTGTAAGAGTTCACAATGATTGTAATAAAATTATGCCCACAATAATAGAATTAGCTAAAAGTTACGTCTTTATCCCTTAATTCAAATATTTCAGATTTCAGCGGGTGACAATCAGAACAACTTTTTTTATAGGGCTATCAAATTATGTAAAAAATCTGCTGTTCCATGCATTTAGGTCGAGTCATTTGACTGTTGATTTTTTTTCGATCCATTGCTCCGAAAGACGGACAAACAAACATACACATTTATAATATTAGTATGGATTACAAAAATAATGACGTACCTATAGGCGCTGAACAGGTGCCAACATTACGACTTGTAAGAACATTACAACAACTTGAAACCAACTTATTCAAAATTACCAACATGCATCTTTTTCTACTTCGATTTGTCTTAACACTAATCCGACGTTACTGTCTAGCACTTTGCATTTCTTTTGTCACACCTGGGTGCATACCATCAACTTTAAGACAGCGATTCAAAAATAGCGCGATGCAGAATAGGTTCCTAAAATGAATTGCTTTCTTTCGTACTATGACCTTCTAAAAACTGGATCGCAAATGAATTGCTAAATGTGAATGACCGAACGATTTGTGTCCTTATTTCTTCTACCCGTCTCTTTCACTCGATTCTGTCATGCCCGGAGAGTGAGAGGGACGGGTATAACCTGCAGGTGTCATGTTGGCTTGGCCGAATTATAAGTCAAATAAGAGTATGTGACAGCTTAAGCTGCTTAGCGGCTGTGAAATGTCATTGAATGATCACTGAATCTCGCTGTCATTGATATTAAGATATCGTGGTACGAATAAGCGAAACAGATCAGTTTGGGTCCTAAACAAAACCGTAATAAGAGTTGATGGTAGGCACCCTGACCGTTGGCGGGGTCACTGTGCAGTCACTGCGCCAGTCATTACTGGCCAACACACCCCTTTACGACCAATCGCACAGTCGGTTAATTCCCAAAGGAAATTGAGCGTACAGCTCTCAACAGTTAAACAGCACTCGCTTCATAATTTAATGCATTTCTGCAGTTATGCCCTTGACTTCTGATTCGGCAAAGAGTGAAATATCGTCTCGTCTACAAAAAGTATTGCTTTTAAAGTTCGTTTAGTTGTAAGTAGTATCTGTAGGCAGATACTTAGGTACTTAATTATATAAAAAAATCTTATAGCCTACCCCCAAAGTACCTACGCATTAAAAACAGATAGGTACAGGTAAACAGGTATAAATGTTCGTACCTATTTATCATAAAAACGTGCCTACCAGGATTTGAAACAAAAGGACCTCAGAGTAGGCGACCGACACCTTGCAAACGGGTGTGTAATATATGATATAACAACATTTCGTATAATACTCACAAAATATAACAACACATTACATAAAATCATTTCATATAACGTTCATTTTGTATAATCAACGAGTGATATAAATTCAAAATATATAATTTTAAACCGTATAATGAACATTTGATATACAAACGTTTCATATAATAAACATTAACTATAACACTTACATTGTATAATATTTAAAATACATAATGGTTATATAACATAATATCATTTCATATAACGTTCATTTAGTATAATCAACGAATAACTATTTCTGGCGCTTCGCCGGCCGCTGCCGCGGCACGCTCGCTTCGCTCGCTCGGATCGCGCTTTGTTTTGTTCACAGTTCTAACCTAACCTAACCTATTAAAAATTGTTTTGTCACGGTTGTGGCTTTTTATGGCGGGGGGCTTTGCCCCCCGAGCCCCCCTTTCGAGCGCACTGTACCCCCGTGCCCTCTGCTCTTTTGCCTACACTATACATTTAATTGACTAAATTGATGATTATATTAAACAAAATTATATCCAATGAAATTATTACATAATATGATGATTATATGAAATAAAATTATATCAAATGACCGTTATATCAAATGAGTTTTATATAAAATATTTTTATATAAAATGAGCGTTATGTTAAATGATATTATATAAAATGATGATTATATGAAATAAACATTATGTACAATAAAATTAGTTGAAGTGTTGTTATGACAAACGTTTATTATGTCATATGAACGTTATTGAAATGAAATTATACCAAATGAAATTATATCATTCATTACGCACCCCTTGCAAACACCATAATAGCAACATCTCTAGGCTCTTGTCATTATATACCATTAATACGTTATAACTCAATGATAGACACATTTAAACGATATTCTTAGTGCCTATAAGTTTTGTGCGGTTCAGCGATTATTACAAATGTTTAATTATAGTAAATAATGTTTCGCCGAGGAGACGGGCGTTTGTTCTTAGGCCTGACAATCAATTTTCACGGCTGGTATTCCACTGAACTAATGACACGGTGCTTTGAATAAAATAGATGTGGCATGAATACTTTAGTGGTAGACTCGTCTGAAACGACTAGAAACAGTGCTGGAAAACTAGCAAGTCAACTGGTTAGAAAATTGTACAGGCAGGGAATATACTGCCTTCAATTATATTATTGTTTAAGAGAAAAAATAAAAGTCTCCAACGCGGGCGGAAGAATCCAGTAGGTACTACCACAGAATAAATAATAGTGCTAAGGCACAGAAGACTCTCTCTGCAAGCTCATTCAAATAAAAATAAATCTTTCTGCGTGGAAATAAAGTCCAATTCCGGTTGCTTTGTCATCGCTTACCTATTGTTATAATAACCTAGAGTTCGCGCATGCAAGCAAAACTGTACCCAATATCTACGCGCGAGCGTTTTTATTTCTATGAATGTCTCAAACAGCTCGCTCGCTGGTTAGGGTTGCGAGCGACTTGCGGGTTCGGTTTTGTTGTTTCTTTTGTTATTTCTTTTATTTAGACACCCGTAAACACAACAGTATCTTATATACGGATTATAGGAACATTTATAAGTCATTGTTCGGTGCACAAAAATCACAGAAATGATCGATCGTTCTACGCGCGAACGTGCAGCGTACGAGCCGAGCGGCATCCTTCTGCCATACGCCTGCCCGGCAGGCGCGCCGGCCGAACGTACCTAAACTGCGGAGTGACACCCCCCTGGTACTACTTGTGATCCGCAAAAATATTGTGATTTCTCTTGCCACTCAAAACACTTATTTGAAGATTTGTTACGTTATAACGGGTGTCCCAAAAGTAGGTATAGGATGATTTGTCTCAATAAAACGCGAACGGATTGGAATTTCTTCGTAGTTTTATTTTATTTTAAAGAAGAGACTTGTACAATTTTATCTGAATAGAATATCTGCTAAATGGCCGCCACGGGCATTTTTGCTGTGTGCAAGTTTTTCATGACACTTTCACACATTTCGCTGCTTATTTCACCAATAACTCGGCGAATATTTTGTCTATAATTGTCTATGTTTTGTGGATTGTTGGTGTTGGCTTTATCTTTGACGTAGCCCCAAAGAAAGAAATTCAGTGGCATCGGATGGCAAGATCTCGGTGGCCATTTGACATCACCTCTTCTTGAAATTACGAGATTTTTCGACCTTTCGACGAGTGTTTGTAATTGATCGTGAATTTTCGTGAAATATTTGTATCACTTCTCCGCGCTGTTTTATTGTGAAACGCTCCACGATTAATTTTACATGTGTCAAGATGACGTATGTCAAATTTCAACCCGCCATCTTGAATATTTCGGAAATAGCGCGAAATTCAAATCCTATACGTACCGGTTTTGGCCACTGTACCGGTTTTTGCCACTTTTTGCTCTAAAAGTTTTCTAAATAACTTTTACACCCGTTTGCACTAAACTTAAAAATCGCCTAAGTCTTCTCCTAGCTAACTTAAGACATCCTTAACAAAAAATGGCTTTGCACTAACCTTAGGACATTCTTAAATGCACTTTTGGCTATTCTTAACTTACGGGCCCAATATCGAGCGCCTAAGGCTTAAGAACCTATATCAGTGATTATTGTCTGTGGCATTGTGAGCAAAGAGTAGTGCGACAAGCTTTTCTGTTCCGGTGATTATCTTTGGAACTAAAACAGTTTTCATACGACAGTCCATTTTGACAGCAAATTTCGTATTGCAAGTGACTCCTGTGTCACGGCTGTCACCGGAACAGAAAAGCTTGTGGCTTTTGTATTCTTGTTTGCTAGATAGAGACACAACACATGTGACATACGTCATTCCTCATTTATTTAAAAAAAAAAAAATTACAGATCGACAATCTTTTCTGTTTCCATGACAGCGGCGCTTATAGCAGCAAAACATGAAAGTATTAGTATTAGCAAAATGACATTAAAAACAAAACTCGTTAGTTCTAGTTTTGGCCACCGGAACAGAAAAGGTTGCGCACTGTATTTATGTTTTTCCTGACAGTTGAGCTCAGTTGACTTTTTCTTTTCTCGGTGAATTACTCCTACCAAATAAAATAGACAACGCCTTAGCTTTTGTCTCCTTTTAACATACGAAGGAATCAATGAGAAGTTTCAACCAAAAAAAATATCCAGTGACCTACTTTACCTCGCCAGGTTTAAAATCCATAAACAATTAATATTTGAATTCATTCATTCATTCTTTTAGCAAGGTGATGACTAATTTACGACGTAGTCTGTCAGTGCAAACAAAAATTTTAGCTCGGCTGTTTTAGGCTGTTTCTAAGCTAAGATGTATCTTATCTATGACACGCTCAACCCGAGTTTAGTGCAAACGGGCATTAGCCATTTTTGATAAAAGCAATTAAAATACGGTATTTTAAGGTAATAATAACAACAGTTAGAATTCCGTGTGTCATAAGATTTTTTTCAATAAATTCCATTTTCTGTTTGAAAAAATGTATTGTATGAAAATTTTTAGAAATTTGTTTTGGATGAAATACTTTATAAACCTTTGTTTTTTTCAATTAAATTGTTGTTTTGCAATTAACTGGTTTCTAGCGCATTAGAATATAAGGATTTTACCTGGGTTTGGTTTTGATTTTTCGCAATACTTACAAAAGTTTAACAATCAGTAAGTGGCCAAAACCGGTACATTTGGCACCTCTCACACATTGTGTGTAATATAAAAAAAACTATTTTACTTTTATAAATTTGAAAAGTGTACCTTTAAAGGTAGATAAATTATCTATAATTTAAGATATAATTTGTGTCTTAAATACCTAAGACCATTTAGTACTTAGTGCTTAAAAGTCAAAAAATCCTTAAAGTGGCCAGAAAGGGTACCTCTGCCCTACTTTTGAGACACCCTTTACTAACATTACTAACAATACTAACATATACATACGTTTGTTTTATTAGTTAAGAGGTTACAGAGAAGAGAACAGTCAAAAAGTATATTATGTTTATTTATACCAATTTTAATTCTTTTATAATAATTAGAAATCAAACTATCCATTCTCTCCCACACTACACTGAAACATAAAACTAACAGTTCTCTTGGAACAAAGAAACATTATTCTAGTTGCTCTTTGATTGAGCTTTGATACAATACAACCAACTTCACATTCAGCGCTACATTCCAAGAAGCGTACGCGATAGATAATACATTTCCTTCCATCTCCGCGAAACCGAAGCAAACAATCATTACCATTGCCGGGTCAATCGAGTGTCGACATCGCAAATTGGCAGACACCGTACAAAGACCTCATCAGCCACATAGAACGTCTTCCGCTGATTGTAACAAAATAAACAGACGCGACATCAAAGCACCATCATTTGTTTCATCTCACTCATTTCCTCCCCTCCCCCCGTCTCTCGGAAAAAACAAAAATGAAGGACGACTGCGAACGATAAACTTAACGGAGCCACATTACGATTCCAAGAACAAATACACCTACCAGATAGAGGCTGTTCGAGCTTTCGAATCTACCAAAACAATGGCACGCAAAAAGAAAACGAACGGGCCCGTTAAAACCCTCGTGACGTCACCTGAACGAATTAAGACTTCCGTCTCTGTCTAGCAACGTGGACCCCTGCGTCTCGCTCGCACGCAATTGACCCATTTTCGCAGGGTGTGCAATAATTTCACGAAGGGCGGACTGCGTAGCTATAGATTTCGACTTGCACATTCTTAGGGTCGCATGGTCGAGTTATACTTTCAATTTGGGCCAGTTTCTAATCGTTATTGGCAATAACAAGCAGTCCGGTCGCATACGGAATCGCGTGTAATTTCTTTGTTGTTTACACGGATACTGTTGTCGCAAACAAGATATTACTAGAGCCACATAGATAGCCGATGGTATTACATTGCTGCTTAATCGCAGTTGTTTGTTTAATCTCATTTTAGTTACTGCTTATATACTGGGAAAAGTTGGACGGGGCAAGTATGTAGGACTAATAACAAACGATATTTCTGCAAGTTTATTAGGGAAAATAATCCTACTTAAAAGAACATCGTTATACACGTCTTAAGATAAATAAACTTAATCAATGTAAATATCTTATTTATATAAATAAGTCTATAGTAAGACCGCTTTTCCTGTCTTAATTTCAATAGTTTACAGTGTACTGAATACTGAATCAGCGAAGAAAATTGATAGTAAAATTTTAATTAAAAAAACATGAATATGTAAAGTTACGACTCTTCTGTTTACACAAAATCACAGAAAAAGGCTCATTTCATTTATGTTCAATAGCAAATAATAGAACTAGGTTATAGCTGATGAGAAATAGGGACTACGACATTAGGCTTACCAAATAAAGATAAGGAAATTATTACTCAATAAATATTGTATCACGTATTATTAGAACATCATATATTGTAAATGTTTGTTATCCTTGGTAATATAAACCTATTTTCAGAAAAAATGGGTACAACTCTCTACTTTCCCAAAGTTTAAAAAAATGTTAAACGTTCGTTGAGTTTCATAGAACAATATCGTGGAACGTAGACAAATTTTCAACCCTTTTCCGCTGTGTGGAAATGGGGAAGTGTTTGTTTTTATTTGAGACTTTTATTCGAAAGAAGAGTCATTTTGCAATTAGATAATTAGTGACAGTGTAGAAAAATTCTAGTAGATTATCTGCAATAGAGAAAAAATCTCACTTATATTTGTACCCTAGAGAGTAAGGAAAAGGCATGAATGAAAGAAGATTGATGAAAAGATTGAATGAAGCGGAAGTAGGAGGTAACGGACAGGAAGACCTAGGCGAAAGTTTGTCGTCCGGTTGGAAAAGGTTTTAAAGAAAATATCAACTCGAGAGGACTGCATCTCAGTGGACATAGCAGAATAGTATATGAGAAATAAATTTCGGTATGCATACGAATAAATTTTATTATCCATAAAAAATATGAAAAAATGTAATAGAAAAAACCGCACTCATATTAGTTTTTCGGAAGGAATTATAAGCCGCATCCTCGGACCAATACTCTTCGTAAAAGTATTTTATTTCATCTATTCTCTATCATCACTTCGAGTTAACTATACCACGAAACGTAATAAAAACAATTGCGACAAGAAATATTCTTACTAACAAGTGGGTCCCGGACGTGCGACCGACCCAAATCTATTTTGCTGTACAAATAAAATTCTATAATAAGCGCCGTCTATTGGCTTAGAGGGACTCACTGTCTCTCCCCTAACTAAACCATAGGACGTGACTTGCACCCATAGGCTTATGTTAGTAACGTAAACACGCGAACGTAGGCAGTTGTGGAGTCGGCTATGGGAGTTGCTGAATAATTGTTTGCCAAGCTGGTTGTGTAACATGAAAGCCTTCAGTTGGATCTAAAAACGTCAGCATGGCAGTAAGTTTTGATGTGAGACAGGTTGTGTGTGAGGCAATGAAATCTGAGGTATTCCTCATAGCGCACCCATTTTTAAGCGAATCTAATTTAGCGCACCTAATCTATTCCATATAGCGCACCTTTTTGAGGTAATGAGCGATTTTCTGAAAGCTCGGTCACTAGATGGCGCTGTCCCACCTATGCAGTTAGAAGGAACGGAACGTTATAAATTTTACTTTGACGCGACTTTTTTACGTAAAACGGAACGTCAGACAGATGTTATTTATATACCTTATTCTTTAAATTTACCTATTTCGTTTCTGTTCCTCACAGTAGTACTTATTTAATTTATTATTAGTTTCCTTTGGGTTTTTAAAAAGTAATTAATTTAAATATGATTCATACCAAAATATACCATAGACATGTACATACTCCGTTCAACGCCATCTAGTGAAGCAATTGGAAGCTTTTTTTTTTTAAATGGCCTCTCAGAAAATCGCTCATTGATTTTGTTAGCACACCTTAAAAAGGTGCGCTTGTGCCTTATGTGGAATAGTTTGGGTGCGCTAAATTACCTACATCTGAAATCCATAATCAATATTATAGGGTTAGTTACGATAAACTTACCATGCCGCTAATTCCTGGGTAATTTGACTCAGATCGGCTTCCATCATCTCCTTCAGTTCAGATTTCAGCGTTATTCACCTTTGTGGGCGGTCTTCCACGTGGTTGATTCAGCAAGTCAAAGTTTTCATTACGAAAGCGTTAAAACCAAAAACTCACGGTGTATTCATTAGTGTTCATTAGATATTGCGAGTCGTTTCTGCCGCGTCAGTTCCGCGTCGCAACTCGTATCAAAGATTACTCGGATTTTTGAAGTATCCATTTTGTCCGTCTGCTGAATAAAAAAATTGAAAATCGAATGTTGGACATTTTTTAAAACAAGAACCTCATAAATGTAGGTATCATTTGAAAAAGTTTCACCTATATTCTCACACCATGAAGGTTTTATGTCAATTCAAAGTCTCTATTAAGTCACAAAGTAACTACGCGGTAGTAGATTGTGCTATTACTTTAAAACGGCAATTTCATACTTTAACCCCAATTATTACAATTTTACCCTAACAACAGTTGTCGTGCTAAGACTGGCATGCACAACACGAGAGACTTGGCCAACTCTTTTCTGTTTATCAAAATGTTTTTATCTCGTTCGCATGTCACTAAGATAAGCGAGAGAACAACAGGCGCTGTCACGAATGAGAGTCGACTATATCTCGTGGTGCGCATGCCAGTCTTAATCTGGAGTATCTAAATCTTCAACGCAGAAAAATGTTATTGGTAGAAGCATATTAATAGAAAATAGTAAACATTATTATTAGAATTTCTGGAGAAAAATATACCAATGTTATCTGATATGTATCTGATACATCGAGTTCCGGGAGCCATATTTGTATCAAAAGTTCAGACAGCATATACAATGAAGAAAGTATAATGTTTCCGGCGCATGTGACAAGGCCTTCGATCAATAATAACACCAAGGCCCGAGGCTTTACCCTGGCCGCACTAGGGCCACCGACCACTACCACAAAACGCCGCCGTCGACCTCTTTCCTATAGTTTTCATCATTTTATATGAAATCACCGCATATGCTGACGCTGGTGGTCGCCACATGCTAGAAATCGTCGCGCCACCCGCTTCTTGTGGCCGCCTACGGCCACCAACGCAGCCACAAAATATTGCAAAGATTAAAAAAAGTAGCGGCCACCGACAGTGTTAACTACCGGCCACAAGTGTCTGTGGCGATCTTCAGCTACCTTTGTAGCCGCTTCTAGCTAGCTTCAAGTGGCGGCGTTGGTGGTCAGAGAAACAAATTTTAATTGAAATTCCTTAACTTAATCTAATTAAATACCTATTACAATGTCCAGATTGACGAATAATGTTATTATTTACACAAATCTGGCCTTTTTCGCCTTGTATAGATGTAGCGCCAACAAAAGAAATTGCCTACCAAATGTTACCTTACTACATTAAAAAACTGCATAGAAACTTCCATACGTAATTCAATGAATGTGGTTTTAATCTAAAACTACTCTAGTGCAATTAACAACAAAGGAGTATGCTTCTAGTCCCGACGATTTAACTCGTCCACCGGCCATTATAAAGTTGGGACTCACTGGACTGCTAACACAGGAACATCAAATTGGAACAGAGACAAAGCTTTAATTTTTAATAAATAAAATATTTCAGGGGCCCAATGTGTTCATCAATACGAACAAAATTTACTATTGCGCCAACAAAGGCTTCGCGAAAAAAAAAAATATGCCTTACAATTTGATCGAATCGTGACCGTATATTAAAAGGTAATTTTCTAACAGATAATAAGATTCAGTAAGGTCGAAATTCAAACTTGTTGACTTATTATTTGTACTCAGTGATTTCCGAAGGAGCGCCATGATTCAAACACATATGGTAAACTGTAACTATCTAGAAGCAACGAATAGTGCAACGATCAACATTTAAGGGTATATATAAGGGTGTATATTGCAGTAAGTTAAGAAGTTACAGCGTATTCAGTGTTGACGTAGATAGGGTGTTGTAATAAAGCCCAGGCTCTATTTTCCATTTAGAGTAAAGCTTAGATTAAAAAAGATTCGCTCCACGTCTTTCCTTCGTAGGTTCACATCGCGTACTATAAAGGTTTACTTTTATTCCCTTATTTTATTGGGCCTACGCACAAACTCGTTTTCTCTGTCCGACTGTTAACTGTGACTACCACAAACGGAGCGGAGTGTGTCGCCCACTTGCAAGAGCTCCAAATGTGGATATATCACGGGATTAGGACCACAACACAACACCTATGTATTCAGGCCGTGGACATGCATTATTTATAAATCGTACTGTCAAAAGACAGTGTTTTTTAGTAGAAGACCTTTTGTCTCTGTTCGAGTGTCAACTGTAACGACCATACATCAACAACGGCGTAGCGGAACGTGCCATCAAGTAAACGGTAATAAGACCGTAAGACGTAAAATAAATAAAAATAACAAACGTAAAATACCGTTAATCTGGAATAATATCGTTTGCCCCTGTTCGAATTTCAGAGTTACAATACTTAGGACAACCACCCGCCACCACGGCCGAGCGAAGTGTGCCACCGACGTGCATGATTGATTTACAAAATGTGGATAGCACGGGATTAGAACCGAAACACATACCTATGTAAGTGCAGAGTCGTTCTGTCATACAGAAGACCAAATTTTTACGTTATGCTAATATTACACGGTTCAACCAAATTGATTAACTTTGGTTGAAAGACGTAGAAATACAGGCACACGTTGACATCGAATGATTCACTTTTACACTTACAATGTTCAATTTGGTTGCTTCATCCAAATTGAAAGGCAAAAGTGAACCGTGTATCTCCGCTATTAGCCTCTGTCCGATTGTCAAATGTTACGTAGCTCCGTTCGCGACCACGGGACTAGCGGAGTGTGCCATCGACGTGCATGATTTACAAATGCGGATAACACGGTATTAGGACCGCAACACGTACGTACGGATTCACTCTGCCGCTCTAATATATGTGAGTTGTACTCGTAATTTGTAGTAGAACTAAGTAGTTATCTATTCGTAATGATCCTACTTTGGCTGTGACTTGTGACTAATGTGTTTTCGTTTTCGATTATACTCGTACAAGCTTGTATAGGTACTTACATACTTTAGTGTTTATTTTGACAATCTTTGGGTATGATCAGTCGGATTGCGGTAAATAAGTAGAGAAGAGCCTTATTAATGCAGTGAAAATTGGTTTGCCTTGTATTCGTGTGATAATGCAATTGATTTTATGTCATTTGTAACACATTAAATAAATAATATTTAATAATGAAAGTTTATCAGAATCATTTTGGATCACTCAAGGAATAGATGGTAAAGGAATGTTAAATTGGTACTCCGGCATTACTGTTAAAAATGTTTATAAACATTATCTGACAGTAATAATAAATTTACTACCCAACTAGCCTTCCGCCCGTGGCTTCATCCGCGTGAACTACACTACGTTATCCCACGGGTTTCTATCGATTTGGGGTCTATAGCCTGTACCCATCACATCATCATGTCAGCCGAACGACGCCCACTGCTGGGCATAGGCCTCCCCCAAGGATCTCTACAACCAACCAACCCATCACATAGCAGTAATTATTTCTAAAAAATATTGAATGTATACCTACAGACTTTTTTCCGTTTCTGTTTTATTATATGTACAGATGTTACTTTATCCTTGGATGTAATCTGTAAGCAAGTATTTTATTTCAATTAAGCGGTGTTTGCTCCGCATTGCCACAGTATAGTAAATAGTCTGCAATGGGAACTGTGGCATGATTAATTCTTGATACTGTGGTAATTTATCACGTGATTACAAAGACCGATCATTATTACTCTGGGGGCTTATCTCTCACCGCCTCTACAAGTAGGTCAATCCAAGGCTTAATGATGTATTTGCATAGTTAGAAACCCATCAGCGTTATTCTAATTTGGAGACTTTCTAACCGCCTCTGTGGTCTAGTGGTTCACTCACACCACCGGTTACAAACGCAAACGTCCCGGGTTCGTTCCCAGGGGTAAATATTGTATTCGGTTTGGTTGGTGCATATTATTCTGTGGTTGGTGGTAGGATTTGTTCTTAGTCCGCCTGGCTAGCTACCACCATCATAACTAAGTCTGAGGCCATAACAATGATGTTTTCAGCATTATTGTTTTCCGGCAGTTAGAGATAAGAAGATAGCTAGTACCTCAGTGAGATTCCGGGAGTAGGTAGTGCTGTAGCGTAGTGGCCAGTGTGACAGTATAGGTGCTGGAGCGTAGGTAATCGCCGCACAAAATGTAGTGGTAGTAGATTTTTTTTTTTATTTATTTATTTCCTTATTTCGATTCGATTTAGATATGAATAAAAGATGTTTATAGGGACTTGACTTGTTTAATTTTCTTTTATGTGAAAGGTAGGAATAGGGAACTGTAACAACAAGATAAAAAATACATGAATATCAAAAAGTAATTAAAAATTTTAAAGGTAGGTATCAGGTAGTAGGTAGGACTATGATGACTTTACCCCTTTCCAAGGGTCAATGGTTCTACTTTATTATTACTATAATCAACCAATTTCAACTAATATACCTAATAACTAGTATGGACGCAGTGTTCATCACGATCGTTTTAGTAGGACTGAGTCAAAAAGTCTGAACAAGGATCGTGAAACGAAGATTTTGAATTTGAATTGACAGGTCCAGAATACTATACTATAGATTGCCAGTAAATTAAACTATGAAGTTTCCAGCCATCATGAAGGTTCTATCTAACCATCCATGAGACCGGAACGAAACGGCATCGTTACAGTGCGCTTCCAACTTCAGCCTTATCACCACTAGTGTGATGAAAGCATTAGTGCTACATCGTTGTGTTTAATTTAAAAGATACTGTTTTTTTAGCTACTTGAAGAATTTAGTAAAGAATCTATTCCTAACTTGTTATAAGATGGACAACCTCCATCTAAAACTCGTATTTGTAAGTAATTGATTCATAGCAATAATAATGAAGTAGTCAATTCTACATAATTATAAAAACAATGGTTGCTTCGTTTTGAGCACATGATATCTACATCAAACAATAGTTACCTACTGTTTTATACTAAATCAAATTGTGATCTTTTAGCAGAATACAGGCATTATTTTGATACTCTGAACTTTTGATACTATGATGACGATACTAAAGTTGTGATGTATGTAAGTTATCACTCTTTCGTAACTGTGTATTAATACGTCAACTCTGAATCATACAGTTGAATGATACTAAAATAAGCGCAGTCTTCGTGTCATCCTTCCTGCGTGATGTCAGAGAATAAGCGACTGTGGAGGAAGCCGGACCTACTCATTGATATAGGGTATTTCAACGAACACTTTCCTTAATACTGGCGTCAGGGCTTTCTTTAATCCTTACGCAAATTAGTAATGCTGACTCACTTTTGGTATTATATTGATTTTCCATCTGTCGTAAGTATATCACCAAGTATCACAACCACATAGTACAAAGCCTCAAAATGTATCACCAGGGGGGAGCGGGGAGTCTAAAAAGTTGCTAAAAACATCACGTGGACAGCCCCTATGCGAAAATTTATACAACGTGTTAATGAATAAGCGCAAAGTTTGTGCTCATGAACATGAACAACTTTTACTATGGGGCCAACTCTGCAACTCAACAAAAACAATCAGCTGTTCGATACATTCTGGGTGTATACCATCAACTTTAAGACAGCGATTCAAAAATGCGCAATGCAGAATAGGTTCCTAAAATGAAATGCTTTCTTTCGTACTATGATCTTCTAAAAACTGGATCGTAAATGAATTGCTAAATGTGACTGACCGACCGATTTGTGTCCTTATTTCTTCTACCCGTCTCTTTCACGCGATTCTGTCATGCCCGGAGAGTGAGAGGGACGGGTATAACCTGCAGGTGTCATGTTAGCTTGGTCGAGTTATAAGTCAAATAAGAGTGTGTGACAGCTTAGCTACTGTGAAATGTCATTGAATGATCACTGAATCGCTGTCATTGATATTAAGCTGTCGTGGTACGAATAAGCGAAGCAGATCAGTTTAGGTCCTAAACAAAACCGCAATAAGAGTTGATGGTAGGCACCCTGGTCGAGAAGGTTTAGACAATTTGTATGAAACAGCTGTTTTTTTATGTTGAGTTGCAGAGTTGGCCCATTGTAAAAGTTGTTCATATTCATGAGCACAATCACGACCTAAGAGCTAATTCATTAACACGTTGTATAAAAGACAAATTAACAACAACAAGCTTATGCATGTTGTAATGTTGTATGACTAGGGTGTGTTCTAATCTAATGTTCAAATATTGTCAATTATCAGGGTTTGTGACTGAATCTCAAAAACTATCTAAAAACTAAAAAATCAAGATGCTATATAATCACTGACTAAGTACAGTTTTCAGTAACTGAAAATAGAATTATCAAAGCCCAGCAAGTTTACGAAGATAACCCAAAATATTTATTGCCCAGGAAATTCATTTATCGGGATAACTGGAGATGTATATGAAATATACCCAATAATCGCATTTTACGTTCCCCATAAATATTACACGTTTATGATTTTATGATATTAAATGCGTAACGAGTGCGCTGAAACTTGCGGCGTGCTTTACACGTTTTACGATCCATCTAGAAATGTATATACGTTGTGCTCTCATCGGAATTAGTCGTAAAGATGGATTGTAATATATTTTTTGTGGATTGTAAATGTCTATTAAGATATGGGTATTTCTATATTAGTGGATTCAAAGCTTATAGAAGGTACAATGAACAAAACCACCAGATATACACTTGTAAAACTTTTTCGCTTGCATGGACAAGAAGGGCTGCCCATTCTTAGCCCCGCCCCATTTGTTTTTTCTACCAACGAAGATTCAATAACATGCGTTGTCTGGGATTTTACAAAAGGTGGCATTGTTTTTTGTTTAAAATTTTATTGCCTTGGGCACTCACTACCGTTACCCATCTGATGTTGTTTTATCCCATTTAACGCCCATTCTAAAGAGACGACAATGCTCCTATCGTGCTTTTGAAAGTTTTAGATCCCAGGTAGCTGCTGGTCAACCCAATGACCTTTTGTCTTAAAAACATTATAAAAATATTATTAGTGTTTCATTTGGTTGAGCTGCCCATCTGTGACACTATTGGTGGATTTACCAGAGTGCAGTCTGTTGCAAAAGGTCTTTAGTGCAGTATACTAAAACTGACGTTGAGCCTTACGGTGTATACCTGGTGGTATTGTTGAATGTACCTATAAAGAAGAAGTACCTATAGAGGATAATGCAAACAACAAAGATGGCCGAGTCGAATAGCTACGATGAAACTACTTCGCTCGTCTTTTTAAGTTGTCATATTCAAATTACTGGTGGACTAAATCCTACTAATATAAATGAAACGAAACGAAAGTTTTCGGAAAATGGGGATAATTGTGAGTACGGATGTATGGATGTTTGTTACTCTTTCACGCAAAAACTACTAAACAGATTTGGTTGAAATTTGGCACACAGATAGTAAATAGCCTGGATTAAAACAAAGGAACGGGAACCACGTGGGTGAAACCGCGGGTGGCCGCTAGTCTATTATAATAGCCAAAAGTAAATGAATTTGAAAGCCAGATGAAAATATGTAATTATCTGCCAGCGCCAAAAGTAAGTAAATTTTAAAGCCAGACAAAAATATGTAATTATCTGCGAGCAGCGATAGTAAGAAGCAATAAATTCTGTACTTTTTAATCAAGATTAATTCTGTGCATTCCATATAAAGAAACCTTATTTATTCTACTCGCGACCCAATTTTTTTGGATGCAAATCGTGGTATCCGCGTTTCGTGGTACGACTTCTTATTATGTATTTTTTTCTTCCTGTTTTGGCTTGTATTTAAATAAAGTTGCAATATTATCTGACTTCATTACAAGCTTTGATAACCAACATTGTACTTATTTAGTTTTAAAAAAATATAACCTAATAAGTTTATCCTGACTTATTTTTTAATTATTTTTTTTGTTTAATTGAAAATCATAGTAATGATATTATGCCTAGACTTGTTAAAAAACTATACCCTATGCCCTATATTCTCATCCCATCTAAATTTGCTTTTGCTAAGAAATATAGGCTCGTTAGTTAAATTTTTACTTTTTTGCATTCACAATGCAATTTTTATTATTGAAAAATGGAACCACAACCAGCTCCGATGGGACTCGAACCCACGACCTTTCGCTATCCGGGCGACTGCTCTGGACTGGATAGCGAAAGGTCGTGGGTTCGACTCCCATCGAGCTGGTTGTTAGTTGTTAGACGGATCGATTTTTTCTAAATACTTCATTTTCCATTCTTCAAGTGTAGACTATTTTCTATACTATACAAATACCAAAAATTATCAATGGCTCTAGCATTAAAAACCGAAAGAGAACGAGACAAAGTTAACCTAAAAATCATTTCTATCGTTTACACAGCAACCTGGAATTTTCGATTAACCGCTTACCTACCGTTGGCACTTACTTGCAAAAACGTTATAACTCACTCTTTCCCGTTTTTTACAATTTGAAAGCGGAACAGACCACCGGAACGGCTGTCCCGTAATTTATATCAGGGGAGGCTGGACACAGTTTGGCAGCTCAGTGATTTATTAAGGAATTCGGTTTGCGTACGAGATCGCTGTAGCTGTACAATAGCTACCCATTGTTGAACAGAGTTCTGGCTGTGCTGTGTAAATTATGTCAATTCGGTGTACTTTAATCCTACGTTTTCTGTGCGTATAAGAAATGGGAACGAAGGGAAACTGTTACTACTTATACTGATGTTATAAAGAGAAATGATTTGATTTTCTGATTGTTTATTTGTAATGAATATTGTATGCTCTGGGAAGAGAAACATCCGACAGCAACAACCAACTGCTATTAAGGAAAGTCTGCCCCCCGGTCATTGGTTACCGTTGCCAACCTGGAACGTCTCTGAATAGACTAAAGAAAGACCCAGGTAAGCCGATGTAATGTAATCTTTTGCCGGTGGGGTTATTCCTCAAAATGAAAGATGTAAATGTGGTGCCTCTTCCTAAACCATGTCACACCTTTTGTCCTGCTCAGAGTATAGGTACTATGAGCAGGACTACTTGATGGCAGGCCATCAACTTTAAGAAAGCGATTCAAAACTGATGCGTTCCAGAATAGGTTCCGAAAATGATTTGCTTTATTTCGTACCATGACCTTCTAAAAAACTGAATCGCAATGAATTGCTGAAATGTCAATGAACGAACTATTTGTGTCCTTATTTCTTCTACCCGTCTCTTTCACTCGATTTTGTCATGCCCGGAGAGTGAGAGGGACGGGTATAACTGTAGGTGTCATGTTAGCTTGACCGAGTTTTAAGTCAAATAAGAGTTCATGACAGCTAAGCGGCTGTGACATGTCGCTGAATCGCTTGTCACTGACGCAATAGAAATAAAATAATAAAAATAATATTTCCTCCACAAAAGTAAAGTAAAAAGGCTTCGACCGAAAAGTGTCATCTCAATACCACCGGTGAATTTCATTGTAGATCGAACATTAATAATATGCTGTGTCACGGATCACAATCTAAGGGCGCGTTTACACAAAAATAAATCACCGAAAATCTTATAACAAGTGAAATTTCTTTGTACCTCGAGCCGGAGCGAGGTATACAAAAAAAAATATAACAATGGAGTGGCGGGTTTTAAGGGAGATCCCTGTTGGCCCACTTTCCCCCGCTGCGCTTTCTTTCCGTCGCCTAATGACGGCATGGACGGGGAAAGTTGGAAATATTAAAATGAGCGAGCACTTGTTTCGTCCGTAAAGCGGGCAAAACGGCTATTGCTCAAGGCTTCGCGCCTCCATTTCGTCTTTTTAGGATTCCATATTTAAATGTGAAAAGCGGCTCGCCCGAGGCACTCTGAATGGAAGCGTAATTTATTGATCTTTCACATACAATGTGGTCGTGATTGTACTTAGCAGAATCGCAGATGTTAATAAAAAAACGGGCCTGACCGTTTTTATTAACGGCCTTTTCGCACAGGTGTTAGATATACATTTTTATTATTTCACGAAAGGATTTTCAATCACTTAGCAAAAAGCACTTTGTAGGTAGCTTCTAACAGATGGCTTGTGTATTTCGTTTGTTACTTTGTGTAATTCAATCTCTTAAGATCATAATTTATTTCAATTACATGTTCTTACTATTAGAGCGTAAATTTTATGTTATATAGTTAATAATAATCATCTTTATTTCGTTCTTTATTTGGTTATACATAGTTTCTTTTGACAAGGAAATGGCCACAGTGTGTGTCCCGTTCGGCCGTTTTTGAGCAAACTCGTCCGGTTTCCTTACGGTTCCTGATTTGTAACGTTATGAACGTTTTTCTTTCGTAATGATAGTTTTTCTCTTCTTTAGATTCTTCATTAGTTGGTGAAATAAGTAATGTTACTTTCTAGTATCTTCTCGTATCCATTAGTCCGTAATCCGTTTTAATAACCAGTGCTAGCAATCGGCTGGTTGAGTTATGCTAATTCATTAGTGCTCACCTCAACACGGGCCAACGAGGAAGTATTTATATCCAAAAATGTATAAAACATATCAATACTCCTTTAAATGGGATTAAAAAATTGTTTAAAATTTTACTTTGATGTACGGAACCTAATTTCTATGTCTGTTTGTGCCCAGTATCCCATCTATATCTTATTTATTGAATTACAGCACTTGGCATAGTAACTCATCGAAGCTTATTAAAACGCTTCTATAGCAGAGAACCATAAACAATTTTTATTACTTATTTCGAAAGTAAATTTTCTTTTTCTACTAAAATAACAATATGGGAATTTTATTGCAGTCGCAAAGTAGCCGAGTGCGTAGTAGTAATTTTTTTAAAAGCATTGTTTACCAGCGCTTTCATTTAATCTTTTATTTCTAGCGTAAACATTGTAAGATGGGGTGTCTTTGGGGAAGCACGCGCTAGAAAGAGCAATGGTTGTCTTGATCGCGATTTAGGTGTTCTGCTAACCCATTGGGGTTCGATGTGAATGAAATATATTGCACTGTGGATACTGTGCAGAGTGTGCAGCCCGCCTCGAATAGAGTGCTAAACCTATTGAATTTTTCTGATATAAATCGCAATATTGGAAAAAGTTTCTGTCGTTTAATATCCTGTTTATGAATAACTATGAGTCCATGGGTTGGAATCGCAACGCAGCAGTCCCTGACAGTAGTGAAAATAATTCTTAGACTTGTATTATTATTCAAATTGTTTGTATTATGTAGTCAAATAACAAAGTTGATCCCTGTGAAAGCACGATAAGATTTAGGCGAAATTCACCATATAAATACTGTGGTGTCACAGAAAAAGGGGACTAAGTCCCATACGCCCTAACTTTTCACTACGAGCAAATAAAGAAAACAACTAGTGTGGTTTAGTAGAAAATATTAAATTTATTTCGTACTTAAATTTAAAAGTAGCACTTTTATTATTTTATTTATATAATAGTTGGTTGGTACGAACATTTCACATAAAATTTTTAATAAAAAGGAATTATTATATAATAAAAAAATTGACATGTCCCATTTTGCCATATCGAGAAAAAAAAACAGAAAATGTAATTTAAGGACATATCCCGTTTGGCATTTTAAAATGTTGCTTCTTTAAACATTTAAATAGACCAACGGAATCATTTTAAATACCATTAACTTCTTCTAAATCAGGGTCTGTATCATGGGCGTTTGAACTGGTGTCCAATTTCTTATAAAATTCGTGACAATCACTGTCAATCAAATGAAGAATACTAAGGAGATCTTTTTTCTTTTCCTGGCTTATAGGCAATGGTTTATCATAGCATTTCTGGGGGATTCAACGATCATTTGCTTTGCCTCTTCTACAAAAAGATATACTTTTAAATTCAGTAGAATCTAAGCGTGTTTTAAATTGTATCACTCCCGGTTCGTTTTCACACCGCTGTACCGAAAACATTTCACATCATGCCAAGTAAATTTTTCCCCAGATGAATCGACTTTCCTCATCTGCAGTGGACCACTTGTATAAACTTGCGGAAATCGAGGAATGTATCATTTTTCATTACTATGACAGTTATATTTGGGACTTGTTAATCTAACTAAATTATTACCAATCTCTAGGCAAATATATAGACATATCAGTATGTTTCTTTTTTCGCTCTATTTGGGTCGTGAATAGAATCACATTCCATATGGGTATGACCAGGGTTAAAAATTTGTGATCGATTCGCATGCTGCCTGGTATAAGTTTGCTTATACAAAGAAACATAGCAAGCAACGTGGCTGTTTTATATTTTGTCCACCGCATGTATCTGAGTAGAACGTAATTTCTTTTATATTGGAAGGAAGTGATTTTAAAAAAAGAAACAAACAGGAAGCACATTTGATTTGCCCCACGGCCCCCATCTGCTTCATGCCACATATAGCAAAAACTTTTTTTGCTAAAGCAATCATAAATAGTCAGATTAAAGGTCCACAATTGCCTCTTGTAAAATACAATATTAGTTTTTAAGAAGGGTGTTGGGAGACATTGTTGGAGATCAAAGCAATACACTCTCTTGTCCTCATTACATTCCTCTTTATCTTTCTTTTTGATTGTATAAGCTGAATCTGCTTCCAGTTGATGAGCCTCAAGTTCTTGTTTTAGAGTCTCTGCATCTTGAGGTAAAAGCTAATTTAATTTTCATACTGTACGAGTCACACATATTACAAGTGTCTAATGACGGTTTTTTTAAAAGATAGACCCATAGTGCGAAAAATATTGCCAAAAAATGTATATGACACTGGATTCGTTAGTAACCTTTTCTTTATACATTTGATACATTACAGTCAATGAAAGTCCTGATGGTAGGTATCGCCTATTAGTATGACTTCGGCTGTAGTGTGACTCCGTATCGAGGATATGAATTTACATGATCTTTTATTGTTTGCACTACATGATCATCAAATTTATTAAATGGCACATGCGATCCCCGCTTGTCAGGGCTTGTAAAGTCCAGATACCCTCTTAGTTTGTTTCTTGGTAATTATCTCTATACATTTATTAGAAATTGACAAATGTTTTTACAAAACAAACTTTGCAAACTTCAATTAAGTCGCCATTTACTATTTAAATGGTATTTGTGGTTTAGAGTTCTTGGCTTAGGCTCTGCACTAGTATTCCGTATACGCTGAGTTTTTTTTGGTGCATCTAAAATAAGGGATGATAGATATGCAGAACGTTTATTATAATCTCCTAATGACCATAATTCGTCAAAAAGTGATGTTTGGGTTTGTAAGCTAATTTTAGTGGAACACTTTTTACGGCAATCTGATAAGGCAGTAACTTTTCTAGCCGGAATCACTTTTCCCTTTTTTGTTTTATATGACTGACCTTTATTTCTTTTAACCTTTATAATCTTGCGTAAATTTTCTCCCTTTCTCTTTCTTGTTGTATTTACAACAACATCATTGTTATTTGTATTTTCTTGACGCACATCATCCTCAGAAGACATTGATGAACTTTGTTCTAATTCTGGATTGAATGTCTGATCGCGAACACTATCGTCAGAATCAAAATCTACTGGTTCAGTTTGCTCCAGATCAAAACTTGGTCTGAGGACTTTCAATATCAAGACCTGCAAACGGCTCATCATTACCATTTCTATTTTCTGATGTTATACCTAAATCTGAAAGTGATATCAAATCTTCTAAAGCATCCGCAGCATCTTTTTGTTCTGGGTAAGCTCACTGCTAGCTTCAGATATGTTTGGACAGCGTACTAATGTTATTATTTGAAGAACATTGTTCTGATACTGTAAAAAATAAACGAATACTTTAGAGATAGCGGCACCTTGAAACCAGGACGTACACCACTCGGCAATGGAGGTCGTTAATCATATTAAAAATCATTAAAAAACCGTCTGAAAAACATAAAAAATTAACAGCTTCTTGTATAATTTTAATAACAATATACCTAATGGTTTTTATTTTACACTAACAATGCTGAAAACATCGTTTTGTGGTGCCCCTACCACTGGCCAAACTGAATACATTATACCACCCGTTGGAGTTGAACCTAGTAACTCTGGGTCTGATACAGGAGGTGTGTGTTGACTAATAATACTACCTACTTATCTAGTGGCAAATAAGTAGGTAGTATATTAGTCAAATAAATGAACAAAGGCCGTGCTTCGCATAGATAGGTATATCTCGTACGTAAAGTATCATCTACCGCCGCGCCGACCAAACCAGAACACAATATGTACGCCACTGGGAATTGAACCCGGTACCTCTAGGTCTGATACCGGTGGTGTGTGCCACTAGACGGTTGGTTTAGTAAGTAGGGTATATTAATCAAATAAACGCACAAAAGCCGCGCGGCGACGTAGGTATATCCCGTACAGTAGTTAGGTACCTACCTATGTTACACAGCACAGCTCCCCTTCACGTATTTAACCACCTGTGATAAGTACTTAAATGTTATTCTGACCAGCACATTAAAAAGCCATAAACATAATTGCTTTATTCTTTTAATAGCGCAAAACAATTACTTAAATACTTTGAAATTGCAAAATTTCAAATGAGTTGGCGGTTACAAACAAAAATTTAAAAAATAAACAATACTTACGTTCTTGGGATTTTCTTTTAAGGGCCAATGACATTATCTTATTAATTCTATTCATATTGATGAATATCAAAACTTATAACGCGATAAAACTAATTTTAAACACAATTTTCAGTTAGTGTACACACAATCGAGTACACGCACAAGTCACAACTGATGCAAAATATTGTCGCGCACTTTAGGTATGAGTCGACTCATCTCACTAGGCGTAACTAAATTCTAAGCGGTAAGAAGCGAATACGGAGTTAACTCGATTTATCTCTCTTTACAAAATTATACATTTTGATGTTATGACAAGTCTCTTTATGTTCGTAGGAGTGTGAAAATAACATTGTAAAGTTTATTGACTCATCTCCTTTTTGCCTTGACAGATGTAAGTGTTTTGAACGATTAGGTGTAATAATCCCATTTATCGATTTTTTTGACTCATCCCCTTTTACCTTAACACCACAGTAGATACACATTTAAACTGAAAGACGTCAAAGTTTCACAATTAAGCACTTCTGTCTTAACTTAAGTAAGTTATATTTATCAAGGCGTTCTAGCATGAACAGATTCACTAATTTTATTATATGAAAGTAGCAAGTAGGTAATATCTAACTTCACAGATAGACTTCTGCCAATAAGTATGACTTTCCAACGGGTTATCGGTCCGATACCAAACAAGATCGCAAATATTTGAGCTGAAGTTTTACATTTAGTAACTGTTTAATTTAGATTTATTTACTAACGCTGAAATTACTAAAGTAATAATAGTCAATATTAGTCTATAAAATAGGTATTGGGTACTGTTATTTGAGGAAACATTGTACTTTGGTGGTTGGTGGTAGGACTTGTTCTAGTCCGCCTGGCTAGCTACCACCATCTTATCTAAGTCTGACGCCATGACAATGATGTTTTCAGCATTATTGTGATCCGGCAGTTACAGATAAGATAGCCAGTTCCTCAGTGATTGAGGATTCCGGGAGTAGTGCGCTTCCACCTTCAGCCTTATCACCACTTAACATCAGGTGTGATGAAGGCTGAATGCTGCCTCGTTGTGGATAAAAAAAAAACAAAAATCATATTTTCTATAATTAGCAGTTATTTTTAGAGAGATAATGATAAAGTTAAGTTTGGGTTTATCTCTTGATTGGAAAAAAATACTTACGTTTTTAATCACGCGTTTATTTTGCACGCATAATTAAAATTGGTAATACCTATTGAATTGTGTTTTTAAAAGATTTTTTATTTTTTCCGACATTTCGGCCCCTTTCCAGGGGCCATGCATGCATGCTACTCTCTATTTTTTTTGTTTAATAAAAGAATATACGCGCACCAATTGTCTGTATTTTTATATTTTCGTTCGGAAACGGGATATTGAAACGGGAGACATTAATTAGTATTTTAACTTAATATTTAATTATGGCAATAAAATATTTATTTGTTTCATAATTTTGATTTCTTTCTCTTGATTTAGTTTGCTGCCACAAGTTTAAGTAAGTATAATATATTACTAACGAAAATACTGATAAATATAAATAGCTAGAGGTACAATTGATTGATATCTATCTAGTCATTAAAACTCTTCGATCAACAATACCATCACTAGATAAACGGTTGTAGTTTCAAAAACGGCCGAACGAATAAGAGCGCACTCTCTTATTTCCTGTCGTTTTTGACGTAAGATCATGACATTCGTAACCTTTTTCTTCATTTCATAAAACGTCATCCGGTGCCATATTTACGTTGTGTTTTAGTTCGTGAGGCCATCTTTGTTATTGTTGATCGATCTAATGATTTTGTTGTTCTATGTTGAAAACCTGAATAATTTAGACTATTTCTTAATTCAGTTCAAACATCTTCCCGAGTTGAATTGATACAAAGCATAAACGTAAAAGCAATCTTTTACCCAATTTTCTAATGTTTTAAGAATTTAAATTTTCAATAACACAACTAAAATTGACAGGATGAAGATAAATACAGCAAGAGGCCAGCGGGCATAAGGACTGCCACTAAATCTTGCATGGCTACCCTCGTCAGCGCGATGCGGGTACTGCAGGCCCATGCTGATTAACCATTACACAGATTAAAACAAACACCCTTTACGTTTCAAATCTTGCTGCTTGGAAGTGACAGGGGGATAATGTAATGCGTGCTATCAAAATTTTGTCGGGTTTTCACATTTTAGCTAATAAACTTTCAGGTAGTTTAGCTCAGTTTTTAGTTTTAGTTATTTTCTCATTTGGTACAGTTGAATACCTAACTAATTAAAATAAATTCAATTAAATGAAATAAATTCCAACACTTGACCACAAATTCAATAAAATATATAGTTAAGTAACACATAACGACAATTAAATACACAAAATTCACCGAACTGTGGTTCTTATTTAGTAGTACCTACTCTGTTTTAAGTTTTCGGTTACCAAAATAAACATAAAACAAAAGAGTAGTAGTTACACGAGCTTGCGGTCGAACTGCCGTCTACGGTTACCGTCAAACCGCAGATTACAAACGTTGAATTCCGTAACTTACAACGAATCGGCGACACGCGTCTAAGTAATTACTCATACTCGCTACTATATTAGCGATTTGGCGTCGAGCGATATGAGAAGCTGCTGTTTTATATTAATTCGTGTTTTGTTTCTAAATATGTGGCTTAAGTTGGGGTAAACGTTTATAATTTAAATCACTTCTCTCAATTTGCAGCCATGGTTATTGGAAATCGTAATTCGTAGGTACTTGTAGTGCGGCCTTCTAGGCGTGTAGGAAGGAACTGTTTGCTGAGTTCGAGTAAAAACACTATAAATTATTTGAATCTCGGGCCGCATCATTATCTTGTCTTTCTAGAAGAGTAATGTGGAGTGCGTGCCCGATAAGTCTGCGCACGGTCGGAATCGAAAACTAATCTTTCATCATCATCATCATCATCATCAGCCATTTAATGTCCCCACTGCTGGGGCACTGGCCTTCCTTATGGATGAATAACGAACTAATCTTTACCATACCCATATATTTTAACTAGATCTAAAAACGCTCCAGTCGCGCGCAGAGTTATCTGGACAACACTCTAGCTAGTAACTAGGCTTGAGGGTGGATGTCACCACAATAAACTAAAAAGTAAATCTCCCTCTTTCATTACTAGCGCTTCATAGTACCTACTTAACCAATAACCATGCAATTTGTTAAAAATGAGGTAGGTATAATGTGAATCCTCTTAAATATTATTTCATATTTATTATATAATCTCTGTGTTGTTAGCTAAGAAACACTGGCAAGTTTATTGCATCTGTTTTTCTTGTCCGTAAAAAAAAGTCTTGAATAGGTAGGAAAATGTTAACGATTCATAGTATTTATTATGTCTAAGTGAAAAATGGTAAGTAACTAATATCGCACTGCCGATGATGCCGTCTACGGTTACCGTCATACTTACTCATGTGGTCAAAGTTCAAACTGCAGATTACAAACATTGAATACCGTAAGTGCCTACCTTACAACGAATCGGCGTCACGCGTCTAAGTAATTACTCATACTCGCTACAATATTAGCGATGTGGGGCGTCGAGCGAAATGAGAAGCTGCTGTTTTTATTAATTCGTGTTTTGTTTCTAAATCTGCGGCTAGGGTGGGGGTGGGTGTACGTACTAATGATTTATGTTGCTCGCTCGCTTCGGCGGCGTGATGAATGTCTCTTACGAAATGCTCGTCTCCCATTCAGACGGCACGTGCCATCCAATTACGGTACACTGTTTTAGACGTGTTTGGAAGCTATAGAAATTAGTGTTGTGACATTTCATTTCGCTTTGGAGACGGCAATGTTCGCATGCTGGCACTGCTTTAACACTATTAATTATTTGTTGTTACTGTTGTTTTTTTTTGTTAACTTCAAAGGTAACTATGTAAAGAGGATTCATACTTCTTCTTATCGTGTCGATGGCGATTAACACTAAATTGTTGCAGCCCAGAACCTGGCTACTTTGACTGCGTTGTCAGTTACTATCATCAAACCTTCCTGCGTTCAGGTCGGGGCACGCAGGTCAAGATGATAGATGGGCCATCGTTTGAACTGCACCGCATATGCACTTGCAGTTTATGCCACCCGAAAAATCCCACCTGCCCCTGACTCACGAACCGTCGGAAACGGAATCGGATTCGAAATCTGTGCTTTGTTTTTGTCTATTCTATAGTGAGTGACAGAGACAGTGCTCCGCTGTCGGGAGCGTTTCCGACGGTTTGTGAATCAGGAGGCTGACCATGCTTTCTGAGCTTCGGCCGGTTTGAGTCCAAAGCCTATTAAAAGACTTTTGGCTGCTCTAATATTGGTATTCTGCATTAAAATCAATAATTATAATGTAAAGAAAAGACTTTTATGTATATTTAAATGTGGGTGAAAATTTAATAAGTATTTGTCGTAAGGCGGAGTCAAAAGAAAATTAATAAGAAAATATATGCTACCAAGACCGAAAGGCATTAAGTTTTAATACTGCATTCGCGCCAAATACGGAAAAGCAATAAAAGTGGCAAACTCATCGCAAATTTTCACCGTACGTCATAAAATAGTTTTACGAGCTCTCGAAATCTAGTTATGTACTATAACGGCGTCGTACCTGTAACCGGTTATTTATAAACCGCATTGCGTCAAATTGTTTGCAGATTTGTCACTGAACTAAATACCTTTTTTATAACGAGGGGAATGCGTTTACGCATACCACATCCACGTACAGTGTCTGTGGTGGGGGAGTCCCAAATAACCACGTACGGTGATCCCGGTGGAGTCCCACAGTGGGATTCGCCTAGGGCTGCTTCCTGATTCCACATCTACATACACCTAAGTACCTACATACACCAAAAGTTTTACCGATATTAGATATTTTTTAACCCTAAGGCCCAAACCTTACCCCAGGGTACACCGGTAGAGCAAGTAGTCGTTTCTTTGTTGCCTGCGATAATTCGGTAACCGTTCGGACGAATGAATCGCGAACGTACAGCGATTAGGTGGGACAACGACCTTTTCGCATTTGTTTGTAGGTTTTGTACAAATATGTGAGAAATTATCAAGACTGAAGATTTACCGCGGGCAAAGCTGGGAGCGATAGGCTAGTTTCAATAAACTTTTCCCTGAGTTCTTCTACGCAACATTGAGTAAAACCACGTGTGTCTAATAAAGTACCGGCAGACTGTCAACGGTTAACGAGGCGTTTACTCGCTGTGTAGCCCGCCTGTCGGTTTTATTGTCGTTTTATTGTTGCCTGCGATAATTTGGAAAACCGTTCGGACGAATGAATTGCGAACGTACCTACAGCGATTAGGTGAGACAACGACCTTTTCACATTCGTAGGTTTTGTATAGACTGAAGATTTGCCATATCAAATAATACCTAAATAATAGTAATAATAGTTGGTTTATATTTGTGCGAACATGAGAAATCGTCAAATTAACACAGAAGCCAGGGGACTTACCTACATTAAGAAATATAGCGATAGTTAAACCATAGTAACTATTTAGTAATCTGCGGTTAGACTAAGTTTGTATACCTAGGTATTTAGGTTTAGGATTCATTTCGACTGAAGGGAAGAGAAACGAAGCAGAAAGGTATTTTCGCACAATACATGTGACAGTACCTATGGTTGACTCCGTTTAGCAAACTGATAATATGTTGATATCGCTTTTAATTGGCATTATGATTGATCATGGTGTATTAAGTCATTTAAGTGCAGTAAAAATACTTTCAAATAAAAAACAATCGGAATAAAGAGACACAACACCACACCGATTCGACAATAGTTTTATCCTAATGTTTAGTGCGATCAAAAAACTAGCCTATAATAATAATAAGATGTATATAGAAGCTAAAGCTACAGCTTCTATACATCTTTAAATTTTAAAAACAGGGGACTTACTATGACTTATATCAGCGACAGTCGCAATAAAGAGACTTAACTCTATTTCGACATAGGTTTTCTCTTTCATAATTAGCTCAATCAAGAAGTTAGGCTAACAATTCCAATATCTTTCAACAACTCAACACTGTAATTTAATCTCCAGCTGTCCAGTAGACAATACATAGAAATATAAGAACGGAGAGCAAAAATAGCGTGACCTGAAAGCTGTTAGTAAGGAGTGACACAGTGGTAACTCCCCGCCGCGATTCGTTTGTCGTAATTAGTTCATTTGATTACCCGCAGAGAGGAATGACAAAAGCGTACATATGTAGGTAGTGCTGTATAACAGTAGGGCACACGATGTATGAAAACAATATCATATTTCAGAATAGCCTTGATGGTTTTCTTATTTATAAAGCCTGACCAGAAAAATAAAAAAACTCGCCATGTTGCAGAAATGTGACGAACTAAATTTTTCTATAGAATTTGACACAGCAGTGTAACAATGAAGAGCAGGTTTTTTATTTTGCTGGTCAGGCTTACTTTATTCTTCGTTTTCGTAGTACACTAGTGCCTTTCCGCGGCCTTACCCGTGTGGTTCCCGTTCCCGTGTGAATAGCGGGATAAAATATAGCCTACTTGGAAATAATGTACCTAGCTTTCTACTGGTAAAACAATTTTTAAAATCGATCCAGTAGTTTTTAACCGACTTCAAAAAAAGGAGGAGGTTATCAATTCGACTGTATATTTTTTTTTTATTTTTTTTTTTATTTTTTATGTGTGTTACCTCAGAACTTTTTAGTTAACGAACCGATTTGGATAATTCTTTTTTTATTTAAAAGGTGACGCTTCTCGTGTGGTCCCATTCAAATTTTATCAAGAACTGGCCAGAAGTTCAGGAGTTATCCTGAATAATGTGTATTCAGACTTTATTTGGGTATATGGACGATTTCATAGTTTCATCAAATTGGGGATCATTTTCAAAATATATTTTTTTTCGAAAGTTGGTACTTCTGACCTGATCTTACTTTCACCAAGTCAGGACCAGGGAATCAAATTCCAGGAAAATTGAGAGATATTCTCAAATATAGGCAAGCCTTATGCGTTCCATTTATTTTTGAAGTTAGTCAAGTATTTGCATCTGGTAGTCATCATCTCATAGTGATGAGCTGGTGATGGAAGCTACAACTGCTTAACGGTTAGGATCTGGAGAATATTTCTTTAAGTATTAATCGTACGTATGAGCCAATAGTTATATTCTTTCAGGTTATTAGGGTGAGCTGCTGATGAGAGGTGAAACTCCTCAACAGTTAGGAGTTATATTATGATGTTTTATAAATACCATATGCACGAATGGACCTTCAGCTGTATTCCTTCAAGTTATCTAAGTAGCTAAAGATGGAAAGCTGAATTCCGTAACGGATAGGATATTTACAACAATTTATCATAATCACCATGTAGTTTCTTAAGCTAATTCACTAAAAATCGAAAAATAATACGTTTTTGAAAAAAAAAATGTAACCGCCTTCAAAACTGATCTTCAAACAAAAATTAACAAACACTAAAAAACGAAAAAAATAATAAGATTTTTTAATTTAAAGGACGATGATACGTGACTTTTTCTAATTTATCTTGGTACTTACTGAACTGTTTGAAGTCGGTGCCAAAACCAAAAAGAATAAGAAAGAAATATACTGAGTGAAATAACTAACATATAAAAAAACCCGGTCCCAAGCGTGAGGTGTAGGACGTAATTACCTCAATACGTATAAGACGGCACCGACTTCAAACAGTTCAGTAAGTACCAAGATAAATTAGAAAAAGTCACGTATCATCGTCCTTTAAATTAAAAAATCTTATTATTTTTTTCGTTTTTTAGTGTTTGTTAATTTTTGTTTGAAGATCAGTTTTGAAGGCGGTTACATTTTTTTTTTCAAAAACGTTTTTTGAGTTAATCCCTTACAAACATACAAAACAAACAAAAATCTAATCGTTCCTCTTTTATATAAGTATACTAATAATATTATGATATAATTATAATAATATATATATAAGTAGGTATAGATTATTTAAATTTTTACTTTTTTGCATTCACAATGCAATTTTTATTCCTATCGGAGCTAGTTGTGAGACGGGTCGGTTTTTTCTAAAATACTTCAAATTCAATTTTAACTAAATACGCCTCCTAAATAGCCTCCTAAATACGGGGTGTAATGTGTTGTACTGTAGGGTGAAAATCATTTAAAATGACCATTGTGACAAAAATGAAACAAAAATGATACCGTAACAAAAATGAAACCCGTAACAAAAAATAACAAAGCTGAAATATTAGAGTCTTTTCACAAGTCACATAAAACTGATTTATTTTTTCCAGGAACAATAAAAAGCATTATTTTTATGATTCTTTTAATAAAAAAACACTTATAATAACAAATAAAATGTTTTAACTTTCATGAACACAAAGGCTTCATTCATTGGTAGCTGATTGGTAAAATCAATGTCAATGACACTTAAACTCTGTACAGTCACGATCAATAATATGTAAAAAAAACATTTATGGGCATTCTGGTCTTTCAGCCTCTGTCTATAAGGACGCTGTCGTTCAGCTGCTGACATCGGCATTCTAAAAAGAAAAATATTGAAAAATTGCATTGTGAATGCAAAAAAGTAAAAAAATAAAATACGAAAAATATTGTTAGTAACAAACAAAATGGACAAATAACCAAACAGCACAATAACAGCATGGATACTACGTAATTAAAGTCTGGAAATACATAAAAACACAGATTAAACACATAACCCTCATTTTGGACATCACCGTGTTTGGGTAAAAAAAATCAGTCTTGTGAATACGGCTTTTGTTCATTTTTGTTATATCATTTTTGTTACGTGAGAAAAAAACATAACAAAAATGAACAAACTTACTACTTGGAATAGAATCGAAAATATTTTAAGCCAAACGAGAACGTCATGAGTAAAAGCTGTTTGCATTTCAATCAAGATCGAAGACAAACCGTCTATATGAATTGATTAAATATATAAGTATTTTCTTACCTGCATAGTTTGGTAGACAACAAAAATGATGAATCAAAATTGTAATTTCCGCTCGGAGACAGAAAACCCCGCGTTCACTCACTTTTTCATGCGATGACAAAATTACCGACACATAATCGCTTTTGGCATCTGATTGGCTAATTAGAGAGCAAGTGTTGCCCTCTGGTAAACAACAAATAATACTAATTTATCTCGTTAGAAAAATGAATAACAAAAATGAACACATTATTGGACATTTATTTGAGGACTAAAATTTATTTATAGAAATAAGAAAATAAAATAGTTTAACCCGATATCAGCGACAAATCATATGTCTTAAACAAAAAATAATCATTTGTTTGAATACTGTTTTTTATTATATTTATTTAGGTGTACTTTGTAACGCTAGTCACGCAGAGGACAAATTATTTTGTATGGAGAAAATCCGGGCTCGGAGCGAATATAGGAGTATATTTGTTAAATACTGATAAGGTACATTGAAATTTATATATATTTATTTAAGTAATGTTTCATTCTACTAACGTGGGTACTCATTGCTTTATTTAAAAGAATATTTTGTAAAATATCGCGCGTGGACAAATTTTGATGTCAAAATGGTCATTTTAAATGATTTTCACCCGTATATTTTTTTTTAATATCTAATAAAACCTATATTTCAGAATAGCTTTGATGCAATTGACGGGAAAACTTTGATCACAAACTTTTGTGCATTTTCAAAATGTTATATTCATTTTAGTACGTATCTCTGCTCTGTAACACTGCATAGAATAAAATCACTCGTCTTAATTCTTATAGTAGTAAGATCCTAGCTACCCTTGTAATACTCTGCTAATTTCCAACACTTATGTATTTTTCTAACGCCTCTGGCAGACTTAGAACAAGTCCTACCACCAACCAAATCACTGGGAATCGAACCCGGGAGCTCTGGGTCTGTAACCGGTGGTGGTGTGAACACAAAGGCGGTTTTTCATCAGATAATGACATCTTATCTGTCCCATAGCTTACAAAATATCAAACATTAATATATTGCAATCATATTATTTAAGAAAGTTAAGTAGGTAATGCTTTAGGCAAGACGGCTTATTTGAGAATAGGTACCTACATAATACGTCAGCTGAATATTGTGTAGTATAAACATGCATCGTTAGTAAAATACAAATGCTAAAGTATAACAACCTTTGCATTTGTTTTTTAATAACTAATAATCTTAACTTATTATTTTACAATTAAAACAATCACACTTTTGTAAAGAGTATAAGGATATTTTAGAAAAGGCTTTTTAGTTTCAAAACTTAATGACAAAAAAAATACACTGAGACAATTAAAAGGTCATGAACGCTGATTCAGGATAACAGGGTCACTAAACCGCATAATATATATCGCAATATAATACCATGCGGTTTTTACTCATTTAGTCATTGGATTGAGTTGATGACAATGACACAACACTTTATGTACCTACTCATCCTACTTCATCACTACATAGTATAAAACAAAGTCGCTTTCTCTGTCCCTATGTCCCTTTGTATGCTTAAATCTTTGAAACTACGCAACGGATTTTGATGCGTTTTTTTTTAATAGATAGAGTGATTCAAGAGGAAGGTTTATATGTACTTTTTATCCCGATATTCCCACGGGAACGGGAACCACGCGGGTGAAACCGCGGGCGGCCGCTAGTAATATTATAAATGTGAAAGTTAAGATGTTTGTTGCTTGTTGCTCAATCACGGCAAAATGGCTAAATGGATTTGGTTGAAATTTGGGACACAGATACTTTGTAGCCTTAAGAGGAACATAGGCTACTTTTTATCCCCCCCGCACTATTTGCTCTCTCGCCGCCGATCGGTCATGGGGGATTGGGGTGGCAGTCTCCCCTAAGACCCGACGACCCGGCTATCTAAGCCACCTCGCGACTGGGAAATGGCCGAGCAAATGTGGCCACCTCCCCAGACGGTGCAAACCGTGCAATGCCGGCAGTGGAACGGTCCGCTACCAGCTGGTCTCACTAAGGGGTAAAAATATCAAATTCCCGCGGGGTAACGTCGTGTAGTCCACGCGGGTGAAGCCGCGGGCGGAAAGCTAGTTTATTAATATACTGTGTCCCTAGTACGAGATTTTACTTGTGTACTACATCATCGACAACTGAAAAGTGCAGTGCTTTACAGCCATTTTATTAATACACGAGCGGATCCTCGCGGTTTCACCCGCGTGGTACCCGTTCCCGTGGGAATATCGGGATAAAATATAGCCTATGTCACTCGGGAAGAATGTAGCTTTCTAATGGTGAAAGAATTTTCAAAACCGGTCCAGTAGTTTCGGAGCCTATTCGATGCAAACAAACAAACAATTAAATCTTTCCTCTTTATAATATTAGTATAGAGTATAGATAAAAATATCATATTTAAGTATAGGTAGGTAAAATTATGATTAAAAAAACCGCCTGTGAGGATAAGTAGATTTTCAGTCGAGGCTAGAACCCGGAACCTTGGAAATCCGATCCAGTGCTCTCCCAATAGAGCTACCGGGAGACTTACGAAACACGTCGATTTTTTAGTTTTTACTTATTTGTTACATTTCCGCTGTAATTCAAACATTTTTCCTATACTTACTTAGATAATTGCATTTACACATAAGTACCTGTAGCGATAAATTTTTAGTGATCATCAAAGAGAAGCGCGATAGGTATATCACGCGGACAAAATCGCGGGAAAAACTTGTCATTATAATACTGTACAGTCACGAGCAATAATATGTAAACAGCAAAGAACTTTGTCACGTTGAAGCGTTCCGAAACCAAACTACCCTACAACAACATACAAATTTCTTGCCTGTGCCACAGAATTGTGAGCATCAGGATGGCGGGTGTACTTCTCAGATTAGCTTAAATTTATTGCAGATATTTGGTACCTTCTGTGTACCTTTACGTACCTCTTTTAAAAATCTGTGTACCTCCGTATTTACTAAGATATTCAAATCGCTAGGTACACCCGCGGACCTGACGTCAGGTCCGCGGGTGTATTTTAAACCAATGAGTGTATCGTAGTGAATTTGTGTATAGATTTGGTACCTTCTGTGTACCTGCAGAAACATGTATTAGACTTCCATAATCCAATAAGGTATCGAAGATATTCAATACAATAGGTACACCCGCCAACCTGACGTTAGGATTTTTTTGAAACCGATGAGTGTATCGTAATGGTTTTGAGTATAGATTTGGTATCTTCTGTGTACCTGCAGAAACATGTATTAGACGTCCACAATTCGATAAGGTATAGAAAATATTCAAAACAATAGTTTACCCGCCATCCTGATGTCAGTATGGTGCATGCACACTGGTTCCATATTGTAAAATTAGGGACTTAGGTTGCACGTTTTTTTAGCAACCTCAATTTGATATCCAAGGAAATTAAATATATGTGTGGAGTATCTACACCATCGGCAAACCGCAGATAAGTTATTGATCTCTATGTTTACCTGGGTCAGTAAATATGTATCATACGAGTAAGTTTCGCATAACCTAAAGTTTCATAACCTTGATTGGTTTTAAGGAAAAGTTTTGATTTTGATTTTGATTTTGATAGTTAAGAATATTTTTCGTATGTAAGTTCTTTTTTAATCCTTGTAACACGTAAGAAAAATAGTTTTAATTCATTTTATGTACCTTTTATTCGTCAATTAATGATTTAAAAATACATTTAAAGCATTTTGATCATTAGGTTTGTTTTAAGAGGTTGTGAGGTTGTGACGTCTAAAATCACCCTTTGAAAATCCACCCAACAAGTTGTAAATATGTAACATAAGTTTCGCATAATCTTAGTTCATAATGATTGGTTTTAAGGAGAACTTGTTATACGCATTTAATTGTGCGCATTTACGAGTGTGAGACGTCATAGTTAAGGGTATTTTTCGTAACTCCTTTTTTTCCTCCTAGCCTGTAAGAAAAATAGTTTTAGTTTATTATACGCATTTGATTGCGCGTATTTACGAGTGTGACACGTCATAATTAAGGGTATTTTCAAAACTTATTTATTTTTTCCGCGTAACACGTAAGAAAAATAGTTTTAGTTCATTTTCTGTACCTTTTATTTGTCAATTAATGATATAAAAATTCATGTTATTTTAAATTGTTACTTTTTTGCATTTTCAATGCAATTTTTATTATTGAAAAATTGAAAATGAAGTATTTAGAAAAATTGAGTGTGTTGTGAGAGGGGTCGATTTTATCTTCATTTTAAATTTTTCAACAAAAATTCATTTAAAGCATCTTGATCATTAGTTTTGTTTTAAGAGGCTGTGACGTCTAAAAATCACCCTTTGAAAATCCACCCAACAACTTGTAAATATGTAACACGACGATCTCCGTGGCTAATTGATGTACGCACCGGTTTTTAGGGTTCCGCTATCTCTGGATGTCCCGACTCCTGAGTTCGATTTGTACATCATTATTTGATTACAAATATAATAAAAGTGATTGCGCAATTATACATTTTGTCGTCTCTTGGAAACCTTTACCCTTGAACATTGGTCTGCAGGTACACAAACCGTACCAAATCTATACCCAGAGTGTAAGTTTACCAATGCAAACGTTACTATCGCGTTTAAATTTGAATTGTATCTAAGCCTTATTTCTTGAAAATAAAGTACAATCTATGTGTCAAAATTGCACCATAGTCCCTATTTTTACAATATGGAACCAGTGTGCGCCATCCTGTCACCAGGGCCCTGTTAAACGAAACTTACAAGTCTACAATTATGTAAAAAGGGACTAATTTGTAGACTTGTAATACAAGACGTGCTGTTTAACCAAACTTACAAATAATATGTAAGAATTTTACAACTAAAAATCTTACATATTTGTAAAGTCTAATTGATGATTAAACGAACTTACCTTAGTGACGTTCTATCACAATGGGAGAGTTTCCTACAGTAATTTTTCTATGTAACTGTAACACAACCACCTTTTTTCAGCATATTATGGCAAAGGATTCGTTCATTTAGCCTAAAAACACCTCCCACCTCACCTCCGGTTCAGAGGCTCCTTGCAACTTTTTTTTTTTTACAAATACAAATTCTCTATTTGCCAAAAAATAGGGTGCTACAGTTTTGATGTTACTTTGTGTTCAACTTTTTGTTAATATTCGGAAACGATATTTGTATGGTGATGTCAGACTATTTTCTTTGCGATTTTCTACTACGTTCTAGTTCGTTTACTTCTTCAGATCTTTTATCAAACCCTTAATGACATTTTTGGTGCGAATTGTTGCACCTAGATTGTATATTCTGAACTAATCTGAAAAAGTTAGGTCGCTATGGTTGGGTAGGGCCATCTAGTACAATTTTTTGAACTAACGATGAAACGTCAAAAGAAACTCTCATTATACGAAGGCTTCATCCGAAGAGATTAGAGTACACATGTAGTTCCCCGTAACGACTCGCTAGTCACACACTAGAGTTAAAAGATATTTAAAAACCCAAAAAACAAAGAATTTTGAAGTTTATAAGGTAAAAGATCTGGTATCCCCGACAATAGACAATTTTAAACGGCATTCAAATAATTTATATTTCGACGTATTAATGGGTATGGTATGGGAGGGTGGGTTCTAGTCTCTTCGGATGAAGCCTTCGTATAATTGTGATAGAACGTCACTAAGGTAAGATCGTATAATCATCAATTATACTTTATGCTTCATCCTCGAGATTAGAGAACACAATGTGTAGACTTTGAGAGTGAACGAAATTTTAATTATTTGAATGAAATGGTAGTATAGTTTTTAATAAACACTGTTTACCATGACACTAATTCTTGCAGTGATATCATCATCATCATCATTTCAACCGTAGGACGCCAACTGCTGGGCATAGGCCTCCCCCAAGGATCTCCACAACGATCGGTCCTGCGCTGCCCGCATCCAGCGGCTTCCCGCGACCTTGACCAGATCGTCGGTCCACCTTGTAGGGGGCCTGCCCACGGAACGTCGTCCGGTTCGCGGTCGCCATTCGAGAACCTTTCCGCCCCAACGGCCATCGGTTCTCCACGCTATGTGTCCCGCCCACTGCCACTTCAACTGAGCAATCCTTCGAGCGATGTCGGTCGTTTTAGTTCTCCTGATCTCATCATTTCTGATTCGATCGAGCAGGGAAATACCAAGCATCGCTCTCTCCATTGCTCGCTGGGTAACCTTGAGCCTTCTTATGAGACCCATAGTGAAAGACCACGTCTCGCTTCCATAAGTCATAACTGGCAACACACACTGGTCAAAGACCTTAGTCTTGAGACATTGAGGAATTTTGGACGCAAATATATGCCGGAGCATCCCAAACGCTGCCCATCCGAGCTGGATTCGACGAGAGATCTCTTTCTCGAAGTTGGACTTACCTAATTGGATTGTCTGTCCTAGGTAGACATAGTGGTCAACAACTTCGAGTGTAATGTTCCCAACATTAACTGGAGCGGATGCAACATGGGCATTGGACATGATTTTCGTCTTATCCATGTTCATCTTCAGACCCACTCTTTGGGAAGCATTGCTGAGATCTTCGAGCATTGTGTTCAGGTCTTCCAAGGTCTCAGCCATGAGAACTACATCATCGGCAAACCGCAGGTGTGTTAGGTACTCGCCATTGATGTTAATGCCGAATCCTTTCCAGTCCAGTAGCTTGAAAATATCCTCCAACGCAGCTGTGAACAGTTTCGGAGAAATGACGTCTCCCTGTCTCACACCTCGCTGTAGTTGGATAGGATTAGAGCTCTGGTTCTGTAATCGGACCGACATGGTGGCACCTCGATGTACCTGTAGTCTATTTGGCACCTCTGGAGAGACTGCAGCACTGCCCAGGTCTCGATCAATCAAAGGCTTTCTCATAGTCCACGAACGCCAAGCATAGTGGCAAGTTATACTCTTCGGTCTTCTGTATAACTTGCCGCAGCGTATGAATGTGGTCTATGGTACTATAACCTTTTCGGAACCCGGCTTGTTCGGGAGGTTGGAAGTCGTCGATCCTGCGAGCGAGACGATTCGTAATGACTCTCGAAAACAACTTGTAGATATGGCTCAGAAGCGAGATGGGTCGGTAGTTTTTCAAGAGAGTCTTATCACCCTTCTTGAAGAACAGCATCACATCGCTTCTGCCCCATGCCTTTGGCGTTTTGCCCTCGAGGATGACAGAGTTGAAGAGCTTCTGGAGGACCTTAAGTATCGGCTTACCGCCCGCTCTCAGAAGTTCTGTTGTGATTCCGTCATCGCCCGCCGCCTTGTTGTTTTTGAGCTGCTTGAGAGCCATTCTAATCTCGTACAGGCTGACGTCCGGGATATCTTCGGTATAGTGTCGGGTAAGCTTGGCTCTAGGTTCTGTAGCCTTACTTTCAACAGGTGTTTGCGTGGAGTACAACTGTCCATAGAAACTCTCAATCTCCCTCAGGATTTCAGGTGTTGATGAAATGATACTACCGTCCTCAGCTTGCAGCCTCGTCAGTTGACTTTGCCCTATAGCCAGATCTCTAGCGAACACTTTGGAGCCTTTGTTGCGCTCAATGGCCTCTTTAATACGCTCGGTATTAAATTGGCGAAGGTCGCTTGTCAAGGACTTGGAGATCGGCCTATTTAGCTGTCGATAACGAAGGGCATCCGCTGAGTTCTGTAGTTTCATTTCGTTTCTCTGATCCATGAGTCGGATAGTGTGGCTGGAGAGTTTCTTTAATTTAGGACGGTGGGTTTTGTAGTGCTTGGACCCTACCGTGCGGACAGTATCCGCCACCATGTTGTATAGATCGTCCATATCGATGCTGTTCTCAGGGGCATCGAAGCGGTTTTGGAGCTCGAGCTGAAAGCACTCGGGGTTTTGAATTTGAGCCGGTATTGGTCGGAGCGTAGATTTTATTAGTCGAGATCTTTCCAGGTTGACGTTGATATTCAATGTGCCTCTAAGCATGCGGTGATCGCTTCCCGTCTTTACGGCGTTGATCACAACGACATCATTGAATATTTGCTTCCTCGTTGACATAATAAAATCTATCTCGTTTTTGACTTTACCGTCCGGACTAATCCAGGTCCATTTGCGGCTTACGGGCTTCTTAAAGAAGGAGTTCATCATGTAGAGGTTCTCCCTCTCCATGAAGTCTGCCAGCATCTGGCCCCTTTCGTTACGTTGCCCAAATCCAAATTGCCCCACTCTCCACTTATCACAACAGCGTTGTCCCAACTTAGCATTAAAATCCCCCATCACAACCGTGTAGTGGGTTTTATAGCTATGCATGGCTTTAGAGATCTCCTCATACATAGCCTCCACTTCGACATCGTCGTGTTTCGAGGTCGGAGCGTAAACCTGAATGACATTCAGCGAATATCGTTCCGATATTCTGAGTATTAGGTACGCTACCCTGCTCGAAACACTTCCGATGGTAATCACGTTGTTGACAAGGGATTTATGGACGATGAACCCGACACCACCTTGGGACTGTTGGTCGCCCTCCCGGTGGTATAGTAAGTTACCGGATTGAAGGGTAATCGAGTCCTCCCCCTCTCTTCGTACTTCAGATAACCCAATAATATCCCAATGCAACTTACTAATTGCCTCTTCCAACTCTATAAGCTTCGCGTCGAGCCTCAACGTGCGCGTGTTGTAGGTTGCCAGGTCAAGTCGTCGGTGTTGGTAGCCGGAGCCTACCCGAGGATTCTTAGCACCCCCTGCCCCGCCGTTACCATAGCCGCTACCGTAGCTAGGAATAGCGGGGCCGCCGGGGACTGGGGGCCGATTTTTGTTGTGTGTATCCTGTGATATAACAACTTGTAAAGTACAGTAGAAAATCATATAAATGAAAATATATAAAATACCTAAACCATGTATTTCTGTTTTATTTTTATTTCTGTTTGCTTATAAACTAGTTTTCCGCCCGCGGCTTCGCCCGCGTGGACTACATGACGTTATCCCGCGGGAATATGATATTTTTCCGTGATAAAAAGTAGCCATGTTCCTCTCCAGGCTACAAAGTATCTGTCTCCCAAGTTTCAGCCAAATCCGTTCAGCCGTTTTGGCATGATTAAGTAACAAACATACAAACATCCAAACTTTCACATTTATATTAAGTAGGATAGGATAGGAAGTAGGATTAACTGTTGTGGCTACAAACTGCAACACGATTCTTTAATTTTTTCTAAATACTTCATTTTCCATTTTTCAGTAATAAAAATTGCATTGTGAATGTAAAAAACTAAAAATTAAAGTATCTTTCATTTTTTTCTCATCATCAAGCAAGATAGAAGAAATCTCTTCTAATTTCCCATTGTTAATGCATAAAACATAATTAATGATACTCTACTGTACTGTAACTGTTTTTAACTGTACTTAACTATACTTGGCTGTACTTGGCTGTACTTATAGGAAAAATGTGATAGTAAAAAACCACGAGCCCCATAAGTAGCTTTCAGGCGGGATTCGAACCCGCGCCTCCGGGAATCCGGAGGTCCGGAGGCTCTGACCAACTAAGCTACCGAAAGGCTTACACGACTCGTCGAATTTTGCTATCACTTGTTACGCTGTAGGCCATAATTGACTGTACTTGACTGTACTTGACTGTACTTGACTGTACTTGACTGGACTTGACTGAACTTGACTGTACTTGATGTACTTGACTGTACTTGACTGTACTTGACTGTACTTGACTGTACTTGACTGTACTTGACTGTACTTGACTGTACTTGACTGTACTTGACTGTACTTGACTGTACTTGACTGTACTTGACTGTACTTGACTGTACTTGACTGTACTTGACTGGACTTGACTGTACTTGACTGTACTTGACTGTACTTGACTGTACTTGACTGTAATTGACTGTACTTGACTGTACTTGACTGTACTTGACTGTACTTGACTGTACTTGATTGTACTTGACTGTACTTGACTGTACTTGACTGTACTTGACTGTACTTGACTGTTCTTTACTGTACCTGACTGTACTTGACTGTACTTGACTGTACTTGACTGTACTTGACTGTACTTGACTGTACTTGACTGTACTTGACTGTACTTGACTGTACTTGACTGTACTTGACTGTACTTGACTGTACTTGACTGTACTTGACTGTACTTGACTGTACTTGACTGTACTTGACTGTACTTGACTGTACTTGACTGTACGTGACTGTACTTGACTGTACTTGTTTTTACTTGACTGTACTTGACTGCACTTGACTGTACTTGACTGTACTTGACTGTACTTGACTGTACTTGACTGCACTTGACTGTAGTTGACTGTACTTGACTATACTTGACTGTACTTGACTGTACTTGACTGTACTTGACTGTACTTTACTTTATCAACCAAGTTTCTTCTGTAAAAAACTGTAAATGAAATAAATTTTTAATAAATATTTTTTACTAGCTTTCCGCCAGCGGCTTCGCCCGCGTGGACTACACGACGTTATCCCGCGGGAATGTAACGTTTTTTTCGGGATAAAAAGTAGCCTATGTTCCTCTCCAGCCTTCAAAGTATCTGTATCCCAAATTTTAGCCAAATCCGTTCAGCCGTTTTGCGTGATTGAGTAACAAACATCCAAACATCTAAACATCCAAACATCTAAACTTTCACATTTTTAGTATTAGTAGGATTTGCCTTCAGTGAATATTCCGATGATTAGTTACGTGTTACCTACATTATAAAGTTAGAAGTTTTTCTTAAACTTGTAAAATAAAATAGTATCATAAACCTTAGAACTGTCTTGTCTTTGAAAACTCTTTAAAGTACCTAACTAAATCCAACTAGTGATCTATCTGTAATTTTATTTAATTTGCCCTCAGTGAATATTCCGATGGTTACCGTGTTACATTAAGAAGTTGAAAGTTTTCTAAAACTTGTAAAATAAAATAGTATCAACCTTAGAACTGTTTTATCCTATGAGTAATAATATTTATCCAAAGTCCGCAGCTACCGATGAGTTGATCAAAATCTTACAAAGTTAAAAAACCGAATAATAGCAGTGGCTATGGACATTTAAAATTTAAAGATTCTAACAATATAATGGGTGTCCCAGAGTTACGGGGCTTGACATGAAGAGAAAGTACTCTACAAATATCTCTGAAAGGAAACATTCTTTTATTTTTGACAAGAAACAAAACAATGCCTTCTTCTACACTATGTGTCGACCCCCTACATCACAGCGACAAAATATGGTACGTGTGAATAGTGTCGATGCAGCTTTTTGCAGTTGCGTTGTCGTTGTGCGAAAAAATGTTGATGTTAGTCCATTTTCACTAGTAGTTGTGATGTGGTTACGTCGTATGCAATGTGGCCGGCCGCTAGTTCGCAGTGTCGACGCTGGTGGTTGCGTTGTGATTGGCACTCAAGCGGTCGATAATGACGGCAAAATGTACATTTCGAATACAAAATGCGCCCTGCCCACGTGTTGTGGTTGTAGTACGTGTGGGTTGACACTATAATGAGTTGAAAGAACTATATAAGAACTACATACAAATTAAAATAAATTTAATGTAAGTACATACGTAAATAAGCACAAAAAACGAGATCACGAGACTGATCAAAAGCTGAAAAATAGCTGATTTAAGGTGCGACGATTTTTAATAAGGGATCGTGACGTTTTACAAAAACTTTCTTACAATCGCAAATAAATTTTAAAATGTTGCTACAGTTATTCAGCTATCTAAAAAAGTTTTCCGTTTTTCGTAGAAGTACTTCAATAGAACGTAAAGAGTGTTTTTGTAAACGTTGCGTCATGCACCCGCGGAGGGGCGCGGGCGATAAAAAACCCTGCTCTCCTCCGTTTTTGAAATCCAAGACGGGCCGCGCATTCAGGTCGTTAAAGGGAGTCGGAGCTTGCAGACGTTCCACGTAAAAATATTTATTTTTAAATAATCTAAAACTCAGCCGTTTATTTTTCGATTTTAATATTTTTCTGATATTTTTTAGTCTTGATCTATAGTTTAAATTCTTTATAGTGAAACATAATAATATCAATATAATTAAACTTACTCATAGTAGGATTGTAACGTTTGTTAAACAGGGCCCCGGATGGGAAACGGTCAAACTATCGTATTGAATATGTTTGATACCTTATCGAGTTGTGGAAGTCTAATACATGTTTCTGCAGGTACACAGAAGGTACCAAATCTGTACTCAAAATCATTACGATACACTCATTGGTTTCAGAAATATCCTAACGTCGGGTTGGCGGGTGTACCTATTGTATTGAATATCTTCGATACCTTATCGAATTATGGAAGTCTAATACATGTTTCTGCAGGTACACAGAAGGTACCAAATCTATACACAAATTCACTACGATACACTCATTGGTTTAAAATACACCCGCGGACCTGACGTCAGGTCCGCGGGTGTACCTAGCGATTTGAATATCTTAGTAAATACGGAGGTACACAGATTTTTAAAAGAGGTACGTAAAGGTACACAGCAGGTACCAAATATCTGCAATAAATTTAAGCTAATCTGAGAAGTACACCCGCCATCCTGATGCTCACACAGAATTCATTCGACATTGTAATGTAACAAATTCCTATGTTGTTGACGACCTCCTCGTGACGTCGTAACTGTCCCCAAAGAACGGAAAGCTCAACCACCCGTCAAAATGCTGTCAATTTCCATAATTTATAAATTTTTTCGTGTATGGAATTTTAGTTCCGTAAACTACCGTAGTGGCGTTGCTCTGGCTTGGGAAGATTTGATTTTTTGTTGGTAATGGATAAACTCCCAACTTTTGGAACAATTTAAAAAATCTTTCATTATTCGAAAACTACATTCTTCCTGAGTGACATAGGCTATGCTATATATTCCACCCCGATATTCTACGGGAAAGAGCACCGCGAGGATAAAACCGCGCAAAGCCACGAGTACAGAATAATTCGATAATGATTACGCTAGTGAAAGTTTCCCGTGCTTAGGATACTGTAGACTTGAACAACCCTTGAAGAGTTTCTTGCCGGTTCTTCTCGACCCGCCGGCCGTAGGGTTTACGAAACCATGACGTAGCTTTTATGACGTCCACAAGTATTGTAAATAATAGTCAAAATTTAATTAACAAAATTGAATTTGATTTCGACTTCAGCACGAACATTGTCGATATGGAAATCGTAATAATAAACTACTTATACCATCCGTCAAAAGCTGTCTAGGTGCTGCTGTCAAATAAATGTTAAATTTTTGTTCCTTATACGACCGAAAGAGGCGCTTCTCTGGTTTTCATAAAAATAGTATGATCACGCTAACAATAGATTTTCGTGATAAGGGTACTGATCCAATGATCTGATCCAAACTGTCCCAATAACCATGAAACATATCAATTATCGCGAGTCGTCACAGGTTCTCGCTCGCCTACACTGTAACAATACTGAAATACTTTGTCACTTCATACCAACGCGTCGACCATTCTATTTCTGAGATTTTTTCTTTTTTTTTCCTCGGCCACTCATTCACGGCCTTGACTTTACGGAAACAATGAACAAGCTCTTTGTTTTCGCTATAATGAAGATAGATCTTAAACTTTATGATTGATGAGCGTATTTTGTTTTAAAAAGTGAATTTATCTTAGTTGCTCAACAATGAGGTTTGTATGTGATCCGATTTAATTTATTACTGGAAGTAATTAGGAAAAATATTTGAAGTTAGGTATTTGTTGCAACTAATAAGCTGTTATGATTGAAATAATTCAAAGGAAATAATCTAAATTTTTAATCTTTTAACAGAAAAATTTTGAGTTTTGTTTTTTGTATGTTTATAATGGATATACTCAACAATAAAAAAATAAGATTATCTATGTTGAGGAATAATTATGTAACTTTATTATATTTATTTTCAAATCATATTTTTGGAACCCATAAATAATTTTCACATTATTAGAAAAAAATAGTCTTTTAACGCGTCGAAAACAAAATTGTTTTCTTAATATTATGACTCTTCTTTTGGCAATAATACCGCAAAAAAACCGTAAGGTACTTATGAAATTTTCCATGCGCGACACTATCTGAAAAATGCCTAGAAGTAAACAATAGAAGGTCACTACTTATGTATCATAGATATAAAATTCACTTTGGCAGACGTCCCCACATTTCTTGTGGAGATTTGGCTCAAACACAAAAGAAGAGCCGACCATAGACATCTGAGAGACATACCAGCATTAGTAAAACTAGTATTGTATTGAAGAAAAGGTAGGTATCCTACCAATATTATAAATGAGAAAATTTGTGAGTATGGATGTATGGATGTTTGTGGCTCTTTCACGCAAATACTATTGAAATTCGGCACACATATAGTAGATAGCCTTGATTAAACATAGAATATTTTTTATATCGATATTCCCACGGGAACGGGAACCACGTGATGGGTGTAACCACGGGCGGCAGCTAGTTAGGAAATAAAAATGTTCTTTCTGTTTTCATTATAACTATTTATTTTTAAAAATTCTAAAACTTGTACATACAATTTCAAACTAAACAAACGCACAAGAATTATTTGCCTATTTGACTGAACCTGGGGTGCAATTCTTTTAAGAAATTCCACCCTCGACATTCTCTTCGATTTCAAGCACGATTTTTTAGACGAGCTTGTAGATCTAATTTTAGAGAAACTAAACAGTAATTATGATAATTTCAAATCCTACGTTTTCGAAGTTCAAATATTATGTTGAAGCCTGAAGGGAAAAGGCTGGCATTCCCGACCGCAGAAACAATTGAAGAACATTGCCTAAGTATCGGTGGGACCCCCCGCGTGTCTCAGTAGGTATGCTTATAAAATAGGTAATATGTGGGTAATTTTGAAAGACAATTATTTCCGTATATTTTTCATTAACTGAAACCAAGTGTAATAAGATAACACTAATAGAGTACTGAATGGCCGGAATCACTAGATAAAAGACTAAGATAACATTATATTTTTCAAAATTTTGAGAACTTGTGATTTGCGAGTAATCCATAATTTAAATACCCTACTTTCGACAATCCTCCGCCTTCCACAAAAATACAAGTTTCAAGTCTTTTCATCATACGATACAATGAATTCCCGCCGTTTTAAAACCATGTAGCTGCTAGTCATTTGTCATCATACAACTATAAAAAAAGCTTGTAAATTGTCCGGGGATATTTTAAATCGTGACTCCATTTTAATGGACATGTGCAAGCGATAAATTACTCTGACGTTTTATTGAGAAACAATCAGTAGGAAAATAGTTTTTGTTCCGTTCCATCAATCAGAGAAAATTATTATTGTCCGTGAACGAAATGTTGTGTTTTGTAGTACTTAGGTAGTTGCTTTGTATTTTTTAATTTATACTATTAGTAGTAATAGGGGTTTAAGAATGAAATTGCCGTTTTTTTTCTTTTGTACATATAAGTTTACAACTTTTATGATATTAGAAATATATAATTTCTTTAATATTGCGTTACATTAAGACCGTATCGAGCAACTTTTGATAATTTAATAACCACGATATTTGATTATTTACATAGAAAAAACTTATCCCGAAATAATATGTAAACAACATAGGACAATGTCTTGTCTTATTACATTTATGGATGACTTGGGATGACAGATAGTTTTGTTTCAGAACGCTTCAATGTGACAAAGTTCCATTTTGTTTAAATGTTTGCTCGTGACTGTACAGTAGCCCTAACACGAAAAACTGTCGTTATGGTAACCGTTATCGTATTATTTTGTATGAAAACAAAAGCAGCAGCGCCTCTTCCGGTCTTATCGTGTCAGACCAAATCGGAACGTGTGTAGCGCAGATTTGGTCGGAACAGACCAAATCGGAACGTGTGTAGCGCAGATTTGGTCTGGGAGCAGACCAAATCGGCTGTCGGATCGGAACGTGTGTAGATGCTAGTAGGTATAAGGAACTCAAATTCAATTTATAAAATAATGACAGCAGCACTTTGACAGACATATTATGAGACAACAGACAGCCACTACATAGTTATATGTAAAAACAAGCTGACCCGGCAAACGCTGTTTTGCCATATAATAGTGGACCCGGTCACCAATATGACCAACATCTTGTGTGTGTGTTTTTATACACCAAAAGTTGCCTACACCAGACAACAGATAGCGCTAGTTACACACTACCAATAAAGGGGCCCAAGCTTGGTCTCTATTTCCTACTTATAAAAAATTACTCTGTGAAGTAGAGTGAGTGTCAGATGACTCTGCGCGACTGGGGCATTTTTGGTGCAAGTTACAGTACATTTTTTTATTCTAAGGTTATAGAAAAGATTAGTATTCGATTTTGACCGCGCAGACGTCAGTGATTATATACTCTTTGGAAACGGCAATGGAAGAAATGACAGTTTTGTATCGAAGGCACAACAGTTAAACGATTTTTCATAGAAAATTTCAATTTTTACTCAATTTTCCGGAATAATAAGTAGCCTATGTTACTTTCCAGCTCCTAAACGATCCCTATACCAAATATCACGTCGATCCGTTGCTCCGTTTTGGCGTGAAAGAAGGACAAACAAACAAACAAACAAATAAACAAACAAACAAACACACATTTATAATATTAGTATGGATTGCTGGGTACACTTTTTTATTTAGGCTGAAAGCTCCAGTTTCCTTGTAGAATCTCCTTGTCGAGTCGATAACCATTACGAAGTTTTTACTGATAGATACTGAGCGTATTTTGATGTTCATTCCATGTTTTTACCATTTTTTATGTATATCAAAATAAATTTGTCTTAATCAGTTCTTTATTACCTAACTTTCACCCAAAATAAATTTATTTTGATTGCAACTAGTGAGTAATCAGGTAATTGTTTATTTTTAAATGTACTCTTGTTTAAATGTTTGCAGTCTGTCATAGGAGCGTGTGCCAAAAGTAGGCTATTAAACCAGTTCCGATGATACATTGATGACATATCTATTCTGTCTGAGACACTGATAGTTTGTAACATCTAAACACAAATAACTTGTGACACCGTAAATTATTATGGCTTTAAAACATTGACAGCTGCTAATAACTCTGAGTGAGAACAAAAGACGATAGAAGAGTAATAATAAGTATTTTCAGTTCTAAATATGTATCGGATCGTGGCTAATACGCTGAATGGACGGACATCAATTTGTAAAAAGTTAGTATGATTAAGTTAGCACTTAGCTGTTTCAGTACCTACTTAATTATAATTAATATCATTATACAACCAAACAGAAAATACTTTAAAATTATTTGCTAAAGTTAAGTGCCAAGTTGCAGTTCTCAAATAAGTCTAAAACTTTATTTAGTGGTCTTAACTTAATTAAAGTTTTATTTAACAGTTTAGCTACATATATTTTGTGGTTTATCTTCAGAACTTAAAAACTAGTCGCACAATTTTCACAAATCACGCCACATCTCCGTCCGGTAGAGCAGAAACCGGAGGCAGTGTGCTGGACGCCTATGTTGCTCACTACAATGTATCTATGTCCCAAATTTCAGCCAAATCCGATCAGCCGTTTTGGCGTGATTGAGTAACATAACAAACATCCAAACATCAAAATTTTCACATTCTGACGACCGATTTGGCGCAGGGGTAAACTACCTGCCTTCTACGCCAGAGGTCTCGGGTTCGATTCCCGAACAAGACAAATATTTGTGTCCATGAACACGTCTATTTGTCTTGGTCTGGGTGTTTTCTATGTATATTAAGTATGTATTTACAAACAAAAAAGTATTTAAGTATATATTTATCCGTTATCAAGTTCACGTAGACACAGTTTCTTAAGAAATTTAATCATATGAAAATATTTATTTATTTATATTATTAGTAGGAAGTAGGATATTAGGATATTTTTTTTTTCAATACCACCAAATTAATCATATTTTAATTCAGAAACAAATACTTACTTAAAATAAATAAACTATTCAGAGATGACACACACACTATTCATCTAAAGCACCTACCTTTGTATGAAATACCGAAATGTAAAAATGATTATGGGAAAAGGGTATGCATGTGTAACCTTCCTCAGATTCTGAATGGATTGCTAAAGAACATTATAAATAAACTTAAGGACAAAAAACCCATTCAAATCAAAAACATCCTAAAAAAATATTTCATAATAGATAAATACAAATAGTGAGGGGCTGAGGGGTGATTACACATTCATATCTATACTAAATAACTATAGGTATTCTTTATATGTAAAAGTGGTAAAAATATAAAATGTAACTATATCTTAAATTTGTAATAAGAATGACCACTTATACTTATGTTTATAAATGAGCAACAAATCCAATCCAATTCTGGCTCATAATCTTTAATTTTAAGATTCTGCCTAATTAATTATGCATGAATTTCATGTAATTCTAATATGTTTTATTATGTATACTTTCCGTCTATATGCCTTTGTGCAACCTTGTTTTGTTTTTTTTGACAGAATTTGTCATTCTCTGCAAGTTAAAGGGAAGTACCCCAATTTAAATTTATTTAATTTCAAACAGCGGTCAAACCAATCCCGTCTAGCTGGGAACTTTAAAGACAAGTAAGTATTATAGTTTAATTTGTGGAATAATGTTTTCTTTGTAAAATGGCATTTTAAATGCAAATTATTTGTTTAAATACCTTTTTTTTTTTTTTTTACTTTTAATGGGTTTGCTCTTGATCCCAATCAAGCCCATGGGCTAGAACAGGATCTACGATGGAGCGAGCTCACCCAGAAGGTGCCTATTCACTCTTGCTTTGAATGTGGTCGGGTTATAAGTACTCGGGAATACAGACGCAGGGAGGGAGTTCCATTCCTTTGCTGTGCGCAATATAAAAGATGCTGAGTAGCGCTTGGTGCGACATTTGGGAATATCAACCAAGAAAGGGTGGTAGCCCGCTGTGCGTCTGGATGTCCGATGGAAGAAGGGGGATGGCGGTATGAGCTCATGCAGCTCCTGAGCACACTCTCCGAAGTATAATCTGTAAAAGACCGACAGACAAGCGACTTTGCGGCGGTGAGCTAGGGTGTGAAACTTGCTCTTCACCAGTTTTGGGTCGCCAATTAGCCTCTCAGCTCTGCGTTGGATCGTGTCCAATGCAGCTAGTTGATACTTCGCTGAGCCGTCCCAAAGGTGACTGCAATATTCCATGCAAGACCGGACTTGAGCTTTATACAGAGTTGAAAGCTGTCCCGGCGTGAAATATCGCTTGACCTTATTTAGGACGCCTAACTTTTTGGCTGCAATTTGAGCCTTGGACTCGATGCTGGTGCCGAAGTTGAGGTCTGAAGACAACTCCATACCAAGAAGCTCGAGACTGTCGGTAACAGGCACAGATGCACCCCGGAAAGTAGGAGTCAGGTCAAAGAGACTCCTTTTTGCGGTGATAAGACACGCTTGTGTTTTGGTGGCGTTAAAATTGACCAGGTTCCTGTCACCCCACTGGGATACGTGGCTTAACGACTGGTTCGTTCGCTCAACCATGGCCTCTCTCATCAATATCACGTCATCACCGCTGGCTTTTGCATCCGACAGGTATCTCTCTACGACAGTACTGTCATCTGCATACCCAACAATTCCCGGTATCAACAGGTCATTGATGTGCAACAGGAAAAGCGTCGCAGAGAGAACAGACCCCTGAGGAACTCCGGCATCAATAGCCACTGAGTCAGAGGAGCAGCCATCAATGACTACTCTGATCGACCGTTCCGTCAGAAAATCGGCTATCCAACTACAAAAGTCAGCGGGGATACCATACGCAGGAAGCTTGCGCAGCAGACTTGCGTGCCAGACCCTGTCAAAAGCCTTTGAGATGTCAAGTGACACGGCAAGTGCTTCGCCGTGCATCTCAAGGGCTTCGCCCCAGTAGTGCGTCACATAGATTAGAAGATCCCCAGTTGATCGTCCTCGGCGAAAACCATATTGACGGTCACTGAGGAGGTCATTGAGTTCTAAGTATGAGAGCAACTTACTGTTCAGAACTCTTTCCATAATTTTACAAATTATGGAAGTGATGGCGATTGGTCTGTAGTTGGAAGGGTCCGCACGACTTCCCTTCTTGGGTACTGGCTGAACATTGGCAAACTTCCAGCACTTCGGTACGGTTTTCGTTTTCAGAGAGAGGCGATACAAGTGTGTTAGCACAGGAGACAACTCAGGCGCACAATATCTCAGCACTCTCGCTGGTATGCCATCAGGGCCACTGGTCTTATTCACGTCCAGACTAAGGAGAGCTCTACGGACCTCTTTATTGTGTATTGTGATCTCCGGCATCGAAGAGTCACAACGAGGTATTTCTGGCGGTTGTTGAGAGCCGGTGTCCAGACGCGAATTGCTTGCAAACAGAGTGGCAAATAAGGTTGCTTTCTCAGCTGCAGAGTGAGCAAGTGACCCGTCAGGTTTCAGCATTGGAGGTAGAGTAGGACGGCAGAAATTCGCCTCGACTGCCTTGGAGAGGGACCAAAACTGTTTACTACCGCTAGGGTAAGACGAAAGTTTCGTCCCTATTTGGCTGTTACCTAATGATTTATTCTATTTCTTTTTTCTCAATCTCACACATGTCTTGAGTTGACTGGAAGAGATCTCTTTAGAGATAAGTCCACCGTTGCGAACACATTTCTTTAAATTTATTTTCTATTCTATGTATTTTTTAGTGCAATAAAGAGTACTTATAATACATTTAATTATTATTCTCTTTACTTAATAATACATAGATACCTATAAATCATCATTATTATTTTTGTGTGCTTTAATTTTAAAATGTATTAAAAATATCCACTATGAAAAACGAACTACAAATTGCTGTACACTGAACTCCAATAACTGATGAGAGAGAAATAATCTTTACAAACATGTGACACTGTAGTACTTTCTTGCAATACGTGACCTCATTTGCAAGCGAATAAAAAGAGCATGGCGACCAAACTAACTGCTTAGGCTGCCAAAAAAGTTTTATCTCACACGGAATAATGCCGAATAGAAACTCCTTGTGGAGCAGGTTAAAAATGAAAAAGGAATGGCATGAAATATTATTTTAGGGTAGTTTAACTTTAAAATTAAATATCGGAGCAATTTTTAAATATTTTTCAACGATTTTATTTAAAAAGTCTATAAATTTATATAGGTACAATTTAGTGTAGCAAGTAAACTGACTTTTTATTGGTATGTTTGTAAAGGATTAACTAAGAACTACTGGACCGACTTAAAGAAATTATTTAACTATAATTTCTCCCGCTCGACGAACACAAATAGTTCCTATAAATACAATTAATTTAATATTGAATACAACCACATACAGCGCCAGCTTTGTCCCTTGTTTATTTACATAACGCTATTTAATTATAAAGTGTTATCATAATTTGACATTGTAATTTTAGAGTTAACATTTTACCGCAAACAAAACATTTAATTTCATAATTTAATTTCCTGTTTGTATAACATTGAAATTTAATAATAATTTGAAAATTAATGATTTTTATTCTCTCATACTCCTAGTAACCTTAAAAAATTATTTGCGACTTTTTTAAATCAATAACGGGGTAGCACTTAGCCTTCATCGCACCTGATATTAAGTGATGATAAGGCTGAAAGTGGAAGGCTCTACTCCTGGAATCCTCAATCACTGATGATGAATTGGCTATCTTATCTCTAACTGCCGGAACACAATTATGCTGAAAACATCCTTGTTATGGCGTCAGCCTTAACTAAAATGGTGGTAGCTAACTAGGCAGGCTAAGAACAAGTCCTACCACCAACCAAATAATTTCCAGGAGCCTGCAACCGTCCGGACAAACGATCTTCAGCTTTACGGAGACTTCTAACTACACGTAGAAACATTCTTTTATATTCTTCCATACATGCGAATAACACTCTCGATTTGATCGTTTTCAAAAGAAAAATTATTTGAAAATTTCTGACATTCTATTAGGATAAAATAGCTCTATGATCTTTCTATGATTTAAGATGCTGAATTCACAATACTTTCTATTTTCTAATGTGAATTCTGTATTAGAAAAAATAACCTACTTATATCCATCTTAACTAAATATTTGAGAATTTGTTCTTTGTAATATAAAATCATAGAAAAATAACTGTTGAATATTATAGTTAGGTAAGTAGGTAAGCAAAAACCGAATGTAATATGTATAATTCTAGTGTTAATCCATAGTCTGAAAAGGCTACAATTGTCAATTTTTTTTAAATATCACGATAAATAAAATACACTCTGAAGTCTTCAACAAACTTGTGAAAAAGCTACAACAATAAACCTTGCCCTGCCATGAACTCAAGTGATGTTATTGCGGTTGTAAAGAGAGACGGTATTAAACTTGTATTAAACACTTAATTTAAGGCAGTCATATAAACTAAGCATACAGCGGGCCAATCGCCGTATTCTATGCAGCACGTCTTCATCGCGTTTGGATCTTGACGTTTGACTTCGTATTTGCCGTAATGACATAACGACGCACAAGTCACGCAAACCTACAGTGCCACAACCTTTTCTGTTCCGGTGACAGCGGCGCTACGTACGATTTTCTTTTTTTTGTAACAATTTAACCGGCCCTGACTACTAAGAACTTCAGCCGCTAGCAGCGCTATGGTTGGACATCCACTTGACAGCAAAATTACATTAAAAAAAAACACGCTAGTTTCACATTTTGGCCACCGGCACAGCAAAGTTTGTGGCACTGTATAGTCCTACAATCCTGTCTGATCCGGTGACATCCGTGACAGAGGAACCACTTGCAATACGAAATTAGCTGTCAAAAAATATACTGTGGTATGAAAACTGTTTTAGTTCCAAAGATTATCACCGGAACAGAAAACGTTGTCGCACTGTCAAAGCCGCGCGTTATCAAAAACGGTTTTGCACGTCAACAGCACTTCAACTACACGTACACCTGACTAATGCGTCATAGAATTACCGCGATCGGGGCCCTGGTCACATCTTCGAGCAACACGGGCCTCTCCGGGTAGGAAGGCCCGCGTTGCTCGAAGGGTCACATATAATATTACATATCAGTTTAAAGCCCAAATTAAAGCTTATGACAGGAGCATATTTAAAACTAAGTATGTCATATTATTAACTGTCAAACCTCAGATGTTTTCAATTAGCTCATGAAAAAGCTTCAACAATATAGTATATTATATAACGAGGGACTAAACGAAGCCATTATATACCAGAGGTGGTTTGACTCCCGAGCGTGCGAGGGAGTATTAAGTTGGCGTTTAGTCTCGAGGTGCAAATTGTACTTTTTACTTTGAGTGCGAGAAAAATAGTCAACTTAGTAGAAAAACAATTAATAAATTCTGAAATTTTCGCGGTCAGTGGTAGTAGTAGTAAAAATATTCGCCCTTTTGTAGGACAGGCGAAGACATTTAGCCATACTGCCAATTCTTCAGTATTAATAAATTATTATAATCTCTTATGTTTTCATAAGAAACATTCCAATGCTGTTTGGAGCCAGCCAGCCTTCTCGATAATTTTATTCTTGCTGAGGTAGTCACCACTATAATAAAACACTCGGCATCACTTTACCGAGATAGCGCCTATTTTAATCATTCCACATATCGTCCAGCTGCGTAGACACTTGGGGCACAAAACCACACCTATCTTGAGTCATAAAGTCCACTATGAAACAAATTGCGATTAGTTATAATATCCACTTAACCTAACCCGCCAAAATGGCGCCAAAAACTCGCGGTCAGTTTTTTCTTATAAACCAGTCGCAAATCAACAATTTAAAACACATGGCGACACCTTCCTTGCGGAAAACCATGAAACAAAAAATATCTTAACATTTTCGTAATGAAGATGGTCCACACTTCACAAATAATAGTATATTCAGTGGCTGTTTGAGTTTGTCTAATGTCACATAACGGAAATTAAAAACTAATTACTTTTTACTCCCTAAGTCCATAGGGACTAAAGTGGTTACTTTAGTCTCGCTTCGTAAGGCTATATAAGCGTACTTTTAGAGCATGAGAAATGAAAAAACCTTTTTGTTGCGCCCTCATTATTGGTAGCCCTGCCATGAGCTCTTATAGGAGTGTTATTGTGGTTGTAAAAGAAAGACGGTATTTAAATCCTACAATGGCACAGTCATATAAACTAAGCATAGTCATGTTATACAGTCACGAGGTAATAATTATGTAAACAACATAGAACTTTGTCATATTGAAACGTTGCGAAAGAGAACTATCTGTGCCAAAGAAGTCGTACATTATTGAAATATAACATAGTCCTATTTTACATATTATTGCTCGTGAGTGTACATGACATAAAACACCTAACGAAGGCTGAAGACGGCCGAAGACTTTCAATTTAAACAATCAATATAAACATGTCTAATTCGAGAAAAAAAAATTCATCTATCCGCATGGTTTCAAAAAATTTTACTGGTTCAAATACTAAAAACCAAAACTTGTGTAGCCGAAAGCAACATGTAAAAATACTTTTTGAAATAAATACACAATAATAAAAATATAAAATGCTGGTCCCATGTGCGGAGCATACGTAGTGATGTGAATTGTAACCTATCAAATACATTATATTAAGAGGCTTGACACCGACTTCAAACAGATCAGCAAGTTCCAAGATTGGTTAGAAAATGTCGCGTTCGTCCTATGAATTGAATGATTCAGTTTATTTATCATTTTACGTGTTTTGGGAAATGAGTTTTTGTTTACAGTTTTATGGTTTGAAGGCAGTTTAATTTTTAAATTTAAGTATTCCACAGCGTGTTGAGAGCTTGTTTTTTTCTTTTTAGTTAGATTTTGGCAGACGTATTTTTAATTTTAAAACTAAATATTTTCATTCTGATAATTTAATTAAAAATAAAGACACCAGCCCCCTGATTCACAAACCGCGGAAACGCTCCCGACAGCCAGTTGTCTGTCACTCACTAATAGAATAGACAAAGAAAAGGCACAGAATTCGAATCCGATTCCGTTTCCAACGGTTTGTGAATCAGGGGGCTGAAGGCCAATTAAGTTGCTAGGTATGAAACTGGCACTAAAAGTCAGTACCACTGTCCTCTTTACCTAGCAAAGTACCTACTTTGCAGGCTGTAGTACCTACTACATCTCCAACTGAACAGTTCCATTTCAGCCTCCTTGTCCATACATATTCATAACCGTTGTTTATTCGAAACGAAGCTACTTTATTCTCGACGCGTTTTAAAATGGCAATCATTTCCATTTGATCTGATCTTACTTAATAAGATATTCCCGGTTCTTTATGGACAACGGAAACATTACGTAAATAAAGTTAAATTACTTAATAAAATAAAATATTGCTATGCACTTTTACTTCTCAAATAATACTGTTTCAGACTTCCTGTCTTGCCTAATATAATGAGATATTATTACTAAATAAACAAAGAAGACATTGTTATATCGGGTTTACCACAAACAAAACCTTTGGGTTTATTACTCGTTTTTTTTTTGTAGAATTACACTAAATGAGGGTACTTACCTTCTGCATTAGCTCTCGATTACCTCCTCAGCGTGGAGCACCAACAAAACCGAAGTATGTTCAAGTCCATTCACTGTATCACTTTATATGTAAACAACACCATTGTGCCCGCGAACATCTGAATGATAATGGGGCATCTAAGTTTTTTCAGTTCACTGTGCCATTCACAACCTCGAGGGAAATTACGGAGGCAAACTTAGTTTCACTGGGTACACAAACCGTCATAGGCGGTTCCAATGGAAATCCTGAACACCAGAACACAATAAAACATTTACATAAATACCTAAGTTAGCTAGTCACCGAATCGGGCGTAAATATATTTGTTTTTTTTTTAACGTTTAATCACAACATACGAGGATTTACAACCAGATTTTTCTATTGATAAGTCTTTTGCCGAGGGACGTACCGCATTCCGATTTTAAACTTTATCACAACCATTTAAAATTAAGCATAGTCTAGAGTTAGGTTACCCATTCTACGTCCTTGGCTACATAGCTGACACTTTATTCTAAATTATACTAGGCATTCACAACACTGAAGAGGTAAACATTGATTACATCCAATTTACATTGTGTTTTCTGCGTCTTCACTACCAGCATTCACATTTGCGTCACTCAAAGGTCGAACCCGCGGAGGTCTTCATGTTTTGTTTGAGCTTTAAGTGATGGTTTTGGTTCCCGGCAAATTCTCGGCGATGTCCATCGCTCGCACGTGTACGACCACGTTCCGTTGCCGCGGGGTATTCGCGCTACTGAAAACCGTCCACCGATCTCGCCGCCACAGATTATGCATTTATAAATAGTTATCTCTCTATGTGACGGCCCATTTCGTTGATTCGCGATGCCGCCGTACGGAGCGACGATGAATGTCAGGTGATTTCGAAGCTGTCAGTGAAACTGTGTTTTCGGTTTTCCGGTGCGACGTGTGTACCTCGTACTGTTTGTGCTCTGTTACTAGAGGCACGCTTTCCACACTGCAACTGCTGAAAGACGAAACCTGTTGAAATAGGACGGGATGCTGCGTGAGAACGGGATGAAAATAATTTTGTATGTCCCGCTTAGAGTTTCAGTCGGTTATTTTGCTACGCACGCGTGTGTGCGTCAAAAGTTGCGTGCTACGATCGTCGGATAGGTGTTAGTGAGTTGGGAAAAGTCTCTATAGGGCGCTTCCACAACCGCGCGGATTTTCTTTATTTATTTTCGCCGAATCCCTAATTGATTCTATTGAATATCTTGAGGTAAACTGTTATCGTGTCTGTGAATCGACCGTTTACGTGTCTATGTATTCACAAAAAATAAATTGATATCTAAAAATAAATTGGTAAAGCCTTTTCAATTTATTTTCAGGGTCTTTGGAAGCCTGACATTAATGATTTGAATTTGGGTCAAATGAGTTGGAGTTCGAATTTATTTTAATTTGACGTTAAAACACGTTTTTTAAGTCAGAGCAGAAAACTTTTACCTAAAGCGGTCAATTATTTTATCGTAACTTTTATCATAAAAATAGTTTACTTAGTATTCCATAAAGTTATCTTCGGTAAGGTGATCTTTTATAAGAAATCGAAGGTGTCGTTGTGTTAATCAATTTAGAGTAGCATCAAGTACGATATAAACAAGGGCACACAGACGCGTGTCATCTGATCAAACAGCACGCAACTCCAACAAAATGTAGAGCAAACCAGTACCCTAACTGCAAAGTTAAGGAATTATGACAAAGACCTTAAACTTATTCGAGTAGTGTTTCTTTGACACCTCCGTGAACTAAGCTCCGTTCTAGACTTGTTAATTAACTACTCAAAGTTGCAAGAAACAAATAAAAAAAGGAAAAGAAGTTTTTTAAATTTTTGATTTTGGTTAAGATTTTTTAACTGTTATGCTTTGTTTTTTTTATTATTGCGATCAAGGAAATACGGACGTAAAAATACTGTCAAAAAAGTCCTATTCTTAGAAAAAACACGTCTATTGATGAAACCGCCGAACTTCCCAATGAAAAATCTAACACTAAAAAAAGATAACAGAGCAGAGGTACTGCGTCCATCTGCTTACCACGCGTGAGTGAGTAGTGGCTGAAGCGAGATGACAAGACGCGGTGCGCACGCAGTATTCGATACCCCCAGCCTCCCTACTCACACCCGCGAGAAATCTATACCGACCCCATGACAGCTCTGTACCGACGTACCCTTCATTATATTGGGAATCAATTGACAAATGGCGCCAACGGTTGTGGCCTACTGCAACTCCAAGGGCAGACTTTGTTTGTCTTTCCTTTGGAGATGTAGGTTTCTTTGAAGTTCTGTAAAGTGTTTGGCAAAACCTAAATTGAATAAATAATTTTGACTTTGACTTTGATAAACGAAGTTGTAGAATTGCTTTTATAAACCACATACATTTTAGAAAGCATTTAGTTGGGAATCGGTTAAAATATTTCAATTTGTTTTTTTTAAACTTGCTTATCGTGGCGTTGTAAAGGCAAATCACCTTTATTACAAGACTTTAACAGCTCTGTAGCGACGTTCCCTTCAGTATCGACGGAAGACGCCCACTGCAGGCCATAGGCCTCCCTTCATTATATTGGGAATCAATTGACAAATGGCGCCAACGGTTGTGGCCTACTGCAACTCCAAGGGCAGACTTTGTTTGTCTTTCCTTTGGAGATGAAGGTTTCTTTGAAGTTCTGCATAGTGTTTGGCAAAACCTAAATTGAATAAATAATTTTGACTTCGATAAACGAAGTTGTAGAATTGCTTTTATAAACCACATACATTGGGCATTTAGTTGTGAATCGGTTAAAATATTTCAATCGGTTTTTTTAAACTTACTTATTGTGGCGTTATAAAGGAAAATCACCTTTATACAAGATTTTAACAGCCCTGTAGCGGCGTACCCTTTATTATCATCATTTTTTTTTGTTTTATTTTTTTTGGCGGGTAGGAGTGGAATTGACAACACCAATTAAAAAGAGCTCCTATAATTATTTTAAATATCTTTGTTAAAAGTAAGATATTTTTATAATATTTTATGGAATATTAAATACTGTCAAACAATACCTGCCGGTGAGTGTTATCCTTGCTCTACTCACTTTAAATTCATCACTTTGTCCCACTTTAATATTCACACATCACATCACTATGGAGGCTATGCAGGATTCTCTGGTCAAGCTCCAGCAGCTTTTCACGGATCGCATGGAGGCATATCAATCCCAGCTTGAAGCGGCCGCCCCATCAGCTAACATTGCCACCTTGTCTGCAGACTTCAGTTCTTTCAAGACATTTGTCATGGCTGCTCTATCTGGTTTGCAAGATCAATTATGTCTTATCTCACAGCAAGTGGATACCATTGATATGAGGAGCCGTAGAAGGATACTGTTGTTCCATGGAGTGCCCGAGGTCAACGCTGAGGACTGTACTGCAGTGATTGTCTCATCTGTGGGTGCTCATCTTAAATTATCTGCTTTCAACTCAAGTGATATCATCCGCTGTCATCGTATGGGCCGCACGAGGAATAATAACCGATCCCGTCCCATCCTGATTGAGCTGCATGATATTGAGGTCAGAAATAAGATCTGGCAAGGCAAAACTGCGTATAAAGGCACAGGAGCCACGGTTTCTGAGTTTCTGACACAGCCACGCCACCAAGCCTTTATGGCAGCTCGAGAAAAGTTTGGCATCACTAACTGCTACACTAAAATGGGGGTTATATGTGTGCTCGTTCCCGATGGCAAGCGCTACCACATCAGCTGCATGTCAGAGCTGTCTAGGATCCCCAATCCGGATGTAACTAAGACAGCATCGACATCCCGAAGCTCCCCGCCGCCGCTGCCTAAACCTGCAGCTGAGGAGCGTGCAGCGTCGAGGACCAGGCGTGCGGCAGCCACAAGCAGGAAGTGAGCGTAAATCTGTGTTAATTACTCTTATTTTATTTGTCTGTTTTTTGCTTTTATGTTTAATTGATGCTTGATAATTGTGTAGGTATTTCTTTCGTCACCCAATTTTTTGTCATTCATTCATATCCGTAAAGTAGAAACTTAAATGTTATTTTACTTTCTCCTAAGTTCAAAGTCGTGTCTTCAAATTAAACATAGTTCAAACGTAATATTGGCTTCAAACTACCCTATTCTAACTTTTCTAAAAACTTAGAAACTATTTTGTCACAAATTAGTACTTATTCTATTATGTATTTTGTTAGTAATTTGCAATTTGTCTGCCGACTTGTCGAGTCGATTGTTTTTGACATTTGTTGTATTGACACTGGTGACATGGTGACATTGACAGCCAGCTACTCTTATTGTTTTTTTTTATTTTCCTTACTTTAACGGCACTGAATCGATGCATCATTGACGTTTTTGTCCGAATCGTACCTTGATTATTTTTTTTTCCTGTTAAAAACACTATCCGGTTGGTGAATATTTTTAGCGTTTTACGTTTAATTTAATTTTGTTGGTAAAACTATATAGTTATACAACGTTTTGCTCCTATTTTTATTTAGATATTTTAAGTTTATTTTGTCAATTTTATTATTTATAAAACTAGGTATTATTATTTATACATTTCAATGTCTAATTACTCGATGAATAGTAATGATGATATATATCTGTCTCTTTCCTCTAATTCTTCCTGTTGCAGTGACGATAGCTTCTCTAGCCTTCCATCACTATCTAGTTCTCTTCAATCTCATTTTTCCGATGTACCTAAAAATTTTAACGTCGTTCATATAAATGCGCAAAGTATTCCGGCCCACTACACAGACTTGTTGGCGTCCCTTGCCCTTAAAGACCTTCATGCTGTACTAGTCTCCGAGTCTTGGCTTAAACCTTGCTTGCCGTCATCTTCTTATACTCTGCCAGGCTTCCGACTCATACGAAATGACCGCATCGGCTCGGGTGGCGGTGGAGTTGCGATTTACTTACGAACCCACATCCCTTACTCCATAGTCAGCGCTTCGTGCCAGCCGCGCCTTGCAAATGATGGTGAGCATTTATTGATCGAGGTGGAATTATCTCACGTCAAAGTCTTACTCGGAGTCTACTACAGTTCTTCCCTACGCGTCAATTACTTCACATCTTTTGAAAAACTTCTCGATGACTTCATTCCCTCGTATAGGCACTCCATTATCATGGGTGATTTTAATTTTAAAATGATAATCACACTTCTTCTCTCAAATCCGTTATCAATTCCGTTAATTTGCACATACTTCCTTTAAATGCCACTCACCACTTTCCCAATTGTTCACCTTCTCTTCTAGACCTAGTAATAGTTTCATCTCCTCAGCATGTTGCCAAACACGGCCAATGTCCAGCAGATGCATTTTCCTTTCATGATTTAGTATTTTTATCGTACAAAATTCGTCCTCCCAAAAACAAACCTAAAATCATTGTTCAGCGCAATTTTGGTGGCATGGATCGAGAGGCATTTCTTGATGATGCACGCAATATCGACTGGTCTCCTGTATACAACGGCACTACCGTAGACGATCAGGTTGCGATCTTTAATAGTCTAATAACACAACTGTACGACAAACATGCACCTTTTCGTTCTATGAAGTTGAAACATCTTCCTGCACCATGGCTCACCGATGATATCAGAAAGTTGATGCACCGTAAAGCAGCTGCTAAATCTAAATACAAACATCAAGCAAATGATTTAAATAAAGAAAAATACATTAAAGCACGAAATCGCTGTAATACGGTGTGCAGGGATGCCATACGTCGCCATATCCACTCTTCGGTTGAAAATGAAGATCCCGCTCGAGTTTGGAAGTTCCTCAGATCCCTTGGAATTGGTAAGGCACGACAGGATGCCATATCCAAAGACTTCGATATTGAACTTCTCAATCTTCATTTTTCTTCTTCGTCTGGAATTTGTGATTCAGATAAAGCCAACACCTTAAATCGGCTTTCCGCTTTACCAGTTCCTGACTTTGCTCCATTTTCTTTCACTCAATTATCGGATTGTGATGTTAAAAAGAATGTTATGGCCATCTCCTCCAATACTGTTGGTAGCGATGGTATTAGTCGCAACATGTTAGTCCTTGACACTATCCTTCCAGCGCTTTCCTTTATTCTTAATCATTCTCTTAGCAAGGGAGTCTTCCCTTCTGCTTGGAAAGATGCTCAAATTATCCCGTTACCCAAAATATCCAAACCTAAATCCGTCTCCGATTTCCGTCCCATCTCCATCCTCCCATTCCTATCCAAGGTACTGGAACGACTCATAAATTACCAACTCAGTAAGTTTCTCACCTGTCACAACCTGTTCAATCCTTTCCAATCCGGTTTCCGCCCTGGCCACAGCACTGCCACCTCGCTTGTAAAAATTACAGACGACATTCGTCTGGGTATGGAAAAGGGCCTCCTAACGGTACTAACATTGGTTGACTTCAAAAATGCCTTCAACACGGTAAACTTTGACATCCTCCTGGCTCTACTACGCTCTCTTAACATATCTCCAACGGTAATTGAGTGGTTTCACAGTTATCTGTACGGGCGCAGGCAAAGGGTTCGTCTTGATGAAGAATTCTCTTCATGGCGCAAGACTAATGCCGGCGTCCCGCAAGGTGGCGTTCTTTCTCCTCTCTTATTTTCTATCTTTATAAATACCATTTCTCAGATCCTTACTTCATCCTACCATCTGTATGCAGACGACCTTCAGCTGTATTGCCAAGCCAATGCTTCTAAGCTGCATGAAGCTGTGCTTAACATTTCAACGGATTTAAGTCGCATTGACGACTGGACCAAAGCCTTCGGCCTTCTTGTTAATCACACAAAAACACAGGCTATTGTTGTTGGTAGTTCTAGAACTTTAACGAAAATCGACCTTTCTTCGATCCCCCAGGTTAATTTTGGAGGAATCGACATTCCTTATAGTCGCTCTGTTAAGAATCTGGGATTAATTTTGGACAGTACTTTAAGTTGGGTGCCGCAGCTCCAAACAGTTAGCCGTAAGTTGTACGCGTCAGCGGCGTCTCTGAGAAGACTGCGCAATTTCCTCCCTACTGCCACTAAAATTGCGCTAGCGCAATCTCTCTTACTTCCCATACTTGATTATGCCGACGTCTGTTATCCTGATCTCACGGAGGACCAGCTAAATAAACTTGAGCGACTCCAAAACTTCTGTATTAGATTTATATTTGGCTTACGCAAATATGATCATGTTTCCTTCTTTCGTTTAAAGCTCAAGTGGCTGCCCATTAGACTTCGCCGGAATACCCACATACTATCTCTTCTTTACAACATATTGTTTAACCCATGTTATCCGCACTATCTCAAAGAACGATTTAATTTCCGTTATTGTTCCACCTCCCTTGCTCTTAGGTCATCGGAAAATCTGAGTCCCATTACACCTATGCATGAGACTTCCTTCTATGGCTGTTCCTTCACCGTTCAGGCCATTCGTCTTTGGAACTCACTTCCAGTTCCCATTAGACGGGCTCAGTCTTTGAACGTGTTTAAGAAGGAACTAAAAAAACATTACCTATCTATTTAAATTCCTTCTTCTCCTTAAAACTCTGTGCTTGCTCTTCATCGGTTTGCAGACATTGATATATTTATATATTGTTTATTGGTATATATATATATATATATAATTTATATGTAATTTGTGTATGTTTATCATTATAGGTATTTATGTATGTTTATAACTTCACATTTATAATTTCTTCAACTGTGCCACTACACCCCGCTTCTTGTCCTGTCAATATCTCCATACCATCGGGTTGTCTGGAAAAGATCGCTTTGAGCGATAAGACCGCCCTTTTAATGCTGTTAAAGTTAATTAAAATTGTTTTCTTTTTCTTTTTTTTATGTACTGTGGTGTTAAAATAAAGTGTTAAATAAATAAATATCATCATGTCAGCCGTACGACGCCCACTGCTGGGCATAGGCCTCCCTTCATTATAAATTGAGAATCAATTGACAAATAGCACCAACTGACGTATCTAATGAAAATAAGCCTAACATACCTATGTCTCGACTTAAACTAGGTATATTCAGCAAGCTAGTGTAGCTAGGTATGGCTAAAAAATACATATACAGGGTTAATTTTTGAACACCATCCAAATTTTTAAGATCGTCGTAGAATCTGTAAGTGAACAACTTTCTCCTAGAAACATAGGTTGAAATATGACATAATTTTTTTGACTTTTCATACAAATCAGACTGATTACGCGATCGATTTAGTATGGGAAGTCCAAAAATTTTTGTCGTTTTTCGACCTATGTTTCTAGAAGAAAAGATTTTACTTAATTTCGGACAACATAAAAACATAAATTACATTAACGAAAGCTAATAAATTTTCCAACGACTAGATTAGCGGACTTTTCAACTTCCGAAAATTCTCTCGATTAGTGCTCAATTACAAACAATTAAGACAAACACGAGAAAGCTATCTGCCGACACGAGACAAGGGTACGGAGAGGCTCGAATTTGTGTACTGGTGACGACATATCGTAAATGACATAGAAGGTAAAGAAGTTAATAAGAAATCAGTTTACATGTTTTAATATTTATCTCATAAATTGTAACCCAGTAAATAGAGACTAATTAAGGGGTGTTATCTTACAATTGGTACGGCAGTTCTGAATTTTCGATATGTTGTCTAGGATATTTAAAATGCAAAATGCACAATTCATCGCCCTCTGCCCCCGCCGCCATATTAAAAAAGTGGCAATTTCTTCAGATTTTCGCTTATATTATTATCTTCGTTTAGGTTGGTTTAGGTGTATTTGAGCCAGAAAATATTGTTCCTAATGTTGTAGAGAATTAAATTTTCTGTAATTAACGTTTTAAATTTCGTGTCTAGGACAGATAGTTACGGAGATATTATTATGCAATTTTTTAAAAAATCTTTTCCAGAATTTTGTCAAACTTCTAAAGAACAAGGTGCAAAATGGACCCACAGTCGTAGCACTTTGAAACTAGAGCTCTTTTAGAGCTAGTTATGAGACGGGTCGTTTTTTTCTAAATACTTACTTCATTTTCCGTAAGTAATTTCAGTAAGTAATAAAAATTGCATTGTGAATGCAAAATACTAAAAATTAAAATAACCTTACTTAAGTTATTTTAATTTTTAGTTTTTTGCGTTCACAATGCAATTTTTATTATAGAAAATCCCATCCCATCGAAGCTAGTTGTGAGACGGGTCGTTTTTTTTTAATTATTCCATTTTCCATTTTTCTATAACCTTACTTAATATAATACTAGTGATAATTGCAACATTTTATTATATGACGACGAAGTTTATTGTAAAAAATAAAAAAGTTACAGTAGTTCAAAAAGTCTTGAAATAAGCTACTCGTTTAGGTATATATTCTTTGGTTTAGGTGCATCTTAGCTAAAAAAGATTCTTCACAATGTTGTAGAGAATTAAATTTTCTATTGTCAATGTTTTAAATATTGTTTCTAGGACAAATATCACTTAAAAAAAATGTAAAATATCTAATTTTCAGGAAATTTGTCAAAGTCCTATGGTGCCCGAGAAGTGCATATCTCCGTAACTAGCTGTCCTAGAAAAAAAAATTAAAACACCTACCTACTCAGGTAATAGGAAATTTAATTTTGTACAACATTGTGAAGAATTATTTCTGGCTAAAAACGTTTTTGAACAAAAAATTTAACCGCCTTCAAAACGGATCTTCAAACAAAAATTAACAAACACTAAAAAACGAAAAAAAAAATAAGATTTTTTAATTCAAAGGACGATGATACGTGACCTTTTCTAATTTATCTTGGTACTTACTGAACTATTTGAAGTCGGTGCCGTCTTATACATATTGAGGTAATTACGTCCTACACCTCACGCTTGGGAGCGGGTTTTTTTTTATATGTTAGTTATTTCACTCAGTATATTTCGTCCTTATTCTTTTTGGCTTGGCACCGACTTCAAACAGTTCAGTAAGTACCAAGATAAATTAGAAAAAGTCACGTATCATCGTCCTTTGAATTAAAAAATCTTATTATTTTTTTCGTTTTTTAGTGTTTGTTAATTTTTGTTTGAAGATCCGTTTTGAAGGCGGTTAAATTTTTTGTTCAAAAACGTTTTAATTTTCGATTTTTCGTGAAGTAGCTTAAGAAACTACATGGTGATTATGATAAATTGTTGTAAATATCCTATCCGTTACGGAATTCAGTTTTCCATCTTTAGCTACTTAGATAACTTGAAGGAATACAACTGAAGGTCCATTCGTGCATATGGTATTTATAAAACATCATAATATAACTCCTAACTGTTGAGGAGTTTCACCTCTCATCAGCAGTTCACCCTAATAACCTGAAAGAATATAACTATGGGCCCATACGTACGATTAATACTTAAAGAAATATTCTCCAGCTCCTAACCGTTAAGGAGTTGTAGCTTCCATCACCAGCTCATCACTATGAGATGATGACTACCAGATGCAAATACTTGACTACCTTCAAAAATAAATGGAACGCATAAGGCTTGCCTATGTTTGAGAATTTCTCTCAATTTTCCTGGGATTTGATCCCCTGGTCCTGACTTGGTGAAAGTAAGATCAGGTCAGAAGTACCAACTTTCGAAAAAAAATATTTTGAAAATAATCCCCAATTTGATGAAACTATGAAATCGTCCATATACCCAAATAAAGTCTAAATACACACTATTCAGGATAACTCCTGAACTTCTCGCCAGTTCTTGATAAAATTTGAATGGGACCACACGAGAAGCGTCACCTTTTAAATAAAAAAAGACTTATTCAAATCGGTTCATTAACTAAAAAGTTCTGAGGTAACACGAATAAAAAATAAAAAAAAATAAAAAAAATTACAGTCGAATTGATAACCTCCTCCTTTTTTTGAAGTCGGTTAAAAATGCACTTAAACGAAGATATAAGCATAAATTTTTAGCTTATTTCAAGACTTTTTGAACTACTGTAACTTTTTAATTTTTTACAATTCGTACAAGTTAAAAACTTCAGTACCCCAAGCACTAAAATCTCCCTCTCGTAATCGTAAACGATACCATCTGTCAAAATGCTGTCAGTTTCTATAGGTACGTGATCTAAGATTTTAGTTATGTAAATGAGCGTAGCGGCGTGCGCTGCTCTGGTTTCTAAACAAAATAGTACCACTACGATTACATATGACATGAACGAGAGCTTTACATGTTGGAACATTCAGACGAAATTAATCCTATAAAACTAATAAACCAAAGTCGATTTTACTTTACCCTTAGAAAAGCAACAATTTGGCTCAGTTTGCAGTTCTTTTACTCCTCTACATGATTAGTTAGTATGTTCACGGAAAAGTTGGCAAAAGGGGGTGTAGCTTAATGAACAAGGTGCTACGATGTTTCCGTAGCCCTGGCACGAAAATCTGTTGATATGGTAATCATTATCGTGATCGAATTATTTTATACTAGCGGATCCTCGCGGTTTCACCCGCGTGTTACCCGTTCCCGTAGGAATATCGGGATAAAATATAGCCTATGTCATTTGGGATGAATGTAGCTTTCTAATGGTCAAAGAATTATCAAAATCGGTCCAGTAGTTTCAGAGCCTATTCGATGCAAACAAACAAAGAAACAATCAAATCTTTCCTCTTTATAATATTAGTATAGATATAGATAAAAACCAGAGCAGCGTCTGTTTCGGTCGTAATTTAAGGAACTGAAATTCAATACATATTTGACAGCAGCACTTCGACAGCTTTTGAAGGACAGTACCTACTTTACAATTTGATTACCATAACGACAGATTTTCATACTAGGGGTACAATCATCTTGTTCTCGTAATCGTAAACAGTTTTTTCCGTTAAAATGCTGTCAGTTGTTGTACTTTAACTACTGATAAATGGAAAATGAAGAATTTAGAAAAAATCGACCCGTCTCACAACCAGCTCCGATGGGACTCGAACCCACGACCTTTCGCTATCCGGGCGACTGCTCTCCCGCCCGATAGCAGCCCGAGAGCAGTCGCCCGGATAGCGAAAGGTCGTGGGTTCGAGTCCCATCGGAGCTGGTTGTGAGACGGGTCGATTTTTTCTAAATACTTTATTTTCCATTTTTCTATGATAAAAATTGCATTGTGAATGCAAAAAATTAAAAATTTAAATAACTAACTTACTTTAACTAGTTTTTTCGCGGCCTCCTTCCTTAATTGCTTTGATTCATTATCTCAGCTAGTTCAAAATACAATGAGCTTTCAAATTGCATAAAGTCGATATAGGAAAATAGTGACACACTTGAACCTGAACATCTATAAGTATATAATAGGTCTTTACCTATGAAATTGCCGTTTTGTATGGAGATTTCTGTAATTATTTTTTTTCCATACTAACGTTTTTGTTATTATTTAACGACTAATATTATGTAAATTTACAAAATTTTACACACGTATTTATGGACATTTTAGGGTAAGTCACGGATTGATGCCGCACTTTTTGAAATTGCCGCACTACTTACTTAACATGTGCAAAATCAACAAACTACTTATGAATACATAAACTACAATCTGTCATCTATAAAATCGTTTAACAGATATTGGATTATTGTAGTTAGAGTATGAGCTACACTGATTTTTGCAGACCTCTAATTTTTGGAGGATACTTGCCGCACTACGGATTGTCGCCTCACCAGTCAAATAGGGCGGACGGATAGTTGCCCCTGTGAGAAATATATTTGAATTTGAGAATATTAATTCAAAAACATAATTTAGAAAGGAAATAAAATATATTGAAAAACATTATTTCATTCTAAATGAGTCATTGACCTATATTCTGCGTTACAGGATAGATGCCACGGTACAAAAAGCTACGTATTTACTGTTATTCGTGTCATTTTATAACAAAATCTATCGTTTTTAAACTTGCTTAAACTTTATGGTATGCTGTGCCAAAGAAATCATAACGATAATCAAAACACTCCATTATCAAAGAAATCCTCCAATGGCGCCTATCCTCCCAAATTTTGTTGTACAAACGAAATAAAGGAATATCTTCAGGATAGATGCCATTTTAAATTATTTCGTTCCAAATCTAATAACGCCGCATCTAAGTAATTTTTTTGATTAATTAATATTACGTGGTTGGACCCAAGCCATCTTTTATATTTTCGGAGCATTTTGGTACTGAAATGAAAGAAAAATAATCATATTAGAAGTATGCGTTAGTAAGGAATAAGTGGCTTGGTTTAGGGATAGACGCCTTTAAGGGCATCTATCCCGATCAAAAACGAGGCAAGTATCCGTATCGTAGAGGATAGATGCCTTCTTATATAAATATGTAACATAATGAAATAAACAAATAAAAACATGTTTGAGTATTTATTTGAATACCTTACATTACGATCAATACGTCACAAAGACAATCCATTCTTCATAAAAAAAGAGTAGAGCCTCCAAAAGGGCAATGAAATAATTTTGGTCCTTTTTTTCGATCGTCAAAATTTTTGATTGCCGACTGTGACGCACACACTTGCTTTACAGCGCCTCTCACGGCCGACTGGCGAAGTACACGGGGTGAGCTATCTAGTATACGGCAAATCGAGCTTGAGGTCATTACCCTCATAGGAGTTTTTAAAATCGCGGCATGTATCCCACCGCGGCATCTATCCGTGACTTACCCTAACTACTAAATGACACATTCGTTAAGAGAAAAAAATTTTTTTTCACTAAGTTACAACTAATAAAGTACGAAATTCTGGAAACAAAAATAGTCGTAACTTTCGGAATAAGTTTTTTCTATGTAAATAATCAAATATCGTGGTTATTAAATTATCAAAAGTTGCTCGATACGGTCTTAATGTAACGCAATATTAAAGAAATTATATATTTCTAATATTATAAAAGTTGTTAAGTTATATGTACAAAAGAAAAAAACGGCAATTTCATATGTAAAGACCTATTATTATGTTTTAATATCATAGAGGGAAAGGACTTGATTTTTTGTTTGTATGGTTTATCGCGACCCGATTGTATATTCTTATTTCCGTGATTGAGACGTATCCATCGTGGATCGCGAAAGTGGGGACGATGGACACGTCATGAAGGGAATTCAGAGTAACAAGTGGAACTTACCCTAGGCTGTCTTGTACCTTGCAACTATCAGCGAATACCCGTCCAGCCAGACCTCTCAACGCATCGCCTACTCCATCTGTAAGGTTAAATAATTTCATGACACCACTGCGTGGTGTCACTAAGCCCTAGGTCCATGCCCTTACCATGGCATGATCCCAGGATTCATAGCACACATAAATATTATCACAAATAAGTATCAAATTCAATCTATAGGTAAATTGTCAGTAACTGCGTTAGCTGTCTAAACTATGCGGAGATTTCTACCAGTGCTGGAACGTATCCAGATGATCCTCAGCTCCTGCAGAGCTTTGTGTGAGCATGAGAACACGAGCCGTCGCCCGGTCTCCACGCAACCCGTGCATGAAGACGCACCCATGCACGAGCCCGTTGCTCAGATATAGGCAACTCTATGGTGCATCTCCCATCTGGCACAACCGCTACCCTGGCTCCGCCCAGGCGTAGGGCTGCGCGTGCATGTACGCTCTCCATGTGGTCTTTCTTAGGGATCCCTAGGGTCTTGCCTCCTGCAGAAGCGCAAGCCCTCAGTTATGTATCGTTGCCACAGCGTCGCGCGCTAAGTATGCCGCCGGCCGGTTCGCCGTGAATGAGAGCGTAGCCCCGCTTAGTCGGAGGCTCGATTATACAACCGCGTTAGGTTGATACAGTACAACACATTACACCTCGTATTTAGGAGGCTCGAACATACTCGTGTTAGGTTTATATAGCACAACAACACATGACTCCGCTTGGTAGGGAATCCCATTACAAACATACAAATATTTCGTGAGAGGCAAACAGAGTTATGTGTACTTGTGAGTATACTTAGCTTTGACACTTAGATTTCATAATACATGATGAACATAGCTCGTCCGTTATCATTTTGGCATTGGCAGGCACTTTAAGATTCACTACTGGCACAGTTTTATAAGGATTACTATTTTAGTGAGATATATTGGCACAAACTGACATGATGAAAGAAAGGTAAAAAAAGTCGCTTACTTTGACATTGACCATAGAGTTATGGCGGCAATTGATGTGTGTTGCCACCTCAAACATCGCGACTGGTGCTGCCGTCGCGACATGGTTGTAATGGAAAAATCCAAAAACTATACTGGACCGATTTAATTCCCCTGAAAGCTACACTCTTACTGAGTGACATTGGCTGATAAAATTTGATTAAAATCACATAACAATAAACATTCCAAACAATAATATCTATTTTCAATAAAAAGTACCAAAAAGATTTTTCTTAACATCTGAATAAATAAATGAATCTCTCACAGGTCTGTGTATCTGGGAATCGTTCGCTATAAATAACATTACTTACATATAACACAATAAGTAACAAGGAAATATGAGTTTTCTGCGATATTAGCAATAAATCTACAACAATCATATAATTTATTATATAACTTCCGAGAAATGATATGAAAGACAGGTACCTCTATGATATTTCCATTTGAATTCCATCTATACACGTGTTAATACCTACTTTAAGCGAAACTGAGAAAATTGTTTGTCCAGAATCGAGAGTAGAATCGATGCCACACATTTATGATAGGGGTTAAATAAAAAAAAATATATTTTCATTTTTAGCCGCTTCTAAAAATGTTTTGTGTCTACTGCCTATTCATTCAATACGCGCGCGACCCGTCACGTGGTCTCTTACGCCATAGTAGAGAGTCACAGAGACCTATGAGCACGAATATCTTGCAAGTTTCTTTTAATTTTTTTTTCAATGGAATTCAATTTAATATTTAAAAAAATAGTTGGGATGTATGGGGTTTTCGGTTATTGCATTAACACGTTGTATAATAATAAGGTGAAACTTAATTCTAAATCTTAAACTTTGTGTTAACAGCCAACCTTGTGACTTTTTGCTGAATTATTGTTCGGTGTTACCCAAACATTTACCCGGTAGTTTAACGTGAGGGGCTAATAAATGTTTGGTCACCCGTCCCATGATCGAACATTGCGAAAGTTGCTTTATCGACACAATCAGAAACCGAGCATGCTTACCACTGTGCCACTGAACTCCTTCACTTACAGACATTATCTCTACTGGGCCCAATGGCGCAGAAATACTTCTACTGTTTCATAGAAAACAACAATTTGGATTGATGACATTATTTAATATAGGGAACAGCTGGGTTTTTTTTCACGATTTCTTGGGCCCCGTAGCTTTTTAATCTGTGCCCGTGGTGCCCGTAGTAGTAAAAGTTGATGGACACTTTCGTTCCCTACATGGAGCTAGACAATGAAAATAATGAGGTAACTGGAGTTCTCACCCAGAATAAAAAAGTGTGCCTAGTAAATTTGACATTTAGTATGTAGTGGCTGTCAGTTGTCTCGTATGACCATACGTATTTTTTCAAAGTGTAGGTGAGACGGAAGACAGCCACCGTGTAATTTGTGGTCACAAAAAAGTGTTAGTACTGCACTCTCCAGTTACCTCAGTATGTAGTCTAGCTCCATGGTTCCCTACGTAGATAACAAAACTTAGGCAAAGTGAATGCATCACCGAGTACATTATTGCCGTACCTACAATAAAAAATTAAGGGTATATTATATTTATTCTAATTAGTATTGTATAAATCTATTACAGATTCCTTAAAAAGAGTCTATTTTCATCTGTATGGTGTCCTAATTAATGTGAATGTTCGGCTTGTCACAGTGCCAGCGCCAGCAAATGTCTTTGTTAAAATAATTATTGTAACGACACGCATGCGATAGACAAGGTCACATGAAACGAATGAAACGGAACATTTATACGGATTTCATTTAAAAACAAACAGTTTTGTGGCCTTGTATTGTTTTTATTAATTGAAACGATATTCTTAGATTTACTCTCGTATACTTTAATCATCGTATACGAGTATAAAGTACTATTTAGGAAAACAAATAAATATTATAATTTTAATATCAATTTCTTAGACTACTGCAACTAACTACTACTTAAGTAAGTCTTGTATTTTTCCTCGCGTTGTGTTGTTTCCAATTTCTATAACGGGTATGTATCATAATAACTACGGTCGTTTCGACTATGGTCGAAATAACTATGGTCAAAAGAACTACTGTTCAAAATAACTACTGGACGTTACACCTATGAATTTTTCTAAGTTCTGCACCCCCTTTGCGACACCCTAACCAAAAAAACAATCCAACGCGCCCAAATCCATTTAATAAACTTTCCAATTAATTAGCTTGTTGTAGGCGAGACGTTTATAGTCGAAACAACCAGTAGATGAAATGAACATTAGGACAATCGTCCGTTAGTTGAATCAACTGTAGTTCAATCAACCGTAGGTGAAATGAACAGTAGTTAAGTCGTTCAATAGTCATTATGAAAATATGTGAATCGATCGTAGTTATTTCGACCATAGTCGTAATGACCGTAGTTATTATGATACATACCCTCTATAACATTAATCCTCAAGCTACTAATTTTGGTCAAGTGGTTTGTGGAATTTATTTAAGTAATAAAATAAGTTAATTGTTAAAAAATCATTTTTATGACAAGCTTTTTTGCTGAATATTTTATTGTCATTCAAACCAAAACTGTAGCTTATGCAAAAATTCTGCTCAATCAAATACTAGGAAGTAAACCAAATTCAGTTAGCAAGGTAATGAACAATAGACGTACGTACATACACTACAAGACTTGTAGTGTATGTACGTACACTACATGCTTTTATTTAACTTAGTTAAATAAAAGCTTGTAATGAAGCCGTCCGTGGTCGATTGGTTATACGCACCGGTTTTCAAGGTGCCGATATCTCAGAGATCTAAGATTTCTGATTGGGTAAATGGCGTCTAAAAATATTGAGGAGCCCTTGGCGCAGTGTAAACGCGCTCGACGTGCAATAATTAAAGTTAGTTGTAAAGCAACTTTTGAAATAGTCGGTCACGAGATGGGCGACCAAAAAAATATTATATGTCTAGCTCTTCCGTGCTTCGAGGGCACGTTAAGCCGTTCGTTAGTCCCGGCTACGTTTTCAGTCGTTAATACCCATCAGTCGTTATTGGGCCAGCGTGGTGGGTCAAGGACCATTCTACTTATCCATCCATAAGGAAGGCGTATGCCCCCGCAGTGGGGACTCTAATGGCTGATGATGATGATGGAATGTCAAAAACTTACTTTTCGATAATATTGTCTCGTATCTGGGTATTCGGGGGTATAATACCCGTCGTTCTTTCTGATTGCCATGACACAGGTGATTATTTTGGGATTATAATAATTTGTGATGGCGTTCAATATTTATATTTAAGTTTTCATAACGCTATAAACATACGTTTCGATATATCTGCAATAAAAATAACATTCATGAAAAGAGAAAACCATTTCATCATAACTTTTGACATGTAACCTGCATGTAACCCAATTTATTATCCATCATAGAGCAACGAAAATATTTATTTTCAATCGATTGCTCCGGTAGGCCTAAATCAACGCAGATAACATTGCAATCAAATAGATTTACTTCCTGTACAAGCCTTTGTCCAACTCTTTCGAAAGGGGTCAGTGTCAGACAGAAATATAAAAAGTAACATTGTCTTTCATCATATCCCTTTCGACGTCGTTTAGGCAGAAATAAGACGGTTGTACGGTCAACATCTAAAGTTTGTAGGCATTTTCCTAAAATCACATTTATTCATTTAGTTAATAATACCTCCTTTAAGGAGTAGAATCATCTTGCCTACTGTTTAGCTCAGCTCAAAAGAGATAATTGTGGTCGTCCAAATCAAAAGGGACTTTGTGGCGCTCGGCACTTACGTCTTAATTGCTGTTGTTCGAATACAAAACAACGACAATAAAGACGTATGTGCCGGCCGCAATAAGGTCCCTTTTGATTTGGACGACCACATATAGATGTGTTTTATTTATCTCACGAGAGCGCGGGTGACCCACGCTTGTGCGGGTAAGCCACGCTTGTGCGTGTATAGTGAGAAAAGCATTTCTGTTCCGGTGATAATCTTTGGAAATAAAACATTTTTCACGGCTATCACTGGAACAGACAGGAATATACCTACATAATTGCACACCATAGAGTACCTAACTTTTTATTTAAAGGATCTAGAGACCAATCTTGGGCCTCTTTATTGGAAGTGCATAACTAGTGCTACTTATCTGTACACCTAAACACATTATATACTTAGTGATAAAAAGTGACACCTAGGGCCTAATCATAACAACTTTCGAATTATTTGGTTTAGTAGTTCCCTTCCCATTTGAATGTATGAAGAACATTAGACATAACATATCAAGGACATGCACTTAAAAAAGATAATACAACAAAATTTTTAGGTATTGAAATTGACCAGCGTCTAGACTGGAAAAAACAAGTAGAAGCTGTCTGTAATAAAATAAATAGATTCATATATGCCCTTTATAAACTGACAAGAATAGCGTCTAGAAGCACTGCACTAACTGCCTACTTTGCTTTTGTTGAATCAGTTCTCCGGTATGGGCTTTTAATATGGGGTAACAGTACTGACATAAACAAGGCATTTATCTGCCAAAAAAAATGTGTAAGGGCAATATGTGGTACTGCATCTGACGAACCGTGTAAACCACTGTTTAGGCATCTGAAAATATTACCATTACCTTGCATGTATATCTTCGAAACTGCCAAGTTTGTTAAATTAAATATGATCTACTTTAAACAGGCGAATGAGTTATACGTTAGAAACACACGATATGGTAGTAGATTGGTCTCTGCGACGGTTCCTAGGAGCACTCTGTATCAGAGGAACTGCTGCTGGATGTGCATTTCTATTTTCAATAGAATACCTGAAAATATTAAAGAACTACCATTTAGTAAATTTAAGACAGCATTATACAATTGGCTATTCGAAAAAATGTTCTACAGCGTGAAAGAATTTCTGGGTAATGAGTGAGCTGTACACCTACCTTCCATGATTTTATAAAAAACGTCTCGTCATTTTCACATGTGCTCTGCCACGTCACGAGCCACGTTGACTTTGTTTTGTTACACATCAAAAGAAAGCACAAGTCACTACACAATACTGATTATTGAGCTGATAGCATATCTCAAACTTTGTCTTGTACTTTTAATTAATACCAATCTTATTGATTTGACATTTTAACTATACTTTAGCCTACATTATTGACTATTTTTACCACACTTTTATTAGCTTCACTTGTAACTAAGTCACAATGTAAGAAAATCTTGGAAATCAATTTTAACCTACTTCTAATTGTCGTATTGATTTGAAACTTTGCAAGTCTATATGAATCCGATGACAATACAATAATTTGCTACCATCGAGCTGATCTGATGATGGAGTCAAGAGGTGGGCAATAGAACTCTTCAATGGCTGCTAGGAAACCCCTCGAGTTTAGGCTCATTTCTTTTGTTCTGATAAGACCTGTTCGTTACACTTGATGGTGAGGGTCTGATGATGGAGCAGGGAGGAAGCCAGTGGCACTTCTTAATGACCACTAGGAAACCCCTCGAGTTTGGCCTCCGTTGTTACGTTCTGATGAGACTTTAAAGTCGCACTTGGTGGTTAGGGTCTGATGATGGAGCAGGGAGGAAGTCAGTGGCACTTCTTAATTACCAATACGAAACACCTCGAGTTCTAGCTCATTTGTTTCGTTCTGATGAGACCTATTCGCTACACTTGGTGGTAAGGGTCTGATGATGGAGCAGGAAGGAAGCCAGTGACACTCCTTAATAACCAATAGGAAACCACTCGAGTTTGGGCTCATTTGTTTCGTGTTGATAAGACCTATTCGTTACACTTGGTGGTGAGGGTCTGATGACGGAGCTGGGAGAAAGCCAGTGAAACTCCTTAATGGCCTCAAGAAAACCCCTCGAGTTTGGGCTCATTTGTTTCGTTCTGATGAGACCTACTCGCTTCACTTGGTGGTGAGAGTCTGATGATGGAGCAGGGAGGAAGCCAGTGGCACTTCTTAATGACCACTAGGAAACCTCTCGAGTTTGGGCTCATTTGTTTCGTTCAGACGAGACCTATTCGCTACACTTGGTGGCGAGGGTCTGACGATGTGAAGATAGAGCTGGGAGGAAGCCAGTGGCACTCCTTTATGACCACTACGAAACCTTTTGAGTTTGGGCTCATTTGTTTCGTTCTGATGAGACCTATTTGCTACACTTGGTGGCGAGGGATTGATGATGGAACAGGGAGAAAGCCAGTGGCACTCCTTAATGGCAAATAAGAAACCCTTCGAGTTCTGGCTCATTTGTTTCGTTCTGATGTGACCTATCCGCTACACTTGGTGGTAAGGGTCTGATGATGGAGCAGGGAGGAAGTCAGTGGCACTCCTTAGTGACCACTAAGAAACCCCTCGCGATGGGCTCATTTGTTTCGTTCTGATGAGACCTACTCGCTACACTTGAAGGTAAGGGCCTAATGTTGGAGCAGGGAGGAAGTCAGTGGCACTCCTTTATGACCACTAGGAAACTCCTCGAGTTTGGGCTCATTTGTTTCGTTCTGATGAGACCTTTTCGCTACACTTGGTGGTGAGAATTTTAACCTACTTCTAATTGTCGTATTGATTTGAAACTTTGCAAGTCTATATGAATCCGATGACAATACAATAATTTGCTACCATCGAGCTGATCTGATGATGGAGTCAAGAGGTGGGCAATAGAACTCTTCAATGGCTGCTAGGAAACCCCTCGAGTTTAGGCTCATTTCTTTTGTTCTGATAAGACCTGTTCGTTACACTTGATGGTGAGGATCTGATGATGGAGCAGGGAAATCTTCAATGGCTGCTAGGAAACCCCTCGAGTTTAGGCTCATTTCTTTTGTTCTGATAAGACCTGTTCGTTACACTTGATGGTGAGGGTCTGATAATGGAGCAGGGAGGAAAAGCCAGTGGCACTTCTTAATGACCACTAGGAAACCCCTCGAGTTTGGCCTCCGTTGTTTCGTTCTGATGAGACTTTTTAGTCGCACTTGATGGTGAGGGTCTCATGATGGAGCAGGAAGGAAGCCAGTGACACTCTTTAATGGCCTTAAGAAAACCCCTCGAGTTTGGGCTCATTTGTTTCGTTCTGATAAGACCTATTCGCTTCACTTGGTGGTGAGAGTCTGATGATGGAGCAGGGAGGAAGCCAGTGGCACTTCTTAATGACCACTAGGAAACCTCTCGAGTTTGGGCTCATTTGTTTCGTTCAGGAGACCTATTCGCTACACTTGGTGGCGAGGGTCTGATGATGTGAAGATAGAGCTGGGAGGAAGCCAGTGGCACCTTTAATGACCACTACGAAACCTTTTGAGTTTGGGCTCATTTGTTTCGTTCTGATGAGACCTATTTGCTACACTTGGTGGCAAGGGACTGATGATGGAACAGGGAGAAAGCCAGTGGCACTCCTTAATGGCAAATAGGAAACCCTTTGAGTTCTGCCTCATTTGTTTCGTTCTGATGTGACCTATCCGCTACACTTGGTGGTAAGGGTCTGATGATGGAGCAGGGAGGAAGTCAGTGGCACTCCTTAGTGACCACTAACAAATCCCTCGAGGTGGGCTCATTTGTTTCATTCTGATGAGACCTACTAGCTACACTTGGTGGTGAGAGTCTGACGATGGAGCAGGGAGGAAGTCAGTGGCACTCCTTAATGACCACTAGGAAATCCCTTGAGTTTGGGCTCATTTGTTTCGTTCTGATGAGACCTATTTGCTACACTTGGTGGTGAGGGTCTGATGATGGAGTAAGGAGAAAGTAAGGGTCCGGCTCGCGCATCTGGTAACTAATAGACTCCACTTGAATTTGTAAAACTAAATACATACAATCACGCCTTTGAGTTATAATGTTTACGGGGTGAGCAGACACATGAATGGACTGTGAAATCGATTATCAACCACCCATAGCTTGCCATTTATTAAACTAAAAAGTAAAAAATAAATATGTAGTTTTAAAAACTAAAAAAACACACTTTTATAGGAACAGACTAAAAAGTACAAAATAACCGTCTATTCAGTAACTGAAATTAAAAAGCGTGGTGCGCCCTTTGCAAAGCATGCATTCAAGTACTTAATATTGACATAACGCGCACCACGCTTTTTAATTTCAGTTACTGAATAGACGGTTATTTTGTACTTTTTAGTCTGTTCCTATAAAAGTGTGTTTTTTTAGTTTTTAAAACTACATATTTATTGTACTTCTATATGTGGTATGACATTTCCGTTTCCTGTTATGTCAATTAAGAGTCCATAATATTTGTTTTTTTTTTTTTTTTGACAAAGTTAATGAGACATTCGGCCTTAGACATTTTATTTATAATTTTGACATTTTTTTTTGTGACATTATTATTGTATAGCTCGACATATTTTATAACATTGTTGTTGTTATTGATATGGGCTTTTGTGTATATTTGTGCATTTGTATCTACAAGACATTGTTTTCATATAATTATTTACTGACATGCTAATCAATAGGACTTAATATTTGCATGCTATTGACAAATGGCTGAATGGGCCGAACTTATAAACCTGTGACATCTTAAATTTGTACCCCAATCAAAAGCAAATAAAGATTTATGATTTATGATTTATGATTTAAGATTGTGCCCTCTGGTTTTGGCCGAGTCGCCGCGCTGGTCGATGCACACAGGAGCGCGTGTCTATACTAATTACCAGTATGGGTCACCCGCGCTCTTGTACTTTTGTACGTCTATTGAGCATAGTTTAACTTTGTCATAATAATTTAAGCTTTTAAAGCTTCAGCTATAGGTAAGTACTTTCTAATATTATAAAGAGGAATGATTTGTATGTATGTAATGAATAAACTCAAAAACTACTGACCCGATTTCAAAAATTCTTTCACTTTTAGAATGCTACATTATCCCTGATAAACATAGGCTATATTTTATCATGATATTCCCACGGGAACGGGTACCACGCGGGTAAAACCGCGAGGATCCGCTAGTATATTATAAAGAGAAATAATTCGATTTTTATTTTGTATGTTTGTTTGTTTGTTTGTAATGGATAAACTAAATTGCACGCTCGAACGCAAAACTGACCGCTTGAAAGCTTGACCGCGTGACCGCTCTCTGTCTGATAGGACCCTTAGAAAGCTACATTGTTCCCGAGTGACATAGGCTATAAGTATTTTATCCCGATATTCCCACGGGAACGGGTACCACGCGGCTGAAACCGCGAGGATCCGCTAGTAAATTATAAGATTTTAAACTTTCACGGTCAATTTCATATACTTAGATCTATGTTTGTTGCGGACCCTACATGATTTCGTTCCGTAGTTATTGAGTTGCAAAGGGTTACATTTTATTCTTTACTTTTATGGCAAGTGTTTTGATGCCACAGCATACCTTACACGAAGATCAAGAACACGAAGTTTTTTTTTTTTTTTTTTTGAAAAATTTAAAATCAGGTAAGTATTTAGAATAAAGTCGACCTGTCTCACCACATTCTATTTAAGTAGGTATCTATTTTTCTAAATACATTTTAATTTTTTTAATAATAAAAATTAAATTGTGAATGCAAAAAAGTAAAAATTTTAATAATTTATTTTTATTTGGTTTCATTAACTAGCAGTGTTTGTATGTATGTGTGTATTACGGCTAATAGCCGAAGTGCGGCTACACCTAGTTTTAGCCGGCTACAACTAGGTGCAGCCGGCCACATGCGGTTAAACTTAGATGTACTTATTCTACTTATCTTCGGTTAGAACTAGGTTTAGCCTTCATCATAGCTAGAACTAGGTGTAGCCGCATGTTAAAATAAATTGTCGAAATTGGGAATTCAAAATTTGTGACAGCACATAGTGAAATCATTAAAGCACATAAACAATATAATAAACACATAATAAAGAGATACTTTCTCAGAACCTCGCGGCACCAGAATTATCCAGGTTACCACCCAGTCGGATTGCCTAACTTCTGTTGTGTAAGTAGGTGTAAGAACAGTTTTTGTTTGAAAGTGTACCTACTTAGAGGTTAGGTTCCGAATGGGAGGCGGCAAATCATTCCAGCACTTGGTGGCCGGAATCGAAAACTACCACGGTAGGCTGCTGTATGGTGACGGTAGTTGATTAGTGGCGCCCGTGTGGCCCTAGAACCGTATCTATTACTCAGCGTTGTGAAATTGAGTTTCTCGTATAAGTATTCTGGCCTTTTAAACTTCTTCACGTCAAATACGAGACACAACAGATGCATTTGCCTACGTGATTCCATCCTCAAAGTCGACGCCGAAATCAGATATGGCGTGATGTGAATTCCGAGGAGGTACTTACATTTGCTACAAAACCTGCAACATGCATTCTGAACCCATTGTAAAAGCTTCTGTGTTTTGGCCAACAAGCGAGGTCCCACCACGATGTCTCCGTAATTGAGCTTATTTAGATAACATTAGAGACTCACAGAGCATTATGCGCGACTTTTCACTCGGATATTTACGTATCTTGTATATCACCTTTAAGCGATACATAAAAATATTTGATAAACTAACTCCACCATGTTATCCACACGGGAACCTGATCGGGGATCGAACCCGAGACATCTGGCGCAGAAGGCAAAAGTATCCTACCCCTGCGCCCCTGCGTCAAATCGGTCAAGTCAAAATCTATATCAAAATAAGGCAACTAACGCGATTGTCACACTGCTGCGGTTTTCGCTCCGGTGCCGGTGGACGGAGGTGCGGCTTGAGTTTGTTATACACTGCGGGTTTTGTATGCACATCAAGATTCTACAGCCATAGTTAAGAAGCGCAATACCTCAAACCGGAGCAATGTGCGGTGCAGTGTGAGAACTGTAGGAAGTTCTCACACTGCACCGCACACTGCTCCGGTTCATAAGCAAGCCTAAACCATAGTGAGTATAGATTATTAGAGAGGAAAAAAGGAAACTTTTGGGTCGTTAGGGATAATTTATTTTATGCTACCTAAGTATAATGAAAATAAAATTATTATGTGTAAGTACATAATAATTTTATTTTATCATGATAATCTTTCAACAATATTATGGAATCAAAAATACCAACTAACGCAATCTGTGTAAGGGATGGAAAATATCTTAGTAATTTGTAAGAAAGACATGCAGCAGTGCGGTTACGTGTTACCTATTACACAGTTGTACAAGCGGTTGATAGATGGCGCTGAAATCTGAATACATTTTACAGAAAATGGGAGGAAATAAAAATATATTATAAATTATATTCCTTATTACTGCCATTAACAATTCTTCTCTCTTTCTCCATCCATATGAACTTTAAATTCAAAACAAATTCTTTGAGAACTAGTTTGTGCTAAAAAAACGCCTGTAATTTTTTTTCTTTACAAACACAGGGAGAGGGTCAAAATTGTCGGATAAATTGCATCGGTAAATAGTATTAGGTATTATAAGATAACACACAGATACTTTGAAGCCCGGAGAGAAACATAGGCTTCTTGTTATCCCGGAAAAATATCACATTGCCGCGGGATAATGTCGTGTAGTACACGCTGGCGAAGCCGCGGGCGAAAAGCTAGTTAACCTTTAACTATGGACGCGCGGTCTCACAGGCCGCTTGCAGTTTGTGAATCACGGGCCCCTCTTCACCCGCGTAGGGCAGGCGTACCGGTTTTGGCCACTGTACCGGTTTTGGTCACTTTTCACTTTAAAGTTATATAAATAGGAATTAAATAATTATTGCTTATATTTATTAATGGCGAATAAAAGATTGGACTTTTAGTTAATAATTACAGCACTTAGCTTTTTTTATGTAGTACGATATTTTAGAAATAAACACGTGTTATGTTTCAAAGTTAACATTTTGTAAAATTCTTAAGCAAAATGTTAAGGGTAAAGGTTTTGTAAAATCATTTTTTTTTTCTACAATAAAATTATTTTATGGTTATTTAATATTTTATATCATATTGGAATATGTTTCTTCTAGATGGATTAAGTGTTGTTTTTTCACTGTTCTTACAAAAAGTTGGAAAACAATAAGTGGCCAAAAGTGGGGCTAGAAATTTTAGCATTGTGCCACCTTTGGCGACTTTGGCATTAGTAGAAAGTTTCCAACCTATCATAAAGTTCATTTATTTTAAAAGACTCACAAGTCACTTTTGTTAGCTAACGTACTAGAAAATTAGCGGATTGAGGCTAGTGTAGGCACTAGCCTACACTAGACTCAATCCGCTAATTTTCTTTTAATCAAGTGATAAAGGTATACTTATAAAATTGTAGTAAGGAGCTAGCTGTGATTGAAATACTATTTCATGTAGTGTTTTAGTCCAGAACTCTAATAAGACATCAATTGAGCATAAACTCAACTTAAAAATATAGTAATTTTATGAAAGTGGCCAAAACCAATGCAAACGGTGTATTTGGCCCCCTCCGCAGAATTTGTTCTAAATAAAAAAAGTATTGTTTTTTTTTTACTTTGTAGATTGTACCCTTAAAGGTCGATAAATTATCTATAACTCTACATTATAAATTTTCTCTAAAATACTTAAGATCATTAAGCACTAAGCGGTTAAAAGTGAAAAAATCCTTAAAGTGGCCAAAACCGGTACGCCTGCCCTACCTCATGGGTCTATCAGCTTCAGTAGCTTCGGTTCTAGTGGCGAAACAACTGTTGAGAGTGAATGTCACGTCGCTGGCTGTCTGTTTCGTGAGTAATTTCGCTTTATATTTTGAGGGCGGTCTGCGAGACCGCAAGTCCGCGTTTGTGTAATAAATTTAGCTGATGGTGATTTTGTTTATTTTAGATTTTTTTAATTAAAAATAGCAATAAATGATCGACCTAGTACATCTGCATGAAAACAAACATCGAATTCATCGATTCCATACTCGTGTAGGCTGTAAATAGCCAATATACCTACAATGTTCTAAGCCATTATGCAAAGACTGCCTATAAATATGCACAAGTTGGGCCTTTGTCAAAATTTTTATGCTTCGTCCTAAGAACTTAATGTAAAGTTTTTTATATTTTTTATCCTTTATATTATATTGTAAAATTAGTGGAACAGACTAAAAAACTAATTTTCATTAAATAATGTTCCTTTAAAAACATCTCGAGTAAAAAAGTCTGAAAAGTGCCTTTGATTGTTATATGGTTATATATTTATGTTTAAAATAAATACATATTCATTAAAATTACATCTTTTATTTACATTTAGTAACTCCTAAAAGGAATAAAAACAAAAACCGGCACAATACTGATTTAACTAGATAGTATTTGGCTTTTAAAGATAGCGGTCTGTGAGACCGCACGTCCATAGTGGTGTAACTAAAACGTAACGTCCATAGTTGAAGGTTAACTATATTTCTAAGATACACCTACCGGTAGGTATAAGTACTTTACCGACATAGAATTCTGCTAATGTGCTAATACGTAGGAGTCTCTTAACAAAGAAGAGAACTGTAAGAGAACTAGTCAAAAATTTATAAAATCAATTAAAATATGATAAGGACAAATAAAAAAAACAGCAATAATAAGATACAACACTATGTACTATGTATTAATTATCTTTAACACTAACATTTTTAGAGCTCTTGTTTTTCGTTACGTATGCTATGTTGTCAATTTTATTCTACACTGTACACTTTAGTTTACCCATATTCTATTCAAAAGAGTACATAATCAAAATCGCTTATTTTACTGTCGTTGTAGTCTAGCATACAAAATTTTCCCAACGAGGAATAACCTTTGGGGCACAATCCGGCCCGTATGGCCACTCTACTCTTCAATTCTAAGTCGTTTATCTCCGTTGTGACTAGAGGTTCTTCACACAGTTCCGTCGTGTGGCGAACTTTGCGACGCTTATTCCTTCGCAGGTATTTCGGAGGTCGTAAATTTGAAACCATAGCAGAATCTGGATTTTCGTTTAAATCGTTTTCGTATATAATTTCATCCTGGACTTCTAAAATTGTATCCTGGACTTTTATAAGTTTCTTAGTCTGCCTCGTCCCCGAAGTCGTATAACGACACTCGACGAAAACAAAACAACATGTTAATGCCACAAAAACTAACACCATTTTGTACATATCCATTATATGAACGATAGGTTCTTCCCGACTTGTTGACGAAATGGTTTGTTTATTGTTTATAATTGGTTGGCTCGTGACCGCTTTCCTCGTCGGACTTCACACTTCTGCCTAAATGTGTCTGTTCGAAGCGAGACCCTGCTATGTTTTCCTGTCTCTTGAGTTTCTGACTCACAATGACGGAATTCCAATACAGTTATCTGTTGGGTAATGTTTTAAATAATTATTACATAAAGTGATTATTTTATAAAGTAGGTACTTACTTAGTTACACACAACTATATATTGGCAAATATTTTTCAGTGCTAACAAAATTTTATGAGTGATGAGGGGTTAGATACTATTTGCCTATACATATATGCAATGAAAATATGTTTACCATATTCTTATTTATAACTTACCTAAAGAAACATTTAGCTGATTTTATTATGGTAAGTTCTGCCAATTTATTAACCAATTAAAACGCCGAAAGCTTGGGCATGGGCACTTGATATTTTAAATATTCACAAGTACAGGATGGAATACTTATAGTAAAATCGGCCAAGAAAATACCACTGTCATTTTTTGCCAGAAAAAAATAACTTTGTTTTTCATAGTATTCGTATGAATGACAAAGTTATATTTGCGGTTTTCGAAAATGTGTTATATCACAGAATATATAATAGTACTAGTTAGGCTGGCGGGGGGGGGGGGGGGGGGGGGAACACGACTCTAACAAAATTTTGCACTTTAAAGCTTAATAGTTTACAAACGGATGCCTCAATCAAAAAACTGTCTTTAGCTACAAACCCACAATATTTTTGAAATTGCTAACCAACGACATCCCACACTATGGGGTAGACAAGAAAAAAAAATACATACCCACTTCACGTGTAGGGGAGGTAACATAAAATTTTTTTTTTAATTTTACTCTACCACTTTGTCGGCGTGATAAATATGTATACAGGGCGTCCCAAAATTAACTCACATGGAGGGAAAGTACCTTAAATACTGAAGATATAAAATTTTACTGAAAGGAGACATCATTTTTATTTTAAAAAGAAAACGAACTGCATTCACCGAATTTTGAATAATCACTTGTCTGAACTGGGAATCGAACCCGTTGAATGTAAAAAAAATATTTCTCTAATTTAATTGTACCGATCGAAAGACTCGATTATACCTAAGCATTTCTTCTAAATAACATAGCTTCTTAAATAAAAGGAAGACTACGAAATTTAACATTTAATGTTGAATAAGAAGTTTGTGCAGCGTTATGAATAGCCTTTTCTGTGACTGTCGTGCTCAATACAGACTTTAACATTTCAATGTAGGTATTACTAATGAGTGAAGATTGGAGCAATTATACCTAATTCCCTATGATAAGTGTTTGATAATGTGATAAGTAACACCACCTCGATTGGTTTTAAAAAGTTTGAATAATTTCGTGCGGGTTCGATTCTCGGTTTGGACATGCTATTATTTAAAAAAAAATTTAATGCAGTTCTATTGTTATTTAAATAAAAATAAAGTCCTATTTCAATAAAACTTTCTATCTACAGTATTTGGTGTGGTCTATGCCACCATGTGACATAGTCATTGGAAGCCCTGGGGGCGTCCTACGACTATGCCATATGTTGGAATAGACCGCACCAAAGTAACTATTCAAACATTTTTAAACCAATCGAGCTGATGTTACTTAACACATTATAACTTTATCAAACACTTTATGATAATTGCTCCAATCTTCACTCATTAGTAATACATTGAAATGTTAAAGTTTTGAGCACGACAGTCACAGGAAAGGCTATCTATAACGCTGCACAAACTTGTTATTCAACATTAAATGTTAAATTTCGTAGTCTTCCTTTTATTTAAGATGCTATGTTATTAAGAAAAAATGATAAGCTATGATCGAGCCTTTCGATCGGTACAATTAAATGAGAGAAATATTTTTTTTTACATTCGGCGGGTTCGATTCCCAGTTCAGACAGTTGATTACTTAAAATTCTTTGAATGCAGTTCGTTTTCTTTTTAAAATAAAAATGAAGTCTCCTTTCAGTAAAATTTTATATCTTCAGTATTTAAGGTACTTTCCCTCCATGTGAGTTAATTTTGGGACGCCCTGTATACATGCTAAATTACAGCTTTCTAGTACTAAGAGTCTATGAGCTAGACTGGGGTCAGACGAACGGACAGACGGACAGACGGACATGGCGAAACTATAAGGTTTCCTTGTTGACTACGGAACCCTAAAAAAACAGTAAACTTATAAAGCACAACTTAGATTTCTATTTCCAAAAATCTTCATTATCTGTCCTTAGTTTACGGTTTTATCGATATTTGATATTTATTGCATCAATAATAGACAATAGAAAGAAGCTAACAGTGAGGTGAGGAGTAGGTACATAGAAGTAAATGTATTACTTTAAAATACTAACCAAAAGCAGCACACACAATAGAAGTTATCAGCAGAATAGCAGACATGAAAGACAGACACTGTGACTGACTGTGACAAACAGAATGACAATGACAAATACTCCAAGGGCCTGTTTCACAATGTCTAGAATAAGTAAGTTCTCATTACTTCCGATTAGGAGATACTTTCCAGTTTAATTGACAGTTTTGTATGGACTATCTGTCAAGTAACAGCTACAGTGGCACAAACTTTTCTGTTCCGGTGACAGCGGAACAGAAAAGTTTGTAGCAATTAAAATTTAACCGGACTTGACTTCTAAGACCTTCAGCCGCCAGCAGCGCTGTGTTTGGACATCAACTATGTAGACAGCAAAATGGCATTTAAAAAAACACGATAGTTTCACATTTTGGCCACCGGAACAGAAATGTTTGTGGCACTGTACGTAGTATTTATAGTAATATTATAGTATGCTTTGTCGTCGTGGTCATTTGGAAAAATACCTAGAGTGCGCGCCAGTTAAGTCTGCGTGCGGTCAAAATCGAATACAAATTTCTTAGTCTTACTATAACATTAGACCAAAATAATGGGCTGTATCTATTATTATCTTTATCTGACACTGACTAAGCCATATTCCCATGTCATAATTTAGTTCAGATATTGACTAGCGCCAAGTTATGTGGCGCGTACTCTACTTTCACCACGAAACTTTGGAAATTACATATTTTATCCTTACTTAAATATATTATGTAAAAAATTATAGGTACCTATATGAAAACGATATACTTATTCTGAATTTTAATTCATTACACCACTTAGAAGTCTCTTTCTTTTAAAAATTTTAGTTTTTATATGAAATATTAAATATACTTATTAAACTTCTTTCAGACATAAACAAAGATCATTTTACATGGAAGAATCGTTATTCATTAGCGCATAATTACTCTAAATTATTAGATTACTACTTCTACTGATATTGATATTGTATTCAAAAAGGCTTCAATAATGTCAATTTCGAAAATTTTATAATAACATATAACCGCTAAAAATGTAGGTACATAATGAAGATTGAAGAAACGAGAAGGTAGATACTTAATTAATAATTTATAGGTGTGTTAACAAAACAAGTGAATTCAAACAACAATCATCTTTAATAAATTAGCAGTCACAACAATATTTACAGAAACAACAACACAACACGCACTACCAAAGTTTTTTTTTTCTAATCGTAGTCAGGGAAGCAGAATCCGCCTCTAGCGGCATAGCCAGTCGGGCACAGCCCTCCAACTATACCGAGACGGCTTTCTAGTACTGGCACCGGTGCTGGTGTCGTCGTAGAAGTACTAAGCACCTCTGCAAGAGTAGCCTCTTTTCGTTTTTCAGCTTCAACACTTTTATGCGCCTTCCTATGTTTATGCTTTTCTATAGTCCGCACCTTCAGATCAGCTCCCTCTTCATTAGGTTTAATTATAATCTGAATAGTCAATCCTTGTTCTTGTACCTCCAATTCTTTGGTCCTGATTACTCTGCTTTCGATGGTTGTGTAAAGAACGCAGAGAACTAAAAAGCTTAACAGCGACGCCATTTCAATGCTGTTTTATTTATGAACTTGTTCTCGAACCACTTTTAATTCGTCGCTACTTAGATGTTTTTCTGTCGGAGGTCGATTTGTTAATGATGGTCATTGGCCGTACATTGAGCTTTTTAAACAGCTCTTGGCGCGCACGCGAGACGCGACTACGCAAAATTCCCCTAGTTACGTAATAAAATCCCCGATGCGCACGCGTCGCGGCGTTGACTCATGTGAGTTGAAAATCAGACAGAGGCTCTACCGTAAGCTGTCATCGTTTTGAAAAGGAAATTTGAAGTTGAATTTATGCATACATAATGCTATTCCTATAGAGGAAATAATAGTAGGAAAAGCAACTGGTCCCCAAGTACCCCAGGTGGGATTCAAACCTTTGAATTTTCGGTAACTTTGTCTTTCACACAAATACTATGAAAAACAAAGTTATTTTTTGTTGGCGAAAAATGGTAAGTAGTGGTATTTTGGCTAAGTGTATGTCATCGGTACGTTAAGTGGGTACGGAGCCATTCATGGGAGAGTATGACTCGCACTTGGCCGATTTTATTTCAACTATTGACTTGATATCTACTCTCTACCTACTGTTGATATAATTTTGACTTCTATAATTTCTCTTACACAATCTACATTAAAATAAACTTTCAAAAAATAAGGAATCATCAGTCAGTTTAACCTCAGATACTATTTTTTACCTACCAACTATAAGCAATCCTATCGTGCTAGAATTATATATCTACAGTCATGGACAAATTCGGTGTACCACTCCATACCTAAATTTTTTGTGTGTGTTTGTAAAATTTCACAGTGATCACACCGTTCATCACTTGCAGTCCCTATCCCTTATGTTTGTTGTTTTTTATGCATTGCTACTTACGGAGTTAACACATAACCAAGTCATAAAAGGGTCTCCGCGTGCATAGCGAAGCACCGGCCACACCTTAAGAAAAGAAGAAAGAAGTGGTTCACCGAATTTGTCACTGACCGTAAATTTCTAAAGTTTGGATGGATGGAAGTCCGTTGCTCAAGGTGCGTTAGTTGCAAATAGGGGTTTTGTTTTATCCCGATATTAGTACGGGAAACAAAGAGCGTATAAATACACTGCGTAGGTAAGGCGTCATCTTACTCACAACATTACTTCACCATTGCTCAATAGCTCATGGTAAGGTCCCTATGCGTAATGCAGTTCAACGTACGATGCAGTTGGGACTTTTCATAATTTTTATTCGAACCATACTTTGTACATTATTGTGTGTAATTATGGCCACTTGTTTTAAGGGAACGGGTTTTTGACCAGTTCAAATTTTTGGCGACCAGGAAAAGGCCTTGAGATTTTGTTTCGTTATTAAAGACCGTCTGTGTATCAGTTTGACGTTTGTCTAGACTTGAGTGGTTTGCGATTGAATAAATAAAAATAATTTTAATTACACAAATAAATATGAAATAAATAAATAATTATTGTAATAAACGAATTGAATACCTACTAAAAGTAAGTACTATTAATAAATGAATATGTAGGTCGGTAAAGAACCATGAGTCAACACATGGTATATAAAACATAACATTTCGAACATATCACTAACTGGACAAATAGTGTATAGTAGGCAGCAGTGTCAACTGCCCATACTATGCTGAATAGTCAAAATTTCTGTTATTTCATTCTAATGAAGTTTAGATGCTAGATAATGTCTAGTTATGTTGATACATCGCACATTATTTTCCTGGCTAAATCCTGTGCCATTGATGTTAAATTAAAAAATGTTGAATCAAAGGAGAATGCTCAAAAAAAACTCAGTCCCTAGGTGAACATCAGTGATTAAACACTGCATAGGGGAAATCATCGAAATCGATGGCTAAGTATGAATTTGCCAGGTATAACTTGTAACTTAGCGGTGTACCTACAAGGTTAAATATCAAATGAAAGCTTATTTTATTTAAAAATGGAAAATTAAGTATTTGGAAAAAATCGACCCGCCTCACAAACAGCTCCGATGGGAGGGAGTGATGAGACCGGTCGATTTTTTCAAAAACTTAATTTTTTTCTAAATACTTACTTCATTTTACATTTTTCAATCATAAAAATTGCATGCAAAAAAGTAAAAATTTAAAAAGCTTATTTTATTACCAATCCAACCCCCACTTACTCCTACGGGGCGTTATAACGCCACTAAATGACAGTTGAAAGTGAACTTTATTAGTTACAAGTTCTTCTAATGTTTAGATAACAAGCAGAGGTCAAATAGTTTTAGTGCTATCTGGGTATTGCTTCAAAAAAGACAAAATTATAAATAATACATTTAAAAATTTTAGCCAGCATAAAATTCAGTATTAGTGTTTAATTTCGTGATTATTTATTTACAATCAACATTGTTTAAAAATAATAGGACTAAAACTAGCATTAGTTTATTTTGTCATAACCGCGGTATATATTAGAAAAATTGTTTTATAATATTACGTCAAAACATTTACGTCACCATAACGGACCTGACCTGACGCATTAAACTTGAACTTGCGTAAAAAAGGCGAGACACCTACGTAGTTTTGTCACCGTAAGGGCATTTGTGCACTACACTGAATTTTACCGATCCGTAAAAAAACGGATGCTTGTATTTTAATAATTAATCATTTATAATAGTAAGAATTTATTTATTTCGTGTAGTTTCAATGTTTCGAACCCTAAACTACACGAAATAAATAAATTCTATTATTTTTAATAATTAATTATTAAAATACATCGGTAAAATTCAGTGTAGTGCACAAACGCCCTTAGGGCGCTTGTGCATTTTACTGAATTTTACCGTCCCGGAAAAAAACGGATAATTGTATTTTAATAATAAATTATTAATAATAGTAATAATTAATTTTTCTATGTCTAGGTTATAAAGTATCTGCTCTCTATGAAATTGTTAGTTGTTATACTACCATGCTCCTTAAGAAGGGAACCTTGTGACTAGATGTTTAGTAATAAGGTTTTCTTCATTCTGGGCTTGGGGATTGGTCATCATCAGCCATTTAATGTCCCCACTGCTGGGGCACTGGCCTTCCTTATGGATGAATAAGGAGAATGAGCCATGACCCACCACGCGGGCTCAGTGCGGATTGGTGGGTATTAACGACTGCAATTGCAGCCGGGACCAACGGCTTAACGTGCCTTCTGAAGCACGGAGGAGCTCGAGATGAAAAGTTTTTGGTCACCTATCCCGTGACCGACCATTGCGAACGTTGCTTAACCTCAACGATCGCAGGCCAGCGCGCTATCCACTGCGCCACGGGCTCCTCAAAAAAATTAATTCGCGTGATTAAGTAACCAATATCTGAGTATCTGGACTGTCACATTGTTATTAGTGCTTTCGCTGATGGAGAATGAGGCATAATACCTGTTTTATTGTTATAGTGTCTAACTTAGGCCGTTCTACTTTCAGTGTATTTGTTACAATTAGTAGGATTATGTCTCATTTCATTGTAATTCTTTTCTGGATTTATAATTCTGCACTTAATTTAGTTTTTGCATATGTACTTAAATCCTAAAATGTAATGTCATTAAGTCACTATGATAGCATGATAATTATTTTGTATTCATTTAATTTTACTATGTATACAAATGGATTAAACTTTGTATTCTTTTAATATTTGATAATTTGGTATCGTTAGTTTGTTTTCAACTTTAAACTTTCAACTTTAACCGCCTCTGTGGTCTAGTGGTTCACACCACCGATTTCAGACCAAGAGGTCCCGGGTTCGATTCCCAGTGGGGATACATATTGTATTCGGTTTGGTTGGTTGTAGGACTAGCTCTTAGTCCGCCTGGCTAGCTACCACCATCTTATCTAAGTCTGACGCCATAACAATGATGTTTTCAGCATTATTGTGTTCCGGCAGTTAGAGATAAGATAGCCAGTTCCTCAGTGATTGACGATTCCGGGAGTAGTGCGCTTCCACCTTCAGCCTTATCAGCACTTAACATCCGGTGTGATGAAGGCAAAGTGCTACCCGTTGTGGATAAAAAAAACTATAGGTAGATGTTTAATATGTATACCTTTTAAATAAGTTAAGCAGAAAGGTTGGGAAGGTTGAGAACCTGATGTCCGGATATACAGGCATTTAAAATGTCTAGTTTAGGCATCGGTCTTCTTCTAGAAACATGGTCGAAAGACGACAAAATTTTTTGACTTCCCATACTAAATCGATTGCGTAATTAGCATTTGTATAAAGGAGAGTTAAAAAAATGTATGTCATTGAAAAAATAAAAATTAAGTCGGTATTTAGAAAAAAAAACTACCCGCCTCACAAGTTGTAAGACGGGTCGATTTATTCTGAATACTTCATTTTCAACTTATTATGAATGCAAAAAAGTAAAAATTAAAATAAATTTGTCATATTTCGACCCATGTTTTAGGAGAAAGTTGTTCACCTATAGATTCTGAGACGAGCTTTAAAATTTGGATAGTGTTAAAAAATTTACCCTGTATATTGTTCAAATACCATAATAGTAGCTTGATCAATAGTATTACGGAAATCGGAAAGAACGACGGGTATTATCTAATACCCAGATCCGAGGAAATATTGAAGAGTTCGTTTTCTATATTTACCCAACCGAGAATCGAACCCGGGACCTCTAGATATAGGTAGTACTTAGCGGAACCTTGAAACCGGTGCGTAAACACCACTCGGCCACGGAAGTCGTCACATTGATTGATAGCACTTACGCACATACCTACCTAAGTTGAGCGTTAAATGCTGGTCAAGTGTATGACGTAAGTAAATAATTTTAACGTCATTCACTCGTTGATATCGAATTGAAGCAATCCAAGTTCATCATGGTACAGGATAATCTGAATACGAAAGTGATAGGAAATTGTTTCCTTTCTCATGTAAGTATGTTATTTTTTGAATTTTCAAACAGTTTGGTACAGTATTTTTAACAAGTGTCCTCTGTCATAATATTTATGTCATTGTCTATCTATATCTATATGAAACTAGCCTCCGCCCACGATTTCGCCCGCGTGGACTACACGACGACATCCCGCGGGAATGTATTTTTTGGAAGTAAAAAGTAGCCTCTGTCACTCTCCACTTCTCCAGCTCCCAAACTACCCCCATACCAAATATCACGTCGATCCGTTGCTCCGTTTAAGGTGAACGACGGACAAACAAACAAACACAATTTCGAATTTATAACATTAAAGTATGGAATTTAGGCAAATTTCTTTTTGAGTTCGAAATAATTTCTCCCGATCATAATACGAGTAGATAAAGATAAAGATAAAGATAAAAATATTCTTTATTCACTTAGACATAATAAATATGTACTTATGAATCGTCAATATTTTCCTACCACCCATTCAAGACTTTTTTAACTGACAAGAAGAATGGGCGCAAGAAACTTGCCAGCGTTTCTTAGTTAGGTAACGACATTTACAAAAAAAAACATATCGTTACTAATACAACAATTGCTTAGTATAAAAATACATCATATTAAACAGTGATTATGTTATGTGTTACATCATGACCATGCATTGCGGTCATTCAAATAATCGTCTACTTTATAGTATCCTTTGCTCATCAGCGACTCTTTAATGTAACATTTAAATTTATGCAATGGTAGTTCAATTATATGCTGTGGAACTTTATTAAAAAAGGCTATGCTTTTCCCCAGAAATGAGGCTCTGGATTTTGCTAGCCTAAACTTGGGAACGACAAGTTTATCTTTATTTCTTGTGTTAAAGCGATGAATATCGCTCTGCTTTACAAATGTATTATAATACTTTTTCACATAAATTATATTTTCATAGATGTAATGTCCTGCAACAGTTAAAATGTTTATTTCTTTAAATAGATCTCTTAAAGAATCTCTCGATCGGAGGTTGTAAATGGCGCGAATAGCCCTTTTTTGGAGCACGAATATACTTTGGATGTTAGCGGCTGAGCCCCACAACAAAAGGCCGTAGGACATAACACTATGAAAATAACTAAAATAGACTATTCTAGCCGTTTCAATATCGGTTAAGAGCCTTATTTTCTTAACTGCGAATGCAGCCGAACTGAGTCTACTCGCCAAGGCTTCGATATGAGGATCCCATTGTAGTCGCGAGTCTAATATAATACCTAGAAATTTTGTATTGTTAATGAATTCGACCGTATCGCCGTCTAGTCTAATATGAAAATCAACTTGTCTTACATTAGGTAACGAAAATTTTAAACACTTAGTTTTCTTTGAGTTTAATGATAAATTATTACTATTAAACCAATGTGACACTTTTGAAAGAGCACTATTTACTTCGTCAGAACAGTCATCACCTCTATCTACTTTAAAGACTAGAGATGTATCATCGGCAAATAGCACCGTCTCACATAAATTCTTCGCGTAGTAAGGAAGGTCATTTATGTATATTAAAAACAACAGCGGGCCCAATATTGATCCTTGGGGTACGCCCATAGTAATGGGAGCTCCGGTAGACTCAGTTTTATTAATAACTACCTTCTGAGTTCTTTCATACAGATATGAATGCATAAGGCTTACTGACATTTCAGAAACACCATAATGTTTTAACTTCCTTAATAGTGTTTGGTGATCAACACAATCGAATGCCTTGGAAAGGTCACAAAAAATAGCGATTATATCCTGCTTGTCCTCCCAGGCATCAAGTACATGTTTTAGAAATGCAACCCCAGCATCAGTTGTACTTTTACCTTTTGAAAAACCAAACTGTTTCTCATGCAGTATACTATTTAATTTAAAATATTCTAAAAGTTGAGCATAAATTAATTTCTCAAATATTTTACTTATTGCTGGTAGTATGGATATAGGTCTAAAATTTGCTGGGTCACTTTTGTCACCAGCTTTAAACAGAGGAATAATTTTACTATTCTTCATTAAATTAGGAAAGACCCCTTCACTTATACATTGGTTAAAAATTATTGCTAATGATGGAGCTATCACATCAATTATTGATTTGATGATACTTGTAGATATGCCCCAGAGATCTTCTGTTTTCTTAATATTTATTGCTTTGAATGCTTTAATAATATCTTCGGTAGTGACATAGCTAAAACTAAATGTTTCCTGGCACTTGTTCACACTAGATTCCATAAGAGAGACAGCGGTGTTGGGGCAAGAGTTAAGTCTGCTAGTAGTTTCTAACGGAATTTGAGCAAAGTAACCTTCAAAAGCACTAGCCACCTCAATATCTGATTCAAAAGTCTGATCACTAATTTTTAAGTTAAATGAATTAATTTTGCTTTTTGTTTTGCCAGTTTCTTGGTTTATAATACTCCAGGTAGCTTTTATTTTATTTTCAGATGATTTAATTTTATTTGAAATATACCTAGACTTTGCCAGAGCACATACTTTCCTAAATGTTTTTGAATATTTCTTGACATATTCAATGAAGCTAGGATCACAGGAAGTCGTTTTTTGTGTATAGAGTTCAAATAACTTTCTTCTGCTATTATAAATACCAGGTGTGGCCCAGTCACTGAACTTCTTACGATCATTACACTTTATAACTTTTTGTTTAAAATTGTTACTAAATTCTTTTTCAACAATATCAAATAATGATTGATAAGAGTTATTAGCGTCAGCAGAAGCTGGCAAACATTGAATTTTATCTTGTACATTATTTCTAAATTTATTAATACCACGTTTCGGTATTGGCCTGCAAATTACTTCGCGTTTAGGAGTAACATTATAGTGCTCAAAAGAAGCTAGTTGTCCACTGTGGTCGGATTTAATAATATTAATTACCGATATCTCAATTAAGTTACAGTTGGAAAAGATGTTATCTAAGCAAGTAGCCGATGTTGGCGTAATTCGCGTCGGTTCATTAAAAGTGTTAAGCAAATTAAATGATTTAAAAAGATTAAGGAATTTACTGGAGAGTTGTGCTAATTTAATATCTAAGATGTCTATATTAAAATCTCCACAAACTACAATTTTTTTATTCTTACGACAACATATTTTCAAAACATCCTCCATAGTGGACTCAAAGACTGTGTAATTTGCTCCAGGGGGGCTATATACACAGATTATAATTATTTGTTCAAGTTCCACGCATGATATCTCACAAATTCGTTCAACAGAGAGGGATACTATATCCTTTCGCTCTTTATATTGTGTGTTATTAGGTAAAATTATTAAAGAACCCCCCCTTATTGTAGTTTTTCTATTAAATGAACTTACAACACTATAATTATCCAAATTTAACAATAATTCATATTCTTTTAACCAATGTTCAGTAACACATAACACATCAATATTTTCACAATTTAAAAATAAACTTATTTCTAGGTCTTTGCCAGCAGAAAAGCCTTGGATATTCTGGTGTACTATTTTTAAACATTTAGGCTTTCCTCTTGTCAATACTGGGCTAGAGTATGCCTCCGTTGTCTCTAATGGTAATTTAAATTAACCATGTCAGTATTTGGATTCAAAAGAATCGAATTATTTGGAACAGATTCCAAAGTTACATTAGAAGTATCAAAGTTAAACTGCTCAATAGAAGCAGAGGTTATACTAGCCAAGTTGTTGGCTAATTGTTTAAAATAAAATGATAGCGATACCGCTATTTGTCGCTTAAGATAATTAGGCAGATAATATTTATCTTTAGTCAAGTATACATTATTCAACAACATATTGATATCAATAATATGCAACTCTTTATTATGACAGGCTAATGTGTTCATAGTTAAGTTTAGATTATACCTTATTTTATTTTCTAACGGTGAAAAACTTTTACTGTAGGGAAATGTAAACATAACAACCTTCCTTACATTTAATGAACATAATGTGTTGCAATAGGCTATTAACTGGTTTTTATTTAAATTATCCCTGTTCCCAATTAAAATTATTAAGTTTGTGTTTTCACTTAAGGATTTTTTAACAATTATTTTCATGATCTCGTTTATACTGGAACCAGGCATGCAATAATTAATAACTTTTTTCTTTGAATCTTTCTGTAAAAATTGGCCTAAATTCTTCCCAATCTCATCACTGAACATAATTGTTTTGGTGTCAGTAGTTTTAGTGGGGGATTTACTTTTATTATTTAATAATAAACTATCACAAATGTTAGAGACTTCAGGTTTGGTTGGTAAATAGACCTCCTGAGCCGCTTGGCCTAATGACTCCTTTTGACAAAAGTCATTGCATACTGTGTTACAACTGCATCTGCATTTTTTCCCTAATGATTCGAACCGGTCTGAATTAAAATTACAAAAGTCAACCATATTATATGCAGCCATTTTTTGATTATTCAATTGTTTTTTAGAAAACTCACACAAGTTGGAGTACATTTCCCTAAGTGAAAGTTCTAAATTGTCAATCTTATAACATAATTGACTACCTAATAATTCACTTTCTTTGTTCTTATTACATGTTTCCATGTTTATCATATTTAATTGTTCTAAAAGTTGCTTACGTTCTTGCTTTATGTGACTATACTTATTATAATAATTTTGTTTTTTCATTAACTTTTGAGTTTTTCTTATGTATCTATTAATTTTAATGTATTTTTTTAATTTCTTCCCGCTACTAAACTGGCAGACGTTATTATTATTAAACAATGGTTTATCAACATAGTTAAGACCTTCCAAAGTTGAATTGTCATTTGCTGCAGAATTACATTGCATCAACTCATTAAACAGGCTTTGAGAGTGCTTATCTTCTATAATACTTCTATTTTCTTTTTCTAAATCTAATACTGTTTTCAAAAGATAAATAGAAATAACGATTGACTTATCCTTCTGGTAAAGTTCTACCTAATCCTCTCGCGCGTCGAATGTCGACAGTCGGCAGGGCAATTATAAAAGCCGTTGAGCGTCGAGTCTACAAATATATATTATTAATATATATTATATAAATATATATATAGCCGAAGGTCGGCACATTAAGTGAGTGTTTCATATTAAATTACATCAAAATTCAATCACACCTTTAAGTATGCACATTTAATTGAGTAACAAGGAAAAAATTAATTCCCCAAATTATTTATAATATAAGTAAAATTCGAATGATACTTGGAGATATAAAATAATACTAAGCTCCTGATTCAACTCAATTACACCGAGTCTGAAGGAACTTACAACGGCAGTGGTTAAAACAAAAAAATAATATCAATAAAATTTCATTTATTTACAAGTCACAGTACACAATACTAAATACTAAAACCCCAATGATCAGTCATCATAGTCGGGGAAACAATATACTCCTTTAGACACATATCCTGTCGGACAGTGTCCACTACTGAATGCGGTACGATCTTCTATCATAGTTTCAATGTCATCATCTTTAATTTCTTCTATTCCAGTCACTGTTTGTGGCAAGGTAAGGTCATGGGACTTGCGATACACCTTTTGAACTCCGCCATTAGTTTCTTCCGTAGAAATCCCAGGATTTGTGCCAAGCAGTCCTTTGTCTTTCTCCAATCTTCCAGGTACCAAAAACAAGTGACAGTTCACGGCCACAAGGAGAAAACAAAACACTGCAATCTGCGCGGAAGCCATTTGATGTGCCTGTGAGTCTTCGAATGCAGTTTTCAAATGTAGTTACTTGGCAAATTGTGTCCCTTTTATATGATGTGATAAGGTAAATGGTAATAATTATAATTAACCAACAATTTTATTGTTGTTGCATATAAGCAGTCTGATTCAGAGGTTTTAAGGAAATGAAGGAGTTATATATTTCTCCACAAAAAAAATTAACCGTCGAGAAAACCCGTTTCATAATATGTGATGCTGTTAAGTAGTAATATTTTATTCATATTTTCCTTATCCACACTACCTACCTATATTACTTAAGCGCCCCACAAAGATGGTCAGGTCAGTTCGCCTGACGGCAACGGCCTGACAGAACAGAACCCCTAATATCAGTTGCTTTATACTGTCAACGTTTACGAAAACTCGGATGAACTGCGCATGTCTGTAAAGCAGTCAAAGGACATGAAAGAGATAGAGCGATGGTTTGCGATTACGAATACAGTTTGCCAAACTCATAGGGTGGATGCTCCATAAGTCGACACTTTAAGGGTTGGGTCACCTTTGATAATTCGTAGACGCGTCATAATAATATGGAGCAGATTCAGTACGATAAAAAATTTGTTTATTTTTTTATTTTTTTCTTTTGTTTAATTTCACAATTAAAACGTGCTTTTGTTTATAGAAGTATTTATTTTATAATAAATTATAAAAAAGTGTCATTTTTCCTAAGCTCGACACCTATGTGCCTATCTTCGGTATTTGTGTTCGCAAAGTCGGCCCTCCCTTTTTTAAATGCCTCAAGGAAAACATGTATTATGGCCTGACTTTGTCTGCGAATATTATTATTTTATTTAGATATATATTATTATAGCTAAAGTAAGGATCTTTCGTGGGCATGAAGAACATTCAGATCATTGTTTTAAAATTTAATGACTCTATCATCTGGTAGTCACCGTCCATTTAAATTATTACTTAGTCTTCGATCAACAATAGTACTAGATGAAGGCTCACGAACTAAATGAAAACTTTATATGGTACAGACTGTCTTTTTTTTAAACAGAGAAAAAAGGTTACGAATGTTACGATCTTACATTATAAATGCCAGGAAGCGTTCCAAGTTTGAAATAGCTTAGTATTATTGACACTGATAAAATAATCTACCTACTTATATTATACTCTCAAGTGGGCGTATAACGCTCGGCCATGTCTGTCTCTCTCTCTCCAACTATTTATCTAGAACTTGGTGTTATTGTTGATCAAAGTACTTAGTATGAAATTAAATAAATAAATAAATAACTTCTTAAATAGGTACTTACATTTACACTGTAAAATCAAACAGTTTTATTTATTAATTATTAGCTTTAGATTGCACATAAAAAGTAATAGTAAAGTTATTTTTCCTTCAGAAATTAACTAAGTAGGAACATGGATCATTGAATAATAATATACCTCCCGCCAGAAAGCTACTTATAGGGCTCGTGGTTTTTTGCTATCACATTTTTCCTATACTTGCAGAATTGCATTGTGAATGCATAAAAATAATTTAAAATCCAACAATATACCTTCTCAACAAGCCTAAATATAGCAATAAATCAAGCAAGCTCAATAAATATAGTAATGCAAGTACTGTTACTTAGCGGTCCTACAAACAGTCGGACAGTTTTTTATATAGATAATACTGACTTCATCCCATGGGACTGACCTAAGGAATTAATGAATTTCTTAAGTCGGCACCCCCTGCCGACCTCAAGTACTCCATACTACTGATTTTCCTTAGTCCGGCACCCCTGCTTTCTTTTAAAATATGCAATTAAATAGTGTTAAATCACTTTAAAATTATGTCAAATATTATGCAGAACCAATTACATTGCAATAACAAGTCTTAAGTACTCTATTACTTAAATGATGACTTACCAAATGAGGCTCGGAAAGTATCAATTTTTAACCGACGTCAAAAAAGGAGGAGGTTTTTAATTCGACTGTATATTTTTTTTTATGTGTGTTATATTACCTCAGACTGTTTAGTTACTGAACCGCTTTGGATAATCCTTTTTTTATTTGAAAGGTGACGTTTCTCGTGTGATCCCATTCAAATTTAATCAAGAACTGACGAGATGTTCTGGAGTTATCCTGAATAATGCGTATTTAGACTAGTTTTTGTTTATTTATTTAGATGATTTCATATTTTCATCAAAGTGGGAATCATTTTCAATTTTTTTTTAGAAAGTTTATACTTCTGACGTGATGAAATCCCAGGAAAATTGAGAGAAATTCTCTAATATAGGCAAGCCTTATGCGTTCCATTTATTTATTAAGTTAGTCAAGTATTTGCATCTGGTAGTCATCATCTCATAGTGATAAGCTGGTGATGGAAGCTACAACTCTTTAACGGTTAGGAGCTGGAGAATAATTCCTTAAGTATTAATCGTACGTATGGACAAATAGTTATATTCTTTCAGGATATTAGGGTGAGCTGTTGATGAGAGGTGAAATTTCTCAACAGTTAGGAGTTATATGATGTTTTATAAATACCATATGCACGAATAGAAATGGACCTTCAGTTGTATTCATTTAAGTTATCTAGGTAAGTAGCAAAAGATGGAAAGCTGAACTCCGTAACGGTTAGGATATTTACAACAATTGATCATAATCACCATGTAGTTTCTTAAGCTACGATTATAACCACTAAAATCGAAAAGTAAAACGTTTTAAAAAAAATGTAACCGCCTTCAAAAATAATCTTGAAACAAAATTAACAAACACTAAAAAACGAAAAAATAATTAGAATTTTTCATTCAAAGGACGATTTGGACGATTCTTAGCACAAGAAAGGGTGCTAAGAATCCCCGGGTAGGCTCCGGCTACCAACACCGACGACTCGACCTGGCAACCTACAACACGCGCACATTGAGGCTCGACGAGAAGCTCGTAGAGTTGGAAGAGGCAATAAGTAAGTTACATTGGGATATCATTGGGTTATCTGAAGTCCGAAGAGAGGGGGAGGACTCGATAACCCTGCAATCCGGTAACTTACTTTACCACCGGGAGGGCGACCAACAGTCCATTGGTGGTGTCGGGTTCATCGTCCATAAATCCCTTGTCAACAACGTGATCACTATCGGAAGTGTCTCGAGCAGGGTAGCGTACCTGATACTCAGATTATCGAAACGATATTCGCTGAATGTTATCCAGGTCTACGCTCCGACCTCGAAACACGACGATGTCGAAGTGGAGGCTATGTATGAGGAGATCTCTAAAGCCATGCATAGCTATAAAACCCACTACACGGTTGTGATGGGGGATTTCAATGCAAAGTTAGGGCAACGTTGCGGTGATGAGCTGAGAGTGGGGCAATTTGGATTTGGGCAACGGAACGATAGAGGCCAGATGCTGGCAGACTTCATGGAGAGGGAGAACCTCTATATGATGAACTCCTTCTTTAGGAAGCCCGTAAGCCGCAAATGGACCTGGATCAGTCCGGACGGTAAAGTCAAAAACGAGATCGATTTTATCATGTCGACGAAGAAGCACATATTCAATGATGTCAGTGTGATCAACGCTGTTAAGACAGGAAGCGATCACCGTATGGTGAGAGGCACATTGAATATCGATCTCAAGCTCGAAAGATCGCGACTGATAAAATCCACGCTCCGACCAATACCAGCTCAAATTCAAAACCCCGAGTGCTTTCAGCTCGAGCTTCAAAACCGCTTCGAAGCCCTTGAGAACAGCATAGACGTGGACGATCTATACAACATGGTGGTGGATACTGTCTGCACGGTAGGGTCTAAGTACTATAAAACCCGCCGTCCCAAATTGAAGAAACTCTCCAGTCAGACTCTCCTACTCATGGATCAGAGACACGAAATGAAGCTGCAGAACTCAGCGGATGCCCATCGTTATCGACAGCTTAATAGACAGATATCTAAGTCTTTGACGCGCGACCTTCGCCAATTTAATACCGAGCGTATTAAAGAAGCCATTGAGCGGAACAAAGGCTCCAAAGTGTTCGCGAGAGATCTGTCTATCGGGCAAAGTCAATTGACGAGGCTGAAAACTGAGGAAGGTAGCATCATTTCGTCAACACCTGAAATCCTGAGGGAGATTGAGAGTTTCTATGGACAGCTATATTCCACACAAACACCTGTTGAAAGCAAGGCTACAGACCCTAGAGCCAAGCTTACCCGACACCATACCGAAGATATCCCGGACGTCAGCCTGTACGAGATTAGAATGGCTCTCAAGCAGCTTAAAAACAACAAGGCGGCGGGCGATGACGGAATCACAACAGAACTTCTGAGAGCGGGCGGTAAGCCGATACTTAAAGTCCTCCAGAAGCTTTTCAATTCAGTCATCCTTGAGGGCAAAACGCCAAAGGCATGGGGCAGAAGCGATGTGATGCTGTTTTTCAAGAAGGGTGATAAAACTCTCTTGAAGAACTATAGACCCATCTCGCTTCTGAGCCATATCTATAAGTTGTTTTCGAGAGTCATTACGAATCGTCTCGTTCGCAGGTTCGACGACTTCCAGCCTCCCGAACAAGCCGGGTTCCGGAAAGGCTACAGTACCATAGACCACATTCATACGCTGCGGCAAGTTATACAGAAGACCGAAGAGTATAACTTGCCACTTTGCTTGGCGTTCGTGGACTATGAGAAAGCCTTTGATTCAATTGAGACTTGGGCGGTGCTGCAGTCTCTCCAGAGGTGCCAAATAGACTACAGGTACATCGAGGTGCTGAGGTACTTATACCAAAACGCCACCATGTCGGTCCGATTACAGAACCAGAGCTCTAATCCTATCCAACTACAGCGAGGTGTGAGACAGGGAGATGTCATCTCTCCCAAACTGTTCACAGCTGCGTTGGAGGATATTTTTAAGCTGCTGGACTGGAAAGGATACGGCATCAACATCAATGGCGAGTACCTAACACACCTACGGTTTGCCGATGATGTAGTTCTTATGGCTGAGACCTTGGAAGACCTGAACACAATGCTCGAAGATCTCGGTAATGCTTCGCAAAGAGTGGGTCTTAAGATGAACATGGACAAGACGAAAATCATGTTCAATGCCCATGTTGCACCCGCTCCAGTTAATGTTGGGAACATTACACTCGAAGTTGTTGACCACTATGTTTATCTAGGACAGACGGTCCAGTTAGGTAAGTCCAACTTTGAGAAAGAGATCTCTCGTCGAATCCAGCTCGGATGGGCAGCGTTTGGGAAGCTCCGACATATATTCGCGTCCGAAATACCTCAATGTCTCAAGACGAAAGTCTTTGACCAGTGTGTGTTGCCAGTAATGACCTATGGAAGTGAGACGTGGTCTTTTACTATGGGTCTCATAAGAAGGCTCAAAGTCACCCAGCGAGCAATGGAGAGAGCGATGCTTGGTATTTCCCTGCTCGATCGAATCAGAAATGATGAGATCCGCAGGAGAACTAAAACAACCGACATAGCTCGAAGGATTGCATCATTGAAGTGGCAGTGGGCGGGACACATAGCGCGGAGAACCGATGGCCGTTGGGGCGGAAAGGTTCTCGAATGGCGACCGCGTACCGGACGACGTTCCGTGGGCAGGCCCCCTACAAGGTGGACCGACGATCTGGTCAAGATCGCGGGAAGCCGCTGGATGCGGGCAGCGCAGGACCGATCGTTGTGGAGATCCTTGGGGGAGGCCTATGCCCAGCAGTGGGCGTCGTTCGGCTGACATGATGATGATGATGATGATTCAAAGGACCAAAATGCGTGGCTTTTTCTAACTTATCTTGGTACTTATTGAACTGTTTGAAGTCGGTGCCGAGCCAAAAAGAATAAGAACGAATTATACTGAGTGAAATAACACACATAAAAAAAAACCCGGTCCCAAGCATGAGGTGTAGGACGTATTTACCTCAAATACCTATTAGACTTGGCACCGACTTCAAACAGTTCAATAAGTACCTACCAAGATAAGTTAGAAAAAGTCACGCATTTTCGTCCTTTGAATTCAAAATTCTAATTATTTTTTCGTTTTTTAGTGTTTGTTAATTTTGTTTGAAGATTCTTTTTGAAGGCGGTTACATTTTTTTAAAAACGTTTTGTAGCAAATTAGTCCACGTATGCACTCGCACTCGTTCAAGTGAAAACTGTCAGCCAGCGGTGCCGAGCAGCGTTGCCATACTTTATAATTATTTACCCATCGGTGTAAACTTTGTAATAAAAATAGCCACTATGCCTACACAGTACTAAGGCACTGTTTTCGACAAAAATAGAATATAGAGTACCGACTTTTGGGGGGGGGGCGAGCTTAGGAGCATCCACCCTACTAGGAGCCCGACAGGTGACCTGACCGTTTGTGGGTTCCTTTATTAATCGAATCTACAACATTCGATATAAACTCTAGTTTTCTAATTGGTACTTCATTTTCACAAATAAAAAACCGGTCAAGAGCGAGTCGGACTCGCGCATCGAGGGTTCCTTACCACCATAAATATAAATACCTAAATAAATCTTGAAAATATTTTCATCGCGAGAGATCGCGAGGCTATATTCGTCAAAGAGTTTGCGGTATACAATATTGCAGTTTTAGGTTAGCGCCATCGCTAGACCGATAGTGGAACAAATGTAATTTCTGTTGAAGATTTCTGAAAAAGTTTACAGTTAAGAAACATAGTTTTATTTTTCCTGTAATCTTTACATAAACTTTTATGACATAAAATAATTTCATATTTTTCTCTTTGCAAACTTCGGAGATAAGGAGGGAACGTTATTTTTTTTACATTTTTCATCAATAGTCGAAAACTATTCTACCAAAGAAAAAAAGAATAAAAAATTGAGAATGTGCAAGCAGTGTTCTTTCGATACCCCATATACCCCAGTAGCCCCACTTCGAATTTTTACGACCCCCTTTCAGTTCCTGTTGCGAGAAAAATATAAATATTTTTATTTCTCTCTTATTTGCAAAGCAGTTGGGCAAACGTCATCTTAAACTATTCCAAATTTCAAGTTGATAGGATTAGTAGTTCTCGATCTCGAGATATCCAGCTGTGACAGACAAACAGACTGACTTAGTCGCACCACAATCCTTTGCTGGTTCCTTTGTACCAGTTTGGTTCGGAACCCTAAAAATTGCATGATGAATGCAAAAAAGGAAAAACTCAACAAACCTTTCTAATATGGCAAAATGGTCGTCGAACTTGTTCTACGCGTGTTTCACTTTAAGGGTTATTTTTCAGAACTTATTTGTAGGGGTTTCAAAGTAAGCAATAACTATGAAGATTGATTTCTTAAATGGTTTAATATGTAAATACCTATTAAAATCAAGATAGGAGTAATTACTAGAGACATCATCGTTGTCGGGGTGACACCTTTTGTTTGTAGACATGTAACCCTTAGGTCAAAATCCGTTATCTCTATCTATCTCAATTAATTAAAAACAATTTAACAACGTATTTGGCTGGTGGCGTTTAGCCCCTAACCTCTAGTTATGCGAGCATCAGCTTTACAATTATTTAATTTAATTATATTAAATTTGAATTCTGTAAACTCATATACTTACTTTCGACTGCAAAAAAGATATAGTTATAGATAAATTTATACTTTGGTGTTCTTTGCCTATTAAGTTCAGGACACAAAACCACACTAAGTAATTAATCAAAGAATTGAGAATCATAAGGAAAACGACTAAATAACTATTGGTAAATAAAAATGTCAAAGTAAGTTTAATAAAGTATAGTTTAATTTACACACTAATCAGAAATAAATAATACTTTAGGCGGCTAAAAAACTACCATCTAACAATAAATTAACCTCGTGCATGACTAAAACTGTTGCTCCTCCGATTCACAAGTCCATTTGTTAGTCGTAATCGGGAAAACAAAATCCACCGCTGGCTACGTATCCCTCAGGACAGTTCCCGCCTCTGACTGCGAAGCGATCCTCTATCTCAGGTACGTCAGGCACTTTGGCACCTTTCTTTCCCGTCACTGCTGGGGGTAGAGGCACATCAGGTATCCTACGGTACACTCTCCTTCCAGCATCACTATCGAAAGGTTCCTCCGCAAAAATATCCGGATTCGGCCCGAACAATTCTTTTTCCCTTCGTTCCAATGGCAGCCTTCCCGGATGTCCTGGCACAAGGAGTACATTGCAATTCACCGCCACCACGATTAAACAAAACACTGCGATCCACCTCGAAACCATTGCGACTGTGTTGATTAAGATGCTTGTTCTCAAATGTGTTTTCTTTTAGTTCGCGTGTCCTTTTATACTGTTCATAGAGGTAAATGTGATTTTTTATGTAAATTACCGGTGTCACTACACCACCCGTGGCCACTGAGACGTGTTGTGATGAGTCAGATAAAGTGACGAAACAAAAGATTGAAACATTATACGTTTGGGAACTAGTTTAAATGATTAACATTGAGGAAAACCCCGAATGACGATGGTAGCTTCAATAGAAAATTAATTCAGTGTAGTAGGTCAATCATTCTAATAAAGCCTGTTGTGTGCTAACTTCAAAAAAAGAAGGAGGTTATCAATTCGACTGTATATTTTTTTTTTGTTTTATGTGTGTTATCTTAGAACTTTTTAGTTAATGAACAGATTTGGATAATTCTTCTTCTTCAAACAGTTAAGTAAGTACCAAGGTATGTTAGAAAAAGTCACGAATTTTCGTCCTTTGAATTAAAAATTCAAATATTTTTTTTCGTTTTTTAGTGTTTGTTAATTTTGTTAGAAGATTATTTTTGAAGGCGGTTATTTAAAAAAAAAAGTTTTATTACGTAAGTATATTTATTTACAAAACCCGCAGAAATAACATTGTTCTTCATACAAACTCTATAAAAAACAAAGTTATTTTTTGCTGGCGAAGTGTAGTAGTGGTATTTTTTTAATACTATTTTAGCGGCCACATTTTAATAGGCAACCCTCTAGATATATATTCTCCTAATCATAAATATACTTAAAAATGAGGTTTTTAGCGAAAAACCGATGAGCGCACTAATTTGCAGTGGGATCTCGTACTATAAGCTTTGCTTAATATGATGATCGTCATCATATGCAAAGCTTTTTCAAAATTTTGAATTGATATACCTCAGAAACGGTGACTCTTAGGAAAAAAAGATTGACTCATTTTTATAAATAATTAATGATTAATGATCTAAAATTTTTGATTGTGCTAATTTTGTGATAAAACTTGCCTTTTTGCTGAAAATCGCCAAAAACCTATTGTTTTTCGACCTCGAATTTTTTTTATCAAGGTACCGGATCGATGAGGACTTTTTAAATTGCTTCTTGCGAATTAATGTATCTTCGAATGTCTAAATTGAGCGGACTCATAACACATCCTACTAATATTATAAATGTGAAAGTTTAGATGTTTGGATGTTTGTTACTCAATTTTGTTTTGTTACGCCAAAGCGGCTGAACGGATTTGGCTGAAATTTGGGAAACAGATATTTTGTAGCCTGGAGAGGTACATAGGCTACTTTTTATCCCGGAAAAATGTTACATTCCCGCGGGATAACGTCGTGTTGTTCACGCGGGCTAAGCCGCGGGCGGAAAGCTAGTATTAAATAAAAATGAGTTGCAATTACTGTTGTTTTCTTGTTCACTTTTAATGCGCAGTATAATATTATTTTATGTTAGTTATATGCAAAATACTTAAATGTATATTATAAATTCGCTCGTTCTTACATAAACTAACCACAATGTTGCGTAACATAAGTCATTTAAATGCTTAAATAATGCATTTAAATTAAACATTATTACTTTGCTAAAATTTATTAAATCGTATAGTAAGTAGGTACATGGAACCGACTCTTACATTGTGTGAGAGTTGACCATTAAGATCAATTTACTATTGATCTTATAGTATCGCCCGTCTAGAACCGTACGCAGAAAAAATACTCGGTGACTATCAGTGCGGATTTCGCAGAAACAGGAGTACAGTGGACCAAATGTTTCTTCTGAAACAAATTATGGAGAAACGATGGGAGTTCGCCCAAAGCGTTCACTGTCTCTTCGTTGACTTTACGAAGGCATACGATAGTATCGACCGAGAGACACTCTATCGAATCCTATCATCCTTCCAAGTACCAGCAAAACTCGTCAGAATGATCAAAGTTGCCACGAGTACCAGCAAAATGCGAGTTAGAGTCGGAGGAGAACTAACCGAGGAGTTCGAAGTAGTGACCGGATTAAAGCAGGGAGACGCCCTATCGCCTATACTGTTTAACCTCGCTCTCGAATACACTGTCCGAAAAGTTCTAATGACAGATGGGGGAGTAGAGTTGAACGGAAGGCACAAAATTATTGGGTACGCTGACGACCTTGCCATACTGGGGCAGTACGAGAAAGAAGTGACCGACATGGCAGTGGTATTAGAAGAGGAAGGGAAACACCTTGGTCTCAGAATCAGTCGTGAGAAGACAGAATACCTCCATATGAAAAGATATAAAGATGTCAAAGCAAAGAGAAACGATCTTGTTGTAAAAGGCACGACTTACAAAGGCGTTAGCAAATTTAAGTATCTTGGATGTACGGTCACTGACACTAACCAAAGGGAGGAAGAAATCAACATCCGTATAGTCAACGCGCTAAGATGCACCGCAGCCCTTCACAAACTGCTGGCATCCAAATTGATAAACAGAGCTACAAAAATCCGCATCTACAAAACGATCATTAGACCGATTTTAATGTATGGGTGTGAAACTTGGACAATAACCTTGAGGGAGGAAAACCAACTCTTAGTCGCAGAACGAAAAATTCTACGAAAGATACTGGGACCAACAAGAGGCGATGACGGGGAGTGGAGGAAAAGGTTTAACCGGGAGATAGAACAGCTGGTGTCCGAGCCGAATATCATTGGGGAAATAAAAGCTGCCCGACTTCGCTGGCTGGGGCACGTAGAGAGAATGGGTGAAGATCGAGCTGCCAAAAGAGCGTATCATGCCCAACCATCTGGACGACGTCCAGTGGGTCGTCCAAGATACCGCTGGAAAGATGAAGTTGTCAAAGACCTGAAAGAGCTGGAAGTGCCCGACTGGTCTCACTTGGCACAAAACAGGAAGGAATGGCGCACTTTAATGTCGGAGGCCAAGATCCACTTCGGGTCGCTGAGCCAGCGTAGTAAGTAAGTAAGTAAGTAAGTCTTATAGTGTTATACAGCAAATAATAATAACTTTAGTGCTATCAAAAAACCTAGGCTATAAAATGAAGTCTTTTTTTTTTTTTTTTTTTTTTTTTGCGTCGAACGACCGACCGTTTCCTATTGAAACAATCGCTCATCCGGCAACCTTCCGAACTACGGGGGAAGGAGGCAGTGAATCCTCATGGATACCATTACAGCCGGCTGTAATGGTTATGTCGGACTCTTACCGACTAAACACTGCCTGAAAACTGCTGTTACCTGGACGGGTATTTCAGCTTATCTGTGGCGACCACGTCCCTGGAGGGCCGTGGCGCAGGGCGTCACCCACCTAGGCGAAGTGCGCACTGGGGATGGCCAGCATCCAGAAGAGGTGTCTGGCCATATCTGAAATCAGAAAACAAAAAAGGCCGATGCCCAAAGCGGGCGGTTCGGCAATGAAATGAGTGAAATGAAGGAATTAAAATGAGATAAGATAGAAAAATGGGACTTTACTTAAAACTTTGAAGTGCTTTTAGGCACTGACTGTGTTGGGATATTATGATTACGCGTTCCCGGCCTGTCCGGGCATTGCGTAATTTATGGGCAATGACTGAGACCTCGTCGAGGTCAATGTTTTGGATTGAACTGAGGACGTAATCAAGGTCTTCCTCTTTAGAGTAAGACTGTGGTTGCGTCGGGGGGAGCGCTTCAGAGCGCCAATTTGGGGGGTGCGCTTGGGAGCGCCAATTTGGTGGGGCGGGTGCCTGACTGGGGGTGTAGGTGTTAGAGCCGCCCCAGGCCGACTTTGTGGCCTGTGCGGCTATCCTACCTCCCGATTTAGGAAGATCGGGGAAGTTCTGGGTATTGTTTGTTGGGGGGCCCGCCTGCGGCCACCTGGGAGGTTGCCGCTTTGGCCCTTGTTTTTGGGACTGGGACTTGGGATTAGGGCGGGGGGCGCGTATGCACCCTCTCCAGTTGGCTGGGTGGCCAATGAGGCCGCAGTTGACACACGCGGGCTGACCGGGAGTGTCGCGAGTGCGTTCACACTCACTGGTGGAATGGGAGCCAAGGCACTTGACGCACCTTGGTGGGGCCGTGCAATTGGCCGCCGCGTGCCCGTAAAGTTGGCACCGGTGGCATTGCGCTGGGACCCCGCGGCTGCGCGGGGGCTCGACGGTGATTTTGGAAAGGCCGCAGATGACAAGTTCTTTGGCCTTGTATAGTTCTTTGGCTTGGGCTGTGTTGGTCATAGCGACCAACGCCAGAGGGAAGCGGCGCCTGCCGTGGCCGTACATCGGATGCACGGCTTCGACAGGGAAGCCCTGGCTGATGAGATCGGCTTTGATCTCATCGGTGGGAAGCTCCACGGGTACCCCACGGAGTACCGCGCGGATCTTGCGCTCTTCCGGGAGCGCGAAAGTGTGGTAGGCTATCTTGAGAGTAGATAGCTTTGAGATTAGTTGGCGGTAGTCAGAGATGGTGGACACCTCAATTTTGATGGCTGAGCCCGTGTTGGACGCACGGGTGTAATTAATTTTCTCGGTTAGGCACATTTTGGACACTTCGGTCCACTTGCCTTTTTCCCGGAGGAAAACGGGGGGAGGCGCCTTTGGTTTGGCAGACATGGGATTGGCCCGCGTGTGTGGGTGGGTTGGCGCGTCTAGCGCGGGGGTTGATGGCACAGTGTCCATGGGTGTCGCTGTGACCGCGGTAGCGATCTTGACCAGCGGAACGGGAGTGCGGTTGCTTTGAGCGACCGGGGGTGGAGTGGGGGAGGGGGGTTTAGGGAGCTCCGGAAGCGGCGAGGGCCGATTCTTGGATTTTTTCCCTTTTTTCCCCTTGCGGGGGAGACAGTTGACGGAGACTGTTGGGGGGTCCTCTTTGGGGGGAATGACTGACTCCTGGTCGGAGGTCGGTGAAAGGGACCTCTCAGACGAGGCCCTCTTCAACGGGTTGGGAGTTTGGTGGCTAGGGGTCGGGGTGGGCTGACGCTGGAAGTCCTGGATTATGGGAGTTAGCATTTCCCGCAGGTGAGGGAGGTGGCTCAAGTATTCCACTAGGCCGGGAGTATTTTTAATGTATTGGGCAAGGTTAGACCCAAACGCGGCGGCGTCCATGGCGGTGAGAGAGAATGAACACAGATAGAAAATGAGAAGTGAACACAGATAAAAAAAAAAAATTAACAAGTGAGAAATAAAATAATAAATAAAACAATTGTGCTTGAAGAGCCAGGAAAGACTCCCCCCGCCGGAGGCAGGGGGGGAGGGGGGCCTACTGCGGGAGCAGGTATCCCTAATTCGGATAGCCGCTCGTTCCCTTCCCCTTGGGACTAGGCCCAAGTGCAATGGGTCCGGGACTGCGGTTTTCCTAGGCCTGGAGGCCTAGAGAGCGAACCGGGGGCGCTCCGTCGGGGTAGTTGGCACCGTTAGGTTTCAACCGACGCAAATCGCGGGCAAAATAGGCACTTAGTATTTTGATACAAACACTAAGAGTACTATGTTTGCAACGAGTGCAAAAACAGCAAGTCGTTTTGCACTAAGACGGTATACGTACGTAATGCGGCGAGCGGGAACCACTCACAACACTAGCACAGCACACGCGAGAGCGCGAGAGAGGTCGCAGCTGTAAGCGGGCACGAGAACGCGTCCGTACAGCGCGGAGGTCGGTGAGAGAATGATGGAAATGAAGTCTTGGAACATAAAACTGACGTGATATAAATGCATTTGCATTTAAAATAGATCTTATCTGCACATGGGGAAATAAATAACGTATTTTGCTAATTGAGAAAATATAAGGAAAGACCATGCTTTAATTAAAATGCGCCAACTACCGACGCATTAAAGTAGACACATGGCCCTATATATATTGTAATCGTAATAAATTATTAGTTTATTAAAATTATTAGATTTTTTAGATTTCATAATTAATACGTATTTCATAGTAGCCCGCCGCCTGCGGCTTTGCCCGCGTGGACAACACGACATTATCCCGCGGGAATGTGATATGTTTTCGGGATAAAAACTAGCCCATCAGATAGGTATATCATACTCCGACTCCCATACTAGCCCCATACCGAAAAATTGTGTTCGTAATAGCATATTATAGCCATTAGATCTATTTTTTTAATTGTTACGAACAAACAAATCAATCTAAATACGTTAGTAGCTTTATGCATTTCATGCTCATTATTTTACACTTTTGCACCATATTATTTAAATAAATATCTTAGGAGTAATCACAAATAAATTGAAGCACGCGAAAATAAATTCAAGCGCCTTTCTAGCTAGGCCAAAGATATTATAATCTATACATATAATAAAACAGAAACGGACAAAAAGTCTGTACATGAAATATTAAAAAAAGAAAATACTGCTATGTGATGTGTACAGGATATAGACCCCAAAACGATAGATATTAAAATTTTTGTCCGTTTGTCTGTTTGTCTGTTTGTCTGTTTGTCTGTTTGTATGTTCGCTTTTCACGCAAAAACTACTGGACGGATTTTTACCAAATGTTGTGCAGTAATAGCTTATAACCCGGGTCAACATATAGGGTACCTTTTATTGCGGGAAATTTAATTATTCCTACGAGAAAATACAAAAACTGATTCTTACTAAAATAGATAGCGCCACATGATTATGAAAATACGTTATATTTAATCGCTGTCTCAATTAATAATGAATCATGTTATTTTTTTTTACCTGCTTCAAAACATAATATAAATTAAAACCCATCCAGGCTCATATAAAATCATAAAAATAATTTCATGTTATTTACGTCATTATATCTACTAAGCAATAGATGGCGCAGGAAGTCAGTAAGATTACGATATACCTCTCACAAAAGAACATTCGAATGATTATATTAATTAGGGTGAAAGCTCCCTCTGTTGCCACTTTAAGATGTTTTTCACTTCTTTTGCATCATAACTACTAAGCAATAGATGGCACGGGAAGTCAGTAAGATTACGATATACCTTTCACAAAAGTACATCCGAATGATTATCTATATTAAGTAGGGTGAAAGCCCCCGCTGTTGCCACTTTAATTTTTTTTCACTTCTTTCGCCTATGGTCTTAAGTAGGTATCTAAAATTGTCAAGAATGTATCTTATACTTTTCTTTAAATTTTTAAATTTACAATACTAAAAAACTAGGTGCTTAAAAAATTTAACCGACTCCAAAAAGTATTTGTCAACTGAAAAGGAAAAATATAATTTATACTTATTATAATTAAGGTACCTTTTGAGGTCGGTGCCAGTCAGTTTATTTTTTTAAATTACTATTTATTTCCTAAGTTTTAGTGTATATTGTACAATAACATACCCACGAAAACTACTAAACCGATTTTGATGAATCTTAGACTGTTCCCAAAGTTAGAATACACCCAATTTAAATCAAATAGAATCATCTCAATATGCCTTTAGATTTCGAGAAATTCGTGGACATACATAGTAAAAACATATAACTAAGTATTCATATACTTACGAAATTCAGTTTTATTTTAGTCAATTAAAAACCTATTTTTTAAACTTAAAATGTGCAAAGGGTGCCGATTGATGTGTTTTTTGTCAATCAAATTTTAAAAGATACATCGAGAAATCAATACTTAACTAACTTAGATAAAATAAAAGAAACATCTAATTCGATGTAAACTGAAAAGCGTTTATTGAATAATATTCCTATGTCATAAAGAATTATTACTATTGTTATTATGACTTAAAAGTGATAGATAAAAAGTATATTATTAAGCAAAAGTTATTAACGAAATATTTTAAGCTAAGTAAGCACTCGGGGCAGTGGCCAAAACTAAAGTTCTTACCCTATTGATGTAAAATTTATATTTCGCATTTCCACTCGACGCTAGATGTCGCTACAGTAAGTATAGTGCCACAAATATATCTGAACCGGTGACAGTGGTCCTGGAGGAGCCACTAGCAATAAAAAATTAACTGTCAAAATGGACTGCCGGCAGTCAACAGTATATTTAGTACCAAAAAATAACCACTGTGTGAAATAAGTTTGTCGCAATGTAGACAAAATGTCACCAATGTAGTTTTGAAAAATTTGCTCAAACGCTAAGTAGCCAGTACGTAGTTACCTACACCTACAGTGCCACAAGCTTTTTTGTTCCGGTGACAGTCGTGACAGAGGAGCCACTTGCAATACGAAATTAGCTGTCAACATGGACTGTCGTATGAAAACTGTTTTAGTTCCTAAGATAATCACCGGAACAGAAAAGATTGGCGCACTATACCTACCATTTTTTATGTCATTTAACCGGCTCTGGCTACTTAGGCCTTCAGCCGTAGGTACCATCCAATAAAATAAAGGAATATTAAAAATAGTTTTCTATCTAACTTATTTATTCATTTATTTACTAGGAAAGCTTACATTAAATTAAATAAATATTATTTAATTAAATTAAATTAAATAATTAAATGGTATATCATTACATTTTATACCTGTTACTTAAAGAAGAAATGTCTCCTTATCAAAATACTAGCCTTCCGCCCGCGACTTCGCCCGCTCGGACTAAACGACGACGTTATCCCACGGGAATGTGATATTTTTCAGGGATAAAAGTAGCCAAAGGCAGCCATTACATCCAGATCGCGATCACTGATCGTGATCTAGATCGCGATCGAGATTTACTTTGTAGATATTTTGCGATCAAGATCGCGAGCCGTCAATCACCTTCGTACACAGTCAATCTGCATCGCGATCATTGATCATTGATCATTGATCCAGATTGACTGTCTAATGGCTGCCTAAGTATGTCACTTTTCAGCTGCCAAACTATTCCCATTCCAAAAGTCACGTCGATCCGTTGCACCAATTTTGACGTGAAAGACGGACAAACAAACAAACCCACTTTCACATTTATAATATTAGTATGGATACACACAATCTCTTTTTCATTTTATAGTAAAAATATGATTGGCCTGATATTATGCAATACTAAGTAAGAACTTCTGTTTGAATCGTGAAAGCGCGCATATGCGCAAAACGATAATACGCGCTCTAATCGCGCGCGGCAAGAGTGCGCTTCACCACTGGAGCTCCATAGTAGTGGTCGGAGTGGACGTGCCTCGTGCGATCCAAGAGCACCAAGAGAACAAATTAGATTCACGATCCATGATCCCCAATCTTAGATCGTGGTTGGCCAATCCAAGATGGATCGTTTGGTGAGGTTCAGTCTTATGAACCTCGCGTAGAATAGATCTATTGCCCGCTAGCAAGCAACGTCGAAGAACGAAGAACGGCTGTTCAAAATAATCGTTATCATTATACACTGTTATGTGTGATACATGCATTTTTGCGTATAAAAACCATATGAAAATATAGATAAGTTATCACAACTTACTGTAAATCGAGATTTGACAGCCTAAACCGACCTAGATAGCGGTTTAAATTTAAATCGGGATCGGTAACAACAAGTAGCTAAATGGGATTTAAAAGAAAATCGAGATCCAAGTGGCCCTTTTGAGTTATGAAGAAGAGAAGAGAAGTTTGTTTTTTTGTCGCCTCTAAGGGATTGCAGACTTCAGTATTTAATTTGACATACATTTTAGCTTGATACCTCCCACGCACACTTGAGAAAAACTTTATTGACAGACGGACAGATCTTTGAATGAGGGCTCAACTATGTTCATGCAGCATATGATAACAACATACCATGTTCATACCCTAGCCTGCATATTCGATATTCTTTAGACCCTTTTAGTAGAGAATAGGACTTTAAGAAGAGCGTTATGAAATCTGAGCAACAAACACACATAAACTAAACTAACACAAAAGTCACTACACCGCGCGTACGAAGTCGCGGGCAACAGCTAGTATTATAATATCTTTGAGCTAGGCAATCTAATAACACAGATCCGTCAGGGGTCCATCAAACGTCATTATTTTAAATCTTCAAGTCAGGAATAACACATCTATGGTTCAAGTAGTCATGACTGATGAAATGAAAGAAAAAAAACTATGGAATATGTCGAAGTCGCAGGCGACTGCTATTAGGCCTATTAAAGTTCTGAGTTCATTCACGATCGTAAGGGAATGAACAATAGTGTATTATCAAATTATAGTAAAGTATTATATTATCAAATTATAGTGGAGAGTACAATATCCACCGTAAATAATTGTTCATTCACATCACATGTGTACACTCTACGCACTAATACAGCTCAATACTAATTATAGCTTTTGGATTGGGACTATGACAAATCGCTGAAATAAATACCACTGTTCAAAACAAAATTTCATATACTTACTATGAGTAATACTCAAATGAAGTATAGTATAATGGATATCACTATTTGTTACTTAAGGCGCTACTCGGAAAAAGTGATTTGATATAAAACTATAGGACGGTTAGAGTTGTTATAAATCTGGTAATAAGATATATATTTCTTCATACTTTTATCTAGAATCGTATAGTTACAGAAACACGATTTTATGATTTTGGCTCGACACTTTTTATTTTCGAAAATACCTCAAAAAAATAAGTATTTTTTATTAAAAAAAAATGGAAAATGAAGTATTTAGAAAAAATCGACCCGTCTCACAACTAGCTTTCTTCCATTTAGCTTTTTTCCATTTTTCTATTATAAAAACTGCATTGTGAATGCAAAAAACTAAAAATTAAAATAACTATTTCTTATTTTTTTGAGGTATTTTCGAAAATAAAAAGTTAAGATTATTCTTTAATGGGGATACATAACATATACTATTGAAAATTGGTTTAATTAGTGGACACCAATAATATTTAGGATTGTATAGAAGCATTTTTTAAAAATCGCTATAGTTTTTGAATACGAAGTGATTTTATGTTTTTTTTGCGTAAGTAATCGGAAAAATCGGTCTCGCTCCCGCGCGCGTCGTTTTCTCATTGCTGTCTCGCTTTAGCATAATTTTTCCGAGTATCGCCTTAACGGTTATGATTAACAAATAAACAATATAGTAGCTGGATTCAGTGTTATTGTTTCGATCACATTTTCATTCGCTATTACAATATCATTAGTGTTGCATCTTGCGGCTGTGATTTGTGAAACATTTTAAAATGCGCTTCAGTATCTTGATGGTATTGTTTTTTATCATCCAATCGACATGCATTGTTCAAAGCAATCTCAATGAAAAGTTTTTGGAAAAAGAAGAACATTTTGGCGAATGTTTACACAAGATTATCAATCATATTAATTTTACAGAAATTAACAGAGACGCAACCATTTTTAATTTCAAAACAAAAGCCCAGAGCATTTCGTTGACCGAAATAAACAGACTACAATTACGATACATTACTCGATCGTTCCTTTGGCTTAATAATACTATGGTGAACTCGTTGTACATAATCTATAGTGACGATTATACCGAACTAGAAAATAATATCAAATCCTTGAAAAAAGACTTTTACTGGAATCCAAAAGCTGTTTTCATCATTGTCATAAAACAATTAAAGAATCACTTAAATGCATTATCGACCCTCTTAATCCAACAATATGTATTTAATGTAATTGTTATGAAGAAAAAAGAACAAGATAACGAGATCTTAACGTTTAATCCGAAATTGGATGCCTGTGGCACACCAGCCATCAAAACGTTGACATCTGTAACACTATGTTCACGACTCAGTCCAATTACTAACCTTTTTAACTTTGAAAGTTCAAAAGGTTTTAAGGGCTGCCACATCAAATTTGCGGGCCAAGAATATTGGCCCTGGTTAAGCTTTAACAGAACTCATCCAAGGGTGGGTGTTAGTAGTAAAGCTTTGCAAATATGGGGTGAGTTTGCTGGCGTCAATACTGAAGTGGTGGAGTATGACCAAGGTGACAATTTAGGAAGAATTTCAGAAAACTTTACTTTCACTGGAATGCTCAGATGGATAGAAGACAAGAAAGTAGAAGGATCTCTAGGAGGATATGTCTTAACATATGACAGAGCTAAAGCTTTAGATTATACTTACCCATATGCCATTGATCGTGCCGTTGTAGTCGTAGCCAAAGCTGATATCCTGACATCCTGGAGAGCTGTTCTATTGCAATTTACTTGGTATACAACTATTATTATTTTTATCTTTGTCTTATTTTATTGTTACGTTGTAATTCATTACTCTATCTTTAACAAAAAGAAGGAGGATGTAGCACGCAGTATTCTTATCGTTTTTGGTTATCTTTGCGGTAACATGCGTTACAAATACGTAAAAACTCAAAATTCATTCCGACTTCTAGTCTGTTCTTTGCTTCTATTTGTGTTTTTTCTTTCATTTTTGATCCAAGCATATCTTTCAAGCGCTACAACAAATCCCATGAGTAATCATCAAATCAAGCATTTACATGAAGCCTTGACAAAATGCAAGCCTTTAAAAAGTTGGAGTTGGCAAACGATATTCCATTCAAATAACGTGCCACCTTTTGATTGTGATTCTGTATTGGATTGTTTGAATAAAGTAAAGACAGAGAGAAAAATTTGTACGCTGTTATATCGGAAATATCTTACACGACTGATGCATGGAAGCTTGCTGACGAATATGGGGATCTCCAGATATATCCAGTGCTCGAGTCAGTAAACAATATGTACAGAGTAATATACTTTCGTCGAGGTGTGCCAGTTGCAAAATCCTATTCTCGATTACTTGAAATATTCCAGGAGTCCATGATCTTGAGACATTACTTCAGAACCTTAATACATGAAGACCGTTTGAAATATATACACTCTCGTGATGCCGAACGATCCCCGGAAAAACTAAGCGATTTTTTTGAAGTACTCTATGTTCTTTTGGTAGGCTATACTTTAGCTTTTATTGCATTTATTGACGAATGTAGATCTGTCATTGTCAATTATAGTAGATATTTTGTATATAACTATTACAAACATTAAACTAATTGTAAGCATAATCTAAAGGACTCCGAATTTGTGTCGTGTATTTAATTGTAGATCTATTGTAAAATAGTAATCCTACTAATATTATACATGTGAAAGTTTAGATGTTTGGATGTTTAGATGTTTGGATGTTTTTATGTTTGTTACTCAATCACGCCAAAAGGGCTCAAAGGATTCGGCTTAAATTTGGAACACAGATACTTTGTAGCCTGGAGAGGAACATAGTCTACTTTTTATCTCGGAAAAATATCACATTCCCGCGGGATAACGTCGTGTAGTCCACGCGGGCGAAGCCGCGAGCGGAAAGCTAGTTTATTTATAAATTAAATTCCATTAAAAACACGTGTATAAAATTTAAAAAGATATATAAGATTCGGCACCGCCTTCAAACAGTTCAATAAGTACCAAGATAAGTTAGAAATAGTCACGTGCATTTTCGTCCTTCGAATTAAAAATTCTAATTATTTTCTTGTTTTTTAGTGTTTGTTAATTTTTGTTTGAAGATTATTTTTGAAGGCGGTTACATTTTTTTAAACGTTTTATTTTTCGGTTTTTTTCCATCTTTACTACTCTTTGCTACCTAAATAATTTGAAGGTCCATTCGTGCATATGGTATTTATAAAACATCATTTATCTCCTAACTGTTGAGGAGTTTCACCTCTCGTCATCAACTCACCCTAATAACCTGAAAGAATATTACTATCGGTCCATACGTACGATTAATACTTAAAGAATTATTCTCCAGCTCCTAATCATAAAGGAGTTGTAGCTTCCATCACCAGCTCATCACTATGAGATGATGAATAACAGGGGGGCAATTGCGTAAGGAAATCGTATTAATTTGACAGTTCATATTGTATTCAATCGGGTGCAATTTTTATGGAATGTTATTTAATACTAGCTTTCCGCCCGCGGCTTCTCCCGCGTGGACTACACGACCTTCTCCCACGGGAATTTGATGTTTTTCCGGGATGAAAAGTAGCCTATGTTCCTCTCCAGGCTATAAAGTATCTGTGTCCCAAATTTCAGCCAAATCCGTTGAGCTGTTTTAGCGTGATTGAGTAACAAACATCCAAACATCTAAACATCCAAACATCCAAACATCTAAACATTCACATTTATAATATTAGTAGGATGATAAAATACTTCGAGCAACGCGGGTCTTCCGTCCCGGAAGGGAGTAGCCTTAGCGAGTTTACTCTATTCAAATAGTTCTGTCGTTTTTTTTTGGGGGGGGGGGGGGGGGGGAATGTGCACACAAGTGCAATTCCGTATACTTACATACAAAAACAATACTGTAAAGACGACACTAACACATAGAAAATGAAACAATACAGCGACAATTCGTGTACGGATGAGTCACAACTCACTCACACATTGCCTCGATTTCAACGTAAATAGGGCTGGACTCAACTGTCGATGCAGCAATATCGATAAATTTCAATTTCGGAAGAAGGACTAATAAAGGTAACATACTGAAACATCATCATGTCAGCCGAACGACGCCCACTGCTGGGCATAGGCCTCCCCCAAGGATCTCCACAACGATCGGTCCTGCGCTGCCCGCATCCAATATTACTAATATTATTTTTATTTATCGGTTAAACAATTATTGCTGAACTAGTGGATCCTCGCGGTTTTACCCGTGTGGTACCCGTTCCCGTGGGAATGTCGGGATAAAATATATAGTCTCTCTCCTTCTAGTCTCAAGTCTATAGCCTTCCTCTCTAAATGGACTATCCAACAATAAAAGAATTTTTCAATTCGGTTCAGTAGTTTCTGAGATTAGCGCGTTCAAACAAACAAACTCTTCAGCTTTATAATATTAGTTTAGATTTCTTATAATTCCCAAGTAGCATTCGGGGTTCTATATAAGACGTCTAGTCGTTCACATGTACTCCACAAGCTGTGTAAGTCAGCTGTATAAGAGCTGAACAGCTTGCTATAATGCTCTTGTAGAACCAGTTTGGGCACAAATTAGACAGCCTTAAGTTCACTATGGCTGTACATTAGCAGTATAATAGCATTATAATAGCAGTTTAAGTAGTAACATCGGACTTAAGGCTGACTTACGGCACTATATGGGACGCAGTGTGAACCATACAACGTACATGAGTGTAATAAAGAGTAACAAGTGGCTAAATACACAGCCTTCACAGTTATAAAATCCGACAAAAGTACTCCAGTGCTACCTAAAATTCACGTGTGTCCTAAATTATTTCTTTATTTTACTAATGTTTGGTTTTGTGTGTGCCATCAGAACACATCAACTCCGGCGGATATCAATTGGATAAAAATGTATGATAAGTAGCTGTTTTAAGTACTTAATAATGTTAATGCCATGGGAATGCAACTTTATCGTGAAATGTATACATATTTACAGTTAAAATATTCACGCGCCTCTGTAAAAATGCGATATTCATTTTATAATATTTAAAACTGGCTGAGAGGAAATCTACAATTTTCAGTTTTTGATATTATATTAGCATTATAATTATACTACGGTAATAATATAACATGAAACCAAAACTCAATAGCTCTATCTGCGTATTTTGTGATTAATCTGCATGATAATTTTGGAGATTTATTTGGTAAATATTTTAGGTTTCGTAGAACAAAATGGTGGAGATGAAATACGGCCATGTGAACTGTTATAATTCCAATTTAATGCGGTGAGCGTATAATAGGTTCACATGTGTTCTGTTAAAATGCTGTTATCTATATGAAGTCCCACATTTGTACCACTACAGAGCCAATGTCTATAAATTTGTTCTAATGTGAACTTATGTTCAGCTTTAAGCTGTAGTTCAGGTCAATTGGGTATCATCGTTTTTTCTATCAATATACTGAAATTCACACATTTTTGCACGCAACGTAATAAACACACAGCTTGTGGGATAAGTGTAATAGAATATCACATTCACATTCATGTTCAGCTTACAGCAAATAAGAGTAGTACTTGAGGACAAATAAACTGCTATTGATGTTAATGGACAAGACATGTAGTCTTTTTAACAGCCTATAGTACACATGCGAACCATTTAAACACTTCTGTACAGATAGTAAAAAAGGGTTATTTTAATTATTACAAACAAGTCCTACTACAGCTACTAGCTGTATAACAGTCTAAAACAAGTAAACATAACAGCCTTTGGCTTTATAAATGACCACGTGTGTTCTATTAAAATGCTAGCTCTATAACATCGTACAAGTAGGCCGTTAAACAGCGGTTGCCGTATCTCTACCCTACTATAATGCTCTTAGGCAGACGGCTGACTAAAGGATAGTTGTTAGAGTATTATAACACCAATAATCGTAAAAAAGTATAACTCTACACTCCTATAAGTCCCTTAGACAGGTATAGGTGTTATTAATCGCAATAATGCAGCTTATACATCACGATTGAACTGTAATAATGCTTCAAGTACACCTGGGAACTAAATGTGTACTCTTAAATGGAGTAAAATGCTACTTGGGTTATTATTAGGTATTTATGTAGGATCTTACTAACATCTTTTGATATTCTATTATATAAAAATCTCGTGTCACGGTGTTTGTGGTTGCGCTTCTCCAAAACGGTTCGAACGATTTTGTAGTAATGTTTTTTTTCTTGGTAGGTACGAGAATAGTAATAAGACTAAATTTTATACCGCTATTGCTAAGAGCTGATGATTTTATACCGCTATCGCTACTGATGAGCTGTTTTGTAAGAGTGCGACCACATACGCCGTGACACGAGATTTTAAAATATTAAAATTCAAAATTGCTATTTAGGTTGAGATTACAACACTTGTGAATCGTCAAAGAAGCTACGCCATCGGTTCGCAAATCCTACGGCGGGAGACCTTGCAGAAGAACCGACAAGAAAACGTTTAAGGCACTTTAAGGGCAATCTTTTTCTCCCTGTTTTAATTTATACAGAGTCGTCAAATTGAAATTAAATTCCATCACAATAGAATACTTAATTTAAGTAGTTACATTTGCTCTTAATATTATATAATGTAACAGTAAACCATTTTCAACAAAACAAGAAATGAAATATGTCAACATGTTAGGCATAGCTGAACTTGTAGATCCAGCAGTATTGTAAGATGGTTCAATGGGTTATGAATGGCTCTGGAAAATTAGTATAACAGTGAGATGCAATTTTGTGACTTTATTAAAACACCGAGTTTACTTAGAAGACTTGCGGCACAAATGCAGTCTGTTATTAAATTTGGTACATATTGAATTCTCCGTTATTATTCTCCTTTTCTTTGGAATGGCTTGAAAATCGGATGACATGAAATGGGTCGAGCAAGTTACACTGCTCCGCTTGAGATCCCAGGTTTGCTTATTATTGCAAAAACTTTTCCATGAATTCCTTAACTCAGGATTTTTAGGGAAGCTGTAAACACAAAAAGTGCGATAAATAAACAATGAACTCATAATGCTTTCATCATATTTTATCCAAAAAAAATAGGCCGCCGTGGTCGTAATCGATCGGACGGGCCTATTATTTTTATAACGTACTAGCTGACCCAGCGCGACTTCGTTCCCGTGGCCCTACCTCCTACTCCACCCTACCCTACCCGTACTCTACCCCTACCCTACCCCTACCCTACCCCTACGCTACCCCTACCCTACCCCTACCCTACCCCTACCCTACCACTACCCTACCCCTACCCTACCCCTACCCTACCCCTACCCTACCCCTACCCTACCCCTACCCTACCCCTACCCTACCCCTACCCTACCCCTACCCTACCCCTACGCAACCCTACCCTACCCCTTACCCCTACCCCTACCCTACCTCTACCCCTACCCTACCTCTACCCCTACTCTACCCCTACCCCTACCCTACCCTACCCCTACCCTACCCTACCCTACCCCTACCCTACCCCTACCCTACCCCTACCCTACCCCTACCCTACCCCTATATCCTTCCTTGGACTTCCACGAACATTTCAAGACCAAAATTAGCCAAATCGGTCCAGCCGTTCACGCGTGATGTCGTGACCAAGGGAAATAGGGATTCATTTTTATATATATAGATATATTCTACACCGCCGCGCCGCCGCCGTGTCATTATACTTGATGTTACGGAACCCTCAGTGCGCGAGTCTGACTTGCTCTTGATCGGTTTTTGTTTATTCTAATTACATGCTAGGTATTACCCAATAATAATAACGTACTATAGTTCATATAAAACCATGATAACAATCATTTTAGTCCTGTAGCCCGTGGACGTTCAAATTACGAAAAAGGTTACCGTTTGTCTTCGTGAAATTATTATAGATTTCGCCATTTTATATACTATAAGCGAAGTCTTAAAAGTCGTAACTCGCCGTAACCATAATAGTGATAAATTTAAAATCTCCAAATATGTTAGTTATTTACATTTCTAGGTTACCGCATTGTTTCGCTATTGTCATGTTGTATAGCTTTGTCCAATTACCATACGTACCATACGTACCTAATTACCCCAAGAGCTATCCGATATTTTTGTAAAAAATTCAATAACAGGCCAAATTTTTGTAAACGACCCTTAAATATAATTTTAAGAAACTATATTTTGGAATCCAACATAATATCGCATTGGAAGGTATAAAAAAAAAGTTATACCCCGAAAATGGTGCAATTCTTTCAGCAAATATGCTATCACCAATTTTATCGTTAACATGTGTTTATGTTAACCATATCTAAGCACCAAAGTCGAAATCCATAAAGATATAAAACGGGAAACTAATACTTTAGGAAGAAGTCGGTTGTTTCTGATAGCATTTTTAACATAGGTGTAATGCCAATTTGAGTTTACGTAGAGTTTTTTTAAAAGTTGATTTGTTTTTCATTTACAAATATAGGGGGATTATATACTTTTACGAAAGATAATCCATACTTATATTATAAATGCGTCTCTGTCTGTCTGTGTGTTACACAATCACACTTAAACTACTGAACCGATTTGAATGAATTTTGGTACAGAGATAGTCTAGAGCCTCAGAAAAGGACATAGGCTACTTTTGATTCCTGAAAAATATCACCTTCCCGCGGGATAACGTCGTGTAGTACACGCGGGCGAAGCCGCGGGCGGAAGGCTAGTATTTAATAAATGTGTTCAAATGTAAAGTGAATAACACTTATACCATTTTTGCCTATTTTTTATAGATTTTTTAAAGCTTTGTATTTGTTTTTTTTTAATGTCGCTATCATAAATATTGGTGGATTACTAATGAATTATTTATTAAACTAGATAATCTAATTTTCAATGTTAAGAAATTACTGATATAGAATTATTGTTGAGTCTCCATAGAGCGAATTAGTTTGGCTCTCGGGCTAAATAGTAAGACCACAGTATAAGCAATCTTTCTATACAGTTGGACGACGCCCTTGAAGTTGGGCGATGCCGACGCCTGTATAGTTATTTACGTAAGTACGTAAGGGTTGTCACTTTAAAATGTGACGGTGGACCTTATACGACCCCGGGTGGGTACATTGGTATTGCGATATTAAATTAATAAAATAATTTAATAATGCAAATGCAATGTCAAAAATATTTAAAAAATCAAGATGGCGGCCGACTTTTTTGTTTGTAGGTTGATTTCGATGAAACTCGGTTTTTGGTACTATTTTGACAAGAAAACAGCAACGCAATGTCAAAAAAAATAAAATCCAAGATGGCGGTCAATTTTTTAGTTTGTGGGTCGATTTCGATAAAACTCGATTTATGGTACTGTTTTGACAAGAAAACAGCAACGCAATGTTAAAAATATAAAGAAATCCAAGATGGCGGCCAACTTTTTTGTTTGTAAGCTGATTTGTTTCTGGTACTATTTTGACAAAAAAACAGCAACGCAGTGTTAAAACTATTAAAAAATCGAAGATGGCGGGCAACTTTTTTATTTGCAGGCCGATTTCGATGAAACTCAGTTTCTGGTTCTATTTTGACAAGAAAACAGCAACGCAATGTTAAAAATAAAAAGAAATCCAAGATAGTGGCCAACTTTTTTGTTGGTAAGCCGATTTTGATGAAACTTAGTTTCTGGTACCTATTTTGACGAGAAAACAGCAACGCACTGTTAAAAGTATTAAAAAATCCAAGATAGCGGCCAACTTTTTTGTTAGTAGGCCGATTTCAATGAAACTCAGTTTCTAGTTCTATTTTGACAAGAAAACAGTAACGCAATGTTAAAAATATAAAAATTCAAGATGGCAGCCAAATTTTTTGTTTGCTGGCCGATTTCGATGAAACTCAGTTTCTAGTATTATTTTGACAAGAAAACAACAACGCAATGTTAAAAATATAAAAAATCCAAGATGGCGGCCAACTTTTTTGTTTGTGAGCCGATTTTGATAAAACTTGGTTAATAGTACAATTTTGACAAGAAAACAACAACACAATGTCAAAACTAAAAAAAACCAAGATGGCGGCCAACTTTTTTGTTTGTGAGCCGATTTTGATGAAACTTGGTTTTTAGTACAATTTTGACAAGAAAACAACAACACAATGTCAAAAATAAAAAAAAAACAAGATGGCGGCCAACTTTTTTTTGTAAGCCGATTTTAATGAAACTTAGTTTCTGGTACTATATTGACAAGAAAACAGCAACGCAATGTTAAAAGTATTAAAAAATCCAAGATGGCGCCCAACTTCTTTGTTTACAGGCCGATTTCAATGAAACTCAGTTTCTGGTTCAATTTTGACAAGAAAACAGCAACGCAATGTTAAAAATATAAAAATTCAAGATGGCGGCCAACTTTTTTGTTTGTGAGCCGATTTCGATGAAATTCAGTTTCTGGTACTATTTTAACAAGAAAACAGCAACGAAATGTTAAACATATTAAAAATCTAAGATGGCGGCCGACTTTTTTGTTTGTGGGCCGATTTTGATAAAACTCGGTTTTTTGTACTTTTTTGACAAGAAAACCGTTCTTAACACAATCTAAAATAATACAAATGGTCAAGATGGTGGCCGTTTTTTTGTTTTTGTTTCTCTCTTTTCGCTTATTAAAATGTAACAGGTTTTTATTTGAAAGCTTGAGACAGAGTCAAGTATCATCATCATCATCATCATCATCATCATGTCAAATAAAAGATTTAATTAATTATTAATTTGCTTTAACACAAGCACAGTAAATTACGACGTAACATCCTTCGTAATTTACTGTGTTTTTGACAGCTGTAAACCCTATTTAAAAAAATAAAAATAAGTTAATAAATAATAATTGATATTAAGTTCCAGATATAAGATTTTAAACTTTCGCGTTCCATTATAATTATAAACAAGAGTAACGGGACTCAACGCGACATTTATTATGTAGTACATATGTACTTACAGCTTGACGTTTCGACTGTATTGCTACAGCCGTGGTCACAAGCAAACTGGCGGTGCGCGGCGTCGTCTGTTCGGGCGGGCTTGGAGATCTTCGGCCACCCTCAAATTGACACTTTTTTGTTTTGATTATCGCTAGTGATGTCATTATGCACACATTAAGTTACAGAGTTTGAAAATAATGATTGTGACATGGGATGATTTTGATATATATGTCGGAGATATTTCATTGGAAAGACTAGTCGCACCATCTATTGACTTAATTATGAGTTATTGGAGCTATTCCGTGAGTAATACAAGCAGCGCCACCTTTCGGTGGTTTGGTAAGGTGTTGAAGTTACCAGTTTGAATAATCTAATAAGATTAGTAACGCCATCTGTTGTGGCTGTTAGCGAACTTTCCCTGAGTCAGTAGTTCGAGTGAGTAGTCTGTGGTAGCGTATCTATGCGATCTGTCAGTATCAGTTGACGTCTGTCAGTGAGACAGTGAGTGTTAATCTGGTGAAAAGCTATCATTCTATTCTTGGAGCTCGACGGCGCCGGACGTGCGCACTGATTCATTTAACCACGTACAAAATGGCGGACGGAGATGCGATTTTACAACGAAATCCATTTCTATCTGCGACATATAGACGAAGGCGCTTTAAAGGTTAAGAAATATGAATATGCTTATTTCCAATCTGAATATTTTTCTTTAACAAAACTTCAACCCATTCAAACGACAGGAGTAGGTCAAATTTACCTTGCAAAATTTCATGGCAGACAGACAGACAGATACAATTATAGGTGAAACTAAATAAAACATGTAATATATTTTATTTTGATACTTCTAAAATGCTCACCGTAATTATTTATTTTATTTTATTTCGCAATACACCAAAATGTACCTGCCACATTTTAATTTATTACAACCCTTCCGTAGTTACGGAAATACCTTTACAGACGTCGGTATCGCATAACTTCAAGGGCTTTGGCCTACTATACAAAAAAATTGGTTTTACTGTGGTAATTGTAACATTTATGTATATATAATTTAGCGTTGCTGTTGCCTTGTCAAAATAGTACCATAAATCGAGTTTTATCCAAATCGGCTCACAAATTAAAAAATGGCTGCCACCTTGAATTTTTTTTTTTGACATAGCGTTGCTGTTTTCTTGTCAAAATAGTACCAGAAACGGAGTTTCATTAAAATCGGCCTGCAAACAAAAAAGTTGGCCGCCATCTTGAATTTTTAATACTTCTAACATTGTGTTGTTGTTTTCTTGTCAAAATTGTACTAAAAATCAAGTTTCATCAAAATCGGCTCACAAACAAAAAAGTTGGCCGCCATCTTGGATTTTTAATATTTTTAACATTGCGTTGCTGTTTTCTTGTCAAAATAGTACCAGAAACGGAGTTTCATTAAAATCGGCCTGCAAACAAAAAAGTTGGCCGCCATCTTGAATTTTTAATACTTCTAACATTGTGTTGTTGTTTTCTTGTCAAAATTGTACTAAAAATCAAGTTTCATCAAAATCGGCTCACAAAAAAAAAAAAAAAAAAAAATCTTGGATTTTTAATATTTTTAACATTGCGTTGCTGTTTTCTTGTCAAAATAGTACCAGAAACTGAGTTTCATCGAAATCAGCCTGCAAACAAAAAAGTTGGTCGCCATCTTAGATTTTTTATACTTTTATAATTGCGTTGTTGTTTTCTTGTCAAAATAGTACCAGATACTAAGTTTCATCAAAATCGGATTACAAAAAAAAAGTTGGCCGCCATATTGTTTTTTTATTTATTTTTGACATTGTGTTGTTGTTTTCATGTCAAAATTGTACTAAAGCCAAGTTTCATCAAAATCGGCTCACAAACAAAAAAGTTGGCCGCCATCTTGGGTTTTTAATATTTTTAACATTGCGTTGCTGTTTTCTTGTCAAAATAGTACTAGAAACTGAGTTTCATCGAAATCAGCCTGCAAACAAAAAAGTTGGCCGCCATCTTGGATTTTTTTATACTTTTAACATTGCGTTGTTGTTTTCTTGTCAAAATAGTACCAGAAACTGAATTTAATCGAAATCGGCCAGCAAACAAAAAATTTGTCCGCCATCTTGGATTTTTATATATTTAACATTGCGTTGCTGTTTTCTGGTCAAAATAGAACCACAAACTGAGTTTCATTAAAATCGGCCTGCAAACAAAAAAGTCGGCCGCCATCTTGGATTTTTTATATATTTAACATTTCGTTGCTGTTTTCTTGTTAAAATAGTACCAGAAACTAAGTTTCATCAAAATCGGCTTACAAAAAAAAAGTTGGCCGCCATCTTGGTTTATTTTAATTTTTGACATTGCGTTGTTGTTTTCTTGTCAAAATTGTACTAAAAACTAAGTTTCATCAAAATCGGCTCACAAACGAAAAAGTTGGCCGCCATCTTGGATTTTTAATATTTTTAACATTGCGTTGCTGTTTTCTTGTCAAAATAGTACCAGAAACTGAGTGTCATCGAATTCGGCCTGCTAACAAAAAAGTTGGCCGCCGTCTTGGATTTTTAATATTTTTAACATTGCGTTGTTGTTTTCGTGTCAAAATAGTACCAGAAACTAAATTTCGTCAAAATCGGCTTACAAAAAAAAAGTTGGCCGCCATCTTTTTTTTTTTTACATTGTGTTGTTGTTTTCTTGTCAAAATTGTACCAAAAACCAAGTTTCATCAAAGTCGGCCCGCAAACAAAAAAGTTGGCCGCCATCTTGGATTATGGAAATTGTCTTTTTTTTTATAAGCGAGATGAAGATTTGCACGCACTCACACTACATGTCGTATTTACCATAATATTAATTTAAAAATAAATTATAACGATAAAGACGTGATAGCCCTGGAAGACTTGTCCCGAGTTACTATGGACGGCGTTGTATGTAACTCGGGACAACCACTCCCCCGTCTCACCCCGCAAGCCCCGCACGATTGACCTGTCTAGACGTCTCCGTCGGCCTACTGTATGGAAAGTTGCTTATTCTGTGGTAAGACTATGGAAAGTTGCCAAACACAAATTTAAGACCAGTTGTAGTCCGACCATTTTGATCATAATTTAAATTTTTGAGTTACCGTTTAAAATTTATACATCTGTTAGTAGGCCCTCTGAACAAACCATATACTTATTTTAAGACTGTTTCTGTGGCCGGTTTAGATTTTAAGACTGATTTGGTCCATGAAGAAGAAATGCGAAAATGGCGTAAGTAAAAGCGCATTGAGTAAACTTACTTCTGCAAAACATAATGGAAGACTTAAAACTTGAAGGACAATGAAATCTGGTAACTGCCCCCCTTTTTTTTTTTTTTTTTATAGTGAGGGGAATGCCTTTACGCATACCCCGTCCACGTTGGTGTGCGGACGGTGGTTATGTTGGACTCGCCTAGCCGCTTCCCGACCCACCATCCAGTCGCAAGGACTCGATGGGGGGTCAGGAAGGGGGAATACCCACTAAACCCCTCACTACTTGCTCTCACCGCAGTCGCTTGGAGTAGTAAATTGGAGGGTCCGGTGTGGCAAGCTCCTCCTACGACTCGACTGCCAGCCCGGTTTTCCAGGCCCCTACGCGGTGAGAGATGGCCGAGCAAGCGGGGCCATCTCCCAAGACAACCGGGGAAGGGGGCCGTGTGATCCGCACCGCACCGCCCCGCTAGAGAGGAATGAGGCGCGCAAAGCGCTGATACCTCCGCCCCGTCCGTCTGCGTCGAAGCCGATCCGCATGAGCCTCCTGCTCGCGGATCCGCTCCGATGCCTCCTTCTGCGAGATGACATCCTCGCAGAAGGAGACTACCGCATCCCAGGACCTGTTACTATCAAGCATGGCACGAGCTACGCCTGATAGCGAGAGGTCCCTTCCTATCACAGTGCGCAGATTGCGGCGCTGGGAGGACCAGGCAGGGCACACTCGTAAGGTGTGCCCCGCACTGTCCACCCCAGCGCCGCAATCATGGCACCGTGTTGTCACCTCCCTTCTTATCCGACACAGGTATTTTCCGAAACACCCATGCCCGGAAAACACCTGTGTCAGTCTGAAGGTCAGTGACCCAAATCCGCGGTTGCACCACTCGCGGAGGAGAGGGCGGATGGCATTAACCGTTCGTCTTCCAGCTGGATTCCCCTCCAGCCTCTCCTGCCACTCATCCATCAGGCACTCCTGGGCCACACGCCGGGCCGCGGTCATCTCCTCTGGGGTCACCGTGTCCCCTCCTGCAAGCAGCGTCCGGCGCTCAAGGTATAGCTCCCTGAGTATCTGAGCGTCTAGCTCCCAGGGAGGGGTACCTGCAAGCACGCAGGCCGCCGCGTGGGACATGGTCCGGTATCCCCGGACAATCCGGGTTGCTATCGCCCTCTGGGGCTGACGAAGAAGACGACGATTCACGGCGTTTAGTTTGTCAGCCCACACTGGCGCCCCATAGAGGGCCATGCTTCTAAGCACGCCGGCATATAGCCTGCGGCATTTGTCGCCCGGGCCCCCCAGGTTTGGCAGGACTCGCGCCAACGCTCCGGCCGCCCTCGCGACCTTTGGGGCAAGCTCTTTAAAATGAGCTTCAAAGCTCCACCGCCCGTCAAGAACCAGCCCCAGATACTTAATAGACGGCCGCAATGTAATTCTCGCGCCGTCTACCACCAAAGTTGAGCCTGCTGGAGGAGCCCGCCGTGGCCCATGAAAGGCAACCGCTTCTGTCTTCTCCAGGGCGACATTGAGCCCGATCACCCTAATCCTCTCTATTACTAGCGAGGTACCTACTCCTGCCAGCCTTCTCGCCGCCTCAAACGACTCGCCCCGGGCAGTGACAAGAGTATCGTCTGCATAGCACAGTAACTGCATCCGGGGCAAAGTAACTGCCCCCCTGTCAGATTACTATAAATAAAGAGGAAATGCTAGTTCCTAAAAACAACAAGGCCTCGGGCGATGACAGAATCACAACAGAGATTCTGAGAGCGAGCGGAAATCCGATACTTAAAGTCCTCTAGAAGCTTTTCATTTCAGCCATCCTCGAGGGCAAAACGCCAAAGGCATGGGGCAGAAGCGTTTTTCAGGAAGGGTGATAAGACTCTCTTGAAGAAATACAGAACCATTTCGCTTCTGAGCCATATCTATAAGTTGTTTTTGAGAGTTATTACGAATGGTCTCACTCGCAGGTTCGACGACTTCCAACCTCCAGAACAAGCCGGGTTCCGGAAAGGCTATAGCACCAAAGACCGCATTTATACGCTGCGGCAAGTTATACAGAATACCAAAGAGTACAACTTACCACTTTGCTAGGCGTTAGAACAGGTCCACTCGAGCAGAGCTCCGATTGCTCGAGTAAGGCGAAATTACTGATCCAGGATTGCCATCTCCGTGGGGAGACACCGTTCGGAACCAAGCTCCCCCTTGGCCACGCATCCCTCGGCGACGGTACGTCTGACATCTTGGATTGGGTTTCGCTAGATTATCTGCCACCACTGTAAGTAATTACTTACAATCAAGAAAATTACTTACAGTGGCGCCCAGGGTGCACCGTCCCTCCTACTGTTCTTCCCAGCGTATGCGAACATAGAGTGGGACGAACAGCAGGTGAACACGCGTGGAGGTTATCTAGCTCGCACCCCGAGAGAGAGAGCTGGTATAACAAACTAGACAAAATATTAGGAACTAGCATTTCCTCTTTATTTATAGTAATCTGACAGGGGGGCAGTTACCAGATTTCATTGTCCTTCAAGTTTTAAGTCTTCCATTGTGTTTTGCAGAAGTAAGTTTACTCAATGCGCTTTTACTTACGCCATTTTCGCATTTCTTCTTCATGGCCCAAATCAGTCTTAAAATTTAAACCGGCCACAGAAACAGTCTTAAAATAAGTATATGGTTTGTTCAGAGGGCCTACTAACAGATGTATAAATTTTAAATTATGATCAAAATGGTCGGACTACAACTGGTCTTAAATTTGTGTTTGGCAACTTTCCATAGTCTTACTATTACGTATAGTAATTGGACAAAGCTATACAACATGACAATAGCGAAACAATGCGGTAACCTAGAAATGTAAATAACTAACATATTTGGAGATTTTAAACTTATTACTATTATGGTTACGGCGAGTTACAACTTTTAAGACTTCGCTTATAGTATATAAAATGGCGAAATCTATAATAATTTCACGAAGACAAACGGTAACCTTTTTTGTAATTTGAATGTCCACGGGCTACAGGACTATTTGTACATATGAATAAATAACGTCTCGTCGCGTCGCCAACTACCACTCAAATTTATCGACAAACATTATGACATGTAACGGTAACATCACTGTGTTGCCCATCGTCGGCGAGAAGTCGGATTTATCGCGCGACCGATCTGAAATTTGTATAAACCGGTCGAGCTAACATGACAGCTGCAGGTTATACCCGTCCTCCTCACTCTCCGGGCATGCGGAATCGAGTGAAAGAGACGAGTATAAACTGCAGGTATCATGTTTGCTTGACAGACTTATATGGGCAAGCGGACTTGATGTTGCTGAACAAATCCGTCAACAATTTAAGAATAAAATATGCGAATTTGGTATTTAAATGTAATTAAATAGCAATAATATGATTAGAATTTACTTGCATGTGAAATGTTACACCATCTTTTTGTTAACTTGATGTTCCAGACCTTTTTTCTACAGCAAAAAATTGAGCAATTCGGCATTTTTAATACTGCGGCGTTCACTTGCGCGACTGGACTCGGTCTAGTAAAAAATATGAGTGCAACTAGTTTTTATAAACGCCAATGCCCACTTGGGCTAGTACTTTGACAGAGGGGAAATGCTTCGTATGGGCGTTTGTGCACTACACTGAATTTTACCGATCCGGAAAAAAACGGATGCTTGTATTTTAATAATTAATCATTTATATTAGTAATTAATTAAATACAAGCATCCGTTTTTTCCGGATCGGTAAAATTCAGTGGTAGTGCACAAACGCCCTTTGCCTACTCCCTTCCGAGACGGAAGGCCCGCGTTGCTCGAAGATAAAATATGAACTTTCAAATAAATACGTTTGACTTTACGCAATTCCATAGCAGATGCAAATACTTGACTAACTTCAAAAATAAATCGAACGCATAAGGGCTTGCCTATTTTGAGAATTTCTCATCGATCGAAAAACTGTGACAATGTCATTAGATAGAATACGAAGGCAAATTTCGCCACCGTTTCCAAAGTCGTGATAGCCCAGGTTAGAAAACGGGCGGCATTGAAGCCAGAAGACCTCGGTTCTAATCTAGTCCGTATTTTTGTCTTTTTTTTGTCAAATTCCTTTTTTTTGTGAAAATGTCTAGAATGAGTCTACCCTTTTCACTTCTGCCGGCGCTCCCGGAGTGCAACCCGTTGTGGTTTTAATAAAATATTGGAATAATTGAAAACTAATACACGGGTCTGTGAGACTCACCCCTAAGGTAAGGTAATACGTCTTGTTCTTAGTCCGCCTGGCTAGCTAACACCATTTTAATATTATCTAAATCTGACGCCTTAACAGCGAAGTTTTCAACATTGTTGTGTTCCGGCAGTTTGAGATATGATAGCTTGTAAAATACCTTTAGCACTTTTATGACGACCGATTTGGCGCAGGGGTAGGCTACCCACCTTCTGCGCCAGTGGTCTCGGGTTTGATTCCCGAACAAGACAAATATTTGTGTGCATGAACATGTCTATTTGTGTTATGTCTTGGTCTGGGTGTTTACTATGTAAGTATATTAAGTATGTATTTTCAAATTATTACTTTATAAGTAAGTATATATTTATCCGTTATTAAGTTTTCCATGACACAGTTTCTTAATGAAATTAACATGGGCTTAGATAATTGGTGTGAATGTAAGAAGTTATTTATTTATTATTTATTATATATTATTTATTATTTATTTATTATTTATTATTTATTATTTATTATTTATTATTTATTATTTATTATTTATTATTTATTATTTATTATTTATTATTTATTATTTATTATTTATTATTTATTATTTATTATTTATTATTTATTATTTATTATTTATTATTTATTATTTATTATTAGTCACACCAACACACCAAAATATGACTATAAAAATTACTGCATTTGATGCGCGTACTCGTGCAAGTAATAACAGTTTTTGTTTCATCGAAATCTGTCCAGGATTTCCAAAGTAACAGCGTTGCAAAGTTTCACCAGCTTTTGAAAATTTGCTTTCCTTGCGCGCTATTGCGATGACGTCATGTCGCACTGACATCTCCGTTTGCGGCTGTTGCGGGTGATTTCCGTCTAACTGTACCTACATAGAGTTCGTCTGTGCGCAATCTTCGCGCAACTCGTGCGTTTTTGACGCTAGTTACAGTACATTTTCTTCGTTCTAAGGTAAATGATTAGTATTCAATTTCGACCGCGCGCAGGCGCACTCTAAAACTGTCACCTACTGTCGATACCGAAAGACATTTATCCCACAAACTTATCTGAACCAGTGGTGGAGGCGCCACTAGCAGTATAAAATTATCGAAATGGCTGTCAGTTTTTAGGGTGCATATTTAACTACCAAGTCAGTTAAGGTTGTAAGTACATTTTGTTTTGACGGTTGCTATATGTATTGACAGAATCCCGCCTGCCATTACGAAAGTTGATTTAATTTATTATTCACGAAAATAAAACAATGTTTGAAGGTGTTTTTTCACATGGGCTCAATACAAAATAACTTAAACATTTCATTGATCGACTATGATTGAAATAAATTTATTACGAAACCGTGAGAGCGCAACTACATAGCCAAAGGATTCTATGTAGGTATACGGAAGTGCGACGTGACGTCACACGTTAATGCCATTGGTTCACCCAAATTTTCCTCGGAGGCCGTACTTTAACGTTTAATATCTCAGTCATTTTTGAAAATAGGAAAAAAATAAAAACAGATTTTTTTTACTCGAGTTACATATTTTTTTGATATGCTGATAACAAAAATCATTGGTGTGACTCATTTTGGAGGTTTTCCCCTAGATTTAGGGGAGAAAATATGTAAAAGCGGAAATATTTAAAGCAGGTAAATTACTTTTAAGGGATGTTCAGAGGATTCAATTTAATGCTCGTTCATGAGTTTTACGTAGGACTGAACGAACGAAAGGTTTAAATATGGCCATTTATGAAAAGATTCTATTTATCTATTTGTTTTTTTAGAATATTTTGTTTAAAAACTAGCAATTTGTCGTAAAACTAAATATATTTAAAAAGGGCATAACACCACAATAAGTGCTGCTTTTAGTAAATATTTAGCATGTTAAGTATTTTAATGAAAATAACAGAAAATTAAAAAATAATTGTAAAACACACTGTTTAATGTTTCACAAACGTTTAATAAGCGGTAGAGCATGTTACAAAATCTTTTAATGTAACTTTCGATGCGGTACAAATGATCACTCAAAAAAATCCGACATTGTCCCTCGATCGTCTTCTTTTTCCTTGCCACACACTTCAGCCACTATTTTACCGATTGACCGTGGGCCAATCAGCCTTGAGGAGCGTAGACGACGTGCGGTGATATTATTACGCTGTGCATTCACAGAATAAAGTAATAAAGAGCGCGTTACAAACTCCCCCTCTAATCCGAACGATGCGACCTCGCGTTCGGGTTAGCTACTATACTAATCACGAAATTTACGCGGCCTACCACGCTTGCGTTTCTCATGTATAGGTGCTTGGACCTGGCCAACGAAGGGTGTGAGTTGGGAGACGTGGTATTTGCCTAACGTTTCTCCGTCGGTCGTCCTTTCTAATAGATAAGTGGTGGGGCTAACAGCTTCCTTAATGCTGTATGGTCCATCGCGTCTAGGTATGAATTTAGGAGTCTGACCTTGGCTGGTGTCATTTGCCCCTTGCGTTTTCAAAAGAACTAGATCACCTTTCTCATAAATGGGTGCTGGTCGACGACCTTCATCAGCATATTTTTTCTGGACAGCTTGAGCCTTTTCGTGCACGTCTCTAGCTTCTGTGAGAGCGGAGGAAAGCTTCTTCAGGTAAGGTGTAATAGCCGGTATGAAGTTATCGTTCTCGAGGATGGCACGCATGTCTGTGGCGGCGTCAGCGGGTGCGCGTAACTCTCTGCCGAAGGTAAGATAAGCTGGTGAGAAACCGGTGCTCGCAGTCACAGCAGAATTCATCGCGAACCTTATCGCTGGTAAGTGTTGATCCCAAGTGTCGTGATCACGGCCGACCAAAATGGCTAGTTGTGGCTTGAGATCACGGTTCTTCCTTTCTATAGGGCTGGCTTCCGGATGATATAACGGAGTGAGTGATTGGTCGATGCCCATAGCGTGACAGGCTTGTTGCATAACAGCGCTGATAAACTGCACGCCGTTGTCACTCAGCACGCGACGTGGGACACCAAACCTCATAAACACTTCGTCTATTATGGTCTTCGCGCATTCAGGGCTGGTCGCGTTATTGAGAGCGAACAGTTCTACCCAACGCGTACTGACGTCTTCAATGATCAGTATCCACTTGTTCTTGTTGGCAGTCTCGGGAAGCGGGCCGAACAAATCGACCGATACTACCTCAAATCTCCTGGCTGATGCCGGTGTCTGTAGTAATCCCGGTGGTTTCCTGTTATCTACTTTGTATCGTTGACACGATGAACATTCTTTAATATATTTGGTTATGTAAGAACGCATGCCGGGCCAATAAAAACGCGAGCAGATGCGTGCAAGTGTGCGATCTACGCCAAAGTGTCCGGCGGTCGGATCGTCGTGGAAGTTTGACAAAACCTTTGAACGCTCATGTTCGGGTACCACGAGGCAGGCGTTTTCTTCGTCATCTACTCCTTCGGGCCCATATCTATAAAGGATTCCGTCTGATAAAACGTAACCGCGGTCAGCCCACGGTCTCCCCCTAAAGGGTTCGTCGGATTCCATATCTTGGATTATCTTCGATATTTCGGGGTCCTTTAGTTGATTTTCCCTTATATCACCAGGGGTTCTCGTCGGTATGTCGACGGTAGTCAGGTTTAGCTCTGTTTCATCGCTGCAGTTAGGACGAGACAACGTATCGGCGATAACGTTTGCTTTTCCCGGTGTGTACTCTATTTGCAGGTTATACTCTTGTAGTGTCAGGGCCCACCTTGCAAGACGGCCGCTGGGTGACTTCAAGTTCATCAACCATCTGAGTGGCTGGTGGTCGGACCTGACGATGACTTCACCTCCATCAATGTAGCCTCTAAACTTGGTCACGGCCCATACTACTGCTAGAGCTTCGCGCTCGGTTGTATTGTAGTTTCTCTCAGTGTTACTTAATAAGCGACTGGCGTATTCTATCGGTCGCTCGTCGGTCCCCTCCCCCTGCATCAAAACTGCACCGATGGCGAAGCCGCTACTGTCGGTCCGTAGAATAAAAGGCTTCGTCTCATCTGCTTGTTTTAAGATCGGAGCCGAAGTGAGAAGTTCTTTAATGGTTTCGAATGCTTCTCGTTGATGAGTTTCCCACCGCCAAATGCTATCCTTCTTCAACAGGTCTGTCAGAGGCCTAGCGACGTCAGCGTATGCTGGTATGAAACGCCGGAACCAGCTGGAGGTCTGCAAAAAACTCTTTAGCTGCTTGACGTTTTGCGGTGGCGCCATGTCCTTGATGGCGGATACCTTCCCCGGATCCATGTGGATACCTCCAGGTACTATCACGTGTCCTAGGAATTTTACAGAATCGCGTGCGAAGTGACTTTTCTCACGGTTCACACGGAGGTCAAATAACTTTAATCCGTCGAAGACTGCTTTTAGATCTTCCAGGTGTTTTACGTAGGTATCGCTTAAAATGATCAAATCGTCGAGATACGTAAAAATTAACGTTTCAGGTAGATTAGACCTAAAACGGTCCATAAGACGTTGAAAGGTAGCTCCAGAGTTTTTTAAACCCATAGGCATGCGTTTGAAACGGAAGGTGCCGAGGGGTGTGACAAAGGCAGTCTTGTCGCGGTCGTCAGGGTGAAGACAAACCTGAAAATAACCTGCGCGAAGGTCTAGCGTCGTCATGTAATTACTGGTTTTTGCAGCGTGCAGAACGTCCTCGATGCGTGGGAGTGGGTAGCGATCGGCCTCAGTGACGGCGTTGAGCTTGCGGTAGTCCACGCACAGTCGTGTACCTCCATCTTTCTTCGTCACGAGTACGACGTTCGCCGCCCAGGGTGATTCACACTCTTCGATGCCATCGGCGTCGAGCAATTTTAAAAGTTCCTTCTTGAGGGTCTCTTTTTTAGCTGGTGACATTCGATAAAGCGGTGATGCAATTGGTTCTTGGTTATCACTCACCTTAATGCGGTGGGTAGCGAATTCAGTCGCGGGACCATCTGGCGCAAATTGCTCACTCCTGTTCTGAATGAAGGTGTTGAGAGCGTCTTTTTGCTCTAACACAAGTTTGGAGCCTTCGTCACCTCTCAAGTTCACGTTCGCAGTGTCTACTTTCATCAATTCGGTTTCATCTGAAAGAAGGTTATACTCGCTCACAAAATCAAATTGTTCGTGAGGGGTGTCGGCGAAGTACCATGTGCCTTGTGGAATATCCAAGGTCATTCTTGCGCTGATAATAAAATCACGGCCTAACAGCGTTTTCGTGTCGGCGCCGGGGAGCACGAGAAACTGGACTGGTACTACTCGTCCTTGAAGCACGACATCGACGTGCGCGGAAAGAACTCTGCGAGCTTGCTGAGAACCGTCTCCGAGCGTAAAGTTACGTTCTAACTCCGTAAATCCTAAATTATGACGGACAAGAATCTTGTACAGTGCGGGGCTCGCTATGCAGTGCGTCGCGCCGGTATCCAGAATCGCAACACCTTCTTTACTTAGAATAGAGATTCTAACCATAGGCAACCCGGAACTGGTAACTGCCATAGTATTAAAGTTAATATTTTTTTCTGCAATCACTGCATTATGCTTGGGGCGACATGTTTCACATTTCGAACGCATCACACCTAATTGGCCACATCCATAACACCTAATGCTAGAAACACTGGGGTCAGGTACAAAATCTTTGTTTTCGGACTTACAACCGTTTGCCTCTGACGGGTTAATATCGTTAGAACGGCGTTCGTGATTAATAAAATGGGACACTCGATTTTTAAAATTTTTAAAGTTACTCTCCTTTGCGGAGCTCGATTTTTTATTTTCGTAGTTACGACAATTGTCAATGGAATGACCAAATATTTTGCAATAAGAACATCGCGGTCTCTCGCGTTTCACATCGTTCGAATTAAATGGAAATGGTTTGTTCTGACTTACCACTAACTCCGCACGTGACTCCTCTACGCTCCTCGCCGCTTCGGTTAGGGCATCTAGATTATGAACGGAATCACGGGGCATATATTTACGTATTTTGCGATCTAATAAGCCGTATACAATGTCCACTTTCATTTCTTCCGGAACGTCGTAAGGTAGCTTGCACAACATGGCGCGCAGGCGGCTTACGAAGGCGTCAGCGCGCTCATTCCCTTGCTCACACGCGAAAACGTCGCGCAGGATCCTGTAAGCTGGACGCGGCGTACCAAAACGGCCGCGTAGTCTTCGTAACGCTTCATGCCAAGTAGCCACGGACGGCTTTACACCCATCCACCATATGGCGGCGTCGCCGGTCAACAGCATTGGGAGGCCTCGGAGTGCGTGTTCGTCACTCACGTTGGAACATTCTTTGTATATTTCGACAGAGTCGATAAATGCCTCGAGTACCTCGTCGTTGATTGCACTTCCGTCGAAACGAGCCGTACACTTTGCAAAGTTTCCGGGTGGCACTCGGATTGCGTCATCATGTGACGGCGCCGGTGACGAACTCGTTGCGGCGGCGCCGAATGTTGAACTTGATAAAATGGTTTCAAATATTTGCCGGTTTGTTTCAGCCTGGCTCCTCGCAACGGCAGCGACGATCGCCGTCAGCTGCGCGTCGGTCATCGATACGATGTTGCTCGAAGTAGTATTCGGGATGTTCTGCTCCATAACTACTTCGTTTTCTTCGGTATCGAAGTCTCCTTGTTGGTTTCTGCGCGTCGTTCGCGGCATTCCACAAGCCGGCGACGGAAAACAAACAGGATAAAAAAACTCACTCGTCGAACAGACACTATTTCCAGTCGGAACTTCGCGCCACGAGTTGGGCGTCAATTGTAAAACACACTGTTTAATGTTTCACAAACGTTTAATAAGCGGTAGAGCATGTTACAAAATCTTTTAATGTAACTTTCGATGCGGTACAAATGATCACTCAAAAAAATCCGACATTGTCCCTCGATCGTCTTCTTTTTCCTTGCCACACACTTCAGCCACTATTTTACCGATTGACCGTGGGCCAATCAGCCTTGAGGAGCGTAGACGACGTGCGGTGATATTATTACGCTGTGCATTCACAGAATAAAGTAATAAAGAGCGCGTTACATAATGAAATTGTTTTTTTATAGTAATAAAACATTAAAAACAGAAAATATTTTTCTTTTTAATTTATTTATTGCAAGCAAATTGATGTTTTCAGTATTTATAAATAATAATAATATTGGGAGATTAGCAGTGGCTGGCAACACTGCAACAACGGCTAGAGGTCGGCCAGACCAAATCGGAACGTGTGTAGCGCCGACCGATTTGGTCTGGCAGATTTGGTTTGAACGTGTGTAGGCGCGGATCAGATCTGCAGTGAAGTTCGCCCGCACCAAATCGGCGGTCAGATAGGAGCGTGTGTAGCGGCTATAAAATTTCGTCTTAACCCTTTAGTTCGCAGAACAAAAAAATCTCAAAATTCGTCACTTTTCCTATTTATGCGCTTTATTTATGGATTAAACCTATCCGAAAAAATAATAAAAAAAATATATTATGTGCCATTTTCGAGAAAATATATGTCGTTGAGGAACGACATTGCGCATCCCTCAAAGATGTAGGTTGAATAATGTATGTCGTTCACCACCAACACTGCGCCTTTCTCTAGGAAGGAAATTAGGGAGATAAAAACTGTTTCGTTAATCTTTTATTATCATAACTTAACAAAATCAAAGAATACTCATTCATTATCCATGACAATATAAAAAACACTACCCTTCCCGGTACTGTTCAGTTTCTATATGTCGATGTCCTAGCATAAGCCACTCTAGCAGAGATTATCGAAGACGCAAGAATGATGCTGTCTGAGGACTATGAGGACAACGCACTTCGACCTAATCCATCAAAGACTGAATCAAGTTTAGATATTTTATATAAGAAAGCGTGAAACATCTCGTTTTGTGATGTGTTGCCCATAATGTCAAACATAAAACTACTATAGGTAATCTCGGGGCCTGCTCCCAGGATATGACTCTATCGTATCAAAACCACTGCCAAAACTCAATATAAGAAGTTAGCTTGAAGGGCAACCTGCTTTTTCGACTCACTTCAGCATCATGGGCCACTTTTCCACAAGTCCACCCAACAACAGGGTTCTCACTATGATTTCGTCGGGTGAATATGCGCGTCCAGTTTAGCACCGCTTTACGCATACAAAGAAGGTAAATCTAGCCCTGAATAAGACCTGTCGCATCATAGGAAGGTGCCTCAAACCCATAAAAAAGGAATGCAGTGCGCGCTTTTAGGCAAACCTCCTTCTACAGTTCGCTGAGAGAAAGCCTGTACTGTAGGGAAACTAAAACAGGAGAATGATAACAAGCATTCTCTCTACGGTCAAAATTGTTATCGAAAAACAAACATGTTAAACATTTTCTTAAGCTGAATCGATTATCATGCAAAATGAGCTATAAAACATTCAGAAAACCAAAAATACTTAGTTATAAACTATTAAAACAATTTCGCTAGCTAACGGGCAGTGTCGTTAGAGAACAACTAACAAAGCATTTTGTAAGTTGCTGTATACTTCGCAGTGTTGTTCATGAACAACATACCTGTTCTCAACATCATAAGTCGTGATTATAAATGTTAGTAACATATTTTAACACATAAACAAATTCAGTAGGGACACTACCTTAGAAAAACAGTGTGCATTCCGCATTTTGAGAAATAAAAACCCATAAAATTAAAATAATTTAACTTTGAACAGAAATTCTAGACGCCATCATGACTAAGAATGACAATAAAAGTCACTTTGAGCGCATTAAGTGACAGTTTGATTTTTTTTCATGTTTCCCTTCGTTTCAACCATAATGTAAACACGAATAATAATTTTTAAAAAATACGATTCTCAAGCCATATTTTTTTGTTTGACATGTTGTTGAGGGACAACACTGCGAATTAAAGGGTTAAAAAGCTAATCCTAGAAATCAATAACCTAGAAAGTAAAAAATGCCAATTAAAGCTACAGTCACAATATTTGATGTTTCAAAATAAAATTTTAAGATGAATCAATACACTTTGCAAACAAAAAGAGCTACAAATTATGATGCTGTCTCTGTTAAAATTTTATGTTAAAAATATAAGTATTTTTTTATAGGAAAAATGTGATAGTAATATAAAATCTCAGGTATTTTTTTTTTAATAAGTCTACCTCACAGTCACCTAGTAAAACCACGTAATGAGTTCCAATCGGAACAACTAGTTGGTCGGATTGGAATAACAGACGTATCAAGTTCATATCCATAAAGTTACGCGGTAGCCCCCCTGGCCCCTGGGGGGCTACCGCCTAACTTTATGGGTACCTATGAACTTCATACGTTTTTTAGAACTTTGAATCAATTTTATTAAAAAAATATCCGCTATCAGTTCCTTATTTTGTGACGTCAGATATAACGATATCTCATCAAAAACATAAAATATGTGAAGTGAGAGCCAACTTCAATATTAGGAAATATGCCTTGGTTGTTGACTTCAACGACAAAAGATGTGAGATCTAAATGGGTGCCAAGTTTAACGGTCAGTCCTGAAAATTTAGTACTTACATAAAATGTTTTATAACAACTTAAAATATAATTTCTTCTTATAACTTAGGATAATATATTGAAGCCTAAGGTCTGACTTGGCTAGTTCTTGTATACGAATTATTATTAGGTACTTACTGAAACAGTCATGGAAGAGCCCTATGTTCATCTCTAGTTTCTAGTCTACCAGCAAGCCAAATTTTCGGAAGAATACAATAAGAACTTCGGCTTTAGAGCTTGCGAAGGCTATAATATATATATAATTCGTATATGAAAACTAGCCAAGTCAGACCTTAGGCTTCAATATATTATCCTAAGTTATAAGAAGAAATTATATTTTAAGTTGTTATAAAACATTTTATGTAAGTACTAAATTTTCAGGACTGACCGTTAAACTTGGCACCCATTTAGATCTCACATCTTTTGTCGTTGAAGTCAACAACCAAGGCATATTTCCTAATATTGAAGTTGGCTCTCACTTCACATATTTTATGTTTTTGATGAGATATCATTACTTTTTGTAGAGAAATTATTAGTAGGTACTTATTCATAATAAAATTAATACCAAATGTTTCAGTATATTTTATTTGTTCAGTTATATTACTTTGCAATTGTGTATCAGCTACTGACAATGAAACTAATTTTATGCTCGTGTTTGGTGTGGACGTAGAAATATAATTTTTAACAGATTTTCCTATTTCCAACAGTTTCATTTTCCTAGTCGTAATAGTTTATGGTGTTTTGCTCGACGAAGTTGCAGTAGGTATTTAATGTTCCTGAGCAGATATTGCATTTCCATTTGCGTTTTGATTCGCGATAAAGCTTTCCGGACAAACTACGAAACTATGTAATTGCTAACGGAATTACGGATCTTTACGAAACAGAACATAGCAAATAACAAATTTAACAAACAAAAGTATAATTTAGATTATTTGACATTATTTTCCATAAGTACACTTTACTCTCTATAAAGTTTATACTCTTCCATCAACTTTCAACAATATAGTATAGAAAAAAAGGATTTTTCTCTTGTTTTCTATACTGTGGGTGGGTGTATATGGAGTCATTAGTACTTATAAATTCCTTGGGAGTCATCTATCGTTGACTTTAGTTTATTTTTTAATTTTTTATTTATTTTATTTATAAGATTATAAGGCTTACAAAACAAGTTACAGTCAAAAGTATGCTTAAGTTTATACATTCAAATAATTTGGTACTAGACCATAACTCTCTAGATGTAGGCACAGTATTAACTAAATTACTAGTAAATTAAAGAGGGGTACACTTAAAGTAATCTATAGTCTAGAACTCTAGAACACAATAATTTAATACAGAAAATAAAAAAAGAAGAACACCAATTAAGTTAGTTTTATGAGTCATTCGGACATAGGGCAGTCAGAACTTCTCTCCTAAATTTATTATAACTATTATTAAAAATATCAAGAGAAGAATGTCTAGACAAAGTCTCATTATATAAGCGACACATTCTAGTAACAGGGTTGTAAAACGATGTATTATTTTTATAAACTTGGAGGCAGAATAATTTATGTGAAGAACTACGGGATTTATATCTAGTATTAAAGGTAAGCTGGGATAAAAGCGAAGGGGAATCAATATATGAATGAACTAGCTTCCGCCCGCGACTTCGTCCGCGTGGAAATTCGAGAAAATACTTAGGGGACCAATAACCAGGATAAAAAGTATTCTAAGTAAGTATGTTTTAATTTCATAAAAATCCGATCAGCCGTTTTTACGTGATTAGGCGGGTCCTCCCTCACCAAGCGAGCAGCCTCGCGCGAGGCAGAACGTTTGCCACGTGCGGCGGGCCTCGCACGAGGCTGCTCACTTGGTGAGGGAGGACCCGCCTAATCACGTAAAAACGGCTGATCGGATTTTTATGAAATTAAAACATACTTGCTTAGAATACTTTTTATCCTGGTTATTGGTCCCCTAAGTATTTTCTCGAATTTCCACGCGGACGAAGTCGCGGGCGGAAGCTAGTAAATGATAAGTGTCTGTTTCACAATCAAAAAGTTAGTTCTAAGTAGCTTAGGTAGGTACCAAGAACTTGTTAGGTACCAAGAACTTTTAGGGTACTTAAGATGATTTAGGTTTCTATACCCTATTTACCCCCTGGGTTTGATTTTCGGAAAACTACGAAATGGGTTGCCTATTTGTTTAAAGAAGTAAGCCTACAAAGTTTCAAGTGGAAATGTCTATTTAACCCCCTGATTTTTCATTCAAAATTTCACCCCTATTTCAACCTTTTAGGGGTTGAATCATGTTTAGCGTGTTAAACATCAAAATAAATGCCATTTTTGCAATCGTCATCCCATAAAACCTCAATAACGACATCCATATCGATTTTTAGGTTTATTTATACCATTTAACCTCTAAGGGGTTGATTTTCGAAAAATACGAAATATGTGTTTGCTTATTTGTTGTACTTTCCGGCCATAAGCCTAAATAATAAATTTAATGAAGGATTTTCCAGATACAACATTTCATCCCCCTTTTCACCCCTTCGGGGGTGGAATTGTCAAAAACGCTGACACAAGAAAATATTAATTTTCAATTGCCAGCCTAAATACAAAATTTGAAGATCCTAAATTCAAAACTGACCGACTTTCATACACATATTCATCCCCTATTTTATCCCCTGGGTTTGATTTTAGGAAAATTACGAAATAGGTTGCCTTTCTGTTTTCAGAAGTAAGCCGACAAAGTTTCAAGTTGAAATGTCTATTTTACCCCTGATTTTTCATTCAAAATTTCACCCCTATTTCAACCTTTTAGGGGTTGAATCATGTTCAGCGTGTTGAACATCAAAATAAATGCTATTTTTGCAATCGTCATCCCATAAAACCTCAATAACGACATCCATATCGATTTTTAGGTTTATTTAGCCCCATTTAACCCCTAAGGGGTTGATTTTTGAAAAAATAGGAAATATGTGTTTGCTTATTTGTTTTACTTTCCGACCATAAGCCTAAATAATAAATTTAATTAAGGACTTTCCAGATACAACATTTCATCCCCCTTTTCACCCCTTCGGGGGTGGAATTGTCAAGAACGCTGACTTAGGTAAATATTAATTTTCAATTGCCAGTCTAAATACAAAATTTGAAGATCTTAACTTCAAAACTGACGGACTTTCATACAAACATTCATCCCCTATTTCACCCCCTTAGGGATGGAATTTCCAAAAATCCTTTCTTAGTGGATGCCTACACTGTATAACGTATCTATGTGCAAAATTTGAAGTCTCTAGGTTCAGCGGTTTGGGCTGTGCGTTGATATCTCAGTCAGTCAGTCAGTCAGTCAGTCAGTCAGTCAGTCAGTCAGTCAGGACTTTGAATTTTATATATATAGATTATTTTATACAGACAAACTAACTCTTGGCATTGCCGGCGATTAGAAAGAGATTTAATGTTAAATTTAGCAAGTTTAGCGTTGTATGATTTATATTTGCGTCCAAGGTGAAGCCTATATCTAAGTATGTTGAGACATCTCTTTTGCACTCTTTCAATACTTTTACAGTGAACATCATAATAAGGTGACCAAATAATAGATGCGTACTCTAACACGCTACGGACAAGGGAATAATAAAGATACATACATGTTTTTTGGCTCTTAAATTCTTTAGTTGAACGTGAAGCAAACCCAAGCAGTTGGTTCCCATAAGATATAATATAATCATAATGATTACGAAAAGTAAGTTTTGAATCAAAGAACACCCCGAGATCCTTGGCCACCTCTTTGCGTTCAAGACTAGAACCATTGAGATTATAATCATAATTTATTTTGTTCTTTATCGAACTAAAAGAAATCGTGAAACACTTGTTTGTATTAAGCATTATTATTATTAATCATTTTATTATCACTGCACCACTTAACCAAAGAGCTTAAATTATTTTGTAAAGTGAGGCAATCTTGTGAATTATTAATTTTAAAATAAATTTTAAGATCATCAGCGTAAAGCAAGCAGGGACACGTGAGATGATAATATCATTTATAAAAATAATAAATAATAAGGGCCCGAGGTGTGAACCTTGTGGTACGCCAGATGTCACTGTTACAGGCAAAGAAAGATGTCCCTGGATGCTCACTAACTGACATCTATTGTCCAAATAAGATTCCAACCATCTTAGCAAGTTACCTTGAATTCCATATCCGTTTAGCTTCTGTAAAAGTATTGAATGTTTGACCTTGTCGAATGCCTTTGCAAAATCAGTATATATTGCATCAACCTGGCTTCTACTGGCAAAAGCAGAGCAAATATAATTTTTATATTCCAAAAGATTACTGATAGTGGACTTGTTAGCTAAAAAGCCGTGCTGAGCAGGAGATATAACAGGTTTCATATGAGAGTAAATAAAAGGGTATATGATAGATTCGAATAGTTTCGCAAAGAATGATAGAATACTAATTCCTCTATAGTTCGAACATTCATCTCTTGCTCCTGATTTATGTATTGGAATAATAAAGGCTTTTTTCCAATAATCTGGAAAAACACCAGAAGCAAGAGACCAATTCAAAAGCAAAAGCAAAGGAGGGCTTAACTCATCACAACAACTCTTAATGAAATGTGGAGGTATTCCATCAGGACCTGCTCCTTTATTAGTGTCAAGACTTTTTATTTTCTTAATAATTGAGCGGTGTTTTGCAGAAAACGACCAACGCCAATAACACAGTTTTGAGATATAAGCAGTTTAAGGTTTTTTTGTTCATGCTCGAAATTTATTGTAAAAATTGTTATAAATTGGAGCAAAGTTGTTAAAATGCTATCTTAGCTATTAAATAAACTATTTTTTACTACAGTAATAATTCGATAAACTATAGAAATATCTTTTAAACAAGAGTAACGGGACTCAACGCGACATTTATTATGAAGTACATATTATTATGTACTTACAGCTTGACGTTTCGGCTGTGTTGCAACAACCGTGGTCACAAGCAGACTGGCGGTGCGCGACGACGTCTGTTCGGGCGGGCTTGGAGATCTTCGGCCACCCTCAAATTGTCACTTTTTTTGTTTTTGTCATCGCTAGTGATGGGATTACGGCACACAACACTCACAGTATCGGGGTTTGTTTTGAACGGTAAAACTCGCGGCTTACACTTGTTAATCACTGGATTCCACGCTGATGACAATTTAAACCCGTCCTCCCGATTGAAATTTTTATACTTCTTGATTTCAATCGCTTCTCGTACCATCCTAGTATGGTAATGACGATCGGTGGAGAGGATTTTTGGATCATGTAACTCCATCCAATGATTAACTCCAGCTTCCAGAAGATGTTCAGCTACCGCGGATTTACTCGTCTGTCGATTTTTAACAGCTGCGATATGTTCTTTGACACGTTCTGCGATGGTCCGCTTTGTTTGTCCAATGTATGAACTACCACAACTACAATCGATTTTATATACACCCGGAGTCTGAAAGGGTATTACGTCCTTTGGCGATCGCAGTTGCTTAGATATTTGACATAACGGAGTATATACAGTCTTGATGGAGAATTTTCTGAGCACTGTTCCAACTTTATCCGTTACGCCTTTGATATATGGCAAAAATGCTGCCTGACGACTCACGTCCGGATATTTTACCCTTTTCTTTTGCCTATTGTATCGCTGCGACACCTTGTATCCGTTTCGTTTTAGTACCTCCTGAACATGAGCAAGCTCCGACTGAAGATGTTCAGGGTCACACAAGTTATGAGCTCTGTTGGTCAACGACGTCATTACGGATTGAAGTTGCCGAGGATGATGGTGAGATGAGGCGTGTAGGTATCTATCTGTGTGTGTAGGTTTCCGGTAAACAGAGTGAGATAAAGTACCGTCGTGTCTTACCCTGATCTGCACGTCTAGAAATGCCAAGGCTCTGTTATTTTCCATCTCATAAGTAAACTTTACTTTAGGGTGGATGGAATTAAGGTGATTTATATATTGTTCGACTTCCTGCTGACCTCCGTGGATTACACAAAAAATATCATCCACGTACCTCTTCCAGAGTTTGACAGTTTGGGGTCCAGTAGCTAATGCTATGTCTTCAAAGTGCTCCATCCAGATATTTGCAATGACCGGCGCGAGAGGGCTACCCATTGCAACTCCATCGATCTGGAGGTAAAACTGATCTCTGAACAGGAGATAATTTCCGTCTAAGCAATTTTCAATTAGAACAATATACTCCTCCGGTAGCTCATTATCGTAAAGTTTACCCTTAATAACCTCAAGGCAGTCCTTAAGCGGGACATTCGTAAAGAGTGACTCCACGTCGAAACTCACCATAATATCTCCGGGTTCCAACTTAATGCTCCCTACGAGATCCCTAAAATGGTATGAGTCTTTCACGAAAGACGGTGTATTCCCAACTAACGGTTGCAGCACTCCAGCAACATGTCTCGCCAAGTCATATGTAGGTGAGTCAATTTGACTTATGATGGGGCGCAATGGTATGTTACTTTTGTGTATCTTCGGCAGACCATAAAGTTTGGGAGGTTGCACGATTTTTGGCTTGTGAAGATGATTGTACTCGTCCTCCGTGAAAATATCCTTGTGCTGTTCGATAAGGGCTCGAATACGCCGTGTGACTCTGGCCGTAGGGTTGTAGGCTACAAGTTTGTAGACATTAGTATTCGACAGCAAACACCTTATTTTCTCGACATATGCTTCAGTGTTCATTACTACAGTGGCGTTTCCCTTGTCGGCCTTTAGCACCAAAATTTCATTATTGTTACGCAACTGTTTCAGCGCTAGACGCTCTTCTGTAGTAATGTTACTTTTCGGTAGCTTTGACTTCCGTAATATTACCGCTACATCTTGTCTCAGCATATCTGCTTCCGCGGGTGGAACTTTATTACGGATAATCGCTTGCTCCAAACCACACACTATGTTCTCATACGGTATTCGCTGTGGTGTTAACGCAAAATTCATACCCTTTGCCAGTACACTCATAGAAGGTTCGTCCAAAACTTCATCCGATAAGTTGATCACCGTACGCTCGTTATCCGAAATCGAGTGTGTCACATCACTAGTTGTCATACTAGGCTCCTGCTCACGACGTTGGCGATTGTACAAACGATTAAATTTGCGGTCATGATTCGCCAGACACAGCTCGTACGTTCGAGAAGCTTGTAAATACGTTAACCGATCACACTTATCAAAATCCTCACTAGACAAACCCCTACTGCATTCTTGATGTAAAATAAACAATTCACTCACTACCTTATTCACTTCACTATGATGGTTCCTGATTAGTTGTTTCAACAGACGAACACTCGCGTTATTAAGAATCCTTCGCGAACGCGCGATATCACTACGAGGTTTGATGCGAACGCACGTAGGTATCACTTCACTATCCCGACACTTCGTTAAAAATATCAAAGATGTTTCTAAACGCGCTCGTTTCTTTCGAAGGTATTCGAGGTCTTTGATTTTCACTACAAACTCCGGCCCGTATCGGTTCGTAATATAAGATTTTAAAATTTAACAATTTGAGGGTGGCCGAAGATCTCCAAGCCCGCCCGAACAGACGTCGTCGCGCACCGCCAGTCTGCTTGTGACCACGGTTGTTGCAACACAGCCGAAACGTCAAGCTGTAAGTACATAATAATATGTACTTCATAATAAATGTCGCGTTGAGTCCCGTTACTCTTGTTTAAAATTATAATGGAACGCGAAAGTTTAAAATCTTATATTACGAACCGATACGGGCCGGAGTTTGTAGTGAAAATCAAAGACCTCGAATACCTTCGAAAGAAACGAGCGCGTTTAGAAACATCTTTGATATTTTTAACGAAGTGTCGGGATAGTGAAGTGATACCTACGTGCGTTCGCATCAAACCTCGTAGTGATATCGCGCGTTCGCGAAGGATTCTTAATAACGCGAGTGTTCGTCTGTTGAAACAACTAATCAGGAACCATCATAGTGAAGTGAATAAGGTAGTGAGTGAATTGTTTATTTTACATCAAGAATGCAGTAGGGGTTTGTCTAGTGAGGATTTTGATAAGTGTGATCGGTTAACGTATTTACAAGCTTCGCGAACGTACGAGCTGTGTCTGGCGAATCATGACCGCAAATTTAATCGTTTGTACAATCGCCAACGTCGTGAGCAGGAGCCTAGTATGACAACTAGTGATGTGACACACTCGATTTCGGATAACGAGCGTACGGTGATCAACTTATCGGATGAAGTTTTGGACGAACCTTCTATGAGTGTACTGGCAAAGGGTATGAATTTTGCGTTAACACCACAGCGAATACCGTATGAGAACATAGTGTGTGGTTTGGAGCAAGCGATTATCCGTAATAAAGTTCCACCCGCGGAAGCAGATATGCTGAGACAAGATGTAGCGGTAATATTACGGAAGTCAAAGCTACCGAAAAGTAACATTACTATAGAAGAGCGTCTAGCGCTGAAACAGTTGCGTAACAATAATGAAATTTTGGTGCTAAAGGCCGACAAGGGAAACGCCACTGTAGTAATGAACACTGAAGCATATGTCGAAAAAAAAAGGTGTTTGCTGTCGAATACTAATGTCTACAAACTTGTAGCCTACAACCCTACGGCCAGAGTCACACGGCGTATTCGAGCCCTTATCGAACAGCACAAGGATATTTTCACGGAGGACGAGTACAATCATCTTCACAAGCCAAAAATCGTGCAACCTCCCAAACTTTATGGTCTGCCGAAGATACACAAAAGTAACATACCATTGCGCCCCATCATAAGTCAAATTGACTCACCTACATATGACTTGGCGAGACATGTTGCTGGAGTGCTGCAACCGTTAGTTGGGAATACACCGTCTTTCGTGAAAGACTCATACCATTTTAGGCATCTCGTAGGGAGCATTAAGTTGGAACCCGGAGATATTATGGTGAGTTTCGACGTGGAGTCACTCTTTACGAATGTCCCGCTTAAGGACTGCCTTGAGGTTATTAAGGGTAAACTTTACGATAATGAGCTACCGGAGGAGTATATTGTTCTAATTGAAAATTGCTTAGCCGGAAATTATCTCCTGTTCAGAGATCAGTTTTACCTCCAGATCGATGGAGTTGCAATGGGTAGCCCTCTCGCGCCGGTCATTGCAAATATCTGGATGGAGCACTTTGAAGACATAGCATTAGCTACTGGACCCCAAACTGTCAAACTCTGGAAGAGGTACGTGGATGATATTTTTTGTGTAATCCACGGAGGTCAGCAGGAAGTCGAACAATATATAAATCACCTTAATTCCATCCACCCTAAAGTAAAGTTTACTTATGAGATGGAAAATAACAGAGCCTTGGCATTTCTAGACGTGCAGATCAGGGTAAGACACGACGGTACTTTATCTCACTCTGTTTACCGGAAACCTACACACACACAGATAGATACCTACACGCCTCATCTCACCATCATCCTCGGCAACTTCAATCCGTGATGACGTCGTTGACCAACAGAGCTCATAACTTGTGTGACCCTGAACATCTTCAGTCGGAGCTTGCTCATGTTCAGGAGGTACTAAAACGAAACGGATACAAGGTGTCGCAGCGATACAATAGGCAAAAGAAAAGGGTAAAATATCCGGACGTGAGTCGTCAGGCAGCATTTTTGCCATATATCAAAGGCGTAACGGATAAAGTTGGAACAGTGCTCAGAAAATTCTCCATCAAGACTGTATATACTCCGTTATGTCAAATATCTAAGCAACTGCGATCGCCAAAGGACGTAATACCCTTTCAGACTCCGGGTGTATATAAAATCGATTGTAGTTGTGGTAGTTCATACATTGGACAAACAAAGCGGACCATCGCAGAACGTGTCAAAGAACATATCGCAGCTGTTAAAAATCGACAGACGAGTAAATCCGCGGTAGCTGAACATCTTCTGGAAGCTGGAGTTAATCATTGGATGGAGTTACATGATCCAAAAATCCTCTCCACCGATCGTCATTACCATACTAGGATGGTACGAGAAGCGATTGAAATCAAGAAGTATAAAAATTTCAATCGGGAGGACGGGTTTAAATTGTCATCAGCGTGGAATCCAGTGATTAACAAGTGTAAGCCGCGAGTTTTACCGTTCAAAACAAACCCCGATTCTGTGAGTGTTGTGTGCCGTAATCCCATCACTAGCGATGACAAAAACAAAAAAAGTGACAATTTGAGGGTGGCCGAAGATCTCCAAGCCCGCCCGAACAGACGTCGTCGCGCACCGCCAGTCTGCTTGTGACCACGGTTGTTGCAACACAGCCGAAACGTCAAGCTGTAAGTACATAATAATATGTACTTCATAATAAATGTCGCGTTGAGTCCCGTTACTCTTGTTTAAAATTATAATGGAACGCGAAAGTTTAAAATCTTATATTACGAACCGATACGGGCCGGAGTTTGTAGTGAAAATCAAAGACCTCGAATACCTTCGAAAGAAACGAGCGCGTTTAGAAACATCTTTGATATTTTTAACGAAGTGTCGGGATAGTGAAGTGATACCTACGTGCGTTCGCATCAAACCTCGTAGTGATATCGCGCGTTCGCGAAGGATTCTTAATAACGCGAGTGTTCGTCTGTTGAAACAACTAATCAGGAACCATCATAGTGAAGTGAATAAGGTAGTGAGTGAATTGTTTATTTTACATCAAGAATGCAGTAGGGGTTTGTCTAGTGAGGATTTTGATAAGTGTGATCGGTTAACGTATTTACAAGCTTCTCGAACGTACGAGCTGTGTCTGGCGAATCATGACCGCAAATTTAATCGTTTGTACAATCGCCAACGTCGTGAGCAGTGGCCTTACCATGAGTTGATGCAAACTGTTTACGTTACCGTAAACTATCGTTTTGTCTCTTTCACTCGCACTGACTGTAAGCAGTATATCCGATAGTTTACGGTAACGTAAACCGTTTGCATCAACTCATGGTAGAGGCACAGGAGCCTAGTATGACAACTAGTGATGTGACACACTCGATTTCGGATAACGAGCGTACGGTGATCAACTTATCGGATGAAGTTTTGGACGAACCTTCTATGAGTGTACTGGCAAAGGGTATGAATTTTGCGTTAACACCACAGCGAATACCGTATGAGAACATAGTGTGTGGTTTGGAGCAAGCGATTATCCGTAATAAAGTTCCACCCGCGGAAGCAGATATGCTGAGACAAGATGTAGCGGTAATATTACGGAAGTCAAAGCTACCGAAAAGTAACATTACTACAGAAGAGCGTCTAGCGCTGAAACAGTTGCGTAACAATAATGAAATTTTGGTGCTAAAGGCCGACAAGGGAAACGCCACTGTAGTAATGAACACTGAAGCATATGTCGAGAAAATAAGGTGTTTGCTGTCGAATACTAATGTCTACAAACTTGTAGCCTACAACCCTACGGCCAGAGTCACACGGCGTATTCGAGCCCTTATCGAACAGCACAAGGATATTTTCACGGAGGACGAGTACAATCATCTTCACAAGCCAAAAATCGTGCAACCTCCCAAACTTTATGGTCTGCCGAAGATACACAAAAGTAACATACCATTGCGCCCCATCATAAGTCAAATTGACTCACCTACATATGACTTGGCGAGACATGTTGCTGGAGTGCTGCAACCGTTAGTTGGGAATACACCGTCTTTCGTGAAAGACTCATACCATTTTAGGGATCTCGTAGGGAGCATTAAGTTGGAACCCGGAGATATTATGGTGAGTTTCGACGTGGAGTCACTCTTTACGAATGTCCCGCTTAAGGACTGCCTTGAGGTTATTAAGGGTAAACTTTACGATAATGAGCTACCGGAGGAGTATATTGTTCTAATTGAAAATTGCTTAGACGGAAATTATCTCCTGTTCAGAGATCAGTTTTACCTCCAGATCGATGGAGTTGCAATGGGTAGCCCTCTCGCGCCGGTCATTGCAAATATCTGGATGGAGCACTTTGAAGACATAGCATTAGCTACTGGACCCCAAACTGTCAAACTCTGGAAGAGGTACGTGGATGATATTTTTTGTGTAATCCACGGAGGTCAGCAGGAAGTCGAACAATATATAAATCACCTTAATTCCATCCACCCTAAAGTAAAGTTTACTTATGAGATGGAAAATAACAGAGCCTTGGCATTTCTAGACGTGCAGATCAGGGTAAGACACGACGGTACTTTATCTCACTCTGTTTACCGGAAACCTACACACACAGATAGATACCTACACGCCTCATCTCACCATCATCCTCGGCAACTTCAATCCGTAATGACGTCGTTGACCAACAGAGCTCATAACTTGTGTGACCCTGAACATCTTCAGTCGGAGCTTGCTCATGTTCAGGAGGTACTAAAACGAAACGGATACAAGGTGTCGCAGCGATACAATAGGCAAAAGAAAAGGGTAAAATATCCGGACGTGAGTCGTCAGGCAGCATTTTTGCCATATATCAAAGGCGTAACGGATAAAGTTGGAACAGTGCTCAGAAAATTCTCCATCAAGACTGTATATACTCCGTTATGTCAAATATCTAAGCAACTGCGATCGCCAAAGGACGTAATACCCTTTCAGACTCCGGGTGTATATAAAATCGATTGTAGTTGTGGTAGTTCATACATTGGACAAACAAAGCGGACCATCGCAGAACGTGTCAAAGAACATATCGCAGCTGTTAAAAATCGACAGACGAGTAAATCCGCGGTAGCTGAACATCTTCTGGAAGCTGGAGTTAATCATTGGATGGAGTTACATGATCCAAAAATCCTCTCCACCGATCGTCATTACCATACTAGGATGGTACGAGAAGCGATTGAAATCAAGAAGTATAAAAATTTCAATCGGGAGGACGGGTTTAAATTGTCATCAGCGTGGAATCCAGTGATTAACAAGTGTAAGCCGCGAGTTTTACCGTTCAAAACAAACCCCGATACTGTGAGTGTTGTGTGCCGTAATCCCATCACTAGCGATGACAAAAACAAAAAAAGTGACAATTTGAGGGTGGCCGAAGATCTCCAAGCCCGCCCGAACAGACGTCGTCGCGCACCGCCAGTCTGCTTGTGACCACGGTTGTTGCAACACAGCCGAAACGTCAAGCTGTAAGTACATAATAATATGTACTTCATAATAAATGTCGCGTTGAGTCCCGTTACTCTTGTTTAAAATTATAATGGAACGCGAAAGTTTAAAATCTTATATAGAAATATCGCATTTATTTATGGTCGTTTTCAACTAATTGACTGTTTCTTGCATTTACACTTTCGCAGAATGAGACCAAATGAGATGGTCTCGTTCTGCATAATAAAATTTCAAAGATCAGAAATAAACTGAATGATACCAATTCAATAATTATATTTTGCAAAATATATTATTAATCTTGAAATGATTAAATTATTCAGTTTCTAATATCAATAAATCTAATATCCAGTTCGGGAATATTGTAGCCCTCAATAAGTTCATTGGAATCAGGGCCTGCATGAAGATTTAAATAGATTTCTTGGCAATTCGTAGGTATCATCATCATCATATCAGCCGAACGACGCCCACTGCTGGGCATAGGCTTCCCCCAATATCTTCACAACGTTCGGTCCTGCGCTGCCTGCATCCAGCGGCTTTCCGTGACCTTGACTAGATCGCTGGTCCACCATGTAGGGGGCCTGCCCACGGAGCGTCTCGTCTGGAAAGCGGTCGCCATTCGAGAACCTTTCCGACGGCTATCGGTTCTCCGCGCTACCTATATGCCCACTGCCACTTCAACGATGCAATCCTTCAGTTGTTTTGGTTCTCCAGCGGATCTCATCATTTTTCTCCAGCGGATCTTATCATTTCTGATTCGATCGAGCAGTGAAATACCAAGCATCGGTCTCTCCATTGCTCGCTGGGTGACCTTAAGCCTTCTTATGTGATCCATAGTAAAAGACCACTTTTACTATCTCTCTTCTAGAGGTAGAGGCAACACACACTGGTCAAAGACTTTGAGGTATTTCAGACGCAAATATATGCAGCACGGGTAGCATGACGAACTCGAGAAAGGTTTTGTCTATATCGAAACGTCAAAAATGACATTTCATCGTAGACAAAGCTATTGTTCTGCTGTCAATTATAGACTTTCGAGGTAGACAAAACTCTTCTCGGGTTTGTCATGCTACGCGTGAAGGAGCTTCCCGAACGCTGCCCATTCGAGCTGGATTCGACGAGTGATCTCTTTCTCGAAGCTGGACTTACCTAATTGGACCGTCTGTCCCAGGTAAACATAGTGGTCAACCACTTCGAGTTAATTGTATCTAACATTAACTGGAGCGGTTACAACATGGGCATTGGATGGAGTTGATTGGACATGATTTTCGTCTTATCTATGTTCATCTTAAGACACACTTTTTGTGAAGGTTTATTGAAATCTTCGAGCATTGTGTTCAGGTCTTCTAAAGACTCAGCCATAAGAACTACATAATTGGTAAACCGTAGGTGTGTTAGGTACTCGACATTGATGTTGATGCCGCATCCTTTCCAGTCCAGACGCTTAAAAATATCCTCCAAAGCAGCATTTTCGGAGAAATAACGTCTCCCCGTCTCACACCTCGATGTAGTTGGATAGGATTAGAGCTCTGGTTCTGTAATCGGATAGACGTGGTGGCGTTTTGGTATAAGTACCTCAGCACCTCATTGTACCTGTAGTCTATTTGGCACTTCTAGAGAGACTGCAGCACGACCCGTCTCAATCGAATCAAAGGCTTTCTCATAGTCAACAAATGCCAAGCAAAGTGGCAAGTTGTACTCTTCGGTCTTCTGTATAACTAACCGCAGCATATGAGTGTGGTCTATGGTTCTATATCCTTTCCAGAACCCGGCTTGTTCGATAGGTTGGAAGTCGTCGAACCTGCGATTTGCAATGACTCTCGAAAACAACTTATAGTTATGGCTCAGAAGTGAGATAGGTTTGTAGATTTTCAAGAGTCTTAACACTTTTCTTGAAAAAAAATACATTACTTCGTTTGTGCCCCATGCCTTTGGCGTTTAGCCCTCGAGGATGACTGAATTGAAAAGCTTCTGGAGAACCGGATCGTATCGGATTTCCATCCGCACTCAGAAGCTCTGTTGTGACTCCGTCATCGCCCGCAGCCTTGTTGTTTTTAAGCTGCCTGAAAGCCATTCTAATCTCGTAAAGGCTGATGTCCGGGATATCTTCTGCATAGTGTCGGGTAAGCTTGGCTCTAGTCTTTAGTCTTGCTTTTAACAGGTGTTTGCGTGGAATATAAATGTCCATAGAAACTCTCAATCTCCCTCAGGATTTTAGGTGTTGACGAAATGATGCTACCTTCCTCAGTTTTCATTTCTCGTCGCGAGCTTTTGTTCCTCTCAATATCCTTTTAAATACGCTCGGTACAAAATTGGCTAAGGTCGCTTGATAAGATAAGACATGATAAGACTTAATAATAATAAAGCCCTTATTCCGAACTTAAGTATCAGATACTATAGTAGACAGCTACAAAAAATCTCTTAGTTCGGTGTATCTGCTAGCATAGGCCTCCTCCAACGACTTCCATTGTTGCCTGTCTTGGGCAACCCTTCTCCAGTTAGGACCTGCTGTCAGTTTTAGGTCATCTTCCCACCTCGTATGTTGTCAAAGACTTAATATCTGTATATTGAGCTGCAATAACGATGAGCATCGGCTGAGTTCTGTAGCTTCATTTCGTGTCTCTGATCCATGAGTTAGAGAGCCTGGCTAGAGAGTGTCTTTAATTTGGGACGGTGGGTTGCAAAGTACTTGGACCCTACCGTACGGACAGTATTCACCACCATATTGTATAGATCGTTCACATCGATGCTGTTCTCAGATCTTTCAAGCTTGACGTATATATTTAATGTGCCTCTGACCATACGGTGATCGCTTCCTGTCATAACAGTGTTGATCACAACGACATCATTGAATATGTGCTTCTTCGTCGACATGATAAAATCAATCTCATTTTGTACTTTTTTACTTCACCGTCCGGACTGATCCAGGTCAATTTGTCGCTTACGTGCTTCCTGAAGAAAAAGTTCATCATAATATAGATGTTCTCCTTCTCCAAAGTAAAGTAAAGTCTGCTAGCATCTGGCCTCTTTCAATCCAAATTGCCCCACTATCAACTCATCACCGCAGCGTTGCCCTAACTTCGCATTGAAATCTCCCATTACAACAGTGTAGTGGGTTTCATAGCTATGCATGGCTTTAGAGATCTCCTCATACATAGCCTCCAATTCTACATCGTCGTGTTTCGAGGTCGGAGCGTAGACCTGATGACATTTAGCGAATACCGTTTCGATATGCTGAGTATCAGGTATGCTACCCTGCTCGACACACTTCCGATGTTAATCACGTTGTTGACAAGGGACTTCTGGACAATGAACCTGACACCACCAATGGACTGTTGGTCGTCCTCCCGGTGGTATAGTAAGTTACCGGATTGCAGGATAATCGAGGCCTCCCCACTCTCTGCGGATTTCAGATAACCCAATGATATCCCAATGTAACTAAGGTACTAATTGCCTCTTCCAACTTCACGAGCTTCACGTCAAGCCGAAATTTGCGCGTGTTGTAGGTTGCCAGATCGAGTCGTCTCGGTGTTGGTAGCCGGATCCTACCCGGCGATTCTTAGCACCCCCTGCCCTGCCGTTACCATAGCTTATTAAGCAGTTTTCCCTCTGTCGCCTTTTACGACACTCACGGGAAGAGAGGGGGTGCAATTATTTTTATGTGCCGGCACTATACGGCACCATCCGTGGGTATAACTGGTAGTAAAAAACTAAAATAAACCACACCTAATCTCGGTCTCAATCAGAAAAAAAAATACTAATAATTATGAATTTTGCAGAAAGCGACCACTGCAATGGTCGTTTTCTGCAAATTAGTAAGTGAGCAGTTTTGGATCATATGTTTTTGCTGAAAGCAGCCAAGTCAGTTGGTCGCTTTCTGTTTTTTAAAGAATCTGCTTAAACTTGAATTTTAGTAGGTACATCAAATGGTCTGGACTTGGTCGCGTTTAACATATAAATGTGCGATACTGGTATATGGTCTCATTTGACAAATTATTATCTCGAGTTTGACAAGTGCTAGGAGTTCGCATGTTTTTGGACATTGTAGATCAAAATAAATCTTAAGCAATGGGTATCATAACTCATTTTAGCAAAAATGGCCGTTGGTCGCTTTCTGCAAAACACCGCTCAATTGTATCCTTATCAATTTGAAACGTGGATAAAGGAAAATTTGACGAAAAATTGTTACTATTTACAGACACTTCATATCTCTCTTTATCTTCAAAGACACTACCAAAATATTTGGAGAAAATTTCACAGACTTCACCAGGGTTTGAAGAACTCATAGTGCCATAATTCATTGTTTGAGGTATAGAGCTGGATCCTCTCTTGTTTTTTAAAAATCTAAAAAAAGGTTTGACGTTATGCTGTATGGAGGATTCGACAGACTCTAAATAGGACTTGTAACATTTGTCAATTAAGTGTCTACACCTTGTACGTAGCAAACAAAATGAATCATAGTCTAGTGGATTAGAGAACATTTTGTATCTCCTGTGGTATTTTTGTTTTTCTTTAAGACAGTGTATCAGAGCTGGACTAAACCAACAGGGGTAATTTTGTGGTTTAACTCGCGCCAACGGAGTGTATTTATTAATCATTTCATTTAACTTCTCATAGAACCTGCCGACTGAAGCATTTATATCAGTATCGGATAAATAATCTAACCAGCTCACAGAATTTAATTCATCGCAAATACTTACTAAATCGCATTTAAAGAAGTTTGGTCTGCATATATGTTTACTAATAATACACTTAGGAGCAGAGTCGGCGATCGGAATTTCAATAAGTAGCGGAGGATGATGACCGTCGATGCGACTCAATGCATGAGTTTCGGTCAATGCAGAAAGATTACTTAAAACAAGGTCTAAAAAGCGATTATTTTTATTGGGGATGCAATTAAATTGATACAAATTTCCAACAGGAAGTAAGTAAGCAGTGTTTGGAGAACGATTCCACTGGACATTTGGTGAATTGAAGTCGCCTAGAAATAAAATATCACAATTATTACTATTTATGCAAGATATTCTTCTCTGACAGTTAGCATAAAAATCACTTAGTTTGTGTATATCAATATCGGGTGATAAATAACAAAGGCAAATTATTAAAGTCTTATGGCGCGATACATTTAAACGAATCCAAATATCCTCAACTTCACTCTCCCAATCGTACAAGCCCTGAGAGACTATATTTCTATTTACACCAATAGCAACACCACCCCCTTCCTTTTTTGTAATGCTAGTACTAACACGGTCCCTTCTATAAACTAAATACCTCGAGTCTATACATTCCGTGTCATGTACACCAGTAGTTAAATTAGTTTCTGTAAAACATAGTAAATCATAGTTGCTATTGAGAATATTTAGAGACACTTCATCTAACTTACTTCTAAATCTGTTTACATTTTGGTAGTATATTAACATGGTAAATAAAAGTAAAAGAACTTAATATAAGTAACTAAGTTATTTTAATTACTAAAAACTACAAAAAAAGATATACTACAATTTACTTAACGAATCTTTATTTTTGATTAAAATGGGACCAGATTCTTCATTTTTCCGTACAAAAATTCGGCTGAATTTTACCCAGACAAAAGCATAATTTTTTTCTTTGTCTTTAGTGAACTATTTAAGTGCAAAGTGTGCACCTACAGGGAGAACATAGCAACTTTCGCATTTTTTGGCTTCTCGTTAGTTCCCATTTGAATGTATGAAGATTGCGCCCCCTGGTGGTCGGGTTATAAGTACTATGCTCCGTTTTGACATGAAAGAAGGACAAACAAACAAACAAACACACTTTCACTCTCTCTCCGTAGCTCAGTGGTTAGAGCAGTCGCCCGGAAAGCGAAAGGTCGTGGGTTCGAGTCCCATCGGAGATGGTTGTGAGATGAAGGTCGGTTTTTTCTAAATACTTCATTTTCCATTTTTCAATAATAAAAATTGGACTGTGAATGCAAAAAAGTAAAAATTTTAATAACTTTATAATTTATATTAATATTAATAATTATTTTAAGTGAAAGGTCGTGGGTTCGAGTCCCATCGGAGCTGGTTGTGAGATGAGGGTCGATTTTGTCTAAATTCTTCATTTTCCATTTTTCAATAATAAAAATTGTGAATGCAAAAAAGTAAAAATTTCAATAACTTTATAATTTATATTAATATTAATAATTAATAAATAATAATATGGATATCGTGCTAGATGGCGCAAGCTTGTAATTTATTTAACGCGAGGACTAAAAAGTATTTGGGTAATCTGGGGTTCGAACTTGGTTCTCTCGAGTCCTCAATTATTGAATGGCCACTACGCCGGCGGCGCTAGCTGAACTTCAAGAGGTATGACGAAATATTGGTATATAACAGAATAAAAACTATTACAAACTTATATTTGTACTTCATCTTATACAGGATAAGTGCATAGGGAACGCAAATATAAGTTTGTCAACGTTTTATTTAAAAAGTACTAGTTTCGGATTTTTTCCTTTGTATTCACCAGATTACCTGTCTACATGCCAAATTTCAGCTTTCTAGGTCATCTGGAAGTGGGTTAGAGTTTTGATTATAGGTGAGTCAGTGATAAAAATAACGATTTTTGGACGTAAATATCTAAATAACCGTTTGAGGTGTGTATATAAAATTTGGAGCACATATTTATCTCGCTAGTCTCAATACATAAGCCAAATTTGACATGTTTCTGTGTAATAGTTTTTGAGTTATGAGGGGTCAAAAGTGGCTCCAAATGGTTCGTGTTAAGATACACACGGTGCTGCTCGCCAGTTCTGTTTGCTTTTGAACTTGGCTGATACGCTGCCGCGTATCCAGAACTAGTTAGCAACGTTCAACAGAATAAAGCAGCAAAAATCTATCAAAATAAGGAATTCGAATGACAGTTGAAGCCCATACCCATATCCATATTTCTTAGCCGGTAGCCCCCCTACCCTTGTACCGGCAAAAAATATGGATATGGACATGGGCTTCATTTGACATTTGAAGCCCATATTATGCCCATATAAGGACAAAATATGGGCTTTAAAAGTCAAATGTATGCCCATATAACTACAAAATATGGGCTTCAAATGTCAAATGAAACCCATTTTCCATACTCATATTTTTAGCCGGTAGCCCCCTTTTCACCTGCAGTCAGTTATGTTAACGGCGCGGCGCCGGGGCGGCCCGATTAAATGCTCGCACGGCTCGCACGTACAGGGGGGCTACCGGCTAAGAAATATGGATATGGGTATGGGCTTCAACTGTCATTTGAATTCCATAATTTGATCGATTTTTGTTGCTTTGTTCTGTTGAACGTTGCTAGCTAGTTAATGGCTAGTTATCGTTATACCCGACGTCACAAAACAAGGAACTGATAGCGGCTATTTTCTTCATAAAATTGACTTTCGGTTCCCAAAAACGTATGAAGTTCATATCCATAAAGTTACGTGGTAGCCCCCCTGATCGACAATCTTTTCTGTTCCGGTGACAGCGACCGACGCTATGGTTGGACAGCATGAAGTTTGACTTACTCTGAGGTAACTGGAGCTCTCACCCTGAATAAAAAAGTGTCGCCAGCAAATTTGACATTTATGTATGTACAGTGCCACAAACTTTGCTGTGCCGGTGGCCAAAATGTGAAACTAGCGTTTTTTTTTTAAATGTCATTCTGCTGTCAAGTTGATGTCCAACCATAGCGCTGCTGGCGGCTGAAGTTCTTAGAAGTCAGGGCCGGTTAAATTGCTACAAAAAAAAGAAAAAACGTACGTAGCGCCGCTGTCACCGGAACAGAAAAGGTTGTGGCACTGTAGTGGCCACAAGGAATTTATATTACAACAGGAAGGTGCACTCCGTATTTCTGTGTATTTAAAAATACACTTTAACTTGAAAAGATAAGGTTTATATTTCAATACAAAATGTCAACGGTCCAGCTGAGACCGCAAGAACGAGGTGAGGGTATCCCTTTCTTTCAAATTGCCAGCACTCCTTAATAACAGGTTTAGTAGATTTATGGTACACAACTTTCGTTATGAAAATAAAATTTCGTAAAATTTTCGCTTTGTATTATTTTTAGTCAATAGAAAACAGCGTATATTAATTTAGGTATTAGCGTATTATGCATAAAAATGTATCAGGTCGTTCAAGTTTTTTACGGCTTATCCTAGAAAAAAATTTAATGATAGATTTCAGAATTTTAAAGTGGCAACATGACAAGCTGAATGACATCTTCCGTCTTCGTTGTGTCAAGTTGGTTATGCGTAAATATTTTGCCTTGTGGTGGTGTTTTTTGCAATATCGTGAAAAGGTGTTGCGTTAATAATTATGGGCTGTGGAAATGAAACATTTGCTGGTTCCAATATTTCTTTTCACAGGCGAGATAGAATTTATTGAAAATGACACGAGTTATTACTATGGAACAATTAGGGTGACAACAAATTTCCTTTTTCTTTTCATTTGATTCTACAAAACGTTTATACCTAAAATTATTGTCTGATTCGTATCTTACAATTTTATTCAGTAATGTATAGGTAATCATGTTTTGTTAAACATCTGTGTAACAATAAACTATTATTATGATTTATTTCTTTTATTTACTGGCACCTATTTCCTGGCATCCCTACTAGTTTAAAGTCGGAAACACACTTCTGTGGTGTGGCGCGACGCCAGAATGTCTGTTTCATGCACTTAGTATGGACACGACAGAGACAGGAAGAGTCGCGCCACACTGCATAAGTGTGTTTCTAACCATATACCTTGGTACTATTATACAGGCTGACGGGGAAACTCGACCTATTTCTTGAAAGGGGTTATACTAGAGGTCATTCGCAACAAATTAAGTCCAGTGAACCAGAGGTCAAAACTAGATGGTTACCGAGCTGTGACGGTTCTTCGATTTGTAAAAAATTTTCTGAATTGTTACCAATAATCATTGATTGTGAATTAACTACTCTACTCTTAACATTGAATCAATACTTTTCTGAAAGCTGAATAATTAGTGATCATTAAAAAAAAAACTTACATAATCTCAGAAATAAAAGATTTTTAGTAACAATAATTTTTATTTTTTGCATTTTTCTCCAACTTCGCCCTAAATTATTGGAAAAAAACTGTATGGAAGTTGGCGTACAAATAAGTAAAATGACTAACTAGTTTCATAAGATTTCCAAAAGGGTACAAAAATTATTAGTTTACCTAGCTGTTTTTAAAAAAATCAACAAAAGAGCGCAGTAGGGCAATTTGCCTTTTAAATTTTAAATTTAATTTAGCCCAAAAAGTGGCGAAGCGATGGCTGGCTTATGCGTCATGCTCGTGAACGAGTGCTGCCAGTGGAAATGGGTCTGCTCTTCTCTGCTTGCCTGAAATGTGTTTTTTTTTGTTTTTATTTCTAATGCGGTGGTGACGTGTGACCGTGTGAGGCGGGTCGTTACGTTCCCTAAAATATGGTTAAGCGAAGCGATGGCTGGCTCATTCGTCATGCTCGTGAATGAGTGCTGCCAGTGGGAATGGCCAAATGGGGCCGGAGAATTAGGTTTATAAGTAGAGAATAATTATTACCGACGTCGGCGTCGGTGGCACTGACTGTTTATCAGAGGTCACCAGTCGCAGGCACGCCGGATGTCGCTGCGAGTCGGTGCGACCGTATACGCTGCACGGGCCCTTACGTGATGCCACGAACATCCAAGTTGTTAGTATTGTTAATCTAGTGTGTTGTTTAATACATCCGTATTACGTAAATATTCGAATGCTATCGTATTTTAAAAATAAAATATCCTATATTCAATCTTATGACAATTTATTCATGAATCAAATTTCATCAAAATCGGTTCACTACACGAAGCGTGAAAGCACAACCGGAAACCACTTTCGCATTTATAATTTTAACCAATTATAACAAATTGTAAAAAAAACAAGTCTTTTCTTTTAAAACTTATGGTCACCCTAACGGCCTAGACACGAACATGCGCGACGGGCGGTGGCGACGAGCGAATTGCGCATCAGTTGGTGCGTCTCATTGACTTATTTGATAAGACGTCTGTCGCGAGCGCGCAATGATTCCGCAATTCGCTCGTCGCCGCCCGCCGCCCGTCGCGCATGTTCGTGGCCAGGTCGTAATGGAATAGAGTGAGATAAACTGACCTCGTTCTGACTATCTCATTAGGACCGTTTTTTAGCAGCAGTGCACCTTCCTGTTGTACGTAGTACTTATAAATTCCTTGAGTGGCCATGAAGTTTGACTTAATACTCTGAGGTAACTGGAGCTCTCACCCTGAATAAAAAAGTGTCGCCAGCAAATTTGACATTTATGTATGTAGTGGCTGTCAGCTGTCTCATATGACCATACGTATTTTTTTAAAGTGTAGGTGAGACGGAAGACAGCCACTGTGTTATTTGTGGAATTCAAAAAATTGTTCGTACTGCACTCTCCAGTTACCTCAGTATTAAGTCGAACTTCATGGTAGTGGCTGTCAGCTGTCTCATATGACTATACGTATATTTTTAAGGTGTAGGTGAGACGGAAGACAGCCACTGTGTAATTTTTGGTGGACAAAAAATTGTTCGTACTGCACTCTCCAGTTACCTCAGTATTAAGTCGAGCTTCATGTTGGACAGCAAAGAAAACACGTTTGTTAGCGACGGCAACGTATTATTTTTAATCTATGGTCTTATTTTGTAAATATATGTAGTCTGTGTCATGTGTGTTTATAGTGTCTAGAATATTTGTAATTCTAGTTAGTCTGTGTCCATTTTGAATATGGAACAAAAGTACCGTGCCCGCGTAAAGCGCGGCGGTTGGCGCCAAAAACTTTGAAAATTAGAGTTTAGAAGTGCCCGTTGGCGCGCTTTAGTCCGCGATCAACCTCCGGCGACGATCCACGTCGCTTTTTGTAAATAGTTTGTCTTTTCGGTTTTACTTCTGTGATTTATATCTATGTGTTTGTGTTTTCTGTGTGCTTTTCTCAATATACTTTTTCTTAAAACGTTCGTGTGTATAATTTCGTGCGTACCTCGGTGTAGTCAGTAACAAAGTGGTACTTCGAGCCTGATATGATGATCCGAACACCGACCGAAAATGTACGCACGCGAAGTTCAACGCGCCGCGAACGTGAGGAATCGCATCCAACCTCCGAGGAAGTTACTCCTGGGCCAGTCTCGCATCCTGCACCTGCTCTGAGCAATGAGAAAAAGAGCCTGGAGAGACGGACGTCTACCAATAGCATCAGGTCCAGGAAGTCGTCAACATCTTCCTCCCAAGTGAGGCGAAAACGACTCGAAATGGAATTACAAGCTGCACAAGAGAAAGCTAAAATACGAATGGAGCTGATAGACAAACAATTAGAGCTGAATATCGCGGGTCTCGACGAAGAAAATGAATACAGTTCACAAGATGAAGAAGAAGTTCCTACTAGCGATGTTCCTACTGTGTGCGTCAATGAGTGGTTAGACGGGATCAAAAATGAGCCTGAGCTTGAGCATGTTGAGAGTCGCGCCTCGGCACCGTCGGTGCTGCCAAACGCGCCCGCACAGCGACGGGTGACGACGGCAGCCGACGAACCGCCACAGCCTCGCCCAGTACCAGCACGTACGCCATGGTACACTCTGATAGCGTCGCCGCAGCCCCATAGGGTGGCACCTACGGCGACACAACCACTGTCGGAGCAGCAGGTCTGGGACCCCGAGCTGCGAACAAGCAACCCTCAGCAGCCACGTAGTGCACTGGTTGCACCGGAAGTTTTCCCGCCATCCGTACCGGCACGGCCATTGGAAAACTACGCCAGTACGTCGGAGGCCACGATTGAAGTGCTAGCTAGCGCGCTTAAAAACGTCACATCTAACTCAGCCACTGGAGGTTATGCCAACTTACTGAGCCGCTTATGCACACCACGCGACTTACCTGAGTTTTCGGGTGAACCTTTGGAATGGCTTCAGTTCAAACAGGCGTACGACGAGTCGACGGAAGTATGTAACTTCAGCGATAAGGAAAACCTGTGGCGATTACGAAAGTGCCTTAGGGGCGCCGCAAAAGAAGCAGTATCTGCTCTTCTTATAAGTGGGACCTCTCCCGCCAAGATAATAGCTTCCTTGGAGCTACGATTCGGTAACCCAGAATATTTATTATCAAGAATAATACAAGATGTTAAAAGGTTACCGCCCATGTCGAACGAATATCAGAAGGATATCGTTAGATTTTCATGCAAAATACCAAACTTTGTAGAAGCAGTACGAGCAGTCGGACGTGAAGAATATTTATATGGAATGAGTATTGTATCCAGTATACTGAGTAAGCTGCCGTCTGTACTACTAGCGAAATGGACCGATTATAGTTACCAATTGATCACTCAAAACAAGAATTCACGCCTCATGTTATTATCAACCTTTTTGAGTGAAGAAGCCATAAAGGTATCCACAACAGCCAACATATACTGGGGACATAATAACACTGAAGACCGAAGACCGAAGCCTCACTCTTACAATCAGACAGTGTTAGTACAGTCAGAGCGCAGCAGTACTAATGAGTGTAATTATTGCAAACATTCCGCTCATAAACTAACCGATTGTAAGAAGTTCAAACGAGCGTTACGAAAAGTAAGATGGCAATACGTGAAACGAAATGGAATATGTTTTAAGTGTCTCAACGCCCGCCACGACCGAGACACCTGCCCGGCACCCGTCTGCGACAAAGACGGTTGCAATCAAGCTCATCATAAACTTTTGCATTATACTGTACCTGCAAGTCGCGAGTGTAATAGTGCGATAGTACGCGAGCCTAGTCTCGATAGTGCAAACAATGACCAAAGTGGTAGTGAAACGGTAACGCACATACACGCGAGTGAGTACAAAGTGTTACTAAAGGTCGTTCCTGTGCGCATACACGGACCAAACGGAGTGTTTACCGCGTCCGCCCTACTAGACGATGGGTCAACGGTATCACTGATAAGCGGTGACTTGACTGCGCGCGCAGGTTTGCGCGGCCGCCCGCAGTCAATGCGAGTGAGCGGCGCGTGGACCGGGAACGAACTGGTATGCAACACTACGGTGATGAATGTGACTTTATCAGGTATGGACAGTAATTTAACTAATATTAGAATGCGCAGTGTTGATGAACTTAATTTACCACCTCACAAATGTTCAGCTATTGATTGCAATAAGTTTAGTCATTTGTTAGATATTAAGGATAAGTTTTGTTTGTCTGATTCTAAGCCGGAACTGTTAATAGGGCAGGATAATTATCATTTGTTATTACCTTTACATGTTAAGTTAGGAAAAACTAATGAGCCGTCTGCTACGCTAACTCCCTTAGGCTGGTGCATTCACGGCATTGTGCCCGTGCCCGTGCTACAGGGGGCGAAACACACTGCTTGCCTTTCAACAGTCTGCTTAGCACACTCTAAGACAGATATAACAAACGGGGACGATACTAACCTGCTGCATGATATCCACGAGGAAGTAAAACGTTCATTTGCACTAGATTCTTTAGGCATTTCAGGAAAACCCAGACAGAACGCAAACGATGCACGCGCCGTAACCCAGCTTCAACAAACAGCTGAGCTCATCGATGGTTGCTGGTATGTAGGGCTGCCATGGAAAGATACGCAGTGTAAAATGGAAAACAGTTATCCGGGCGCTCTAAAACGGTTCTTAAGTATTGAAAAGAAAATGTGTAAAGACCAAGGTTTCGCTGAAAGATATGCAGAGCGCATAAATCATTTAATAAAAAACGATTATGCTCGAGAGTTGAAAGATACTAAATTAGTGGATAAAACCTGGTACTTACCACATTTCGGTGTTGACAACCCTAACAAGAAAAAGTTGCGTCTCGTGTTTGATGGAGCTGCTAAAGTTGGTGGATTTTGTCTGAATGATTATTTGTTAACAGGGCCTGACCTCTTATCATCGCTTTATGGCATTATGCTGCGTTTCAGGCTTAATAGCATCGCGGTCACTGGTGATATTAAGGATATGTTCCTGAGGGTAAAAACCCGCGATGAAGATCAGCATGCATTTCGTTTCTTATGGAGAGACAACCCTAACGAGCCCATCAAAACTTATGTAATGACTTCACTTTTATTTGGTGCCAATTGTTCTCCCTTCATAGCTCAGTTTGTAAAAAACATTAATGCAGCACGGTACGAGTCATCACTCCCGGCCGCTGTGGATGCTATAAGAAATTCGCATTATATGGATGATTACATTCAAAGCTTTCCGGACGAAGCGACTGCGATTGATATGGTTAAAGACATATCTTACATACACGCTCAAGGTAATTTCGAAATAAGAAATTGGACAAGTAATAGTCTAGCGGTGTTAGATAGCATGCCAAAAGATAGCTTAGGTACAGCAGCAATAGGGTTCAAATTCGCTGGTGAAAATGAAGGCGAACGCACGCTAGGCTTAATATGGTATCCTAGTACAGATGAGTTAGGTTTCGATGTCTCTTTTAAACGGATTCCTGATGGTAAAATTATGTTACAAGATATTTGGCGTTTAAATCTGGGGTGGGATGAACATATTATTTCCGATAACATCTATAAGAAATGGTGTACTTGGCTTGATTTACTTAGAACAGTAAACAAGGTGCGTTTGGCTAGGTATTATTACAACGCAGCCGGTAGAAAAGGGCAGGAATGCGGCCAGGACGATGACCCCGCCGTCACTACTAACTCCGCTAAGGTCATAACCCCCGTAGCTATCAAAAAATCCGCGACTACGACACGCGCTACGACAGACCGCTACGAACATGCTACGACAATTCCTGTTACTACGACGACGGGTGCTTGTTACGAATACGATATGGTTCAATTGCATGTTTTCTGCGACGCTTCTGCCAAAGCAATGTGTGCCGTAGCTTATTGACGTTGGGTCGATAATGGCGGAATAAGGGTAGCACTTATTGGGAGTAAATGCCGTGTGATGCCTGTAAAGCCCTTGACGATGCCGCGAGCCGAGTTACAGGCTGCATTATTGGCCGCTAAGCTTATAGATTCAATCACAAAAGAACATAAGTTATCAGTCGATCGTCGCTTTCTATGGACAGACTCAACTACTGTGCTACATTGGCTTAGAAACAATACCAAAACTTATAAAGTGTTTGAAGCTAATCGATTAGGCGAAATAGATGATTTGACGCGCTTACAAGAGTGGAGGTACGTCCCAACTAAAATGAATATTGCCGACTTAGGCACGCGAGAGACTTTCGATCAAAACTTATTTCATAGTAATTGGTTTTCAGGTCCTAATTTTTTGTATGCCGCTGAAGAACACTGGCCAATTGACATCATTCAACCTGTCATGAGCGAAGTTGAGTCGACGATTGTTGCAGTGACTACTCAGGAAGTTGTTCATACTGATATACCCGTACCTGACTCTAACCGTTTTTCTTCTTGGTTGAGGCTGCAGCGGGCTACAGCCGCTGTACTTAAAGCTGTAAATATCTTTAGGAAGCGCAGCGCGGCCGTGGACTGCAGTATGATGGAACAGGCAGAGCGTATGATAATCAGAGATGCTCAGGCAGCGTCCTTTGCCAACGAAATTGCTTTGATAAAAAAAGGTAAACCATTACTTCGCACAAGTAAATTACTTGCTTTGTCTCCGTTTCTTGACGATTATGGACTTCTCCGTGTTGGCGGTCGGGCAGATGCAGCGATAGACGTAGACCTGGAAACAAAAAGACCTGTAATATTAGATGGGCGTCATCCGGTAGCACAACTTATTCTTCATAGTTACCACGTTAAGGCTGCCCACGGAAACCAAGAAACGGTGGTTAACGAAATAAAACAGAAGTACTGGATTCTACGTTTGAGACCTACCGTGAAATTTGTTGCATCGAAGTGTTTATTGTGTAGAATACGTAAGTCTATGCCTTGCGTGCCCAGAATAGGAGACTTACCCTCAGCTCGTGTATCCCATCATGAGAAACCCTTCTCACATTGTGGCCTCGACCTATTTGGACCTGTTGAGGTAGCAATGGGGAGGCGTAGAGAGAAAAGGTACGGTGTTCTCTTCACGTGTATGACTGTTCGCGCCGTTCATATAGAATTAGTCACTTCACTTTCCACAGATTCCCTTATCATGGCTATACGAAGGATGGCAGCTCGACGAGGTTGGCCGAAACATCTGTATTCTGACAACGGCACCAATATGAGGGGCGCTGACCGAGAGTTGCAGAAATCGGTAAGTGAATTAGACAGAGTGGCGCTCGCGAGTGAAGGTGTAAACAATAATATGGAATGGCACTTTATTCCACCCGCTAGTCCGCACTGGGGGGGGGGAGCTTGGGAAAGGCTTATTAGATCTGTAAAGACTTCGTTAAAAATCATATTGAATGAACGTGCTCCTAAGGAAGAGACTTTAGTTACTCTATTAGCTGAAGTGGAGAATATAGTGAATAGTCGGCCACTATCGTATGTTTCCGTTGAACCGGGTAGCGAAGAATCTTTAACCCCTAATCACTTCCTGCAAGGAACAACATCGTGTTTACCAGTAGTCGGCACCTTTAACGAAAAAGACCTACTCTTAAGAAAACAATGGCGTAAGGCACAGAGACTCGCTGATATGTTCTGGAAACGTTGGGTAAAAGAAGTTCTACCTGACTTGTTGCCGCGAAAGAGGTGGACACAGGAGCAGCCGCCCCTGCAGGTTGGTGATTGCGTTCTAATAGTAGATCCTAATTCTCCGCGGAATGTTAGGCCAAAGGGCGTGATTGAAGCCGTGTACCCTGGTAGCGATGAAAGAGTTAGACTGGTCGACATTAGAACAGCGGCAGGTGTGTTACGCCGGTCTGCCACACGTGTTGCACTTTTCCTTAGAAATGGTGAGTGCTGAACCAGCACTAGGGGGGAGAGTGTTAGCGACGGCAACGTATTATTTTTAATCTATGGTCTTATTTTGTAAATGTATGTAGTCTGTGTCATGTGTGTTTATAGTGTCTAGAATATTTGTAATTCTAGTTAGTCTGTGTCCATTTTGAATATGGAACAAAAGTACCGTGCCCGCGTAAAGCGCGGCGGTTGGCGCCAAAATCTTTGAAAATTAGAGTTTAGAAGTGCCCGTTGGCGCGCTTTAGTCCGCGATCAACCTCCGGCGACGATCCGCGTCGCTTTTTGTAAATAGTTTGTCTTTTCGGTTTTACTTCTGTGATTTATATCTATGTGTTTGTGTTTTCTGTGTGCTTTTCTCAATATACTTTTTCTTAAAACGTTCGTGTGTATAATTTCGTGCGTACCTCGGTGTAGTCAGTAACAACGTTAGTTTCAGTTTTGGGCACCGGAACAGAAAACGTTGTCGCACTGTAAAGCACTGTAACAAGGTAACAAGTGGGGCTACCGGCTAAGAAATCTGGATATGGGTATGGGCTTCAACTATCATTTGAATTCCTTATTCTGATAGATTTTTGCTGCTTTGTTCTGTTGAACGTTGCTAGCTAGTTATCGTTATACCCGACACGTCACAAAACAAGGAACTGATAGCGGCAATTTTTTTAATAAAATTGACAAAGTTCCCAAAACGTATGAAGTTCATATCCATAAAGTTACGCGGTAGCCCCCAAGGTCTAAAGCCCCCAGTACAGGATGGCCGTTCATGGTCGGCGACCATGTTGGGCCATCGTGTAGAGGGCCGGTTTGCGTGTGATTGCTGACTGTGAGCAATGATCGCCGGCGATCCGTCCCGTGTCGGTTTTTCGTGCACGATTCAAAGGGAGTTTGTCGCAGGCCACAAAGAGCGTTCACACGTTGGCCGATCATTCAGTTCATCTAAATATTTCTGCGTTGACTGACGTGTAGGATATTTTAGATTTATTGTTTTTTTTTCACAATCAGGCCATTTTGTGGAGCATATTACATTGTCAAAAATATCCTTGATGTTGTATATCTTTGATAAAATATATGTTTTATTCAAATGATAATAAAATACACTTAAATTCACAAGAAGCTGTGGAACATTTTATAAACACAATTCAGAAAGCTGCATGGACATCCAGTCCCGTCCAAATTGAAAAAAGTCAGAAAACTAACAGCTATCCCAAAGCAACGCTAGACTTGGTAAAAGAAAAACGTGAGGCTAGAAAACTTTGGCAGACCACAAAATATCAGGAACACAAAACAAAATTTAATAAACTTAGTAAGAAACTGAAAAAATCACTTGCAGAGCAGAAACAAATCGGCACAGAAAACTACCTCAGAAGCCTTGACGCCACTTCAGCCACTGATTATTCTCTTTGGAAAGCAACGACAAAATTAAAAAGGCCTATCGCCCACCAGTCACCAATTAAAAAACAAGATGGTACCTGGGCAAGAAATGACAAGGATAAAGCCGAGATGTTTGCGTATCATTTATCACAAGTATTCACTCCAAATGAGGACTGCGGATCCTCTCAATTAAATGAAGTTTCGAATGTACTTACCCAATCATATCAAATGGACTTACCTATTAAAAAGATCACTAAAATCCATCAAGAAACTCGATGTTCACAAAGCTCCGGGATATGACTTGATAACTGCTAAAATCTTAAAAGAGCTTCCAGACACAGGATATAAATATCTTACTCAATTATTCAATGCCTGTCTTTGGAGACATTTTATCCCACCACAATGGAAGGTTGCAGAAATTATTCTGATTCCCAAACCTGGCAAAGATGCTACGGATGTTAAATCTTACCGCCCAATCAGTCTCCTTCCGATAACGTCTAAACTACTAGAAATACTGTTTCTGAACCGTCTTGCACAGGTTATTGCAGAATCTAAATTAATCCCTGAACACCAATTTGGCTTCAGACCCTCCCACAGCACGATAGAGCAGGTGCACAGAATCGTGGAAAGAATTAACCATACGTTTGAAAACAAGATGTGGTGTTCTGCTGCCTTCTTGGATATCTCACAGGCTTTTGATCGAGTCTGGCACGATGGACTTCTATTTAAAATCCGCAAGAACTTACCATTGAATTATTATCTTTTTATAAAGTCTTACCTTCACGATAGACATTTCTACGTCAAACATGGAGACAGTGTCACAAAACTACATGAAATAAAGGCTGGGGTCCCTCAAGGAAGCGTGCTGGGTCCAATGCTCTATCTAATTTACACATCTGATCTACCGACTACAGAACACGTGCTGACAGGGACATATGCCGACGATACTGCGGTGATAGCGGTTGACAAAACTGCTACTGGAGCATCTGCCAAGCTACAAAAAAATCTCGATGAGCTATCTCGCTGGCTAAAAGATTGGAGAATAAAAGCCAACGAAACTAAATCAGTACATGTAACATTTAGTTTGCGGCGTGATACATGTCCCGAAGTTGAACTCAATCAAATCAAAATACCACAATCCGATGAAGCACGATACTTGGGCGTATACCTGGATCGTAGACTGACGTGGAGAAAACACATTCAAACAAAAAGAAAAGCTCTTGATCTACAACTCCGTAAGTTGCAATGGCTAATGGGTAGACAGTCTCAACTTAGTATGGATAACAAGCTTCTTCTTTATAAAAGCATCCTAAAGCCTATTTGGACCTACGGCATCCAGCTGTGGGGTACAGCATCCTCATCTAGTATAGAGATCCTGCAGCGGTTCCAGTCAAAAACCCTGCGAATGATTACTGGAGCGCCCTGGTATATAACTAACATGCATCTCCACAAAGACCTGAAAATTGAGTCAGTCAAAGAAGTTATAAAAACCTCCCTACTTAAATACTCGAAAAGACTTGACGGGCACCCAAACCTCCTGGCCAGGGAGTTAATGAGTTTAGAGCCTAACTCTACCTTCAAAAGGTTAAAAAGACGTGCTCCTCAAGACATGATTGCGTGAGGAACTAGCGCCAAGTTTGGACATATCACTGGATATTGTGCCATACACGCCCACTACTTAACACTTAAACATCCAGCTTAATGTCGGAGAGACAGCTCGCAGGAAGAAAGATTAGATAAAAAAAAAAAAAAAAAAAAAAAAATCACAAGATGTATAGGAGTATTCTGTTTTGTTATCTAAAATTAAGTAAATAAAAATAAAATTAATAAAACGTTATTAATACATTATTATTATTATACTGGGTTCAATCCCCGCCCAAGAAATATTGATATGATGTAAGTATTTGTTTGTTCTGTGTCTGGGTGTTATGATAAATATGTCTATTATTACTTTAATGCATAATTACATTTATCTAGACATATTATACAAGATCCATACTCTATTAATATAGAATAATTCTCGTAATAAATTAAAAGGGCTGTAAATGTAAATTGCATAAGCCGTCATTGCATACACATCCATCCTCACGGCCAGTCCAACGCAGAATGAAACCGGCGATCGTGTGAACACTGTCACTAAATGATCGCCGGTCATGGTCGCCGAGTACTTATAAATTCCTTGGTCGCCGACCATGGTCGGCCAACCTGGGGGGCTACCGCGTAATTTTATGGATATGAACTTCATACGTTTTTTGGGAACTTTAAGTCAATTTTATAAAGAAAATAGCCGCTATCAGTTCCTTGTTTTGTGACGTCGGGTATAACGATATCTAGCAAGCAACGTTCAACAGAACAAAGCAGCTAAAATCTATCAGAATAAGTAATTCAAATGACAGTTGAAGCCCATACCCATATCCAGATTTCTTAGCCGGTAGCCCCCCTGTACTGGGGCCATAATATGAGGTTTATAATCTGTCGATACTGAACGAAACGAAACGCTCATGTCAATGCCATTTTGACACTTGTCCATCCATCCATTGACATTGACAATTGACTTGAAAAAACCAAACGAGATGTAGCCAAAAATATTCCCCAAAATTAGATAAAACTGTGCATCCAATCCAATTCTAATGACTAAATATTATTTTCTTACACAGTGCGGAAGATTTTTATTGTGTACCTTTTATTTGAGTGTTTATCCGTAGCCAAAAAATGCAGCAATCACCATTTGAAAATATATTCAATATAATAGGTGGATTATCAGAGGGCAATGAAAAACCTATGAAACACGGTTTCTACAATGCATTTGCGTTATTTATTTTAACAATATGCTGTGCTGCAGTTTACGTTCTATTTCTCATACTAGAACCATTCTTTAAGCCATTGTTTTGGGCGTTACTAGTAGGTTCGATTCTCCACCCATTTAAGTACAAACTATCCAAAAAGATTAAGACATGGTTTGAAGATCTGAACAAGTCGCACACTTCAGTGATAGTTGGATTGATAACAATTCCTGTGAATGTTGTTAACTCAGTATCTGATACTGTGGGTGAGCACTTCAGAGAGCATTATAAGGTAAGTGTCTCAACTCGAAGTGAAATAATTTGTCCCATTCCGTAATATATCTGTCCCAATTTGTCGACATTCGTCCGAAAGTGGGCGAAAAGACATAAGCGTTTTAAATGGTCCATGCCAAAGCAAACCTTCATTTTAGCAGGCTATATTATATAGTGAACCGTAATACCTAGCCAGGATTATTAAAACATTTAGTCCCTCTTTTATGGAACCCGCATTGTCGCCATATAAAAAGGGACTAAATGTTCAAAAAATATAAAGAAATGATTGGTCCATGCCAAAATTAACCTACATCTTGGCGAGGACTTTTAAACCAGGTCACATAGAGAAAATCTGCTTATTGGAAACGATTCATGTACATTCGTCCCAATTTGTCCCAAAGCCACAGAATTCATCCCCCTTAGTTCAGTTTCTTTATACATAAGTACAGTCGCATACAAAAGCGTACAGTAAAAATTAATTATAAACTATTTTGTTCTGTAATGCGCAGTGTTCCGATTGTAAAACATTAAGCATCCAATCTTGGGGCTCTTTGCGAAAGCTACAGCGTTTTGCACAAACTTTTCATACATAGAGGAATGCACGAAAAGTCTCTGTAAACATTAAGTTTTACAATCAGAACACTGCGCATTACTTAACGGAATAAAGTTTTAAGGAGGGCTTGTAAAGGCTTTTCACATGAACAATGACACAACACAATTTACTAACAGTGTTGTCAGAACGTACCAAAAAGTTATTAACCAAAAAATTTTAGTTTTTGTAAATAATGTAATGTACAGTTAAAGTCAATGATACTACTAATGATTTTAGTTCATACAAAAAAATCTTTTTTTGTGATCCAGCCTATTAGCCATTTACAGTTAAGATATTATAAAGATATATATCTATAAAAATATTTCATTGTATGTCAGTACCTTGAAGGACACAACAGGATGCTGCAGCTACCCTTATGTAAATTTATTATGAACTAGTGGCTCCCTGCAGTATTAAAAGCATGGATTCCGTTCTCGTGGGAATAGCGACATAAAATATAGCCTCTGTTACTCGGGATGAATGCTGCTTTCTATTTGTGAAAGTTTTTTTTTAATCAGTCTAGTACTTTTTCGCTTATCCTTTATATGATTGAATATTAAACAATCAAATCTTTCTTCTTTATAATATTAGTAAAGATTTGTTATTGTTGTCCTTTCCAGACTGTGATAGGGCTGCTGTCAACTATTTATGTACTCCCGTGGCTATACAATTCTGTACCAAGGAGTTTTGTTTGCATATTCTGGCAAATAACCAACTTTATCGGATTCTCTACAACTCTGCTCATCAATCTATGCACATCTTATATTGTAAGTTTAATTTATTTATGTTATTTTCTTTGAATTAAATATATTTAATTATTATTGGCTTAAAATGTGTTTCATGTTTAATTTTACTTTTAATTAGGAATAATTGGTTAAATGTTAATGTCATAAGTCTCTGTCATGTGTATACTAATTGTATGGAACCTGGCGTCGCGACACAACACATAAGTGTATTTCCGACTTTATTCTAAGAGTGTTGAGTGAATTTATTGAGTGTCGCTTTTTAACTGATTATTTACATTGCAGACTTTGACAATAGCTGTGGCATACTTCATAAGTGTCTATATTCTATGGACACCACAAAGGGCAGGACTCTTCAGGTTCACATCCCAGCTCCTCTGGCTAGTCATCACGTGCTTCCTGGCTAGCCTCACGGGTTCTATTCAAGTGTACACATTCGTATTTCTTCAAACCATCTGTGTGGTCGGCTTTGCACTTGAAATCCTGGATGTTCACAGGAAGATGTTAGCAAAAGGTCAGTATTTGTGCCCAAATGAAATATCTTAGCAGATATTTGACAATCTATAAAGATGGAATAATTGCTAATTCAAATTATTTTTGCATTTAATTGCGATTTAACTTTACGATTAAATATTAGGAAAAATCGATCTCCCAAGTAGCTTCTCTGTTGCGAGATAAAATGGCATTGTAAATGCAAAAAAGTAAAAATAATCTATTTAAAAGTGTGGGTATGGCCCTTTTTAATTATTTTGTGACTTTTGCGTTGGATACAACTACACAATACCTACCTACCTATTTTTAAACATGATTAAAAAGATCCATCATCCAATAATATTTTATTATTTTCAGACCCAGAGGCATCAATGGTAGTCGCCATCCATAACGTCCTGACCAATGGTCACAATCACGATACACCATCAGTTGAAGAGAAGCCATTGGAAGAACCTGAACCGACTCCAGAGCAAGAGTCGACACCAGAGAAGGACTCACCTTCGCCTACCACCCCTGACACTATCGCAAAAAGAGGGAGTTGGACGGGAAATGAACCCATTCAAAGTTCACCAAGGCACGCGAAAATGTTGTATAAAACTAGGACACTGTCAGCCTTACCACTTTCGAACACGAAAACGAAAACTGCGTTTGAAAATCGACTTATCGCTTCATTCAAACAGAGGTCCTTAGACGAGAATTATATGAGAAATAACTTCGATAATGATGAAGAAACGGCTTTATATTTCAAGCTACTGTTCTTTGCATGCTTTTGTATGCTAGTATGGAAACATATTTGGCTACTACCAGTGATGCTGTTCTTTTTAGCAATTCATGTGGTGAAGAAATTACTAGACTATTTTGGTGTATGGTTATTCTTTGAAAACCACTATAATAATGTAATGAACAAAATCAAAAAATGGTGGGGAGACAGGTAAGGAATTTTCAGAGTATTATAGGTATATATTCTGTCCAGAAATATTGGCAATAAGAAATATTAGTATGGAAATTCCCAAAATAATTAGGGTAAACGTAATAATGCCCTATTATTGTTGGTACTTGTTCTATTATTGGTACCCTTAGCTAAAAAAAACAAAGGCAAAATGGATTACTCAAGTTTGATATGCATTTAGTTTAGTGTAAATTGTAAAACAGATGGGTAAAAATTGCCAATTAATTTTACCATTCGAGCTATGAACTCCAGGGTGCCGGCAATATAGCAGTTTACCCTATTTACTTATCACAATAGCTTATATGTATGTATTACTATCGTTACAGGGCGTCCGCACTGGTCCCTGCGCACATTCGCGGAGTCGGCAAGATGGCCTCCATATGTAACAGCAGATTCAGTGATATTGCGTATGACTCCGTCGACACTGTATCCAGCTGTATCGTCATTCTGGGCCTCATTATGTTCCTTACTGTCGCCATTATATTTATTTGTATACAGGTACGTAATAACAGAACTGACGAATGTAAGAAACAATGACGTAAATACTTTTTTAACTGACAGTCATTTTTCGACTTTTAAATTACAGATCGACAATCTTTACTGTTCCGACGACAGAGGTGCTATGTTTTTTTTCTTCTGAGACCTTCAGCCGTCAGCAGCGCTATGCTATGGTTGGACAACGACTTGACAGCAAGATGACATTAAAAAACACGTTGATTCCCGTTTTTGGCCACCGGAACAGAAAACGTTGTCGCACTGTAATTGCTTTTTTGTTATACTATTCATTCAATATATCAGTATTAGCGGAAACGTCTGTTTCTCTTTTTGTCATGCTACGAATTTCTTTTTTATTACTTGAAGTGGTATTATGTAAAGAATAATTTGTATAAGCCACCATAAACTTGACCATGTAATTTTACGTAAATTACTGTTCCCAGATATACTCAGAAGCCATAGTAGTGGTCCAGCTGAGTGGAAGTCTTCTAAACAGTACTTTCGTTCAGAACAGTGAGTTGCACGCCTATTTGCCCGAAGGATGGGAAGAAAAACTAGATTCACTTATCGATAATGCGTACACGTATGGAAGGGAGGGCATTTCTACAGGGGTAAGTAGTACGTAGATACGATTGTTATTGACAATATAACCTTGGCGCATTCAATGTTTAGCTGTTAACCTTTAGGGCCAAAATACACGATGCGTTGCGGCGCCCCAGCGCTCCGGCACTAACGGCCCGGCCACGATCATATCGTGGCGGCCGCTGCGGCGAGAGATTTGCGCATCAGTCGGTGCGTCACACTTATTTATTTGTAGACGTCTGTCGCGAACGCGCAATGAATGCGCAAACCGCTCGCCGCTGCGGCATGGTCGTACCCGAGCCTTTAGGAAATGGATAACGGCATCAAAACTAAACCTGAGGGCCTACTCTGAAACGCAAAATCCGAAACTTCGGTACTTATATCCGTCTCTCTCACTCTATAGTCGGGACAGAATCGAGTGAAAGGGGCGGGGCTACCGAGGTATCGGATTTTGCCATTAAGCTGCTCCTGGACCCCTATGGTCAATCTGTAATAATGTGTACGCGTAGACACGCACGCACGTGCATGTTCGGTCGCATTATATTATATGGAAATATATGAGACAAATAGTCTAACGCTAACTTGCTGCCAAATAATTTCCCATGTAAGTCAACGTAATACAACACAATGAAACCTTATACAAATGTATGATGAAGCTGGTGTGTTTCAGCCTAAAGCCTAATCTTAATTCCAAATTATGGAGGAGTGTCAAGCGCGGGCCACACCACCAGCTAGCGAGCAAGCCGGGCGAGCATGGTTTTACCACTTTACATACTTCGGTTCACATTGCAAATAGTTAAGCTACGTCACTAATGCAAACAATGCATGCGAACGCAATATCCAACGCGGCCAAAAAAGGTTCTTGTTCATCTCGTTAGTCTAGCTTAGCTCTGTAGTTTGCAGTGTGAACCAAAGTATGAAAAGAAGTGAAACCAAGCTCGCTAGCTGGCGATGTGGCCTGCGCTTGAAGCGGCGTTTACTTTCAATGCTCTTAAAGAACCCTAACTGGCTAAAAATCAATTTAATGTTTTATAACATTTGTGATATGATGATTGTGATATGATGTGGTTGTTAATTAGACAAAAATTACGTCAGTAAATATTTTGTTTCGATTTACTATAGTTTTTTTTATTAAAATTCTAATCGAGATACGGTTGACTGAATGTAATATAAAACATATTTTTTACTACTTACCATGCTTACATTGGATACACTTTCAGATAAAAAGTTATGTAAGTAATAAAATAAACTCAAGTAGATTGCATTGCAATAGGTACTCGAACGTATGAACAGTGGTTTGGCACAGTGTTGGCACAAATCCCTAATCCTCTTTGATTTTCCACACTGTTACATAGAGCAGGCATAGTGCACTCCATACTTCATGACTGTAATGCAACATGTGCCATTATAATAATTAATCCTATGTAATGACGAAATATAGTCGTTTGTAAACTCTCACTTCCGTCTTTTCGGGACTTCCATGCTTTCTACATTTAGCGATCAAAATTAAATCATAATTAAGTACTATCTACTTTTACACACACCATGATCATGGCAATTATACAATTTAGAATTATTTTTATGTGTATCGTTTCTACCAGTCAAACCATTACTAATATAATTGGCACAAGTCCCTAATTCACATTGGTTTTCAACACTCTTACCTAGATCAGGCATAGTGCACTACATACTTCATGACTGTAATGCAACATGTGGCATTATAACAATTTATCCTATGTAATGACGAAATAAAGTCGTTAGTAAACTCTTACTTTCGTCTTTCCATGCTTTCTATATTTAACTATCAAAATAAAAACATTATAACTATTTACTTTTACACACACCATGATCATGATAGTTATGCAATTTAGAATTATTTTTATTTGTATCGTTTTTAACAGTAAAATCATTACCAATATAATGCGTGTAAGCATGGCAAAAATCATTAGATTGCAATAATACTACCATAAGAAAGTAAACTGTAACGTCTTGTCCACATCACCGTCATGACGTCGTCGACATGGAACGGTGCGGTGTCGCAGCGCGGTGCGTTGACGTGACGTGCAAAACGTTACTGTGTCAAGTGATATCAATAGTCTCGTTCATCTTTTTTCACATCAAATCGCTAAGACACGAAAATTAAGTATGTATTAGAAAAAGTCGACCCTTCTCACTACTAGCTTTAATGGGATAGCTGTGAGATGGGTCGATTTTTTCTAAGACTTAAAAAAACTGCATTGAGAATGTAAAAATAAAAAGTAAAAATAACTGAAATATCAACTAAAACGAATCGTAGCCACGCTTTTCCGACGACGACGTCCGACGCGTCGCTCTTCGCCAACGTAACCGTACCGTCGAAGTACCGCGCCGCAACACCACTTCACCGTTCCATGTAGACGACGACGTCATGTCGTGACGCGGTGATGTGGACAAACCGTTACGGGTACAGTGTGATGCAAACTTTAACACGATTTCGTTGGGAATCGAAGCTGCTCACTTCACAGCCGCTACATAAATAATCATGCCACTTACAAAACTTTTAAATCTGGCAATTCTTCCAGATTAAAAGCATACTCAAAGAAGGCGACCCTGAGAAAGTGAGTCGAGTGGAACAGCAGATCCTAGAGATATGGGACCGCGTTTATCAGAGCTGGGTATCAGGCCACTTCGCGTCCGGCTCGGGGCCTCAGGTCGACGGCACTGCCATTCAGGAGTCCTGGGATAGCTTCGTTCATGACGTTTCTAATACCCCTGGTGAGTATATCAAACAAAGGGTGACCCTGAGAAAGTGAGTCAAATGAACAGCAAATCCTAGAGATATGAGAACGCGTGTACCAGAGCTAGGTTTCTGGCCACTTCGCGTCCGGCTCGGGGCCTCAGGTCGACGGCACTGCCATTCCTGGGATAGCTTCGTTCATGACGTTTCTAATACCCCTGGTGAGTATATCTAACAAAGGGTGACCCTGAGAAAGTGAGTCAAATGACCAGCAAATCCTAGAGATATGAGAACGCGTGTACCAGAGCTAGGTTTCTGGCCACTTTGCGTCCGGCTCGGGGCCTCAGGTCGACGGCACTGCCATTTAGGAGTCCTGGGATAGCTTTGTTAATGACGTTTCTAATACCCCTGGTGAGTATATCTAACAAATGGTGACCCTGAGAAAGTGAGTCAAATGAACAGCAAATCCTAGAGATATGAGAACGCGTGTACCAGAGCTAGGTTTCTGGCCACTTTGCGTCCGGCTCGGGGCCTCAGGTCGACGGCACTGCCATTTAAGAGTCCTAGGATAGCTTTGTTAATGACGTTTCTAATACCCCTGGTGAGTATATCTAACAAAGGGTGACCCTGAGAAAGTGAGTCAAATGAACAGCAAATCCTAGAGATATGAGAACGCGTGTACCAGAGCTAGGTTTCTGGCCACTTTGCGTCCGGCTCGGGGCCTCAGGTCGACGGCACTGCCATTTAGGAGTCCTGGGATAGCTTTGTTAATGACGTTTCTAATACCCCTGGTGAGTATATCTAACAAAGGGTGACCCTGAGAAAGTGAGTCAAATGAACAGCAAATCCTAGAGATATGAGAACGCGTGTACCAGAGCTAGGTTTCTGGCCACTTTGCGTCCGGCTCGGGGCCTCAGGTCGACGGCACTGCCATTTAGGAGTCCTGGGATAGCTTTGTTAATGACGTTTCTAATACCCCTGGTGAGTATATCAAACAAAAGGTGACCTTGAGAAAGTGAGTCAAATGAACAGCAGATCCTAAAGATATGAGAACGCGTGTACCAGAGCTAGGTTTCTGGCCACTTTGCGTCCGGCTCTGGGCCTCAGGTCGACGGCACCGCCATTCATGACTTCTGAGATAGCTTCGTTAATGACGTTTCTAATACCCCTGGTGAGTATATCATACACAGCATAATGAAAAAGATAGGAAAAGCTTTTTAATAACGCCATATGAAAAGAACGCACGTAGGTAACAATAAAATTAAGTGTTAATTATTTTATTTACGTTGATTTATTTCCTTCAAGTATCGCAAGACAACTAGAAAACTCTTGACTTTACACCCAGTCTAACTGCAATCTTAGGCCCGTATTCTAGAACGACACTTAAGTGGCGATCTCTTCTCAAGTACAGTTAGAAAGGTATGCAAATACATGCAACGAATACATTCATCCCTTGCTAACTATACTTGAGAAGAGATCTGTTGTTCTAGAATCGGGCCTAAGTCCACAAAAACACCCGATCGAACTGCATTGGCAACCTAATTACAGCTTTACCTACTTTGTTTTCTTTGCTGTAAAACAGTACTAGTTATGGCAGTTACAATGTAGTTGCGATGCGTTCGCGTTAAGTGCATTTAAACTACATTACGACTGCAACTTGCAATGGAGCTGCAGTTGAAATACAGCTCGTGTAAGCAGCAATTATGAAACTTTTTTCTTAAGTTAATTAATCTGTTTCTTCGCAGCTATGTTTGATTACTCCGGCATCGTGGCGTGGGTCCAAGCGAATGTGGGCACTTTGAGCGCTATAGCGACGAGCGTGTGGGCGCCGCTAGCTAGCAACGTGTCGCTGCTAGCGGGCTCGGTGGGCGCGTTCACTTCGCTGCTGCTGTGCGGCGGTGGCGCCATCATCAATATGTTCATCAACTTGGTAAGTGGGTTGTTTGTAGCTTAAAGCGCTGTAGCGACGAGTATGTGGGCGCCGCTAGCGAGCAACGTATCGCTGCTAGCAGGCTCGGTGGACGCGTTCACTTCGCTGTTGCTTTTAGACGGTGGCGCCATCATCAATATGTTCATCAACTTGGTAAGTGGGTTGTTTTTAGGTTAAAACTATGTATATTAAGCGCTATAGCGACTAGCGTGTGTTCACCGCTAGCGAGCAACGTGTCGCTGCTAGCGGGCTCGGTGGGCGCGTTCACTTCGCTACTGCTGTGTGGCGGTGGCGCTATCATCAATATGTTCATCAACTTGGTAAGTGGGTTGTTTTTAGGTTAAAACTATGTATATTAAGCGCTATAGCGACTAGCGTGTGGGCGCTGCTAGCGAGCAACGTGTCGCTGCTAGCGGGCTCGGTGGGCGACGCGCGCGGGAGCGAGACCGATTTTGCAGATTACGCAAAAAAAACACAAAATCACTTCGTATTAAAAAACTATAGCGATTTAAAAAAATGCTTCTATACGATCCTAAGTATTATTGGTGTCCACTAATTAAACCAATTTTCAATAGTATATGTAACCCCATTTAAGAATAATCTTGATATTTCGTATTTTTAGAGGTATTTACGAAAAGAAAAAGTGTCGAGGCAAAATCATTAAATCGTGTTTCTGAAACTATACGATTCTAGATAAAGGTATGAATAAATATATATCTTATTATCAGATTTATAACAACTATAATCGTCCAATAGTTTTATATCAAAAAGTCCATACTTTTTCCGAGTAGCGCCTTAAATGACGGGAAATAACAACAGTTGCCTAGTAACAGATCCATAGTAGACCTTTCTCTTAATGAAGATTAATTAGTGAAAACGGGTGCTAAATATAATGGGTTTGGGAAAGGCATTTTTATTTATTTATTTTTTAAATATTACATTCTAACCTAAAATAAGTCATTGAAAGGAGAATTTGCAGCTTCCATATAAAATTAACCTACGTCGCACAGCTTAGAAAAATATCTCAAAAACTAGATAAAAGTAGTTAGTAACAAACTGCCCAACTCCGATTGTCATCCTTACTGGCTAACATACTTAGAAATTGCTCCAAAGATTCTGGATCCGCCTGAATAGGCGCAGAATACTACTCTAAAATATTTTACTTTCAATGATGTAAAAGGTACCTAATTAAAGACCATAAAAGAGTGGAATAGAGATGTCATGAAGTTTAAGAAAATGGACATCTGCGACATTTTAAGTTGATTTGCTTTCTTATCCAAGGAAGGTGTAGGTAAAACAATTAAATAAAAAAAACTTATTTAATCCCATTCTATGTCTATCAAAAGTTCAAAACATTGCCTAAAAAGTGCGCTGGGTGGCTAAAAACATCTTCATAAATCTTCAGCTCAACGATTATATACCTAATATATAAGTCCGGTCTACCTACTACCAATGAACTTGTCAAAGCGCCGTACAGCCGGCCAAGAAAGTGGTCTACCAGTTTTGACAATAGTTCCCGTGTCAACAAAATATCGCTAAAGGCGAATCTTTAAAATTGTTTGTTAACTGAGAAAACGGACATGAAATCATAGAGCAAGCACACAATGTTATTTTCGCCTTTGTGACCTATGCATTAGATCATAATTTGCAACAACAAACAACCCTCACAGTTTTTCATAAACTTCAGAACTAAGGAGGTTTTTTAAAGTAGAAAACTCTTTCACTGGAAAAGAACATATATCACTGACAAATTAATGTCACAGGTATTTTCCTAAACTCCCTAAACTAAAGTAAAATTTATTAATTATTTTACTACAATGCCTCGAAATTTATCCATAGCCGAGAGAGCTCAAATAATCGCACTTCACAATGATGGATTCAATATTAGTGAGATTTCTAGAGAATTAAATGTGTCTTATGGTTCAGAGATGATGGAACCGCAACTAAAGAACAGCCGAAGCACTGCAAGGGCAATGCAATGAGGTATGGGAGGAGTCTGACATCTGCTCGAGGCTGGTGGTGAGCCCATAAGGAACCGACTCCGAGAAGTCATAGAGGCAGATGGCGGCTACACAAGATTTAAACATTTTTTTTTTAAGTGACTTATTCCATGTGAGAAATAATATTTTTAACAACCAAATAATTAGCATTTTCACTACCGCTTCTTGTTACAACCCTTGTCCCGTACTTTTCTAATCGAGCAAAGTGGATATCATTGGAGGAGGCCTACGTTTAGCAGTGGACATCCATTTATGCAAGGTGTTAAACCAGGCGACAAAAAATTACTAGGTTGAGCGACTAAAAATACTAAGAGAGCAGCGGAAAAATAGGTTTAGGTTAGGTTAGATTGGCGACTAAGTCGCTCACCTAGTAATTTTGGTAGCCTAAAATGTTTTTTAGTCGATCGGTTAATTACTATCCTTACAAAAATTCCCCCAAATACTGAAATTGGAAATTCATTATCGATAACTGAACAACTTTCCCAAGGAACATTAGGGCGGTTTCAGATTAGCGTTTTATACGAGTAGGTTAAAATTGGGGTACCTGGATCAAGAGATATCCAGGTACCCCAATTTTCACCATTCATTTATTCATTGATTCATCTTTTCAAATATTCAAGTTTTAAAGTAATCACCAATTAAGTAATAGCTTCATGATTATTAGAAAATAAACTTTTCTACAATTTTTATGTACTGAATACTACATTCATTTATTAATATATCTGATACGAATACAGTACTTGAATACATACTTTACTTGTGTATATTTTTGATTATAGGGTTTAGAGCTCAATAAATAAAAAACAATGTATATGTAAGATACATAGGTACTTTATTTGTTCACATAAAAATATAAACTAAACTAGTTTTCTATGCATTTTACTTAGTAAATCTTTAGCACACTTATACACTTCGTCAGAAAATATATAGTCAACTACATGCTGTGCGCAAACAGTAGCTTTACAATTACATTCCATCTCACTTTTCTTTAATTCATCCGCGTCATATATCTGCAGCTTTATTATTTTAGATTGTGGACCCCTGCTTGGCTTTTTAATATACGAATATAAAATACTGTCTGCACATCGTTTTCTAGATTTATTATCGTGGGTGTTGCGGGCGGTACCATTAGGTTGTTCGTCTATTTCATACGACTGTTCTCGCTCGAGGTAGTGCAGTACATTTTGTCGTAATAACTGATCAGCTGGAATTGGAGAGTAATCGTCATATGTTATATCACGGGATTCCTGAAAAAAAAATAATCCTTGATTAAGGTCGAAAGGAAAAAAAACTGATGTGTTAGGTATAATCTATCTAGATTTACATAACAATCATTAATTAGGTAAGTACCTGCCAAATGAGCAATGAAATGCTTGAAAAGTCGAATAAATAAATATAACAAACAAACAATAAAATTAATGTTACAAAGTAATTGGGAACTTACTCCCATTTTATAATGTCGATAGAAAATCAGACGGAACCGTATACACACAATAAAGAGCACTAAAATTGTGATTTACATTGGTTTTTAACGCGATTTTATATAATAATCCGATTGATTGTTTATTGTTATTAAGGTGCAAAATAGAGCAATAAACAACAAATCTAAAAAAAAGGGATTTCTTCTGACAATGCAGTTTTGCCTGTGTGTGCCATAGCTTTACATGAATCCTAAAGTCCTTGTCACAGAGGTAGCTATAATATTCAATAATATGTTCCGCTATATTAAACGATGACAATATGGTGAACTTTCCACACATACACTAGAAATATATTGGAATTTATACTTGAGTACCTATAGGTTGGTCACGTTGCAAAATAATCCTTCTTTTAGCGCAGTCGGATAAAGATATTAAGTTATGATAAGTACTATGTTAATGGTTGATTTATATATTTTATAGCAAACCATGCCGCTGTATGATAGGCTTTATAGTTGAAATGGTGACGCTCTGCTGGAACGATGCAACTACGTAGGTACATGAAACATAGGTTTAAGGGTTACTAAGCCTGCTAATATTAACTCATAATCGTGTCTCAATCGTGTTTCAATTGTAGTTCAATTGTAGTGTTTTTTTTAAACACTAGTTACAAGAATTATGACAATATGATGTGATGTAAATTTAGTGTGTGGTGTGACCATCAGTAGTATGGTGAAAAAAGTACACATTTCTTGTAACTAGTGTGTAAAAAAGCAATACAATTGAACTACAATTGAAAGACGATTGGGACACGATTATGACTTAACGTTAGCAGAATTGGCCCCCCTGCTTAAGAGGCTTTGATATAAGATAAACACATCTCCAATCTGGACAATTTCTCGACTATGCACTATTTGTATGTGTGCAAAAGTTTACAATGCATTTTATGCATACCGACTTTTACAAATATGGAAAATCATCCACGTGACCTATGTGTATTTAAGCCGGGATGACAGCCGAAAATGTTACACAGTACAAGCAGCAACAGTTGTCTCGCCAACACGCAAGCAAATAAGAAGGGAACCGGAAAAAAAATGTAAGTGTTTTCAACCATTTATCTAATTCATCTATTCAACTGTTTCGTGTATTCACTTTTATAAGGCATTCGCTTAATTAACTTATTATCTATTTACAGGTCACGACAGAACACTCTTTCAGAGTCCTCCGAAGAAGAAGGAGTGAACATGGTGCAACCTCCCATAGTGAGTTCGCATCGTGGTGATAACGGAGGAGCTAGCAAGACCGGCAACGGTGCAACAAGTTCAAAAAAGCAGCACTCTGTACAGCACCAGCTCACCTCTAAAAAGCGGAAACACCAAACCATCGCTCCTGCCACGCCATCCAAATATTCAAGCTACGAACTATTCGGCACGGATAGCGAAGATGATGATGACAACGGCGGAGCAATCAAAACAAAATCTTCAAAACACGGTAATAACATGTTTTCATACTTCACTATAAAATATCATAAAGCTTATAGTCGACAGATACGTAAATATAAGCTTGGAAATTATTACTTTGACTTGAAAGTGTATGACACAAACAAATCAAATGCGTTGAATAAGCGACCACAACCACAAATAGCAATAAAAAATAGAACAAACTGCGATACAGAGGCATGGTATCATCTTAAGAAATTTATTGAAGCATCGAGACGACAAACTAAGCAGTGCACGATGTTCACTATGTTCAACGAAGATGATCTTCTAATGATATAAATTTATTGTTTTTCAAGATCGAGACCCGAGGCGTGAGAAAACAGCGAATCACTCATCGCCATCCTCATCAAAGAAATTGAAGAGTGTTGCGGTCCCCGAATCTTCTAGAAAGTATGCTGCTGCAAGTGACTTATTCGGAACTGACAGCGACGACGAACTCATCGACGTCCCTAAATCGGGTAAAAAGCCTCCGACAATTTGTTCCTATTTTACCAAGCGGATGCCTCAAGGTGTTGCCAGGCAAACGGATGCGGATAAAGAAGGTTCACATTTTATTGAGCTAAAGGTTTATAAAATCAATGAAATAAAGCATGTTCAGCCTATGAATAGATGGCGGCATGCAGTAATTACAATTAAAAACAAAACTAATACTGACTCGGAGGCCTGGGCACACCTCACTCAGTTTATAAAGGCCACACGTCATGAGTTTAAGCATTGTCGACCGGATATGCTAAGCGGATATAATTATCAATGAATTAATATTATACTTATTCATAATTATAATCATAATTATATTTTTAGAAGAATTGCATTTTTAATCTTTTCTAATTACTTATTCATAAATTATAATCATGTATTTTTAGGAATGTTGCATTTACATATATTTACACTAAGTATAACCATTTATATTTCCTAAGAATTTACTTTCATTACTTTTAGTTAAAATAAAATGTTTGGTTACTATATAACTACATTATTTTTCATTCCTTTCACAGTTTTCCCCACTCCAGTCACATCATCTACAAATGAAGGCTATAATGTAATCGATGAAAGTTATAATGTAATCGATGAAAGTAATAAAGTAATCGATGAAAGTAATCAAGTACCTAATCGATGAAAGTTATAATGTAATCGATGAAAGTAATAAAGTAATCGATGAAAGTAAACAAGTAATCGATGAAAGTAATGATGTAATCGATGAAAGTAATAAAGTAATCGATGAAAGTAATAAAGTAATCGATGAAAGTAAACAAGTAATCGATGAAAGTAATGATGTAATCGATGAAAGTAATAATGTAATCGATGAAAGTAATAAAGTATTCGATGAAAGTAATAATGTAATCGATGAAAGTAATAAAGTAATCGATGAAAGTAATAAAGTAATCGATGAAAGTAATCAAGTAATCGATGAAAGTTATAATGTAATCGATGAAAGTAATAAAGTAATCGATGAAAGTAAACAAGTAATCGATGAAAGTAATGATGTAATCGATGAAAGTAATCAAGTAATCGATGAAAGTTATAATGTAATCGATGAAAGTAATAAAGTAATCGATGAAAGTAAACAAGTAATCGATGAAAGTAATGATGTAATCGATGAAAGTAATAATGTAATCGATGAAAGTAATAAAGTAATCGATGAAAGTAATCAAGTAATCGATAAAAGTAATGATGTAATCGATGAAAGTAATAATGTAATCGATGAAAGTAATAAAGTAATCAATGAAAGTATTCAAGTAATATATGAAAGTAATAAAGTCATGGAATGTGAAAAATGTCGAATTGTAATATATTTTTCATTCCTTTCACAGTTTTCCCCACTCCAGTCACATCATCTACAAATGAAGGTTATAATGTAATCGATGAAAGTTATAATGTAATCGATGAAAGTTATAATGTAATCGATGAAAGTAATAAAGTAATCGATGAAAGTAATCAAGTAATCGATGAAAGTTATAATGTAATCGATGAAAGTAATAAAGTAATCGATGAAAGTAATCAAGTAATCGATGAAAGTAATGATGTAATCGATGAAAGTAATAATGTAATCGATGAAAGTAATCAAGTATTCGATGAAAGTAATAATGTAATCGATGAAAGTAATAAAGTAATCGATGAAAGTAATCAAGTAATCGATGAAAGTAATGATGTAATCGATGAAAGTAATAATGTAAACGATGAAAGTTATAAAGTAATCAATGAAAGTAATAAAGTAATCGATGAAAGTAATCAAGTAATCGATGAAAGTAATGATGTAATCGATGAAAGTAATAATGTAATCGATGAAAGTAATAAAGTAATCGATGAAAGTAATCAAGTAATCGATGAAAGTTATAATGTAATCGATGAAAGTAATAAAGTAATCGATGAAAGTAATCAAGTAATCGATGAAAGTAATGATGTAATCGATGAAAGTAATAATGTAATCGATGAAAGTAATCAAGTATTCGATGAAAGTAATAATGTAATCGATGAAAGTAATAAAGTAATCGATGAAAGTAATCAAGTAATCGATGAAAGTAATGATGTAATCGATGAAAGTAATAATGTAAACGATGAAAGTTATAAAGTAATCAATGAAAGTAATAAAGTAATCGATGAAAGTAATCAAGTAATCGATGAAAGTAATGATGTAATCGATGAAAGTAATAATGTAATCGATGAAAGTAATAAAGTAATCAATGAAAGTAATCAAGTAATATATGAAAGTAATAAAGTCATGGAATGTGAAAAATGTCGAATTGTAATATATTTTTCATTCCTTTCACAGTTTTCCCCACTCCAGTCACATCATCTACAAATGAAGGCTATAATGTAATCGATGAAAGTTATAATGTAATCGATGAAAGTAATAAAGTAATCGATGAAAGTAATCAAGTAATCGATGAAAGTAATAAAGTCATGGAATGTGAAAAATGTCGAATTGTAATATTAAAAAGTGAATACAGACATCATTTGAAAACAAATTTACATAAATCAAATTGTTTAATAAAGACTGATTTTGACAATATTGACATTGTTGCTACTGCATTTAAAAAGCGAATAATTACTTATCGTTTAAACCCTTCTCAGGAAATCGAGTATTTCTTGCCGGAAACATTTATAAGTGATGGCAAAAAAAATCTTATACAATTAATTGGCATGTCGTTAAAGAAGCATAATTGCATTAAATTAAGCTTTGAACTATTTGTATACTTTACTTTACCAAAATCTAATGAACAGCAAGTTAAGTCTTTTAACACAAAATATATGATTGTTTATCAGTCTACTGATTTAAATGAAATAATATTGAATTTGACAGAAAACATAAAAACCAAATTATTAGAATTTGAACAATGTGAATCTGGTTGGAGTATCCTGAGAATTAGTCATTTAGATATAAATATAAATAAATATTGTCCTTTGAGAGGTGGTACGTACATAGAACTACCGCCGTCTATCAAAAATTCGAAAAGCTGTATCAATATTCAGAATACTGACAACCATTGCTTTCTGTGGTCTATAGTTGCCGCACTATTTCCTGCGAAATATAATGTGTGCAGAGTAAAGTCATATCCACATTATACTTCCGTCTTAAATATAAAAGGCATGTCATTTCCACCCACATTTGCAGATATAAGATTATTTGAAAGTAACAATCCAGATATAAGTATTAATGTGTACGGACTAGACAAAAAAGGCTATGTGACTGGGCCACTTTATTTAACTAAAAAGCGTGACATTGATCATATAAATTTGTTGTTTATAGAACGTGAAAATAAAGGTCATTATTGTCTAATTAAAGACTTGGTTCGATTAGTGAGACGCCAAATAACTTATCATAAAGGTAAAATATACCTATGTGAAGCTTGTTTACAGTATTTTAATGATGAAACTAAGTATAGATCGCACAAATGCTGTGGAGTTTTACAAGTCTTACCTGAAAAATATTCAATTTTAAAGTTCAAGCATTATGAAAGACAACAAAAGATTAATTTTGTGATTTATGCAGATTTTGAATGTCTTTTATCGAGTTTAAAGGAACGTAAATCTCAAAACACTGAAACATTAAAGGTACACCAACCTTCTTGTTTTGGGTATTATATTTGCTGTTCGCATGATATAAATTTAAACAAATATGTTTCATATAGAGGTAGCGATTGCATTCAAGTTTTTATCGAGTCATTATTGAAAGATGTTGAACTCATCCATGAAATATTATCAGAGAAAAAGCCGATGTTACCTTTGACGCCTGATCAAGAAATCCAATACCAAAATGCTAGTGTATGCCATATATGTAATGAACTATTATTCGATGATAAAGTACGAGATCATGATCATGTTACATCCGAGTTTAGAGGCGCTGCGCACAATAACTGCAACTTAATGCACAGAGTGTGTCCATTCATCCCAGTAGTATTTCACAATTTATCAGGGTATGATGCACATCTGTTTATTGAAGAATTGATGAAATATGAAGGCACTGTTAAAATAATTCCAAAGTCAAAAGAAAAATATCTTTCAATAACAAAAATTGTGGAATCAAAAAAGAGCTTGCGACCCATTGAAATAAAGTTTATAGACTCATTTCAATTTTTAAGTTCAAGCCTTGACATGTTAAGCAAAAGTTTGTCAGAAAATGATTTCGTTCATCTATCAAATGAGTTCAGTGATGATAAGCAACTTCAATTACTAATAAAAAAAGGTATTTATCCATATGATTATGTCAATAGTTGGTTGAAATACAATGAAACACAGATTCCATCCAAATCCAGTTTTAAGAATTCATTAACTGGCTTGCACATTTCTGACACTGAATACGCACATGCATGTGCTGTATGGAATTGTTTTAATATATCAAATCTTGGAGAATACACCGATTTATATTTAAAAACTGATGTGTTACTTTTATGTGATATATTTGAGAAATTTAGAGCAACAAGTCTATTATATTATAAATTAGATCCAGCTTATTATATTACATCACCTAGCTTGAGTTGGGATGCTATGCTTTTTTACACTAATGTTAAATTAGAATTAATAAATGATATTGAAATGTATCAAATGTTAGAGAGCGGTATTCGTGGTGGCTTAGCACAGTGTTCTTTACGCCATGCCAAAGCAAATAATAAGTATCAGTCAAACTATGATCAATCACAACCATCTTCTTATCTAATATATTTAGACTGCAATAACCTTTACGGTTATGCAATGACAAAGAAATATCCTATTTCGGATTTCAGATTTTTATCCTCAAATGAAATAAAACAATTCAATGTAATGAACATTCCTGATGATAATAACTATGGCTATATTCTAGAGGTCGACTTATTATATCCAGATCATTTACATGTGTTACACCAGGATCTACCTTTTGCTGTAGAAAAAATTATACCTCCAGGAAGTAAAACTAAGAAATTAACTGCAAACCTTTACGATAAATTCAAATATGTTATTCATTTCGTGCATCTGAAACAATGTTTAAAGCATGGTCTAGTATTATCGAAAATACATCGCATACTTGGCTTTCGACAGGAATGTTTTTTAAAACCGTATATTGATCTTAATACATCTCTGAGACAATCATCAAAAACTACATTCGAAAAAGATTTTTTTAAATTACTCAATAATTCAATTTTTGGTAAAACCATTGAGAATAAAAGAAAACAAGTTGATGTTAAACTTATCAGCAGGTGGACAGATAGCCAAAATATGACTAATAAGCATCTTACCGCAGAGAAGTTAATTGCAAAACCTAATCTAAAGAGCGTGCTCGTTTTCTCAGAAAATTTTGTAGCTATTCAGATGAATCGTGAAAAAGTTATATTAGATAGACCTATCTATATTGGATTTTCAGTTTTGGAATACGCCAAACAGCACATGTATGAATTTCATTACGAATTTATAAAAAGAAAATATGAAGATCAAGTACATCTATGTTATACAGATACTGATAGTTTGCTGTATTTGATTCATACTGAAGATTTCTACAAAGATTTGACTAATGATATAACTCAATTTGATACAAGTAATTTTCTAATAAATAATAATTACAATATTCCTAAAATAAATGAAAAAGTTCCTGGATTATTCAAGGATGAATTGGGTGGTGATATAATTACTGAGTTTGTTGGTCTCAGGGCAAAACTATACTGTATTGACAGTTTTCAATCAAATATCAAAAAAGCCAAAGGTATCACAAAAGCAGTTACTCGCAAATTAAAAATGATTGATTATAAAAATACTCTTTTTAATAAAACTAGCACAAGATGTAACATGAAATTGATACGATCAATTAAACATATATTATATACACAGCAGATAAATAAGCAACTTTTAAATGGAAATGATGATAAAAGACAAATACAAAAAGATAATATTCATACACTTCCTTGGGGACATTGCGACACAATATTTTGATATCTGTATTCACTTCATTGTACATAAAGTTTATAATTTTCATATTGCATATTTATATAATTATAGTCCATTTAATAAATACTTACTTAATGTATTAAACTTAATTGTATAGTGATTGTAAAATAAATGTTAATTAATAAATAATAAAATTAAAGTTATGCTGTTTAATTTCAATTTACATATTGTATATAAAGACTCGCTACGTATGTTGACCTCACATTTACAATGAAGTTCATTAAGCAAGCTGATACCTTAGAAGTGAATAATATAAAGATCGAAAACAATTCTCGAACATCTAAACATGGCACACTCTTACCTGACACGATTCGATGTGTAATTTGCGGTCCTTCTAATTGTGGGAAGACAAATGTCATGCTGAATTTATTATTGCATGAAAATGGACTTAAATTTAAGCATATTTACTTATACTCGAAAACAGCTTTCCAGCCAAAATATTGTTTTTTAAGAGAAGTTATGCAACGTGTTCCTTCTGCAAAATTACTAGTTTTCAATTACGATAAAGATGTGATTTCCCCGAATGATGCTTTGAAAAATTCAATTATGATTTTTGATGACGTTGCATGCGAAAATCAGATCAATATTCGTAATTATTTTGCTATGGGCAGACATAGACAGATTGACTGTTTTTATTTGTCTCAGACCTATTCCAAAATACCTAAACAATTGATACGTGATAATGTAAATCTCCTGGTTATTTTTAAACAAGACGACATTAATTTAAAACACATTTATAATGAACATGTGACTACGGATATTGGATGGTTGGAATTTAAAAATATTTGTAAAACAATTTGGTTTCAAAGATTTAGCTTTCTAACGATCAATAAAGATTGTTCTCTGAATAAAGGAAGATATAGGCAAGGCTTTGATACATTTATTTATTTGTAAAATAAATTAAACATACCTATATAATGATGGATACACTTGAAAGTAATTTAATTGATTTTAAATATTTGTAAAGAACGGTTGAGAATGATCTGAAATCATGGATGCAGAAATTAAAAAACAACTGATTAAATCAGTCGATAATATCAAAAATAAAATAAAAATGATTCGAAATGAAGAAGATAAAGCTAATTTGAAATTTAAAAAAGTGTTCAAACCAATCACAGATAATTTAGAAACAATGATCAAAGTGCATGACAAAGATAAAACTGCATTGAATGTTTCCATAGATATGAGTAATACAATAGAAGATCAAACCCCCTCTTTAAGTAGTGAAGATTTCACCGAGATCATGCAAAAAGATGCAAATGATAGTTCTGAATATTATGATTATACTGATGAAGACAAAACTCCTATCAAAAATGATTATGAAGACACAAGTCCTATCAAAAATGTTGAAGGCACGTTAATGTCAATCGATGAAGATAAACTCATGGATAAAAATATGAATATACCTTTTGGGATAAGACGCAAAAGCAAAAACTTGATGATCGGAAATTCTACAGTATCGTTTTCTTCTACAAACAATGCCGTACAGAATGATAAAAACTATATTATAAGCATCGGTAGCAGACACTACGAACTAACTCCGGGCTTAAAAGAACTTCTTTTATGTAAGAAACCTAATTTGCAAATTGTGAGCGAAAAGGATAAAATAACGTACAAAGATATTCTTCATTACACGAACGCTCATAGACGAAATTTTAACCCAAACAATCAATTAAAAGGTGACAAAGGTGAAAAATATCGAAAAATTATCAAACCATTGTTTTCTGAACAAAATAATGCTAAAAATAAAACCAAAAGCGGGGGTTTTATACCGAAATATAAAAAATATAAAAAAAATACTGATTTCATTTTTTGGGATGATCCCAATGAATTGATTGAAAGGCTTAAACTATTAATTGCCTCCAAAGGCGCTGGAAATACGAATCATGATAACGAAATATTGTCAATAATTGAAGAATTGAAAGAAGCTGGTATTATAAAAGAATAAAAGGTTTAATAATGCTTTTTCACAATCAGTTACATAAGAGCATCTATGATGAGTGTTGATAAATCTAAAAATCAGATTAGCAGTAGTCCATACGTAAATAAAAATATAAATAAAATCAATATAAATATTATATCGACAGCATCCAGAGAATCATCTTGTGGGATTGAGGAAGACCACCATATAGATCAATTTAAAGACAATATTTTAAAACAAATTGTGAGTGTGAACAAATCAATTAGCATTTTAACCAACAGAATAAACAATCTTGAAAAAAGTATTAGTTTGAATGATCTTGGAGCAAAATTAAACAAGCATTATGAGCAAAGCAGATGTCGTAAACGAAATCTGTAAAAACGCTAGAATAAATTATCCAAGAAGAAGTGTATTACTCAAGGACATAGACGATCTTTGGCAAGCAGATTTAATAGACATGCAGGCGATGTCGAAAGTCAATGGCGGGAATAAATACATATTGGTTGTCATTGACTGTTTTACAAAATTTGCATGGGCTATTGGGCTAAAGCTTAAAAACAAAGAGCTTGTATCTAAAGCCTTTAACAGAATATTACAAAATGGTCGTATTCCGAAAAACTTACAGACTGACCTGGGAAAAGAATTTTATAATTACCAATTCAAAAATATTATGAATAAATTCAATATTAATCATTATTCCACTTACTCTACTAAAAAAGCTTCAATAGTAGAAAGATTCATCAGAACTTTGAAGAGTAAGTTGTATAATTTTTTTTACATAAATGGAAATTACAAATGGAATAATGGAATACTTGATAAAACGGTAAATGACTACAATAACAGTGTGCACAGAACAACCGGTCAGCCTCCAAGAAAAATTAATCACGATAATAAAGCAATAATAATGCAAAGATACCATAACTTGGCGCTATCTAAAAAAAATGTAAATAATAAAAAGTTTTTAGTTGGCGATTATGTCAGGATAAGCAAGTACAAAGCTTGCTTTGATAAAAGTTATACACCTAACTGGTCAACAGAAATATTTAAAATAATTAAAGTACAAGAAACTAATCCTACAACTTATTTAATAGAGGATTCCAAACATCGACCTATACTTGGAGCATTTTATCATCAAGAACTTCAAAAAACAAAACATCATGATGTATATTTAGTAGAAAGAGTTTTAAAAAGAAAAGGAAACTTTGTATATGTCAAATGGTTAGGCCTTCCTACTACTGAGAACAGTTGGATAAATAAAACAAATGTATTGTAGATATCAGATTTTGCTTTTGATCAAAACAGTATGTCATATATAAGGCATTTATGATAATTCTTCTTTCATTTCATTTTGAATCTTGAAGCAGTAAAGTTGATCATAATTATTATTTTAAATTTTAATAAAATGAAAAGAAAGCGATTCACGAAATCTCTGAGTAATTCATGTAATAAAGGATCATCAAGTTATTCCGATGTAGCATCAAAAACAAGTTTAGCGAAATCCTTTAAGAACATTGTTTCAAGCACAAAAAAACATCTTAAAAATATTAAGCCTAAATGTAAAAAGGCTTTGATGAATTTGGCATATGCAACTGCTCAAAATTTAGCATCAAATTCGGTGATAAAAATTCCAAGAATTATACCTATACCAAAAACAGGCGGATTTCTTCCTTTGGTGCCCATATTCGCAGGTTTATCAGCTGCTGGTAGTTTGGCAGGGGGTGCTGCTGGAATCGCAAAAGCTATAAATGAATACAAAATGGCTAAAAAACGATTGTTAGAATTGGAAAGGCATAATCAACAAATAGAAGCAGTGTGTATTGGTAAAGGACTACATTTGAAGCCTCACAAGGATGGGCTAGTGATTCACGTTAGCAAGAAAAAAAACTAAATTGCAGGCTACCTAAAAGAGCTTTAACTAATATTGATATTATGAAGCACTCGTGTGATATCCCCTTTTTCCGAGGTGTATATATGAGAGATGAATTACCAATTAAACCTTATGCAGCTGAATGCGGAGTCATTAATCTTGACATTTCTAAAAACTCTGGAACTCATTGGGTAGCCTACGGAAAATTAAATAATTATATAGAATATTTTGATAGTTATGGTAACTTAAAACCACCGAAAGAATTGGTAAAATATGTTGGGCCGAATATTCATTACAACTATGAAAATTTGCAAAAGAATAATGTATACAATTGTGGCCACTTATGCTTAAAGTTTTTAAAAACATTCTGGAAGAAGAATTTAATGAAATTGTAGATTTTAAAGTTATCAAGTAGCAACACAAATAGGTACATGCATTTGATGACTACTTATTTAAATAAAAACAATACTACCTTATCCACATTACTTGTCTGTCAGTGCTAAAAGCTAGTATAGTAATATGATAGTATTTAATAAAAAATCGATTGTAAAACCCAAATCCAATATTTCACGTTCTGTTTTTAAAGACGACAGACGTGTTCGTGTGGTGAAAATAAAAAAAATTACCAAAGAAAATAAACGATTCTTACAAGATATTGGATTTAAAATATAATTATGTTGCAAATCACAGACCAGCCGTACCATGATAACTCAATCGAGAGTTATGAAATTCATAGTTACAATCCATATAGTACCAGCTTTAAAGACAACGATGAAATAAGAATACCGATTCACCAACAAGACGTGTATGTGCTACCATCAAGCAGTTCTATTTACGTAGAGGGTTATGCATGTGTAACTGGCAAAGATCCGAAAGTAAAAAAAGATATTAATTTTATCAACAATCCGATTTCGTATTTGTTTCAAGATATCCGATATGAATTAAATGGTGTTGAAATCGATCGCATAAAAAATGCTGGAATTACTACTTCGATGAAATCGTACATCTCTATGAACCAAGGTGAAAATAAAGCTGCAGCAATTTGGGGATGGAACTTAAATGGTACGAAAGTGAAAGATGGTCATTTTAGTGCGATTATTCCATTATGTAAAATATTGGGATTTGCTGAAGATTATAATAAAATACTTATTAATTGTAGACATGAACTAATATTAAATAGAAGCAGCTCTGTTTTGAATTGTGCTATTTTAGAAAACGATGATGATATAGAAATAGAAGTCCAAAAAGTTCAGTGGCGGGTCCCTCACATAAAAGTTGCTGATCGCAATAAATTGAATTTACTCAAGACTTTAGAGAAAGATCGACCTATACAGTTAGCATTTAGGAATTGGGATTTGTATGAATATCCATTATTACCAAAAACTACTAAACACTCATGGTCAGTCAAAACTGCTTCTCAATTGGAAAAACCAAGATTTGTGATCTTCGGCTTACAAACTAAAAGGAACTTAAATAAAACTAGAAGTTCATCAATGTTTGATCATTGTAAAGTTTCTAACCTCAAGTTATATTTAAATTCGCAATACTTTCCATATGACTCACTTAATCTGAAATTTGATGAATGTAAATACAATATATTATATGAGATGTATGCTAACTTTCGTCAGTCGTATTACAACATTGGTGTTGATCCGTTGCTTGACTTGATACAATTTAAAGAAAAAGCTCCGTTGTTTGTAATTGACTGTTCAAGGCAAAACGACTCGCTTAAAAGTGGACCCGTTGATGTTCGGATAGAAATTGAATGTTCAGAACAGATACCAGAAAATACAACTGCTTATTGTCTGATAATAAATGATCGGATTTTCGAATACAAACCTCTCAGCAACATTGTAAGAAAACTATCATGAATGTGATCGTGGATGTACAAGGATTCAAGGACGAAGAAAACCAGTTCATTCCGAAGGAAATAGCGATCTTGTGGAATAGGCGTGTGATAGTTCTATTAATAAAACCACCATATCCATTTTATGAGTTATCGAAAAAAGAACGCTTACAAGTAGCCTGGATAGAGAAAAATAGAGGCATTTATTGGAATGAAGGATTTACGCCTTACTTTAATTATAAAAATATTATTGATAACTTTTTAAATAATAAATGTATACTAACTAAAGGTCATGAAAAAGTTTTATGGATAAAAGATATGTTTAATTGTAATACAGTATATAACTTAGAAGATAGAAATTGCCCTAGTTTAGTTAAATTATATGAAAAATATTCAAGTTCTTTAGATATAATAAGCTGTGTACATCATAATAATATATGTGCTTTAAAAAATGTATTCTGTTTAGATAAGTGGTGTAAAGAAAATAATATCTAAACTTCTAAGTATGAGTCTAAAGTATGAATTTGAGTAACAATAAAATATAATATAACTTACTTTCAAATTATACAAATATATAAAATCTGTTAAGTTGCTTTAAGTTTCTAGGATATAAGTTTGTTAATTAAGATTAAGAGATGTGGATTTTGTAATACATAAAAAATAAAATAAAATAAAAAAACTACTTACTTGTTTTATTGATATGACGTGTAAGTTAAAGTTGTCATCAGTTCAAATAAACAAACGAATACATCAACATTTCAATTACATGTAAGTATTATAAACGTGACTTGTAATCAAATCCCACTGATACCGACTAGTTCGTATTAGAACCACGAATTTCATGAAGAGGTGTAGTGTTACATTCATTGTTATTGTTAAGTACATATTTTATTAACATAGCTTAGAATTACACTTTTGTTTGCACCGATTAAAAATAGTGACGCTAAAGTTTTAAAGTAGCACAAGTATATCATATTTATGAATAATGATTCGTTTGAATAGATCTACAAATGATAATAATGAATATGACGTATCACAACGTTAAAAATATGAATCGACATGTTATTCAAAGTAATTTTTTGGTACCTTGTCAGTAAATAATATTGTAGGAAAGTAGTGGTTTGGTGACTGAATTAATGATTGCTTGAAAACTTGAACAGTTGAAAACGTGAATAAATGAATGGTGAAAATTGGGGTACCTGGATATCTCTTGATCCAGGTGCCCCAATTTTAACCTACTTATACGCGCGTATAAGCTCGTTTTCGGAAGCGCAATGTAGGCGCGTATAGTACAGGCGCGCCTTTTGCCACACGCGCGACTCGTACGAGCGTTGACGTGCTTGTATACTCGTATTGTCTCGTATAAGCGCGAGCCATACGCTAATCAAGCGCAAGGTTCGTTCGCTCGAAATATGCCCGTTTACGCGCGTTCAGTTTTTTGAATTCCGTATTGTGGCTCGCGTGAAAGCGCGTATGCCGAAACGACCGTATACGAGCAGAAAAAACGCCAGTTTGTAACCACCATTATACCGCAATATTAGAATCAAGAATTTTGTATGTTGTTGATGAGAATCAATATTCGACGATTCGAAATTCGAAAAACGAATTCGCGAAGTGTCATAAAATTCAAGCAAAGGAAAATCAACCTTGTTGTTAGTTGACAAACAAACGAATTTCACCCTTACGGTGGTAGACCACATATTTGGCCGACTGTACACTCCGACTAATATAAAAAGCCATACCTGGACTAATATTTAGAGCTATTTTTCAATGGTTTAGCCAGTAAGGATCATAACCAAAAGTATGTCATTCTTTTCTACGTATTTTTAGCTATTTTTGAGATACTTCACATTGATGTTCGAAGTAGGTTTTTTTTGCAACTTCTTTTTTCTGTAGCCCTTCAAAATACTTCACAATAATTTTTTAAAGATTCGTAAAAACGACCACGTGCTATTGTTTTCGTGACAGCCACAATGTCCCCGGAAGCCGCGGGTGTGACGGACGACGTACAGCTCGATTCTCTCGCTAGTCTCATACAATATTGTATGTGACTAGCGAGAGAATTCGGGAAAATTATCAACATGTCTTCACAAAGTACGGTATATAAATATTGTATTGTGCATCTGTGTACGAATACTTCGATCAAAACACCAAATAAAATCTTTTTTCGTAAAAAATCTCAATTTCGATGAAAAGTGACTCCAGAAAATCAAGAACTCGTAGAAATAGAAAATCAACTATTAAACAAGACTTCAATTCAATGTTTGCTTTGAACCAGTGCAGCTGTGCGAGTAGGTAAGTATGAACGCCCGGTGCGGTAGGTATAGGGGTGGTCAGGCTGAATGACGTCACACGGTAATAAGCCGATTGCCAGCGAACAAAGTCTTTTAAGCAAATTCATTTTTACAATAACTTTTTTAAATAGTGATCGTATCAAAGTGAAATAAAAACCATTGGTTTTGGAATAACGGCTTGTATACTGGTATAGGATAAAAATTAACTTTTTTTTATTTTTCCCATGTCCATTTAACACTAAGTTGAAAACTTTTGGCATTGGACCAAAGCCACTGAAGATAATGGAAATAGTATAAAATCTATTACTACGAGTATAATGTTTTATTGTTTTGCCAGATCGTGTTTTTCACCACCCTGTTCTACCTGCTGGCGTCAAGCAACGCGCTTTACAAACCCGTGGAAGTGATCACTCAAATACAACCGAACTTCGGACCAAGGCTCGGTATCGCGCTTTCTGTCGCTATTAATCAGGTAATTCACAAAGTTAATTGTTATTTAATATGTCCGGCTTACAGTTTTTTTTTAATCCACAACGGGGTAGCACCTTAGCCATCATGTGATAGCATATACCTACGTGATGGTGAGCCTGAAAATGGAATCAAACTACTCCCGGAATCGTCAACCACTGAGGTACTGGCAGTCTTATGTATAACTGCCGGAACACAACAATGCTGTAGATATCGTTGATTTGGCGACTGACTTACATAAAATGGTAGTATCTTGCGAGGCGGGCTAAGAACAAGTCCTGGCATTAGGCAAACAGAGTACAATATGTACCCCCACTGGGAATTGAGACTGATATCGGTGGTTCTGATACTGTCGGTGTGTACCACTAGACCATGGAGATGGTTGAATAAGAGCACATAAAGTTTAGCAGCAGTTAAACGTAGAAAGGTTGGGTACCTCGGTCACGCTTAAGAGACACGAGAGGTACCAGCTGCTCCAGCTCATAATGATATGAAAAGTAATGGGAAAACGATCTGTTGGCAGAATATATCCTGTGTTAGGCGTATACAGAAAGAAATCGCCTATGTCACTTTTCAGCTCCTAAACCATTTTTAAAATCACGTTGATCCGTTTTGTCGTGAAAGACGGACAAACAAACATACAAACACATTTTCACATTTATAATATAAGTATGGATTAGTCTCTCTCCAAATGACTGGAAGAGCTAAAAGTTAAGGAGCTACTATCTTCTACCGTTATCAGTAGATCTCTTCAGTTCTTCGGCCATGTGGCGCGAAAAAACCCTGAAAGTCTAGAAAGATGCATACTTCTAGGAAAGGTAGAAGGGGGCAGACCGCGTGGCCGCAGACCAGCTCGTTGGTCCGATCTTATAACCAGGACGATGAAAATGTCGGTACACAAGGCACTGCATCTGTCGCATCGCCATTCCTGGCGATCAGCGATCCGTAGTGCGACCAAGTGACAGGGGTCCGACTGAGGAGGAGGATGGATTAGTCAGAGATACCGTGATTCCCAATGGCACCTATTTTTCAGGTATTCAGAGCGTCGTTCAAAATGGCTTGTTTCTATGGTCTGTGGACATGGTTGGTGCATAACTTCTTTGGGGCGAAAGTGGTCTATCTCCCATCGGGTAAGTTTACCTATATTTATTCATCGCAACACCTTTAAATCATTCTGCTTTACCGAAACCATATACTAGAGTGCGCGTCAGATAAGTCTGCGCGCGGTCAAAATTGAATACTAATCTTTTCCATAAGCTTAGAACAAAAAAATGTACTGTGACTAGCGCCAAGAACGCCCCAGTCGCGAGTAAAGTTATCTGTAATGCTTCCCGGTTAAACAAGCTGACGCTGTTGCAATTGTCCAATGGCAAAAAGTTAATTAACCAAATCGTACCGTTGATATTATAGAACCAATATAATTATGTAGTTCTATTATATCAACTACTAGCGGCCGCCCGCGGTTTCACCCGCGTGGTTCCCGTTCCCGTGGGAATATCGGGATAAAAAGTACATATAAACCTTCCTCTTGAATCACTCTATCTATTAAAAAAAACGCATCATAATCCATTGCGTAGTTTCAAAGATTTAAGCATACAAAGGGACATAGGGACAGAGAATGCGACTTTGTTTTATACTATGTAGTGATGCATCACCGAACGTGATCTATTATTAATATTATTATACTGTGTTATTTTTATATTTTTTATACGTTTATTTATTGTAATTTTACAATGGATGGATGGAATAGATGGATTTTACAACAGGACAGGCTAGGATTATTTCATGGCTACCTCCATTATTTCGAGTACTTTCCCTCTATAACTTCATAATATTTTTGACGACCGATTTGGCGCAGGAGTAGGCTACCCACCTTCTGTGCCAGTGGTCTCGGGTTCGATTCCCGAACAAGACAAATATTTGTGTGCATGAACATGTCTATTTGTCTTGGTCTGGGTGTTAACTATGTATAATATGTATGTATTTACAAACAAAAAGTATTTAAGTATATATTTATCCGTTATTAAGTTTTCCATGATACAGTTTCTTAATGAAATTAAAATGGGCTTAGATAATTGGTATGAATGTAAGAAGTTATTTATTTATTTATTTATTTATAACTCGAAATAATGGAGGTAGCCGATTTCACTCAAAGAAACAATTGCTTTATTGTTGACAAGAAACACAACTGCATTTTTTTTAAACTCTCTTTTCGAATCCATGATCTCTATCATTGTTTTTTCTATAATTTAATTTATCATGTTTCTAAGCCGAACGACGCCCACTGCTGGGCATAGGCCTCCCCCAAGGATCTCCACAACGATCGGCTGACATGATGATGATGATGATGATGTTTCTAAGAGATATTTAGTTCTTACTAGCGTTCTTACGCGTGGACTACGACCTTATCCAGCGGGAATGTTACATTTTTCCGGGATAAAAAGTAGACTGTTTTCCAGGCTACAAAGTATCTGTCCCACAGCCAAATCCGTTCAGCTGTTTTTGCGTGATTGGGTAACAAACCTCCAAACATCTAAACTTCCACATATGTATATTAGTAGGACGAGTTTCCCTATCGATTGATGTCATAAAAGTACAGGATGTTGGTTTTTAGAATTTGAGCCGGTTCTATTCCTGAGTGTGGCAAGCTTATTTTAAAAATCTGTCAATGTTGTTTTGTTTCATTTCAAAAATGAAGATAGCATATTTCACGAAATATTTCATTTTAGTGAAATTTGCTATCTTCATTTTTCGAGTAGGTACTTTTCCTGCAGGTATCATGAAATAATAAAAAATATTGCTCGAAAAATTACATCTTGATTAAATGCGGAAAAGGCTGACGTAAACGATTTCATTGTATCATAATGGTGCATAACTATCCTCTGAAGCGAAGATGATAATACTTACTATATTAATAAAAAAAAGCTCTTAATAAATTTGTATTACAAACGTTTATCGATATCCCAAGTTCATCGAACTATTAATTTCGTTCGAACAGATAAATCTGCGTATTTTTACATCATGTCATTCCTCGAAGTATTATCTCGGGATGATGCCACGCGCGGCCGCTATGCCGTGTTATTACGGCAGATGCTGCCACACTGACAAAATGTATTTGTTCCTTTAAAAATGGCATTCGTGAAAATCACATGTTTCGTCGTCCTTCTGACGTCGGCGATCGGAGTGAGGATCAACTTCACCAGTTGCCAAAGCAATGAATGGACTTGTGTAAACAGTGTGCCTTCCGATATCGTGTACACATGCTCAGTCGTCCCGAGTAACGTAAGTACCTACCAATACAAATACATTCATATTTTGTGAAATAATAAATATCAATAAAAATTACATTGCTATTGTTCTAGGAATTCATTATACACCTCAAGGATTACTACACGGATCATATAAATAGTGTAACCGTACAAAATTGCAGAGATGTCCGAATCGTACTCGATTGCCCTATATTGCAAAGACCTTCGCAACTTCAGCGGTTTATAATGAGAGACTGCGATAGAGTAGAGTTTGTTACTTTATCGAGTACTTCGTTGCTGCAAACTCCGCCCGAAGTTGTAATAGAGAATATTAGAGAAATTGTGTCGTTACCAAAGAAGATATTCAAGTCTCCAGTATCCAATACAGAGTTAAAATGCTTAGGGGCAAATTCTTTGAAGAAAATTCGTATCTCGAATAGTAAAATAAATACCATCCATTCTAGAGCAATCTTCAACGTAACCGGCATAAAGAACATTGAATTTGAAAATGTAACCATTGGAAATATTAAAAGTGAAGCCATTGAGTCTATTATGGGATATGATAACACCTTATTTTCAATAGTCAGTTCCAGGATCGAGAGATTAGAATACAAAGGAATAACTGTGAGAAGCAAGACAGCTGTGTTGGACAGCAACATGATTGGAAATATAGTCACTAATGCTATAAATATTACGTCTGATTATTTACATGTAACAGGGAATTCAATCAATGATATTTATTCCAATGGTTTAATAGTGAAATCAGCAAGTACTGAATTTGTAAATAATAATATAAATATGTTAAAACGTAACGCACTTGTCGACGTTAAGTGCTTTAGAAGAGGGTTAATCAATAAACGATTTATTGTGTCTAATAATAAGATTCAAATTTTAGAGCCACATTCCTTATCATTTGATTTTGCGAGTTGTAAGTCCGCTGGTACTACAGTTAGAGTGAGTCAAAACAAAATCGACTGCAAATGTCGTAATATTTCATATCTGACCTCGTCGACCTTGAATACAGACCTAAACAGAATGATATTAGATGTGTCGAACAACAATACTTGCGTATCAGCGCCGTGCACGCTGCCTGTCGAGGTCGTCAGGCTATTATTAGAAAGTGACATGTGTCAGTTAAACCTTGACCCGCGCGTCATATGTCTGCTCTATAACGATAGGAAGCCTACTAACAATCACAACGAAGTGACGACTGATGAAGAAGTCACTGAACCCGCGCCTAATACTTTCTATTTAATAAGGCAGGCCAGTTCCAGCGGCGACGTGAGTGCAGCTATGACGGCTATAGACAAAGATGATCTCTTAAGGGATAGCCACTTGAACATGACTAACAGAACTACCATTAAAGTATATTTCGACTCTTCTAAAGACTTTGTTGAAACTTTGAGAAGCACTGGGACTCGTAGCAAACCACAGGAAGCGCCTAGGACACCGCCTCGAGAAGATCACACAAGTAACTGCGTGGGGAACCAGTGTAGAAATTCTGTTGCATACGACAGACAGAAAGCGCTAGAATTTTACAAGTACCTTTACGCCCAGTTACGACCACCTAGGCAGAATGATATGAAGAAAAAGAAAACTTAGTATTCATAAATAAATATTTTTAAACCACCGAAACTTATTTATTTTGAAATCCAACGGATACCTTATACCTATTAGTAAAAACATAAACTACAATACTTAGCTTAGCAATATTATTATTTCTGGCAATCATATTTTATCTGCCCCTTGGCGTATGCTAATTTGGTTTAGTTTGTTATGTTTGTACTAATATGATTGTAATATCAATAAATGTTAAGTATCAATATATTGAAAATGATTTTGTAATTTAATGCTTACTTATGTCGAGGCTAAGACAAGTCAGATAAATATAGAAAAACAGTTGCAGTTTAGACTAATTGTTACCTACCTACAAAAAGTAAGAAATTTCCTCAGCATAAAAATGATGTAATGAATTAGTAGGTACCAACTCAAACTAATTTAATATCACAAACACTTCACTGTCAAATTGCAGTACCTAATCTAATAAAACTACTGATAAATAGGTATACATTGCATATTCAAAGGGATGGGGTAAGGGTTTAAACATTTAATTAAGTTCACCGTGGAAGCCACTATATTATCAGTCTCTATAGTCTTTGGAACGCCAACGAACTTCATGTTTGTTTACGCGCTACGACAATCGGTTAAGAATAAGGAATTCACATCTTTACAAGGTTTGATATTTTGTGGTTGGTGATAAATATAATAGGGTAAATACATCAAAAGCAAAACAACATTTTATAAGGCTACGCTTGTTTTGGATGCGAATATGTATAAACATACGATCGTGGTCGTATAAATTGTAAGTTTACGTACGACTATCTCTTGCCTAGTCTGCGCGCACCCATAGCACTTGTAAATTTCGGATGATTCGTGCGTGTTCGCACGAGTAAAATTCACACGAATAACCATTTAAAGTGAGCGTAGCCTTAGTGTTCCAACTGTTTTACGTGACATAACTAACATTAATTTTCAGTGCTAGCCGCTGTTCTGGGAGCCGCCCCTTTCCTCGGGCCTTACTTAGCGGGCCTACCCGCGGCTCTAGACGTATGGCTGCAAGGCCGGCCCATGTCGGCGTTGTTACTGCCCATAGCACAAGCCGCGCCTATCGCCTTCCTCGACGCTGCTGTATACGCTGAGATTAAGGAGTAAGTATGCGATCAGCTGGCCACCTAGGCGCCGCCCCTTCCCTCGGGCCGTATCTAGCAGGCCTACCCGCGGCTCTAGACGTGTCGCTGCAAGTCCGGCCCATGTCGGCGTTGTTACTGCCCATAGCGCAAGCCGCGCCCATCGCCTTCCTCGACGCTGCTGTATACGCTGAGATTAAGGAGTAAGTATGCGATCAGCTGGCCACCTAGGCGCCGCCCCTTCCCTCGGGCCGTATCTAGCAGGCCTACCCGCGGCTCTAGACGTGTGGCTGCAAGTCCGGCCCATGTCGGCGTTGTTACTTCCCATAGCGCAAGCCGCGCCCATCGCCTTCCTCGACGCTGCTGTATACGCTGAGATTAAGGAGTAAGTATGCGATCAGCTGGCCACCTAGGCGCCGCCCCTTCCCTCGGGCCGTATCTAGCAGGCCTACCCGCGGCTCTAGACGTGTGGCTGCAAGTCCGGCCCATGTCGGCGTTGTTACTGCCCATAGCACAAGCCGCGCCTATCGCCTTCCTCGACGCTGCTGTATACGCTGAGATTAAGGAGTAAGTATGCGATCAGCTGGCCACCTAGGCGCCGCCCCTTTTCTCGGGCCGTATCTAGCAGGCCTACCCGCGGCTCTAGACGCGTGTGGCTACAAGGCTGGCCCATGTCGGCGTTGTTACTGCTCATAGCGCAAGCCGCTCCCATCGCCTTCCTCGACGCTGCTGTATACGCCGAGATTAAGGAGTAAGTATACGATCAGCTGGCCACCTAGGCGCCGCCCCTTCCCTCGGGCCGTTTCTAGCAGGCCTACCCGCGGTAGACGTGTGTTTGCACGGCCGGCCCATGTCGGCGTTGTTACTGCCCATAGCACAAGCCGCGCCCATCGCCTTCCTCGACGCTGCTGTATACAGCGTATACGCTGAGTCTATAAAATTATCTATAAAAGTCAAAATTTAGATTCTTAAATAGTGAGGACAGTGTAGGTAATATTGTAATGACAAGTTGTATTACGTCTACTTCCCATTTATTTTAAACTTTTACTAAATGCCTCACGCATTTGTCAAAAGAACCTCTAATACTTAGTTTTTTTTAATACTCATTTATTTAATTAGGACAGCTAACAAGAACATACACTCATTACAATATATTAAAGGTGGGTTCCCACGGCCCGTGTTATCACAGGCCAGGCCGGATCGTGCCACTACCGATTTGGCGCAGGGGTAAACTACCTGCCTTCTGCGCCAGAGGTCTCGGGTTCGATTCCCGAACAAGACAAATATATGTGTGCATGAACATGGCTATTTGTCTTGGTCTGGGTGTTTTCTATGTATAATAAGTATGTATTTACAAACAAAAAAGTATTTAAGTATATATTTATTCGTTATCGAGTTTACATAGACACAGTTTCTTAAGAAATTTACTATGGGCTTAGATAATTGGTGTGATTGTAAAAAATATTTATTTATAAGATGCCATGGCATGTATGGCAGTTATACTAGAATGTGATGTGTATGCTACTTATGAGTGTATTAATGTCTTACTATTTTCTTAATTGCAGCGGTGGTCACCCGTACGTGACTGGCCTGGCCATAGCGGGTGGCATATTCTACCTCGGTCCGGAAGGCGCCATCTTAGGCCCGCTGCTACTTTGCTGCCTCATGGTGGTACTCAACCTGTCCTCCACCTTCTTGAGAGACACGCCTTCGGAAGAACGGGCAGCTCTACACTCGCGCGTCAGGTAAACTCGTCAATCATTACAAAATATTTGAATTCTCTTAAATGTCAATTTGATTATAGTATAGTGAGTTTGAACTACGCTTCATACCCTCTGATCTGAAGTGTAAAAAGCCAATACTACTGGCATCATTTGTTTGAGAACTTATTATGCGTTCCACAAATATTAGGATTTGATATACATGCTAAAAAACGTTCTGTAAGTAATCTGACAGTTACCAAAACAACACAAGCTCACAAAATGGCCTGTCCGTCGTAACAAAATGTTCTCCAAAGATTATCACCGGAACAGATATGCTTGTCGCACTATGTAAACTTTTTGGTGATCATCAGTAAAACGTCAGTTGTAATTATCCAAAATGTTTTTGGAACGCGCAAAAGGTCTCAGGTTTAAGTTTGGTAGAATAGAATATCCTCTGTAAAAATTGATGATTGTTTGTTCAATGTGTGGTTTGATGATATCCTGACACTCTTCTGTAATACGAATGAGGAATTGTTGAAATAAACCTCTCATATTACTACCAGCAATTTTAAAGGAGTAATAAATTCTATTGTTCCATCTTGTTTTATTAAACATAGTTTTGATTTTTTTTATAAAGCTTTAAATTTTCTGTTGAAAAATATTTTTCTTTAATTTTGTATTATATAATAACTTCAAAATTAAAATCGTGCATTATTTTCCGTAAAACATATTTGAAAGTACAACCGTCCTAAAATACCTCATTCGTAATAATGTTGCACAAAATGTAATTAAACCCTAAGAAATTGTTTGGAATCTCATAATATTTGATATTCTGTTGATTTAGGTCATTATTGGGATTATTTAAGTAATAAGGTGTGTACTATTTGTGTCTCGCTTTGTGTTTTAGAAGCTTTTTGTGCAATTTTCTGCTGTCACCCTCGTGTTTGAGCACTGCACTGGCGTTACATTTCTAATTATGATTGACACAATAATTTGTCTTTTACACCAAGTGGTTATGATTTTTAGTCCCACGTACATTTGACCGTAAACTTAAAGAAACTGCGGTAAAAATAGATGAAGTTATTGTGTTTCAGATTAAGTGCCATTTTAATGATAAGAACCGTAAGCCCGGTCTTACACACGCGCACGGTATCACACGCTAGTCGCATAGACGAGTCTCCAGCCTCGGAGACGTGTCGCCGAGACGTATCTCCCATACATTTGTATAGTGACCAGGGCTCGGAAACCTAGTTAAAAATTGCGAACTGTTCGCAAGAAACTTCCATATATTATCAAAAGAGTATTTGCATTTCGGTTTCGCTCTTTCAGAATCGGAGAGGCCAACAATTGTGCCATGTAACTATTGATAGTGATTGTACAATCACCTCTACTTAAATCTTGATGGTCCAATCTTAAAATTTGAAAATACTTACATCGATATGCTACTAACCTGATGATTTGCTAAATGTATCTAATTGAGCTTTGTTTGTTATTGTTTTTGTGGTTGTATTGAATGTGCATGTTACTGTCTTAACATTATCAAGTTGCATGTATGCAACGCATGCAATGCAAGTATACAGCACGAATGCATGTGTCACTATTTTTGTGACTCGTATATGGTATATTTATTTGAATTACAATGTCTATAATTCAAAATTATCTAGCAATCTACTTTACTAAAAAAAAATCCTGGTAGGGGCTTCGAAATTTTAATGTGTCCTTTTTTACCCCTCTGCCGTCGGTTCATCGTAATCGGGGATCGTTGTGCCTTTTTCTACACCGCTTTGTGGATGTTTTAATTATATTTTTATGTTTAATAAAATTTCTGTCAGTGTTTTAGATCAAAATATTGTAGTTGTCCGTAAAAGATAATACTCAATACTCAATACTTTATTGCTTTTCCACAATGGGTGAAAATAATATTATGAACATTATGGACCCTGTAGGGCACTGCAAATTAGAAGAGAGGAGGTCACTTTAATAATTAAAATCTAATATTTTATTTAAAATTATTAACTTTTGATTTTAGGGTCATTATATCATCAACAGAGTATCCCAATTAAATAACTCTACCTAAAATAAGTATGCCAATGCCTTTCTATTTTCACTGCGACCCCTAGCGGTTAAGAAATTCAACTAAATTTAACTTTTAACTTAGCCCATTCACTACGATAGACGAAGTAAACAATAACCCTGATTTGTCCTGAATGTTAATAAAAATAATCAGCACAAAGAAAAAAAAACTCACTCATCATACCTAACATAGACTATATCAATTTCGTTTAATTTATCTAATCATATAATTCACACATCTCTATAACAAATGGATGTTTCTTTACAGGCTCGGTGCTTATCTCTGATGGGCTTGCATGAACAACTAACTTGTGACTGTCAATTCTGTAAAGCAATCGCTTATAATGGCACACCAACGTATTGAGTAGGTATGCGTTGTCAATCAAAACGATTGCTTATATTTACACGATATGGTAAGATATATAGACGAGGCTTAGCATTCGCACCACGAGACAATTTGACGACTTTTATCTGGCTGTCAAAGTGATATTGTCCTGTTCACTTATCATTAATATAAGCAGCAATACGCGCTGTAGACGACATAAGTATCTCGTGGTGCGCATGCTACGCCTACAGAATTTGTAAAATGATCGTGTGTGTGACATTATTTAGGAATATAATATGATGGATATCACACACTTTCGGTAACATTGATAATTATCTGCCGAGATCATTTACGAAACAATGTTTTTTTATAATATATATATATATATTTAAGATGTATTTTTTTATTATAACATTGACATGATTGAAGGATGGCAGATATTTTAAAGCACCTCATGCATGTTACGGATCTGAAAGAAGGTAATGACTGTTTTTATTATTATTATTTACACTAATGTTATAAATTGAATTTGGTGTTATGTTGTATCTCATGTTTCGCAGATAACACCTTAGTAGAGGGATTCACTGTGTTCCTTAAAAATTAGATTAGGGTAAATATGAAGAAGTGACGCTGAAAAATCTGGAATTATTGTATTTATTTTAAAGTGTTGTGAATAAAATATATATCTGAATGAGATATAATCATAATGTGATATGTATGTTAATGACCAATTTTTGGTTCAGTTTAACTTTGTATACTTACTTAAAGTTCTGTATCTGCTTAAACCTAAATGAAATAAATGACAATTAATAATCAAAAAAGTTTTACAAAAACGCATCAAATATGTCCTTTATTAAGTTATAATAAACAAATGAGTTAATCTGAATAAAATTCATTCAATATTCAATAATTCTGTAATTTTCTATTTACATATTCTAGAAATCTAGAAGATCTATATATTTTTAATCCCAGTGCGTACATAATACGCTGTACCTTTATCATCCCAGTAATTTTAAAACTTGAGACTGTGAGGATCGTTGAAATTTAGATACGGTAACGTAAGAGGTAGGTTCCGATATGTTTTACATGAACCTCAAAATATTATAAAAATGGTGCTTTCTACTTGTTTCTTTAATATAGAAATGTGTGATATCTTATTTTGCAAAGCAAATAAAGATTTCGTTGAACTTATAAAATATATTTAAAAGTTTTCTTAAATGTTTATACCGAACGCCCGGATTGAACCTAAAATTAATGTCATAATTTAAACAACGAACGAATGTAACGTTTTGAAAGATATTTCACACAATTTTTTTAAAGTACGTATAATTGTTGTAAACTGTATGTGTTTGTGTATATAAAGTATTACGTAAAACACTTAAAAATACTTTCAATAGGGTATTTGACTGATATTTTTTGTCTATAAATCTTTTTCGTAATAGGTATTAGCAACACAAATACAGGTAAGTATTTATTTTCAAATATCTTGAATATTTTCAGAGATATAGCGCATCAAACCTTATAATGAGACAAGGAGAGCACTACAAACAAGCATGTGACTTCACTTGCCTGTAGCGCCATAGCCTCGCCATAGAAAATTTCGTTGTAGAAAGAGACGGCTAAAGTCACAATTAAACAGCTCATAAGTTGCTTGTTGTAAAACATTCAATTCTTTTTCACATTTGGTGTTCTCTAATGTTATATTTTTAAAGTTATTTTCAAATATCTCCATTTTAACAACTTTCAAATACCCTATTAACAAATAAAACGCTTTTAAATGCAAGAAAAAGCAAAATTTAGTTAGCGGCCAAATTACTACTTTGCAATTTTTTACCATGTGACATAAGCATACGGTCTATATTGAACTTTGCGTAGGTAGTGCATACAAAACTGCGATAAATGTTAACTGTGTAACCGCAGACCTAATTTTTATACGTATTTTGTAGTTAGACTTGCTCATGAATGAAAAACATGCTTCCAGGTTCTAAATCGAAAAGTAATCGTTTTACTCTTACAAGTAGCGGCGCGTAAGTTTACCGCTGACCGTGACGTGTAGGAGATAGCTGCGCATGTTTATGGTTTGCGCAAGGGCCAAAATACCCTATTTTGTATTTTTGACTCCTGCCTGCGCAATAACGATCAGCGCTAGATTTTCGTGCCACTACTTGTATAACCAAATTGCATTGGATATTTCTAGAGCCGAGGAGCCCGTGGCGCAGTGGATAGCGCGCTTGGCCTGCTATCGTTGAGGTTAAGCAACGTTCGCAATGGTCGGTCACGGGATGGGTGACCAAAAACTTTTCATCTAGAGCTCCTCCGTGCTTCGGAAGGCACGTTAAGCCGTTGGTCCCGGCTGCACTTGCAATCCGCACTGAGCCCGCGTGGTGGGTCATGGCTCATTCTCCTTATTCATCCATAAGGAAGGCCAGTGCCCCAGCAGTGGGGACATTAAATGGCTGATGATGATGATGATGATTTCTAGAGTAAATGTAAAACATCTAAAGTAAGGACTTTATTGCTAGGCGTTAGGGCTCACAGATTTCAAGTTTGACTTTATCGCAAGAATTGTCCATTGCAATTTAGTTGTTGTGTAAGGCGGCTGAAATGTAGTGTTAAAATAATAAAATAATGATGTCGGTAACGCATTATTATTTTTAAGATATTCTGTTTACTCGTGCAATAACATTGTATGACGCTGAATGTTTGTGCCGGCATGCATTATATATGTTTTTATGACTATTTTTTATGCCCCATTTTTATATGGCATATTAAATATTTATACATTGGAAATGTTTTTGATACTTACCTGAAATTAACGCTTTGTCTACGTGTTGCTAAGGACGACACACAAATAAAATTGTACCTACATAAATATATTGTCTACTTCTTCTACTATGTTTTAAATACTAAGTACTACTGGTAGAACTGGATCTCGTTGTTTTGTGGAAACATAATAATAATAGGGTAAACAGCCCTAGTGTTGGCGCCCCTCCAATTATTGGCACCTTGAGTTGCCAATAATTGGAGAATAGCTCGAATGGCTTAACTAAGTGCCACTTTTGAAAACAAAATAATCAAAATTTAATGCATACCGACTTTGAATAGTAAAGTGTAATGTTTTTCAAGCTAAGGGTTTTCAAGAATAGGGTGGTTTACTCTTATTTTTATAAAATATTTTTTATTATAAACTAGATTACGGGTTCGTCTCTCATTCCCAAATGTGTCTGTCTAGTCTTTCTGTTCGTTTAATCGTTCACATTGTTCTGTATGGTATAAGTAGTTGTGTATTTGACACAAGCAATAAATTGACATAAGCTATATTAAACTTTACACCTTGTTACCATAAACCATTTTCCCCATTAATTTTGTACGGAAAAAGTACCTATTGAAGAAAATGTAAGTATCTTAAATAATATATAATAGATTTTATTATTGTTTATTGTCAAGTACACAACTGTCCAATATTATTTTCTAACCATCATCCATTTATTTTGCGAACTTAATTTATATAATTGCTATAAAAAATTCAATACTTAACTACGCTTTTGTGAAAATATAATTTTCGTAGCACAATTTATTGTAGGTACTCTGTTAGCATTGTTATGAGTTTTTAATCATTGATTTAAGTGGTCTTTAAATTGGTATTAAATACTATCACGGTCTTTATCACACTAAACTTCTATATTGTATTAATAATTCAAAATCAAATACCGTATATTGGAATTCAACAAGCCCTTACCAGTTCAAGAAATGTCGTCCAAAGATTAATTTAACCGCACTATTTAAAGGCTGTATTAATTGCAAATATTTATAATTATGTACTTAGTTGTAATATCGCACGCTTATTCGCAATATTGATCCGAAATAAAAGTTATTGATTTTATAATTCATTGTTTTATTTGAATGGGAAACCTTTCCATCACTTTTCATACATAAAAGTAGTTAATTTAAGCTGGAAACATACTGTGTTGTGGTTGACGCGCGCATTTAGTATGACACGTCAGATCGCGCTGCAACACAACACTCTGCATTAATGTGTTTCTTATCATACCAACATGCAACAGAAGCGGACGAAACCCGTCCGGGGCCCGGGGCGGCAAAGCGAATAGGGTAGGGTAAGCCTGGGTGGGTGTGATCAATCGAACATAGAAGCGTTTGGTGGGCCCGGCCGAGAACGCTTGCTCACTCATTCTCCGAAATGACATTCCATTTGAAAAAAAGTATGCGTTACGTTGTCACTTTTCCGAGGTGAAAATTCTAAATTTGAAAATGAGTGCGGAAATGAATTTCAATACTTACTTCCCGCACTTGTGCAGGAAGTATTGAAATGACATGACTGGTCATTTGAAATTCGATATAACCGAATAATACGGAGAGATTTTTTGTTCATGCAAGAATTACTAAAGGAAAATTTTAATTTCTTAACCACTTTACCGAAACGACGAATTTTAGTCAGCAATGGAACATACCACAGCCGTCTCTATCATCTTCTACTAGAGATGGCTGTGAACATACCCATTGAATGTCACATGACACCAAACATGGCCTAACGAACCAATTTAAAAAATCACATAATTACTAAGAAAATTGTATTTTCTCGTATCTCGTGAGAAAAGTTTTATACACGCCTGGAACGGGAAGCAATTACATTGCCTCGAATGATTAAAGCCCTCGCCAGTGGCTGGGGCGACAAATCCATCGACCATCGACCATCCTCGACAATGTAATGTCTAACTTCCCGTTCTCGGCTGTTATCACAGAATATCTGTAATGTAGGTAGGTACTATTACTAAAAGTATTTTGCTCAATGAATGGAGTTTAGCTAGCATTACAATTCCCCCATGTTAACTCTTAGCTCCATGAGTCACGTCCATCCTTCACCACAACGACAATGTGACCTACTTTAAACAATTGGTATCTAATAATGCAGTCTGTAAATGAGTAAGTTTAATATTAGCGGTATATGACCACTACAATAAAATACAATACAGTCAAAGATCGCATTTCTAAACATATTTACCGTCGTTGGCTTTTTAGTAAAAAATTTAAAAAGCGTCTTTTTTTTTCTCCAAAGCATATTGTTTTTTTTTCCGCCTGCTTACTATTAATTGCAATAGACTAAGGGATAAGACAGGTTAGTATGATAACAAATCTTACTTATCTACAATTTAATTCACATAATATTGATAAGTTATCTTATTCTGCAGCTCTCGAGGATCGACGTCGTCAATGCTTCTAAAGGTCACTCTTAATGTGGGGGTCGTAACGATGAATCCATTGTCCAGGAACCTTCCCTTTACTTCCTCAGCTTCCAGCCATAGAAACAAAATTATTCTATCCACGCGTATTTTAACAGTATACCAATAGCCTTTGCTTTTGGTGCTTGTTGACTGCTTAGAAGCTGTTACCTGTAAGAAGACGTTTTGTCAGAAATGTTGTACACTCGTTTGCAGAAAAAAAGTGAGCATGTTTGTATGAAAATTAAGTAAGAGGCCTCTTACTTCATTTTCATACAAACATGCTCACTGCACAGTGCACAGTCTCTAGGCATTTCATTGAGTTGTTCCGTATTCATCCCATGACGATTCATCCTAATTCTTCACTCATCCCAAATTGGTATTCCTAACTCAACCCATCACATTTGGCTGCCGGCTAACTTTCCGAACTTTGGCAAATCTGCTGGGGTTTCAACTTTGAAACAGATAAATCTAAGTACTTATCTACGTTATTTGGAAGATATCGATGTTCCTGTGACATCCAGAATCGGGGTTCGCCATTTTGGCCTGATTGAGGCTCGATTTATCTGTATTAACTTGAAGCCCGGCAGAACTTGTCGAGGTTCGGAGCGTTAGCCGGTACGACCCCTAATCATCTTCTCGTTATTTCTCTACACTATTATCAAACTGCAAAATGACTCGTCCTTCGAATAAAAGCCTCAAACAAGAACAAGCACTTCCCCATTTCCCCACAGCGGAAAAACATTGAAATTTTAAAGTAAGAAGGTTTTACATTTTTGGAAGCTTGGGAAAGTGAAGAGTATTCAAAATTGTAACAAATGTACAACTGTACAACACTTTTAAACTTTCGCGTTGCCAAAAACACCTATAGGTACTTAGTTTAAACGCGTTTAATACCTGTTTTCTTATTACTATTGTAACAAATGATTAGCGGAAAGACAAATATTTATTTATCCAACACATTTGACACAAAAATTATTTTTATAAATAAATAAAACCGCCTTCAAAGAACCCACATAAAAAAAGTAAGAAATAATTCCTCACTAAATAAATAACGTAAGTACTTTGAAGTCGGGCGTGAAACATGTACAATTTTTTGTTGTTTTTGTTAAAACCCGCCCGGCTTCAAAGTACTTACGTTATTTATGTGGTGAGGAATTATTTCTTACTTTTTTGATTTGGGTTTTTTGAAGGCGGTTTTATTTTTTTATAAAAATAATTTTTATTTCACTCTTTTTAGTGCATCGTGCAAGCAATTTACGTGTTTTCTGGCAAATAGGTATGTGATCAAACTGAAAACCTCCTTTTTCGAAGTCGGTTAAAATACCTTGATGATTCCCTTTTTAACAAAACAAGAATCATCTAAATCGGTTTATAAACAAAGGAGTTATGCCTAAAGATACGTATTAAATTCACATAAAAAGGTAACGAAAACGGCAGTATTTTCAAGATTTCCTGAAAACTACTGAACCGATTTCAAAATTTGAACCAACTTGGAAACCAACCTGATGTAATAACGTTTGAACCATTTCAATCGGTTCAGCCGTCTTTGAGTAATCGGTGGACATACAAAAAAAAAAAAAAAACATACATACAGACGAATAGAGAACCTCCTCCTTTTTGATTTAGAAGTCGGTTAAAAATCATTGTAGATAAGGAGGAAGAAATAAACGGACAGTATTTTGCTTTGCAGACTCAAACTTGCTATAGCGCATAGAAGTTATTTTTTTACAAATTGGAATGACTCTGTATCACCATTATACTGTTACAAACGATATATCTACCTAATAATAACTTACCGTAATTTTAGGTTTTGCTAGTCCTTTCACCTTTTTCAGGGGCTTGGGAAAGACGTAGTTGTAAGGCGATGATTTAACTCCATTAGCTCTCAACGAAAACCTTAAGAAAATCTCGTCTGTCTGCTGATTCCAAAGCTTGATGCTGAAATCCTGTTTCTTAGAACTAAGTGCTGGAACATTTGCTTTGTATGTTTGGGTTTTTACTGGTATCATAGAAGTGAAGTTGAATACGTCTACTATGATGTTAGCGTCTATAATCGGCACGAATCTATCGTTGATCAGGTATACGTCCACATCTTCTGATTCCAGAAGTCTGGGGGATACCAATACGGGTGCGAAGAAAGATTTAGCGAAATAATGTAGAATCTTCCATTTGCCACCATATTCTGTAAGTAAAGAACGAAGCCGTAACTTTATTAGGTTCAAAAGTATCTTCTCAATTTTGAAGATAAGCTGACTCACGATACATCATAGAAATCTTATGAAGACACTTATGTATTACCGTAATGTAGATGTTTTACTGACCTATTCCCGCCCACGAAGGCGCCTGCCATATGTCGTTCAGCTGCCAGTACAGAGCACCCATGGTGTACCAATCATATTGGCTTTGCCGGTAAAATTCTGTCTCGGTTTTCATAGCCATTGCTTGAGAAATCTGAATAATTGAAATTAGGTGAATTTTCAAATAGACACCTTTCACAGTTATCTAATTAGGTACCGATTACGTACCTTGATTACCACCTAAGAAGTGTTCAAATCTACTGTACCTACTTACTAAAAACGTTCAAACTTTACTGCAGATGTACTTACCTACTTAGAGAACGATAAAATTTTTGAATAGGTATGTAGATAAATAATAATAATGGATGCGGGCAGCGCAGGACCGATCGTTGTGGAGATCCTTGGGGGAGGCCTATGCCCAGCAGTGGGCGTCTTACGGTTGAAATGATGATGATGATGTAGATATTTCATTTTTGAGTACCTCGCGCAACTTGAGTTAAACGACTTGCCTACCTACCTACTTTGGAACAGTTAAATTTAATGGATTTTACTCACCTGACTGTAGAACACAAATTTTTCAAAATATTTTTTGTCGTCTTTATCCAACTGGAAATGTCTATTTATTTGGTTTTCAATAGCCTCGTATCCGCCAGGGCTGTGCTGCCGATGCTTAGAGTAAGCGCTGTCCACTGCAAAGTCTTCAGGGTTTTGAGTCGCTTGACGCATGGTAGCTAAAGAAGGCATTGATTGGAAACCATATTCTGAAGCGAACCTGGTTTTCGGGTAGATATTGAAGTCCCAGTTATCTGCCATGTAATTGTAGTAGTGAGTATCGCCATAGTTGGGGTCGTAAGGATTGCTTGCTATGTAGCCATCCATCTCCGACTTTAAGCCGTTAGAGGGACTGGACACTACGTAAGCGTTGTCGTCTAGGTTTTCTACTATGGGTCTTATTGTATCTACGTAGAGTTTTATGTATTCTTCTTTGTATTTGTCGAATTGCGATTGTGTGCCGTACCAGTTGCCCACTAAAGCTGCCTCGTTTTCGTTGTTGCCGGCCCATAGTGCTATAGACGGATGACTCTTAAGATTTACCACGTTTTGTTCTATTTCAGTCTTGACGCTCCTGTAAAATATGAGAGTAACGATTTATTTAAAAAGAAGTTTTATAAGGCGAATATCAATTTGAAAGAGTCGAACTAAAAAGTTTAATGTTTATACACAAAACCCACAATTTATGCGATATGAAAATTCGTTTTCATGTTTTTGAAGGAGCAATTAAGTACCTACTACTTTTTGCAAAGATTTGCTTGACCAACTTACTTCAAGAAGTCTGTATCCGCGGGATACATGCTGCAGGCGAAGAGTAAGTCCTGCCATATGAGTATGCCATACTCGTCGCAGCGGTCGTAAAAGTGGTCGTCCTCGTACACTCCGCCGCCCCACACACGCAGCATCGACATGTGCGCCTCTTTCGCCGACAGGAGGAGATCATCGACTGAAAGAGGTTCACCATCAATCAGAAGTCATTTACCTACATGCTGCAAGCAAAGAGCAAGAGGTACCTACCTATCTATCAGATAAGAATTCGGCCGACACGCGCAGCGCAACATCGGTATGCGCCTTTGCCGAAAGGAAGGACCAATCGACTGGAATTTATATGATCGAAGACTGGAAGTCATAAAAAATGTCTTACCTACTTGTTATTAGGGTAACCGGTTTTACCCTAATGCCGGTCAGGAGGTAATACCGGCCACTTCAATATTAGCCGTATTACTAAATTTATGCGCATGCACACATGCAAAGTGTGTGGTGTGATCGTATTCCGCGGCGGAGTACTGACACCCGCTCAATTCCCAGCTCTCATCGAGGGTGGACGAACGTCGGTTGGTTTTGCGCCAAATCGATCAAAATTTTCAACATTTTAATATAAGAGGTGAGTGTTTGATTAATCGTGTTTATTACATTGTTAGTTGTTATTTATCAAGTAATTAATCATATAATTATCATGTAATTATCTATTATTCTGAGTAGTCATTGATTTTTAACTTTTCGCAACGAGTTTTTAACCTATAAATATTTTTTCGAAAATGTTCCTTTGCGTGTAATGCCGGTCAAGCTGACCGGTAATACCCGCTATTAAAATTTGAACATGATAGTACATATAAACATATAGATATAGAACATGATGAAGAGAGTACTTTAAAAGAAGGATACGAGTGACAATAGTACGTCGAATTCAGAAATAGCAATGACAGACTTGCGTGAAGATGATGATACTGGGTGATACTGACATTGATGAGGACTTGCAAGATAAATGCGTTATCTGTGATGATTACTGACGACACAATGAACTGTGGTATAGGTGTGTGCTATGTGGTCGCTGGGCTCACGCTGATCGTTCAGGATGTGATACTGCAGAGGGCTATGTTTGCGACTTATGCCGTAATAAAGTTTGACCGGTATTACCAGCCTAGTGACTGGTATTACCTGCCATGGGTGCTAATACCGGTCAAAGCTACTTTTTTTTTAAATGTTGAATAAGCTAAAAATATATTATCTATTGATCTCAGCAATTGTGATTACATAAGAAGAATACATAAACTGTAATTAATGAAAAGTTTTATTAATAAATGTTGATAATTTATTGATTTGTGATTATTTATCCTTAAGTGACCGGTAATACCCATTCTTACCCTACTACTGTCACCCTGTTTGCATGTTTATGCGAAAGGGTAATGTGGTAACATGCATTCTCATTCTGTTGGATTAGCTAAATTTTCGAACGAAAAGCAATTTACCTACTCTCAACACAAAATTATACTTAGGGTAGTAGGTATCATCTTTGTGCAACAGCCAACCCACTACCTTTGTAGTAAGTAGGTATCTTCCTCTTGAGGTGCCTCTCCAATACTTAGTGAAGGTTGTGAGTCAGCTCTGCATATTTAACCTTGTCTGTGGCAAGGCGGAAGAGTTCCTTTGTAGTATACCTACTAGGTAATATTATTCGAGATATTATTATTTAGCTACCTATTTGGTAAGTAGGTAAGTATATACTTAGCTATTATCTACCTTAACTTGATTTTTAACATTACAATTAAATAAGAGATAGGTAATTATAGCTATACTAATAGATAAAGGTAGGTATATACACAGTTGCACTTAGTACCTACTTACTTCTATTTTTGTCATAGCCGTACTCTGGCAAAACGTGCGCAGGAATCCAATTGGAGCCTTTCATGAATAAAGGATAGCCGTTCACTTCGAAGTGGAAAGTAAGGCCTTGACCGAACGTTGCATTACCTGTAAACAATAGCATTCTTTGAAGTTAGCCGTTAACGCAAACAATGTCAGTCTTTAGGAAAGACACTGTGTAATCATCTGGAAATGAGTGTAGGACGATCTAATTGCAAGTCAAAAGACCATAAAATATTCACTTCATTCAAGTAGGTAAGTAGGTACCTACCTACCTATAGTCTTCGTTTTATTAGAGCGCATTAAAAGAATAGAGGTACATTTATAGGAAAACAAGCTGCATCGTCTTTTGAAATCTTAGCATAGATCCGATTGCATTCGTCAATTCCTACCTACATAGTACAAACAAATCTACCTATCATGTGCGACAAATTGTAACTCAACCCGAAGTTTATGGCAAGCGATAGGTAATCCGGCAGTATCTAGTGTACCTACCTATGATGATTAAAATTTATGATGACTTCTAAATACTTACATGTTTTTTCTAAACTTAGAAATGTAGGTATAGGTTCCTACGCCATAAAAACAACTAAACCAAACATAAAGAATAGCACAGTACCTAATAAGGTGTGATTTCGAACCGGACCGCAAGCAGCAAAAGAAAGCAAGACGTGTCGCCCCGAAAGGTGGTCTGCTGTTGCCGCCGCATGCAGTCCGGATCCAACTCGTACCTTTATTAAGACCTACTCACTTAGTTTTGAGGAGACATCTACTTGTACTAATTCCACGGTGCGGAAGCCGACTCGCATTCGCTTCTCCGCTACGTCTCCATTCCCTTGGCTGAGAGTAACTTGCAGATTGTATAAAATCTGGCTGCCGTAGCCATTTGGCCACCAAAGTCTTACAACATTCTAAAAATTATAAGAGAAAAAACAGAGAATTTTTTTCATCATTAGGTATGTTGTAGATATCTATCAAAGTGTTAACGCATTAATGTAATTGTAATGGATTAGACTTCTGCAGTATTATAACAACAGCAATTTAACTTCAGTAGGGTCATTCGTTATTAATTACAAATCATAAAATAGGTGATTATCTTAGCGATGCAATATCTAAGGCTTACGTAAATAATGCTAAATAAAAACAAGTTGTGTCAAGTTTTAGCTAAACGAAGAGGTAGTTTGTATTTAACAGGTATATTCCTATACGCCAACTTACTTCACTAATTATCATCTGGATATTGACTTCAGCAGAGCCATCGACAGCAGTTGTGACGTTCTGAGCCCGTGCCACTGTCTTCGTCTGATTTCCTTCTACATCCAGCTTGATTTGTATGTCAACCGGGATCGTCTTAACAGTATGACTAGACTCCAAATAAGTTTTAATATCTAAAACCCAGAAGTCCTTCTTCTTTTTGGTATGTGTCGTAACTGATTTTATAATGACGCCATCAAAAAACTTGATTTCCGCTGTTTTCCTACAAATGACAAGAAGTAGTTAGGTTATAATTATTTCATCTGACTTGAGAATCTTACTTACATATTACATAGGGGTCAGAGGGTTCATCACAAATATGTGACAATAAATTTTAATATTTCTGTTCAAACAATATAAGTAATAACCTCCTCCTTTTTTGAAGTCTGTTAAAAAATAACAACCACTGTGTTCTAAGAAAACTTAAGGTATGCGTGGTCTACGTGGTTCAAAAAAGTTCATAAGTGACGTGACACATTATGAGCTAGCGTTCGACAACTTTTTAACAGAAAAACAAGATTCTGCAGTACCAAAGCCCCACAGATGGGAACGCTGGTCCCCAATCCCAGCTGAAGGAAGCCTGCATCTTTCGCAGCTGGTTGGCATGGCACTCCCCCTTGTAAACGCCCGGCACGCATGCGGGAAGTGTGAAGTGCTTCTCCGAACGCTTCTTTGCTGCCTCCACTGGAGACTCGAAACTGATCTTTAACTCGTTTGATCCCACCTGAAAGAAAAGTTCAACCCTATTGTTATTTCTTCTAAGTAGCCTTGTTGGCAATATGCTTGGTAATGGCAACATAGTACCTACGTGATCTATCAGAGACTGAATGACGATAGGCAAAGTTTGAAAAGGAGTGATCGTGATCATAATATCCTTGTCACATGAAGCTACTATTGAAGAAGTTTTAATAATACCTTCAAATGCTCCTTTATATCAACTGTGTATCTCACAAACATATTATCCGTCTGGAGGACCGGACTCCCATTTATTTCCATATAGGCAATGGTGTCCACTCCATATAAAACCAAACGGGCTACTGCTGAACTCAAATGGTCTTCCGTTACTGAAACAACAAAAAAGTTTCAAAGGTCTACAAAAAATGTCTGAGCTTTTGGAAGGTTTGTTGAAGAGTATTGTTATCATTCCACATTTACGCAATTCTCACATAGCTCGCTATTACCACGCTATGTGCTATTCTATTACCTATAATATAAGTTTGCGTTAAAAAAATGGGAAATAATTTTTCCAACTGTTATTTAAACATTTGGCATATTATTATGATCAGTTGAAAAATTATTTGAGCAGTTATTTCATTTTCGGGTGGTTGTAAATTGACTACAGCAGTAAAACATGAATAGTAATAAAAAGAAAATTTTGCGGTTATTTCATCCTACAATGAAGACTCAAAAATTGAAAAATGGAAAATGAAGTATTTTAGAAAAAATCGACCCGTCTCACAACTAGCTCCGATGGGACTCGAACCCACGAACCCAACTTGCATTGGCTAAACATTTTTAAATCACGGCGATATTTAGGTACTTACCTACGTTATGCCTATAACGTTTATAAATAAAAAATAACACAAAAATTGTTTATTTCGGAAAAAAATACATGTTACCTCTTCAAACGACGACGACGGAGAGTATGGCGGACTTTTCGGTTTTTTTTCGATGTGGAGGTGGCGTCAAGCCCTCGTCATCATCGGCTTTTTAATGACTGAGAAAGGACCATTTCATCTGCTACGCCACGCAAAGCGGATTATTAAATGTTAACAGCTGGGCGAAGCACGAAAGAGTCCCAAAATTCGACATAGTACCTAAATTATTGATTACCCATCCATTGATCAGTTGATTAATCGCCATAATCACAGCACAAGCCAAGCTCCATTCCATCAAAAACTACTTCATCATCATCATACTCCATTTTAATTTTCCTTATGGATGAATAAGGAGAACAGGCCATAGCCCACCACGCCGGCCCAATGCGGATTGGTGTTAAGACTGTGCAGACAGCGGGTATGTATCATAATAACTACGGTCATTACGACTATGGTCGAAATAACTACGATCGATTCACATATTTTCATAATGACTATTGAACGACTCAACTACTGTTCATTTCACCTACGGTTGATTCAACTAACGGACGATTGTCCTAATGTTCATTTCATCTACTGGTTGTTTCGACTATGAACGACTCGCCTACAACAAGCTTATTAATTGGAAAGTTTATTAAATGGATTTGGGCGCGTTGGATTGTTTTTTTTTTTGTTAGGGTGTCGCAAAGGGGGTGCAGGACTTTCAACTGATTTTGTATAGAGATAGGGCTTATAAAATTTTTGACTGTTTTAGTATGGAGCGGGGACTTGTAAAATTTTCAAGAATGAATTTTATAAAAATGAAAATATCTCGAAAACGGTGCGTCATAACTAATCTAACAAAATTCGATTCTGAAGTCGTCAAGTCGTTTCTGTCAAAGTCAAGTTCAAGTCAAAAAGTCGTTTCTGGCGCTTCGCCGGCCGCTGCCGCGGCACGCTCGCTTCGCTCGCTCGGCTAGCGCTGTTGGTTCATGTAAACCTAACATGCTCGTCGCTTCGCTCCTCGCACCTATCAAGAGTACGTGAGTGACTATTTTAAACTTAATAAACCGTAGGTGAAATGATCAGTAGTTCAATCAACCGTAGGTGAGATAACCGTAGGTGAGTTGATCGTGGGTGAGATGACCAGTAGTGATTTCGTCCATTAGTTATTTCAAACATAGGTGTAACGTTCAGTAGTTATTTTGAACAGTAGTTCTTTTGACCGTAGTTATTTCGACCATAGTCGAAACGACCGTAGTTATTATGATACATACCCCAGACAGCACACTAGCGCCGCCTTTGTCTTTATTTAAGCACCATGTTTTTTTTTCAATGGCGGCGCTAGTGTGCTGACTGCATAGCCTTAACAACTCCAAAAGCACTAGGCACCTTATTATTATCTATCTAGCACCAGCTTATCGTGCCTTCTGAAGTACCTACGACGGAGGGGGTCGAGATAGCCCATTTTTGCCCACATACCTATGCCGTGCCCGACCGATTCATAGAGTAAGCAATGACCGACAATCGATTTTTATATTATTTTATTATCATGGAAACTAAACAGCATACATTACAATCAAATAGAACATAAATTGATGTAGTCCAAACATGCCTTTATCATTTTACACATATACCAAGATTCCTTTTTTTTACAAAAAAAAAGTCTTATTTAGAAGAAATAAAATAAAATCTATTGGTGGCGCTAGTTGGCTCATGTCAGCCCCCTGGCCAAGCGCATTTATCAAGAGTTCCTCGTACTTGCCTAGAAAAGTTCCTGTATACGTCCACGTGTCGTAGGCGACCCATCTCGTAAGAACATCGTTGAAACCCGACAGGATGTCTCCGATGACACCGGCCTTCATCAGGTCGGAGTAAACACCGCCGGGAACCGAACCGGGGATCTTGATCGCTGTAAGTTTTTGGAATAAAATTATATAGGTAGCTATATATACCCAGGATATCGTAACTTCTTTATTAGTAAATAAATCATATTAATATTACCTACACAATTACCTAACTACTGTAAATATAAGTGAGCGAACAATTCAAAATACATTATCATTTACCTACACACTGGGATGCCACTACGTAGATACTATGATTATATTAGGTACTTACCTACCTACTTACTTTTTATTTACATTATGATTGAAATGAAATTTTCTTGAAAAATTTTTATCTACTTAGGTACTTAAAGAAATTGCAAAGCTTTGATAGCTTTCATTAATATTTCATATTATACCTAAATACTTACATCCATTGTTATTTTCCAACGTCCAAACAGTGCTACCTGAATCCAAACTTATTTGTCTATAAACACTTTCGACAACGCCGATTTCACTGAGCAAGAAAAATACTGAAATAATCGTTACAAACCACTTCATGTTTGGATTTTTTATTTAAAATTACGGTTATGCTGTAGAAATATCACTCATATCAGCTAGTGATAGCACATTACTCCGTATTCTCAACAACGGACTTCATTCGATACACATTAATTTGCTAAAGACCGGACCAACCACCTCAACTATCGATAAGGAAAATATGAAGACAGAATTTAATGATATTGTACAGCGTTTTATTACGACCATAAAAATCTAATTTTACACATAACAAATTAATTAAATGCGCTATTGTTAGAAGACCGTTAATCTTCTCGGGTATACGTTTGCGGTGGTTCTTATAGGCATTTATAGATAAGATTAGGTTCTTCTTCCCTAAGAATGATGGCATTTATTTCTCAAATCCCACAAAACAGTTCAACAGACAACATAACGTAACATAAGATTACAGATTTTTTTTTGTTCTGTTTTAATGCGACAAGGTTTTAATTCTTTGTTGTCCGTTCACACGACGACGTTTGACGTATATTTTTTTGATAGCTGTACGGCTGTAGCGTAGAGTAGAGCACAAAGAAAATGATCAGTGTAGAAGTCCGAGCTAGATAACTTCGCGCGCGATTCTGGTATTTTTGGGGCTAGCTAGACAGTATTTGGTATTTCGTATTGACACTTTTCCGAATTTAGACTAAAGCTAGACAGTATATTTTTTCTGTTCTAAGGAAAAATATATGGTTAATATATTAGTATTCGATTTCAACTGCAAGCAGACTTATAGATTAAGTTAAAGTTAAAGCAGATTGTATTATTTGGTTAAATTTTATTGAGAAATAAATACTTTACTTTACTTACATTATCTGGCTATGTCAGCTGTCAGAAAAGTTTGTTTTGATTAAGAAATTTGTATGTTGTTGATCCTTTGCTTTGACCAGTGGGTCCTAAATAAGTTTGTGGCACTGTACATTACTGTCTATTGAAATTCTGTTCTTAAATATTGATTAATTTTAGGAAGCAACTTCGACCTCGACAGGGCTACAGCACTATCGTCATTATTCCAGCTCAATATTACCTATCTTCTGTGCCGTTGTATCGGTTGCCTCCTCATCTCAAGTTGCTGATAGCACGTGACATGTTGTTGACAAAACTGACGCGATAAACTCATCACAATAACCGACAAAGTAGGTATAATAAAATTAATAACAACATTAATAATTTTATGAACGACATTAATATTGATATTCACACATTAATATAGTTAATATAGATATTCGCGGTAGCAGATATTTATTTCATCTTTATTTAAAGTTTTTCACTTTTTATGTTGCGCCCTAATTTCATAAACTAAGTAGGTACTTACGTATTCTAACCGCCTCTGTGGTCTAGTGGTTCACACCACCGATTTCAGACCAAAAAGTCCCGGGTTCGATTCCAAGTGGGGGTACATATTGTATTCGGTTTGGTTGGTGGTAGGACTTGTTCTTAGCCCGCCTGGCTATTTACCACCATCTTATCTAAGTCCAGAATTATTGTGTTACGGCAGTTAGCGATTGTGGGAGCAGTGCGCGCGAGTAGTAGAGCGGGTGAAGAACCTTCAGCCTTATCACCACTTAACATCAGGTGTGGTGTGATGAAGGCTAAGTTTATTTACGATGGATTTCTAAGCTCTTTAAAGGGAGGCACAAAATACTGAGGTCATCTCGTAAAGCTTGAAGATTGCATCAGTCTGGCGCAACTGCCATACAAAAAAGTGTTGTATGAAGTTTGTACCAAAAATATCGCTGTCTTACTTTCACCTATTTGACTCTCACTCACTCTGACTGACAGTCAGCCGCCAGCCGCCAAATTTGACATTCTTGTCTTGTTGACTGTTTGTAAACGAAGCTTGATTTTAGTATTATTGTGTGAATTTGTGCATTTTGTGAATTACTCGCAAAATTTCGCCTTAATTGTACGTTTTCGTGGTCCCGTGTGATGTGTTGAGAGATGTATTACAAAACTTGTGAAATATATTAGGGTAAAACCGCCTTGTATCGGCCACGTCCTGGTATCGGCCACTTCCTACGAATTTGATCAAAAACTATTAAATATTCGATCCACTTGCATAAATTCTGCTCTATAATGAACATTATATTGTTGTCTTTAAATGAATTAAATGAGGTGGCGATCAAAGTTCATTTGACAGTTCAGTAGCATTGGATGTTGTAACCTGCGCAGTCGTGTCGAAATTCACGCCATTTTCTAGTCAAAATTGACGAGTTCGAGGTTACGGGGGAAAGGGTTTGCAACTTATCTAGGAGGTTTAAATCGTTGATTTTTGCTTGTGAAGGTTAAAGAGATTATAATGCAACATTATTGACTAATATTTTTGTGTTTTTTTTTGAATTTTAATAAAAAATCGAATGGCCGGATTTAGGGTTGATTATTTCATAAAAAAGCCTGATATCGGCCGTTAAAAATGGTGATGGCCGATACAAGGCGAGTCAAAATCCTGATATCGGCCACTCAACATTAAGTCATGGACGATACAAATGTTACTTCATACAAATCTAGGTACACTAGATTAGATACTTAATTTAGGTATAATTATAATAAAAAAATATAAAAAAATATTTGAAAAATCTCGATTTTTTGTTTAGTTACTTTTATGTGGAAGTGTCATTGTTGATGTGCAAACTGTAATATTAAAATTAAAATAAATTGTTAATAGTATTTGATTTATAGACTTTCCTTTAAGAAATATTATTCGTAAAATAATCTAAAATCTCTAAAAAATCCGACTTCAAAATTTATTTGTTACTATTAGGTAAGAATATCTTTATGCAAGAAAAAAACAAAAACATATTATTTTTTTTAGAAATTTATTCTAAACACGTTAAATTAAGTTTGGATTGTTAAAAAAAATTCACGGTAAGTATATGTATGTTTTTTATATATCTCTATGTATATCTTTTTATATCTTTATCTTTCTTTATCAATTCGAAGTATATTTGTATTGCTCATAATGTAAGCCTAGGCCGATACAAGGCAAACAGATGGGCGATTTTTGGGTGCAAGTGGCCGATATTAGGGAAATTGGGTGTGTACAAAGAAAAACATCAATATAAAAAAATGTTATCCAAATTTCAAATATTTTATTAGATCATAGGAAAGTCAAATAATAACAGTTTATTAAAAAATACCTCCTATAAAGCTAGGCTAATAAATGTGAGAATAGGAAGCAAACCAATGTGAAATATTGTTGACGTGGCCGATACAAGGTGGTTTTACCCTATGTGGTTTACGAGCCGGCCGGTCAGAAGGCCAAAAGCGAATATTCATGGCCAAATTTCCATTTAATGAAGAAAGGTAAGCATACATTCACATTTTGTTATAGCCATTACATTAAGGATTACGTGATTTAAAAGTTTTCTATTAAAATTTAAAAAATTGAGAAGATAACCTGATAAATAGTGCTTGACATTTTTTTATCGACAATCGATAATTTTTTAACCGACTTCAAGAATTCAAAAGGAGGAGGTTATCTATTCGTCGCGTTTTTTTAAAAGTATGTACACTAATTACTCGAAGTCGGCTGAACCGATTTAAATGATTCAAACGTTATAACATCAGGTTTTTTCCCAAGTTGGTCCAATTTTGAAATGCCTATTGCATAATGAAGTAAAGTCCGTTCGGTTAGATAGTGTCCTGTGTCGGTACACCCGCACGGCATTGTGGCTCTTTTTTAGTGCATTCGTGCATGCAGTCGGGCGGGTCTAAACAAAAACACAAAAAAATTTAAATACATGTTTCACGCCTGACTTCAAAGTACTTAAGTATGTATACTTAAATACGTATTAATTAATTACGTACCTACGTGAATTTTTTTAAGGCGGTTTGTATGATTTACATTATTTATTCATTTACATGCTATGCTATATTAACATGTTTCTTGTGAATATTCCAGAACCTTCAACTACAACTGCAAAAATAGCACCTGCAGCCCCTCGGAAAAGAAAACAGGTTTTTTTATAGTATCTTTATTGCCAAATGCATGTATATATATTATAAGTTCGATTAAATTAGACTTTGACTTTAATAATGGAGTTTACTTTTAGCCCCATTTGCGCCAACGTGAAATTCTTGTTAAACTTGGTTTATCTTTTTGAATGAAATTTTTATTGTCACATAACTCTTGTTTAATTTAAACCGAGAATTAACGTTAGCGTAAGTAAGGCATCAATTAGACCCTAAAGTTTGCAAAATGATAGAAATGGAATCCTGATATTTTTTAATATCGCCATCGATAAAAAATCCCATGACTGGTACATCACTATTTCGGTTATTATGTTGGGAACCCTGTACGTCATGTACGTCATAATTTCAGCTATGTGGTTGGTATTCCGTTTTAGTATAACTTCCATACAAAACGATAATTTACTTTTTTTCTATGAAAGACCCGTCTCTTAAACGTAGTGATTACATGCTCTTTGGATTGCATAAGGATCAAATAAGAAAGTAATAATGGTTGCAGATCGTCTGTGTAAAAACTGGTTGCTCCAATCAGTTAACTCTGTGCATGTGACTGTGCAAGTGCCACAAGCTTTTCTGTTCCGGTGACAGTCGTGACAGAGGAGCCACTTGCAATACGAAATTAGCTGTCCAAAATGGACTGTCGTATGAAAACTGTTTTAGTTCCAAAGATAATCACCGGAACAGAAAAGATAGGCGCACTTGTACTATATCTATGCTCTATGCTGACCAAAACGCTGACAAACATGTCATTGTGATGTCATTAATATTATGATAGAAATGCGTTGGAAATGTGTTCTTATGATCATTATCTTCGATCAACAATAACACCTAGTCAATATACTTTCTATTTAAAATGGATCGAATCCCGATATTTGAAGAGTTCAGATTAATCGAACGCGATGAGACCAAAGTCAACGGTGCTTGGAAAGGTAGGTCCATTGTTGTTGGGTAATCTGGCTGCGTACAGCTACTACCTAGTCCTTACGAGTTGCCAAATTGTTGCAAAACATTGTTCGGTTCACTGGTTAGCTAAGAACCTTGTTGAATCCCATTATGGTTCTTGCCACAAAGCGCCTACCGTTTTGCAGTTCCTGGGTGAGGTAATGCCAGAGCGAATGAGCAAACATTCAGGTTAATTTTCGAACAGAAAATAAGGAAAATAACTCAAAACTGTTACAGTTAGGAAATCAAATATCTATGTACCTACTTACTTAGCAACTGATATTTATTTGTTTATAAACTTACGAGCTTCTAGAGGAAACCTGTGGTTGCCGGCAGCATACATAGGCTTGATATCATAGAATACTTGGGAGAAGCTCTCCAGCAGGGGACTATGACTGATACTTATGCTTCTGAAAATTGCACTGTATTTTTTTAGTCTGAGGATTTCTATTAATCATTCTTTTAGCATTTTGAAATATGGGAACCAGCAAAGTATCCGAGGCCTATGAGGAACGAGCTCAAAACGTGTCTAAACCACAGATTAACTATTTTAGTATTACTAATAACATGTCAATAAATACCTACTTTATTCTTCGATCAACAACAACACCTAGGTCCTTTATTATTTATTTATTTATTATGTTATACATAGGTATATGTACTTACCGATTTATTATTATTGAGGCCTAATCGACTGACACTTTTACTAATACGTAACTTATCTTAATCTTATTACATAGCAGTATCTAAATGTCAATGTTAACGCATCATCGAAAAAATCATTGCCACATGGAATTGGAATCCACTTGAAGTTCATCGTTCAGTGTCAAGTTGTACAATATAGTAATGTAATGTCCGATCAGACCTGATCAAAGGCATGGTTCATTCATACATAACGCGTGACAATGGAAGGCCGAATCACTTGCAAATTTTATTTATTCTATGCTTCTGAGGTCGAAAAGGAACAAGAGCCGATCATTATCTCAGTTAAGAACTTATTTGTTTTAGGTCATATCAGTTTCATTATCATGAAAGATAATAACGTAACCTTTTTTTAGGCTGCTTGCTGTCAATAAATGCTTATAGGTACCTACTTAATAGCTAGCAGGTTGCATATTACTATTACATAAATATTCTTGTTAGCTGCATATATTACACTGCCAACTAAATTATTTAACTTGTTATACTATGCTTGCTTAGCATCGATTGCGAAAGTACGACCTTCTCTTGATTAAAGACATTTTTTCGGACAAGGTTTAGAAGCTGATTTTTGAGCAAAGATTAATTCAAAGCCGAAGAAGAGCGAATAAAAGTTTCGTAACATTTGCACTAAAATCCATGAGTGGAATATTTTATACCGATCCTTCGGGAGTGATTACCACGCGGACAATACCGTTAGTATTGTGTATAACTAGCTGTTCCACGTGGTTTTACCCGCGTGGTACCTACCCTGATTCAGTTCAATGTATTCGGTTTGGTTGGTGGTAAGACTCGATCTAAGTACGCCTGGCCAGCTACCACCATCTTATCTTAGTGTGTCGCCTTAAAATTGATGTTTTCAGCATCATTGTGTTCTAGCAGTAAGTAGACAGTTCCTCACTGGTTGAGGTTTCCTGTAGTAGTATGCTTCTACCTTCATCCTTCTCATCATTTAAGATGAGGTGTGATGAAGACTCAGTACGGTAGTAGTAGGGTACCGGGGGCTCCATATTTGAGTTAAAAGGTTCTCCTCCTTGTTCGATTTTCACTACCTATATCGAACACGGAGTGTTGTCGAAATACTTAAGGCGCTACTCGGAAAAATATGGACTTTTTGATTTAAAACTATATGACGGTTACAGTTGTTACAAATCTGGTAATTAGATATATATTTCTTCATACCTTTATCTAGAATCGTATAGTTTCAAAAACACGATTTTATGATTTTGCCTCGACACTTTTTATTTTCGAAAAGACCTCTAAAAAATACGAAAAGTGAAGATTATTCTTAAATGGGGTTACTTACACTATTGGAAATTGGTTTAATTAGTGGACACCAATAATATTGAGGATCGTATAGAAGCATTTTTTTAAAAATCGCTGTAGTTTTTTAATACGAAGTGATTTTGTGTTTTTTTTGCCTAATCTGCAAAATCGGTCTCGCTCCCGCGCGCGTCGTTTTCTCATTGCTATCTCGCTTCAGCACATTTTTTCCGAGTATCGCCATGTCATCTAACAACAATGATTGACCGAATTGCTATCGCAGTAGCATTTGTCGACACGGGATTTTTCGCACTAATGTTACATCGCACCTGTGAAGCATCGATAAAAAAAAGGATTGTGCTACAGAGCTATCGACACTGCGTGTATGATTCATTGCAAATCGAACTATCAAATAAGGAATCCACCAAACGGAGGACCGTTGCAGATGTTTGATATTAACTCAATCCAATCCCAATACTATTTGACTGTTGTTGAAATGTACATATTTAATTTATGACATTCAGAAATATAACATTGAATAACAAATGTGAAAAAAGAAATTCAATCTGTATTAATAACAAGCGAATTAGCTATCTCTTTCTAAAACAAAATTTTCTATGGCGAGAGTATGGCGCTAGAAGCATGTGACGTCACATACTTGTAGCGCTCTCCTTGTCTAATTAGAAAGTTGGATGCTTTATATCGCTAAAAATATGCAAGATATTTGAAAATAAATACCTAGGTATGTTGTGTTGCTAATATTTCAATAAACATTTTTATTCTATAAAAAAAAAACAGTCAATAGCCTATTTCATGCAAGAGTACCTAAGGGGGCTGTTATTTGCAGGCGCTCACCTACTCCTCTTCTTCATGGCGTTCGTGTTCGGTTCCTTCTGCACGTTTTGCTTCCACATGCTTATGTACCTCTTTGACGAGAAGTGCGTGCTGTTCCCCAAGCTGCAGTCGATGACGTCATTGAAACACAACATCATTTACGAGTTCATCCCAGTTGACAAGGAAGATAGTGCGTACATTTGTTTTTTTTATTGGTTTTGTAGATAGTTGTTAAACCTCTTCGGTTGTTACATTCACGAGTTATTCTTGTATTATTGTAAATACGTATTACTTAACTAAGTTGTTCTTTCCTCCGCAATCATAATCTATGAATGTAAATTTGTCTGGAATGCTTTTGTATTGTAGTTATTTGGTAGATCGGCAGCGGAAGTGTTATTATAATTATTATGATATTTTATATTAGATAGGTTAAAGAGAACAATATCCTATATTCTTTAGAGAATGCGAGACAGAATACACATCTCAATACGTTTCACCAGTATTATAAATTATCTGTGGTTTCATGTACTTTCCCGACTTTAATTGGCTAGCTTAAGTTCAGTGCCGGTAAAGGTGCATGCCCTCCAAAGAGGCGAGGAGCATTGCATCCGACAATCAATCACTTACGTTGATGCATAAAGCACGGAAGTTTTCTCAAGGCTGGATGACGCAGAGGTGCATTGTGTGCCGCAGATGCAACAGTAACTTCATTAGTAACCTGTTCTTAAGCACACTTTATTTTTTATATTATTATATATTAAGCGTTTTGTACATCCTTAATATTTCCTGTACAATCACAATTAAAATAACTTGGTTCTTTATAGGAAAAATTCAAATTTAGATTCTTAGGAATTTAGATTGTTGGTCATTAAAATTTTAATTCCGTCTTTGTTTTTTGGTTCTTTTCACTAAAGAAAAATCAAGGCTAATTGATTTATTACAGAACAATTAACTGGTAGCGTGCACTTGGAGAGGAAATTCCTCATTCTATAAATGGCCAGTGAAAGATAGGTATTTAATGGGCTGATGATGATGATGATGATGATGAAACAACTTATACCGACTTAAGGATTTTCTATGATTTTTAAAAAAAGCTTTATCTTTCCACCAAGAGTTGTGTTACAACACATTGATGATGATGTTCAGAGCTACCAGTAGACTTGCTAAGCTGCTAAGTAGTGGATAAAAGCTCATGCTACTTACCCACTTAGGTATACTCACCTGAGGTGTCATGTGTCTTCTGCCCGATGTAACTAACACGATGATCATGATGTTCAGAGCTACCAGTGGACTTCCTGAGCAGCCAATGGGTGGAAGACAGCGCGTGCTACCTGCCTACCTACGTGCCTCTTTTGTCGGGCATTTTCGGCCTGGTGTGGACCACCATGTTTCTTATGTGCTCCACCGGCCCCAGGACACATACTGGGTACGTTACAATGGAAACTGTCTTTCCGGCCCATTCATAATTTGTCACTTTACATTAGGTACTACATTTTTATTGTATTGGTAGGTCAGAAAATGTTTAACATTTAGATAGGGCTTTCAAAATATTCTTCATGACTTTCAGATTTTTAAATTAGAAAACAAAGCTTAGGTATATTGGATTGGAACGTGCTCACATGTGCGATAAAAACTATAGAATTCAATTGTTGTATTTTAAGATGCGAGCATAAGGGATTAATAAAATTATTGAAAATGAAGTACCTACATATGCAAATCGACCCGTCTCACAACTAGCTCGGAAGGGACTCCAACCACCACCTTTCACTGTCCGGGCAAATGCTGTAACCACGGAGTTGCAGGTAAAAGCAAATACAGGGTGTTAGGGGCACCCTTGCAAAAACTTTAACCATGGCTTCAGATCATCATGCTGAACAACGTAAAGCAAGAGTTTTTTGTCGGAAATGAAAAACAAAAATTCGACTTTTCATACAAATTTAGCAACTAATCGGGACATTTTGTATGGAGAGTCGAAATATTTTTAACATTTCCGACAAAAAATATTGCTGTGTGTTGTTTAGCACGATGGCCTGAAGCCATGGTAAAATTTTTTGCAACGGTGCCCCTAACATCCTGTATATGGTGGCAAATTAATTTATATTTTATAAATTCGACGCTTCTCCTAACAACTTCGTAGCTCAGTGGTTAGGGCATTTGCCCGGACAGTGAAAGGCGGTGGTTGTGAGAAGGGTAATTTTTTTATATATTTCATTTTCAATAAAAAATTGCATTGTGAATGCAAAAAAAGTTAAAGTACTAATGTCCAGGTACTTAACTAGGTACTTACCTAATAAAAACCCTAGTAAAACCCTACTTAGATAACTTTTGAATTTCGTTTGGCCAGACATTGAGTTTATTGTCGTTAAGCCAAAAGAACTGTATTTTTTATAATTAAATCAGGAAACAGTATTGCAATCTACCAGACATTAAAATGAGCGCTTCGCTATTCATGCGGAGACACTTTTACTATTTGGTTATACAATGCGTAAGCCCTAATGGGTGCTGTACACGGGTAGAGTAGAGCGGTAGAGTACTAAATTAAAGTACTCTACCGCTCTACTCCACCGTTTACTCTACTAATGTAGTATTAATTTAGTACTCTACTACTAGTATTTAGTAGTAGATTAAACGGTAGAGTAGAGTGGTAGAGTACTAACTATACTACTTAATGTAGACATCATTGGTAGAGTAGAGTAGGTACTGAAATTTGGTAGAGTAGAGTAGCTAGCACCGCGGGCAAGCTACTCTACCGCTCTATTCTACCATTTACTCTACCCGTGTACAGCAGACTTTAGGGATAGAGACTGCACGTGACCGACGATGAGTGAACCGCAGCCACACGTGGCCACACGAAAAGAAGTAAGAAGTGGTTGACAGAATTGGTCCCTGACTGTACACTGTGCGCTCAAGCTACTTATCACCTCTTTTAAATGCCGTTGTAATAAATGTTTATGAAAATCTCTTCCTTGATTCCCTTTGACGACCTTAAAGTATCAACGTGAAAGTATAATGGGAAAGGTCAACGGCATAGCAGATCCGTTACGAAAAAATTATTACATTATTGAGTAAGTATATTTTTTCTGCACGTTCTGGTTGTGTTTCCTAAAACATAGTTATTATTCTGAATAAAAAGATTGGCATCTGATAGATAGATAGATAGATAAAACGTTTATTTTTTTTTCATCTGTTAATGTAAAAATTATTAAGGCCTCAAAACTTTCTGTGAAGTTACATTTACGTGGTGTTAGTATTAGAACTTATAAATGACAACTTTGGGCTTCGCGTTTTTGCCGTTTTCACTAACTCTAAGCACTACTGTACGGGGCAGTGGCGGGTGTACAGAAGGTTACTCTCTTGCCTTACCACAATCTGCAACTTTTTTTTGGCTGGCGCCTTACTATTCACGCGCAGACTCTATCACTGCTTACAAAACTGTTGTAGGTACAATGGATATCTGCCCGGAGATAGGGTCTCTTCGTTATCGGCTATCTGCGGCGGCGGCCTCACGAATAGGTAGTTGTAGAAAGTGGGAAGGCTCGAGAGTTCCTGACTATACGTGCGTGTGACGTTTGCATACTTCAATCCTTCAGACTCCAACGGCCATGGCGGGTGCTGCCACCAGTGTTCGTGTTCTCGCTAGTGATGAGCAGCGTGTGCATCTACTCCTCGGCAGTCACGCACTACGGCCTCAATGAACTGTGCGTCAAGCTGGGTGAGATCACTGGCAGCTCCACGTACGTAACTAATCATCATCATCAGTCATTCATTAATTTATTAATAAATAAAATAATAAATTAAATATTTAACACCATCACATCCATTGTTCCAATACCAAATTATAGTAGCTTGAACAATAAGTAGTGTTATGGAAATTGGAAACAACGACAGGTATAACCACATACACCCAGACCCGAGGAAATATTGAATAAATCGTTTTCCATATTTACCCAACCGGGGATCGAACCCGGGACCTCTAGAGATACACCACTCGGCCACGGAGGTCGTCAAGTACTGTGTTGACACTCCCGACAAGCTCCATCAGCTATCGTGCTGCCCCCAGGGTTCCTGTTCCCCCTGATGATGGGCAGCATGTGCATCTAGTCCTCGGCCACCACGCACGACAGTAAAAATAATAACTGTGTTTTATTTATGCTCTTTGACCTGTTACCACCAATGCCTCTTGCCGGTTCTTCTCGTTACAAGGTCTCCTGCCGTAGGATTTGCGACCCGATGGCGTAGCTTCATTGACGTTCATAAGTGTTGTTAGACAAACCTAAATTGATTAAGTGAAATTGATTTTGAATTTTGAATGTGGATTGGTATGTTTCAAAGTATTATAATAGGTAGGTACATACATTAGAAGAGAATGACATACGTCATTTGCTAGCTGTCTTGCTATGGAGCTACCTATTTACGAGGACCGTCTGGCTCATTTTAATATGCAAACCTTGGTAAGCAGACGTAAGCTTTTGGATCTAATTTTCTTCTTTAAGTTGGTGAATGAGTTTATAGACTGCGTGAACTTGCTTGCTTGTATTAAACTAAATGCTCCAACTCGCTTACCTCGGGGGAAGAGCTTTAATTTGTTTGTGAATTTTGTGATACCACCGTTCAAAACCAATGTTGAATTTTAATTCAATCATCCCGAGACTCTGTACACTGTACAATAGTTTTTCCAAGTGTCGTGATTTAGACATAAGTTCGTCTATCTGAAAGTTTAAAAAATGTGTCATGTCCAATATTTAATGGAGCTATTGTTATTTTTAAATTTAATTTCATTTAAACAATCAGAATTTCAATTTAATATTATGTATCAACTCAATTTGGTATTTGTTTGTGACTCGCTTAACTTTAACTTTTACATTCTTAATTTTTAATCTGTTTATTGTTTGATTTAGATATTTAGATATTTTCAAATTATGCATTCTGTGTTCTTGTGTAACTGATGGAACATTTACTATTTTTTAAATAAGATTTAATGTAATATTCTATGTATCTATCGCTGAAGAACCATAATAAATATAAATAATTAGTGTCATTTAATGTTAATTTGTGTGATTGTGAGAAATTTAGTTATTTCTATGTAAATTATCTTAATTTTGATAGTTTTCCCTTTTTGTTGTCATTAAACCCAACACCTGTATCATATTTCAGGACTCTAGGTTTATGTGAAGTTTACGTGCGTCATCCTTTTTCGTGGGTGCCAGCGTTCATTGATTTATAACGATTTATTGACGTTATCACGTCAAAAACTACCCGTCTACTTTTGCATTATGAATGAAAAAAGTAAAAATAACAAAGTTCTTGTTAAAAATGAGCAACTCAAACGGCTTCCATGAGTGACATTCAACTTGAATTTACGAAACACCGCATCGTTGGAAACAGGGGAATTTCTTCACAATCCGGTTGTTATATTCACCTCTAAACATTAATTAGAACTTAAGATACATATCTATGTTACAACCAAGTTACAACTTAAAGATTAGACTAATAAAATTAAACCTTGTAGTTTTTTAGGCGCGCGTTGGTCGCTTCGCTAGTCGCTGCAGTTACAATAAATCTGGTAGTCCCTATGGAAGATAATTGCGATGTGGTATTTAAATGAGCATAATTTAAATCTATTTTTAGCTATTTACTAATTTAGACTTAAGGGAGGTAATCGTATTAATTTGACAGTTCATATCGTATCCAATCGGCTGCAATCTTCGATCACCAATAACACATAGTTCTGTTGATCGAAGGCTGCAATGCTGCAATTTGCATGGAATGACATTTCGCTGCTTATAAACGAAAGGGCCACAAATCAAAATTATCCGTAATACGTTTTAATAAAAAAATATGGCCACTATTACCCATATTTTATATTTCCCGAAGACACAAGTCAAAATCGGCTTCCAAACAACAATAATGCTCAAGCGCCCTTTCGGCATTTGGACACATCTGTGGCTAAGTTCTGAGCGAAGCGGCCATCTTTTTAGTTACGAACCGACCTTTGACGCGAGCGCACGTCAGTTTAGTGTCAAAGGGTCACATCACGAAAAGCTGCCTTGTCTATTGTGTATTGTGAGTGAACTTTATGAGCAAGACGGCAACATTTTGGACAAAACACAATTTATGTCTTTTATGTTGAATTTAAGAAACTTTGTACTGATTAGTAACGTTAATAGTCCAAAGGAAGACTTTTTATAAATATTTATTCATAGATTTTCTTTATAAAATAAGAATGTCAAGAAAATTTTAAATAAAGCGTTTTTATTATTTTCTGTTGTGGCCTTTTTTTGAAAATATTATCATACTGGTGAGAATTATTTTATATGCTAAAGAGACATACGTGCTGCTAGTCGTCAATACGTTGTAATTACGAAAAAGCTAAAATAAATAACGGATAGAGCACAAAATTACGCATCCAACGATGTATGACACAAATGCATTGAAGGAAGGGCTGATAAAAAACAAATAAAAAATTGGTTAAAAAATTTCAAGGTGCTCTCCTGTAAAAACATTAATTTAGACTTGTGGCCCTTTCGTTTATAAGCAGCGATTTATTATGATACAATATGAACTGTCAAATGAATACGATTGATTTTACACAATCCCATAGCTGAATCATATAGGTATTAATACCTAGCTAATCCACAAACCTAAAGTAATAGTACATTACAGCCGAGGACAGGTAAGTAAGAAATTACATTGTCGAGGATGGTTTGAAGCACGAGCCGCAGGCGAGGGCTTTAATCATTCGAGGCAAGGTAATTTGCTTACCGTACAAGGCTTGTATAGTGCTTTTCTCAAGAAATGCGAGGAAATAAAAAAAACTGTTTAAATTAATAATATTTATTAAAATTTATATCACACATGTTCGGGCAATTATTAAATGTAAATGTTATTGTTTTCCCGGGCACACTTTGTATAAATCGCCCATAATAATATTATTTTAATGATGTATCATTAAAATACGCCAACAACACAGATTCCGAAAACGTATGCGCCTTTTTTTCACTTTTCCAAATCAGATCGCAGGTTTTCATATATCTTTCTTTTGATTTTGCTGGCAGTACCTAAGTTTTCTGTAAGTAATTAATTTTGCTTCTGCTCTCATATTTGGTGGAGTAGGTACATACGATGTCTGTATATGTTTCATTGGCAGAACTCATTTTGATAATTTATTACACAATAAAAACTGTATTGATATCAAATCAACCGCTGAAAATAATTCCCGCCGTTTTTTTATATTGGCTTGTGAGGCCATGTGGAACGGTCATACAGCCTATTGATAATTACTACTTGCTACTAAAATGCGCAACTTCAATACCCGCTTCTGGGCGGTAGATGGCGCTGTACATATTTCCCATACAAAATTACTCGTAAAGGATATTTTGTCTATGATAAATCTCATTTTGTTTTTTCGATTGATGTTCGTTCGTGCTAAGAGGAGTGGCTTGCCACAACAAAATAAAGAAGAAGATGTTCGTGCTAAGGGTACATAGCGCTTGTGGTACAATACGAAGTAATATACTCTGTGCGCTCGTATTTAAAAAAAGTTAACCTAATTATGATATAATAATTACCTACCTATAAAATAATAATAATGTGGCTGTATGGTGCAAATGTCCCTTTGCTTTTTCTGTTTTTATACACAGGAATAACGAAAGAAAAAATAAAGAAAAAAAGTTGGTAGTACCATTGCAGATCACTGCAGTAATGAATTTCAGTACTTACTTACTGCACTAAAATCAGTGCAGTAAGTAAGTACTGAAATTCGTTACTGCAGTGATTTTCAAATTTAGAATGTTTACCTCGGAAAAGTGTCACGTACTGCATTCTTTTCTCAAATATAATATTAACATTTCAGAGCATAAGTGTGAAAATCTTTTTAATATGCAAGTTATGCAACTATCTCAGTTTGCATAAGTTGCATAAGAGAGAAGAAGGATAAAATAAATAATTATAAAAAAACACTAGTTAGCTTCACAAATTTATTTTCGGATGAATCCTCTTGTGAGGCTAGTGTTAATTTTATTATTTATCCTATCCTATTAAATGCGAAAGTTTATGTGTGTATGGATGTATGTTTGTTACTCTTTCACGCAAAAACTACAGAACGGATCTAGATGAAATTTGCAACAGAGATAGATAGATTATAGACTGGAATATTACATAGAATACTTTTTATATATTCGCATGGGAACGGAAACTATGCGGGTGAAACCGCGGGCGGCCGCTAGTACCTACATAAAAGCATTGTGAATGCATTAAAAGTCATAAAAAAGGCTGCTTTCATTAATTTGTTATCCTAGTCCTGAGAAAATTTTAAACTAAGTGTGTTTTGTTTAGTTGCTCGTACACCGTGAACGTCGCCACACTGGCTTACGAGCGACGTATCAGAGGAGTGTACCAAGCCATCCGACTGACTATCATATCGGCGTGGCTGCACACCATGTGCTGGCTGCTGTCGGCCGCTCTGGCTATGATCAGGGTGTTCCTAGCGGTGGACTTCCAGCTCGTGCGGATAAGCGTCTCACTCGCTGGAGACATAGACAAAATGCTGGTTTGTTATATTAGTATACCGCCCTTGCTACACGTGGGTATTCGTTGAAATGCTCGATAGTTCGTTTTATTTTACGCCTACTTAGACTGACTGATCAAAAATAATGATCTTGTGAATTGAACTACCAACTTCAAAGCGATTCCTTTTTGTAATGCACTTTGACTTTGTAATGGACTACTAACCCACCTTTATTTTTGGCACAAATATTCTTAAGACTAAACTTACTATCAAAAAATCTTTATGATGTGAAACTTCTAAGTTATACACCTATTTACGAATTAGATCCGATCACTCTAGACTCGAATGATTTAAAGCTATAACCTGTGAATAACTTGAACTTTGCTTCACAGGAGCATCAGGAGGTCCAGTTAAGAACAGTATCGCCAGACCTATGGATCAACGATGATAATCCTTCACAAACGTCTATGGCTTTACCAGTTCATTTGGTGCATTTCACAAACGCCAACACGGACACACCAGCTGCAAATATGCATGCATCGTACAGTTCTAACTTACTCTACGTGTCCAAAACTAAAGAACATAAATCGGAGCACTCTCTTGTCCCATCAGAAAGTCATAAACTAGCTCGTGTAGCAGCTAGTCAAAAGTACCCAAAAGGAAAACAGTTTATAGTAAAAATCGTTTACGATTTACTCCTGGCAGTGTATGAGATTGGATCTGATACATCTCCGGAACATTCAACTGAAACTCTTATATCAGACACGGGAATAAAAATTACTAGACAATACGGTCAAGATAAAATTGAGAAAGCTTTATCTGGACCCTTGGAAGCCTCTGAGACAAAATTGCATGAACTTAGCGAAGCTGAATTAACTACAGAAAATATAAAGACAATTTTAGAAGATATTGTATTGAGTGACGAAATTTACGAAAACACCAAAGCTGCTACTATGCAAGAGTCTTCGCATTTCAATTTGAACAAAGAAATGAAATATATTATTGAAAGTCGGTTGCTCCCTGGTCCTAAACACAGTGGTGAACAGTCTGAAGAAAAACCTAGAAAGCCTAACTTGAAAAATGCATCTTCTCAAACAGAAAGAAAAAGACAAAGTCAGTCACGTGCCCATCAGAGAGTTCAAATTACTGAGCCAGAAATCTTGAATACATCCACTGAGACCATACAAGATTCGGAAAAGGAGACGCAAACTTCTGATAAGGATAAAAAAGAGAAACAAGATTGAGAGATATGGCAAAATTTAATATTTTCATGCTTTTTGGCTATACTTAATTAGATTTTTTCTCAAGTCCCCAATGTTTTTGTCCCCATTTTTCATTCGGTACCTATAGTTATAGCGATAATTACCACGAAATTAATCCATAATTGGGTAGGTTGAGTTACCTGGGATTGGTTACGTTATTAAACGTTATTAATTCATCTTGTCAAGAAGTGTAAAGGGTAAATTATTAAAAAATATATTTTTCATTGAACAGTTTTACTTTAATTATGCCCAAAAACATTCCAGCGCCTAAACTCACTCGAGTCAGACACGATTGATAACGGTATATATGATTAAATTTTTAGTTTTTTGAATTCACATTGCAATTTTTATTACTGAAAAATGGAAAATGAAGTATTTCGAAAAAATCGCCTTGTCTCGATCGACTTTCGCTTTCCGGGCGACTGCTCTAGTCTGGGTCTGGGTTCGAGTCCCATCGGAGCTGATTGTGAGACGGGTCGATTTTTTCGAAATACTTCATTTTCCATTTTTCAACGGTATATATAATAACAAAACATTTGTTTACAAAAGTTAGGTGAACTACAATTAAAATATTAAATAAATTATTATTTTAAATTGCCACCGACAAGGCAAGGTCAAGTTGGCATAAAACACTAGTTCTGCTTAACTCTTACGTAAACTGCAAGTTGGGTGCGTCGAATCGCAGCGGACGTGAACTTGACTTACTTACACAACCGCCTCAATGATGACTTCGTTCGCTTCGTCCATAGACTCTGAACTTCGTGGCCAAACACTTACCCACATGTCATAAGTGCCTAATATTTTTCTTCATTCGTTTATCTTCATGCACTTGAAATTTTTATTTGTGTCACTGAAGCGTGTGACGAGACAGCCATTTAAAACGACTTTGAAATAAAGATTTAATTATCTTTCTCACTAGCATAATTAATTCATTATTAATGTTATTTAAATTTTTACTTTTTTGCATTCACAATGCAATTTTTATCATAGAAAAATGGAAAATAAAGTGTTTAGAAAAATCGACCCGTCTCACAACCAGCTCCGATGGGACTCGAACCCACGACCTTTCGCTATCCGGGCGACTGCTCTAACCACTGAGCTACGGAGTCGTTACGGGTTGTGAGACGGGTCGATTTTTCTAAATACTTTATTTTCCATTTTTTTTTCTATTATTATTGTTGTTGAAAATAATGACTTCTAAGGATTTTAAACGTTCAATACTATTAATTTTGTGTAGTGATCAATATTAATTGACTAGTTTAAAAGATCGTGCTTATTCAAATGTAGGAAGTAGGTACGAAAAGTAATCGCATCCTTTTATCTCATCTATAAATCCTATAACTTTCATTTGAGATAGTTAGTATACTGTAAATATTTAGAGACTTGATACTTGTGATAATTGAAGTTAAAATATGAATATCAAACTTCGCTAATGCCTATATGAAAATACTTTGTTAACTGCATTACCTACTTGAAATGCCTTTGATGAATGATTTATTTAAATGACGTGATGCCACGTCCTTGCCCTGTTCTCGTGTGTTAGTCCAAGTAATTGCATCATTATGTAAAACAATTACGAAATTCAACTTAACAAGCCTATTTTATCAATGCTAAAATAGTTATGGATATAACCCATGACATTAAATTCAAATGGAAACGGTCAAACACGTGAACACGTGATATTGAATGAAAACGTTAATGAAACTCTTCAGATTGATCTCATATAATAAACATAATAATGTGAACAAAATGATAAAAACGAGGTAACTTAATTAAAAACTTTTATTCACAAACATTTACAAAACCTGGTTAAAGCCTATATTAAATTAAATACCTAACTACATAACAACCGCAGGCCCTACGCCTCCGTCTTGACTTCATCTAGTTTCCTTAGTTTGAGCCAGACGTCTCCTTCTGCCTGGGGCACCAGGCTCGTGGTCTTGATCCTCATTGGCACCAAGGTCCTCTTGTCCAGGATCAGCTCGTATTTCTGTAGAATCTTCACAAGCGCTAACTTTGACTGTATGTAGCCCTGCCGAACACCTGTGAAACAAAGACGTGTTTCAGGAAAAAGTTTCAGGGCTCTTTTTTCTCTTTTGTTAGGTATAGGTACCTACCTACCTAACTAGAGAAATTTTTGAATGATTAATAAACATGTCAAGCCAACTAAACTCATTACTTACATAGCTTATTCAACCTGATAAAGCTTGCTACTACAGGTGAACTGTGCTGATAAAAGATAATGAATAAGAATATAAGAGGTAAACCTAAACAAGTGAATCCAGATAATATAATTGTGAAATCAAAATAGCAACAATAATAAACAATAGATCAACAATATATGTGAAAGAAATAAATAACTAAAATTGGCCTCTAAGTTGACAACTCGCTTACGAATGAAACGGATTTAAAAGGTATATTACTGAAACTAATTAATAATAAATACTTTTAGTTATCTTTAATTGCTTGTCTGTAAGTGCTAGGTATTAGAAAACTAATTATTGATTGGTACCATACTAATATTAGGTATTTAGTTTTAGTATTCAAGTCAAACAATTGCAGAATGATTAACGGCAAACACTCCAGCCAACATAAACAACATTAAAAAGCTTCTGTGCTAAGTTAAAGATCGTCATCGGCATTGTGATCTCTAGGTGAAGGTTTGTGCACCTAACCATATTGTACTAGGATTTCCGTTTTTAAATGGGATTTTAATTACTTTGATAAACATGGGTAATAACCTGAGATACGAATAGGGATCGACCTTTGATCAAAAGTACTGTACTTACATAACATTTTGTGGGCTAAATAATATATTGCCAGTGGGTTCGCTGACCTGTTAAGGCTATGTTTTATCGACGATTGAAATCGAATCAAATCGATATCGAATTGCACCTATCTGTTTAATGAATAAATTTTATACCATTCGATAAAATGTAGTCTACAAAATGTAAAAACGTTGGGCTGGCTACGTTATTCCTGACGGAGCATAAGGTTGGCAGCGATTGAAAGTTTAATAAAAAATGAGTAATTTCACCAATTTGTTTGTTAAATAATTAATTCTTGAGGCCTCATACTATCGATTGGTATAAAAATGATTTAATAAACCATATAGGTGCAATTTTCGTAGAAAAACATTTACAAAAAAATTTTGGAAAATGTTATTTAGCCAACCCACTCGCGATTATTTAGCATAAATATACTTAATTTGAACTTAAAATCCGTGAAAGTGTTTTATATTATATAAAATATATAACTTAATCCTTACTTCCTTACTTATATATATATTATATATTATTATATTATAAATGCGTCTCTGTCTGTCTGTGTGTTACCCAATCACACCTAAACTACTGAACCGATTTGAGTGAATTTTGGTACAGAGATAGTCTAGAGCCTGAGAAAGGACATAGGCTACTTTTTATTCCTGAAAAATATAACCTTCCCGAGGGATAACGTCGTGTAGTACACGCGGGCGAAGCCGCGGGCGGAAGGCTAGTATATTATAAATGCGAAAATGCGAATCTGTCTGTCTGTGTGTTACACAATCACGCCTAAACTACGGAACCGACTTGAATAAAAATTGGTACAGAGATAGTCTAGAGCCTGAGAAAGGACATAGGCTACTTTTTTATGTGAACAAAGGGCTGTAAGGGGTAGAAATAGGGGATGAAAGTTTGTATGGAAATTACGTCATTTTTAAAGCTAGAAGCTTCAAAATTATTTTATAGGCTTTTGATTAGATCAATAAATACGACATTCAAAGTTTGTAAAAAAAACTACCCTAAAGAGGGTGAAAACAGGGGATGAATTTTTTCGTGTGATGACGTCGGCAAAAAAGTTTACGGAACGGATTTTGATGAAATTTTTTTTTGTTATACAACTATTGGTCCTTGCCAACATATAGCTATAATTTATTTTGAAGATCGCAATTTCTGATGTGGAACCATAGCAGTCCAGCCAAACTATGAGAGATATAAAAATACCGTTTTAAGGAAAATTGTTAAACGTGATGAGCACTTTCTATTGACGTACAAAGTTTGAAGGTCTGGTACACCTGATGTGGAACCCTAGCAGCCAGATTAAACTATATGAGATACAAACATAGCGTCTTAAGAAAAGTTGTTTAACGTCATGGACATTTTCGATTGACGGAAACATATCGAAGGTCTGGTACTCCTGATTTGGAACCCTTGCAGCCCAGCTTAACTATAAGAGATACAAATACAGCATCTTAAGAGAAGTTGTTCAGCGTGATAAGTATTTTCTTTTGACATACAATATATACTAATATTATAAATGTGAAAGTGTGTTTGTTTGTATGTCCGTCTTTCACGTCAAAACGGAGCAACGGATCGATCTGTTTTTTTTAGTATGTGGATAGTTTAGGAGCTAGAGAGTCCCATAGGCTAATTTTATCCCGGAAAAATATCACATTCCCTCGGAAAAACGTCGTGTAGTACACGCGGCAAAACCGCGGGCGGAAGGCTATGTGATATAAATTTTTAATGTGTTAATACGTAGGTACTGTTTATGTAATATACACGGTATTTTTTTATCACCCCGGATATTTTTAGGGATTATTTTACTCATGAAAACAAACAACTTTTATTATTGGACCAACACTGAAATCGCCAAAAAATATCAGCTGTTCCATACATTTTGATTAAATATTTTTGGACTTTTGTATGGAATAGCTGTTTTTTTGCGATTTTAGTGTTGGTCCCATAATAAAAATTGATTGTTTTCATGAGCAGAATAATCCTTTTAATTTTATCCGGGGTGATAAAAAAATTACCGTGTATATCTATTCTATACCGATCCAATTCTGTACATTGAAAAGAAATAGAAAAAATATGTAGTTTAAAAAACTATAAAAACACACTTTTATAGGAACATACTAAAAAGTGCAAAATAACCGACTATTCAGTAACTGAAATTAAAAAGCGTGGTGCGCGTTGTCAATATTAAGTACTTGAATGAATGCTTTGCAAAGGGCGCACCACGCTTTTTAATTTCAGTTACTGAATAGTCGGTTATTTTGTACTTTTTAGTATGTTCCTATAAAAGTGTTTTTATAGTTTTTTAAACTACATATTTATTTTTTACTTTTTAGTTTAATAAATGGCAAGCTATAGATGGATGGTAATCGATTTCACAGTCCATTCATGTGTCTGCCCACCCCGTAAACATTATAACTCAAAGGCGTGATTGTATGTATTTGTTTTACAAATTCAAGTGGAGTCTATTAGTTACCAGATGCGCGAGCCGAACCCTTACTTCATCCTTACTCCATCATCAGACCCTCACCACCAAGTGTAGCGAATAGGTCTCATCAGAACGAAACAAATGAGCCCAAACTCGAGGGGTTTCCTAGTGGTCATTAAGGAGTGCCACTGACTTCCTCCCTGCTCCATCATCAGGTCCTCACCACCTAGTGTAGCAAATAGGTCTCATCAGAACGAAACAAATGAGCCCAAACTCGAGGGATTTCCTAGTGGTCATTAAGTAGTGCTACTGACTTCCTCCCTGCTCCATCATCAGACTCTCACCACCAAGTGTAGCGAATAGGTCTCATCAGAACGAAACAAATGTGCCCATCTCAAGGGGTTTCTTAGTGGTCATTAAGGAGTGGCAATGACTTGCTCCCTGCTCCATCATCAGACCCTCACCACCAAGTGTAGCGAATAGGTCACATCAGAACGAAACAAATGAGCCAGAACTCGAAAGGCTTCCTATTGGTCATTAAGGAGTGCCACTGGCTTTCTCCCTGCTCCATCATCAGACCCTCGCCACCAAGTGTAGCGAATAGGTCTCATCAGAACGAAACAAATGAGCCTAAACTCAAAAGATTTCGTAGTGGTCATTAAGGAGTGCCACTGGCTTCCTCCCAAATCCATCATCACATCATCAGACCCTCGCCACCAAGTGTAGCAAATAGGTCTCGTCTGAACGAAACAAATGAGCCTAAACTCGAGGGGTTTCCTAGCAGCCATTAAAGAGTTCTATTGCCCACCTCTTGACTCCATCATCAGATCAGCTTGATGGTAGCAAATTATTGTATTGTCATTGGATTCATATAGACTTGCAAAGTTTCAAATCAATACGACAATTAGAAGTAGGTTAAAATTGATTTCCAAGATTTTCTTACATTGTGACTTAGTTACAAGTGAAGCTAATAAAAGTGTGGTAAAAAATACCACCAGGGGTCTTCTTAAACGAAACAGATACCAAAAATATAGTTTTTGAATTTTTTGTCTGTCTGTCTGTCTGTCTGTTGTCCGCGTTTCACACAAAAAGTACTGAACGGATTTTGATGAAAGTTTTTTTGTTATACAGCTATTGGTCCTCGCCAACATATAGCTATAATTTATTTTGAAGATCGCAATTTCTGATGTGGAACCATAGCAGTCCAGCCAAACTATGAGAGATATAAAAATACCGTCTTAAGGAAAATTGTTAAACGTGATGAGCACTTTCTATTGACGTACAAAGTTTGAAGGTCTGGTTCACCTAATGTGGAACCCTAGCAGCCAGGTTAAACTATATGAGATACAAACATGGCGTTCTTAGAAAAGTTGTTTAACGTAAAGAACATTTTCTATTGACGGAAAAACATCGAAGGTCTGGCACACCTGATGTGGAACCCTAGCAGCCCAGCTAAACTATAAGAGATACAAAAATTTTGCATCTTAAAAGAAGTTGTTCAGCGTGATAAGTATTTTCTTTTGACATACAGTCTATACTAAAATTATAAAAGTGAAAGTGTGTTTGTTTGTATGTCCGTCTTTCACGTCAAAACGGAGCAACGAATTGACGTGTTTTTTAGTATGTGCGGGTAGTTTAGGAGCTAGAGAGTGACAACCTAATTTTTATCCCAGAAAAATATCACTTTACCTCGGGATAACGTCGTGTAGTACACGCGGGCAAACCGCGGGCGGGAAGGCTATGTGATATATCTTTTTTATGTGTTAATATGTATCATAGCACTGTACTAATATATAAGATGGTTTGAAACAAACTGCAAAACGAGCAGGGGGTGGTCAGGTTGAGTGTTTAGAACGTAAATAAAATATTTAACATCATCAACAGATATCAATTCAATATTTAACATAATACCAAACGTAAAAACAAAATTACTTATTTAACCACGAGGCAGGTAAACGATAATCTGGAAGCTATTGGGCGCATACAATAGCGCGGTAGGAGAATCACTATAGCGGCTGGCCGATCAGCTGTTGGACCGCCGGGGTTGATGACCGCGGCGCCCAGCCCGCGTGCGCTCTGAAATTACTTATTTTCATCGTAAAATGAAACAATTTTATTAAAACGTTTGGTATTGTACATAATATTGAATTGATATAAAAAAAAATAATATTAGAATTTTTTGTAAAATTAAATAATATAAAAAAAAATGGGATATTTTTTTCTATTTTTTTATGTTCTATTTACTTGACCTGAACACCTCCTGCTCTATTTGCAGTTTGTTTTACACCATCTTAGATATTAAATAAATAAATAAAATAATCTACACTTATAATAAAACTGTAAACGATCCAATTCTGTACATTTAAAAGAAATAGAAAATAATACCTCCAGGGGTCTTCTTAAAAGGAACAGATACCAAAAATATAGTTTTGAATTTTTTGTCTGTTTATCTGTCTGTCCCGCGTTTGAGGCAAAAACTACTAAACGGATTTTGATGAAACTTTTTTTGTTATATAGGCTGTTGGTCCTCGCCAACATATAGGCTTTAATTTATTTTGACGATCGTAATATCTGATGTGGAACCATAGCAGTCCAGCCAATCTATTAGAGATATAAAAATACCGTCTTAAGGAAAATTGTTAAACGTGATGAGCATTTTCTACTGTCATACAAAGTATGAAGGTCTGGTTCACCTGATGTGGAACCCTAGCAGCCAAGTTAAACTGTATGAGATACAAACATAGCGTCTTAAGAAAAGTTGTTTAACGTAATGAACATTTTCTATTGACGGAAAAATATCGAAGGTCTGGTACACCTGATAAGGAACCCTAGCAGCCCAGCTAAACTGTAAGAGATACAAATATAGCATCATAAGAGAAGTTGTTCAGCGTAATAAGTGATATTTTCTTTTGACATACTATCTCGAATATTATTAATATGAAAGTGTGTTTGTTTGTATGTCCTTCTTTTACGTCAAAACGGAACAACAGATCGACGTGATTTTTAGTATGTGGGTAGATTAGGAGCTAGAAAGTGACATAGGCTAATTTTTATCCCGGAAAAATATCACTTTACCTCGGGATAACGTCGTGTAGTACACGCAGGCGAAACCGCGGGCGGAAGGCTATGTAATGTAATTTTTTAATGAGTTAATATGTATCATAGCATTCATAGCGCTGTACTTATATATATTCAATAAATAAAAAAAAAAACAAAAAGCTTATGAGCCTAAAAAATTAAAAATTCTGCCGAAAGTCACTATTCCACGCGGACGAAGTCGCGGGCACAGCTAGTTTGATATAAAACACATTTTATCAATTAAACAGATGTGTGAAGGTCGATCCCTATTCGTATAGGCCCTATACGAAATAGGCCATAAGTGGTTCACACACAAAGGATGTTCACTTTAAGGATAATACATAACTAATACATAAAGAGCTTCTTCGTATTACTTACATGAACAATGAATATTTTCCACTTACTATGGTGTTAGGTTTCATTAATAGTTTTTTCGTATAACATTTTGTTGCATGAAAATTTTAAAAAATACGATTAAGCGATTAAATAATGCATGTTTCCCTTATCTATACTAATATTATAAAGAGGAAAAATTTGATTGTTTGTTTGTATGTTCGTTTGTTTGCATCGAATAGGCTCCGAAACTACTGGACCGATTTCGAAAATTCTTTGACCATTAGAAAGCTACATTCTTCCCGCCCGAGTGACATAGGCTATATTTTATCCCGATATTCCCACGGGAACGGGTACCACGCGGGTAAAACCGCGAGGATCAGCTAGTGGAATATACGTAGGTACTTTGTCAGGGGCCGTTTGGGCTTCGTTAAGTACTTAATTACCTCTAAAACTTCGTAAATAAATATCTCTAGGCCTATCTCTATTACCTGGCATATCGTCACGAGACGTCTAGCGAGCCCTCATCTACCGTCAGGCATTTGGTAGTACTACATTCTTTAAAGACATTTCGTCTCTCATCATTACACTAAAACAGTTTCTGGGACCTTCTCCAAAAGGTATCCTATGGCACGGGTGTAGCTTCGCCTTTTTCTCCGACATGAACCGTTGCGAGTCGAATTTATCCGGTTCTGGGAATATCTCCGAGTGCATCCGTATCGCCTGGCGCTGTACGACGACTTGTCCACTCCACTACCGTCAGGACATCGCGTACTAATAGGTAGTTCTATCTACCTTCTTTAAATAACATGATCTCATCAACACACTCACCTAAGCATTTTCTGGGCCCTTCACCAAAAGGCATCCAATGGCACGGGTGTAGCTTCGCCTTGTTCTCCGGTGTAAACCGTTGCGGGTCAAATTTATTCGGTTCCGGGAATATTTCTGGATCCATCTGTATCGCCTGGCATGGCACAAAGACTAGAGTCCCCTCTTCTATTATCAGGTCGGTGCCTGGCATCTTGTAGTTCTTCGTGCACCTCCGGAAGATGGCTCTCATTGACGGGTACATCCTCATTGTTTCTATTAACAATCACAAGTTGTTATTATACATCGTTCTAAGTTATAGCGAATTATTGCATGCATGTTTGTTATTCAACCAGTCCAGAACGGATCTGGATGAAATTTGGATAGATTATTAGTCTGGAAATTCTGGAATAGCACATTGGATTCCCGTTAATCTCGGTATTCATAAGTGAACGGGAACTAACTGGTAAAACCGTATCCAGTTTGTATATGTAGTAACAGCTATATGTAGTATAATTTTATTTCCGTTGTTTTTTGCTTTCACCTACCATATCTCATCTTCCTAATTCGCATATTCGCATATTCCTAATTTTATTTCTCCATTAATGTCACCAAACAATATACCACAATATTGTTTTTTATATTATTCTGGTGTGTAAGTTTTTACTTGTAATCTGTGTGTTACTGTATGTTATTTGCTTAAAAGAAATAAAAATGTTTATTTTTACATATCATTGACTACTCATCACCCTAATAGAAAATGCATAAGGCATTAATTAAGTTCGCCTACCTATGTACAATGGTTTAGTTTAAGTATTAAATAAATAATAAAAAATAAAACCGCATGACACAGCTAGTGTAAATACGTTAAAATGTTATTTCAAAAGTAAAATGTTGTGTGGAAAGTTGGTATGTACGTGGGCCAGTCAAATATCAACACAAAAAGGACAAACATCGCAAACTCGCATGTAACTACGATTTTTGCATATGTCAACCTTGAGAAAAGTTAACACCCCAGTTTGCAACCCTGAAAACACTGTGCTATTTTGCATTTGCAAGGGGTCTTTTTAAACTGAAACAAGTGACAGGAATTTCACAGTTTTCCGAGCACTGCGGGAGAATTGCCCATCTTTGACTTGCTGTATCTTCGCAACCAATAGACATAGCGTGCTCAGGTTTCTTTCAAATTGTAGCAAATTTAGTTATCTTTATGTGCAAAACAAAGATACTTATATTATACGAAAAAACTGAAACAAGGGGAAAAATTTCGCAGTTTTTCGAGCATCATGGGGGTAGCACAGGGTTTTCAGGGTTGCAAACTGGGGTGTTAACTACTCTCAAGGGACCTAAGTTAACAATATTTAAAAAAATCGTAGATACATGCACGTTTGCGATGTTCGATGTCGATTTTGACTGGCCTAATGGGTCGGCGTCTAATGTCAACATCTCCAAACTCTGTTAACTGTTGATCCGAATATAAATATTACTAAAACGTTGCGATTTGCTAATAAATAAATGCTTAAATACCTAATACTATGCAACATTCATAACAATTTATTACGTTAATAATTACTTAATGTTTACCCGGAGTTTCGAATGATAAAATTTCATTAATTGGTACCAAGAACTTTTAGGGTACCTACTTAAGATGATTTAGGTTTCTATACCCTATTTACCCCCTGGGTTTGATTTTCGGAAAACTACGAAATGGGTTGCCTATTTCTTTTAAGCCTACAAAGTTTCAAGTTGAAATGTCTACTTTACCCCCTGATTTTTCATTCAATACTTCACCCCTATTTCAACCTTTTAGAGGTTGAATCTTGTTCAGCGTGTTAAACATCAAAATAAATGCCATTTTTGCAATCGTCATCCCATAAAACCTCTAAGGGGTTGATTTTCAAAAAAATACGAAACATGTTTTTGCTTGTTTGTTTTACTTTCCGACCATAAGCGTAAATAATAAATTAAATGAAGGACTTTCCAGATACAACATTTCATCCCCCTTCACCCCTTCGGGGTTGGAATTGTCAAAAACGCTGACACAGGTAAATATTAATTTTCAATTGCCAGCCTAAATACAATGTTTGAAGATCCTTACTTCAAAACTGACGGACTTTCATAAACATTCATTCTCTATTTCACCCCCTTAAGGGTGGAATTTCCAAAAATCCTTTCTTAGTGGATGTCTACACTGTATAACGTATCTATGTGCAAAATTTGAAGTCTCTAGGTTCAGCGGTTTGGGCTGTGCGTTGATATCTCAGTCAGTCAGTCAGTCAGTCAGGACTTTGAATTTTATATATATAGATGTGACAGACAGACAGACATGACGAATCTATAAGGGTTCCGTTTTTTGCCATTCGGCTACGGAACCCTAAAAACGATGTTGCTCTTGGAGTAATATACGTATTTAATTAAGAATAAGCGAAGGCGAATAACCCCGAGAGGTCAACCCTCAGAAGTAGCCCTGAAATTGACGTTATTGAATGCATACTAATAGCATAAATGTGAAAGTGTATTTGTTTGTTTATTTGTGGTTTGTCCGTCTTTCACGTCTAAACGGAGGAACGGATTGACGTGATTTTTTCCATGGGGATAGTTTGGAGGCTGGAGATAGATAGGCTACTTTTAATCCCGGAAAAATATTACATTCCCGTAGGATAACGTCGTGTAGTCTACGCGGGCGAAGCCGCTGGCGGAAAACTAGCTTACTGTAAACAAGATAAATTATACCAGAAAAATACATGTCGTATCAAAGTGTAATGTAAAAGTACAGCTATTATTCTTCAGTTACTTTGAAACTTTATGGAGCAAAATCAAAGGCCCGCCAGACTCATGCCAACCATTTTTTAAGAAACATGAAATTCTTACAATACCTAGTATTTACATATTAGAAATTTGTAAGTTTGTCCGAAAATATCCAGAATTCTTTAAAAAACGCATAGAAAGTAATCCGAAATACACACTACGAAATAAAAATAAACTTAATATTCCTACATCTCGACTTAAACTACACTCCGCGAGCACACTAGCTATGGCTATAAAAATATATAATAAATTACCGGAACATATAAAAGACACAGATAAAGATAAAGAATTTAATAATAAACTTAAAAAAATACTAATTAACAAAACTTATTATACAGTTGCTGAGTATTTGACCGATAAGTCTTTAAAATAATATTAATTGGAATTAACAACATACACTAGCAATATTATCCTTTTGTTTTTATTTTTTCATTTTGAATTATATAAGTATAGTGCCCTCTATTTATTTATATTGTCATGTCCAATCCGATCCCATAATGTTCTGTTCATATTTTTAAGACCTTAAAAAAATACATATGGTGTGCAATAAACTGATTTGATTTGATTTGATTTGACCTTGCTTTTTTGCCGACTGGTGCTGAAGGTTGGGACAAGAATGCTAAATTTTATATAATTTGTAGGATGGTATCCTACAAATTATGTAAAACACGGGCATCCTATTACATCCTACATCCTATGCATAGTCTAAACGGGAATGAGTGAGAGGGATAGTGTCTTATCTATGGACTGGCCCATAGATATAGGACTGGTCACAGCCTTCTACTCCACAGCCTTCTCTATCGTCTTCTAGACGTCTAGAAGACGATAGAGAAGGCTGTGGACTGGCGGGATAAAATAACTCTTGATCTGTAACTACTATGGCCACTACTATGGCAAAGAATATATAATAATATGTCGTGGTCAGATCATAAAATTGGTAAGCATGCTACACCCTAGACTGCATCCTGTCTGTTTAGCAAGATGGAGGTCAAATGCTTAACCAGGTTTTATAAAAAAAAAAAAAAATATGATATTGTCGGTCATTTCATGAAATGGTCGTATTTCATGAAATGACCAATTTAAATTGACAATATCGTTAAAAGTTCAACGTTTAATGATATTTTCAACAACGTTTGGCCATATCATGAAAAAATTTCAATTTTGTAAAATGATCAACCAGAATCATGAAATTAACAAATTTTATTTTAGGTTATTAATGTAAGGTTTCCGTGAGATCAAAGTTTGTCTTTTTTAACTTTTATTCAGGTGCTTTGCCGGCCGCTGGCGCGGCACGCTCGCTTCGCTCGCTCGGCTCGCGCTATTTTTTGTCACAGTTCTAACCTAACCTAACCAAAATTTACCTATTTCGCCGGGTTAATGCAAAAACCAACTAGGTACTTAAATGGTAATTTTAAACAAAATTAGTTATGAATGCCATCTTACTTAAAAATTTGTCCTCTTTCGAACGGTTAAACTAACTACGCAAAATATCTGTTAGTTTCGGATTTAGTGAGAAGCAAAACCGTCAATACTTTCCAGCAATCTACAAGTGAAAAAACGAGTACCATGGAATAACGAGAAAATACAAATAAAATCAAGGGCGTAATAAAATCGAGTAATTGCTAAAATTCATTTTATTTTTAGATTAGATTAGATTTATTATGATGAACTCTCTTTCAGGAAGCCCATAAGCTGCAAATGGCCCTGTATTAGTCCGGATGGTAAAGTCAAAAACGAGATAGATGATTCAATGCCGTTTTCGAAGGCTTAGAAGCGGTGCTGAAGCTCAAGCTGAAATCACTTGGGGTTTTGTAATTGAGCCGGTATTGGTCGGAATTTAGATTTTATCAGTCGGGAATTCGAGATTTCTTTATTTCTTTATTTCTTTGTTTCTTTGTTTCTTTGTTTCTTTGTTTCTTTGTTTCTTTGTTTCTTTGTTTCTTTGTTTCTTTGTTTCTTTGTTTCTTTGTTTCTTTTTTGCCGACGTTTCTTTGTTTCTTTGTTTCTTTGTTTCTTTGTTTCTTTGTTTCTTTGTTTCTTTGTTTCTTTGTTTCTTTGTTTCTTTGTTTCTTTGTTTCTTTGTTTCTTTGTTTCTTTGTTTCTTTGTTTCTTTGTTTCTTTATTTCTTTATTTCTTTATTTCTTTATTTCTTTATTTCTTTATTTCTTTATTTCTTTATTTCTTTATTTCTTTATTTCTTTATTTCTTTATTTCTTTATTTCTTTATTTCTTTATTTCTTTATTTCTTTATTTCTTTATTTCTTTATTTCTTTATTTCTTTATTTCTTTATTTCTTTATTTCTTTATTTCTTTATTTCTTTATTTCTTTATTTCTTTATTTCTTTATTTCTTTATTTCTTTATTTCTTTATTTCTTTATTTCTTTATTTCTTTATTTCTTTATTTCTTTATTTCTTTATTTCTTTATTTCTTTATTTCTTTATTTCTTTATTTCTTTATTTCTTTATTTCTTTATTTCTTTATTTCTTTATTTCTTTATTTCTTTATTTCTTTATTTCTTTATTTCTTTATTTCTTTATTTCTTTATTTCTTTATTTCTTTATTTCTTTATTTCTTTATTTCTTTATTTCTTTATTTCTTTATTTCTTTATTTCTTTATTTCTTTATTTCTTTATTTCTTTATTTCTTTATTTCTTTATTTCTTTATTTCTTTTTTTCTTTATTTCTTTATTTCTTTATTTCTTTATTTCTTTATTTCTTTATTTCTTTATTTCTTTATTTCTTTATTTCTTTATTTCTTTATTTCTTTATTTCTTTATTTCTTTATTTCTTTATTTCTTTATTTCTTTATTTCTTTATTTCTTTATTTCTTTATTTCTTTATTTCTTTATTTCTTTATTTCTTTATTTCTTTATTTCTTTATTTCTTTATTTCTTTATTTCTTTATTTCTTTATTTCTTTATTTCTTTATTTCTTTATTTCTTTATTTCTTTATTTCTTTATTTCTTTATTTCTTTATTTCTTTATTTCTTTATTTCTTTATTTCTTTATTTCTTTATTTCTTTATTTCTTTATTTCTTTATTTCTTTATTTCTTTATTTCTTTATTTCTTTATTTCTTTATTTCTTTATTTCTTTATTTCTTTATTTCTTTCGTTTAGCTGTTCATATCATTAAACGCTGATCATTCAATGATATGACCAGCGGATTTTGATAATTTTCATTTTAATACGACTATTTCATGAAATGACAACCAAAAAAAACAACCCTTGGAGTTTCTTGCCGGTTCTTCTCCAAGGCCTCCCGCTGTAGGGTTTGCGAACCGATGGCGTAGCTTCTATGACGTTCACAAGTATTGTAAATAACAATCTAAATTGAATAAACATATTTGAATCTTGAATCTTGAATCTTGAATTTCATGAAATAAATCAATTCAATGATCAGACCACGACATATACAATACACCATGGTCAAGAAGTTCCGGTAATTTGAATTTTAAATTACGCGCTTTTTACCGATTCCAAAACTTAATTCTTTTTGGTAGGTACACCTTTTCCCAACACGTCTGTCTGATGTGAGCACTGTCTGTATCATTAATAATAAAATTATTTGGCGCCTTTTTACATCTGACAATTTTTTTCACTTCGTCGCATTTTAAAATTGAAAAAATATTGAACAAAGGATTAGTTTGCAATTTTGTGTTTCAAACGAAATTGCTGATGCACTAAAAACGCTACAAAAAACCTACGGTGTCTCTACTCTCTCGAAAACACGATTTTTTGAATAGTGAAATCTCGCCACTTGTGTGGTGGGTGAGTATTCATTGTTCAAAAAATCGACCAAGTGCGAGTTGGACTCTCCCATAAAGGGTTTCGCACCCACTTACCGTACCGATTGCCTATACCTAGCCAAAATACCACTATAATTTTATGTCAGCAAAAAATAACATTGTTTTCGATAGTGTTTGTATGAATGACAAACTTACATTTGCGGTTTTTGAAAATGTGTTATATCTCAAAAGCTGCTTTCTATATCTTGTTTAAAACGATTTTCGTTGAAAGTTTTTATTAAGATCTACAACATATATTTTTCTAGATTTTTCACTCTCTTATTTTAAAAGTTAGAAGGGGGGACACACATTTTATACTCTACTACTCTTTATTGCACTCAATAAACACAGTAAAATTACAATATTAGAAATGGATTATGCAAGGGAGAGCTTATCTCTAAAAGAGATCTCTTCCAGCCAACCCAGGACGTGTGAGAGAATGAAAGTAGTTTTACCACTTTGATATTTTTTATTTTTCTATAAAATCCTAAACCGGTTTACAGAATATAGATATATTCTGTAAACCGGTTTAGGAGTTTAGTTTAGGTAGATACCTACCAAGTTTCAAGTCTGTAGTCGTAATAGTTTTGGAATAAAGTGGCTGTGACAAACGGACGGACGGACAGACAGACAGACAGTCATGACGAATCTATAAGGGTTCCGTTTTTTGCCATTAGGCTACGGAACTCTGAATAGATCACAAAGAAGTTGAAGATGCGCCTCGTAGTGGACCACAAAGTACCTTTTTATATACGGTAATAGTGGACGCCCTTCAACATAATTTGAAATAAGTATATTATACTAAAATATAGATTTTTTAATTAAATATAATAAAGTTATATTGACACCATGCCTTGAACAAGTGAGTAATTTATAAATTACTTACAAATGACATGTTGCGAACAAATGATATAAAATTTTATTAAGCTAGAATTTTATCTATCTTAGAAGCTATTAGTTTCATTACTGCAATTAGTGGGATTGTTTTGATGGGATATAATAGTATCTATAATTAATAACTTTTTATGATTATTAATTATACATAATTATTGAATACTAGCGGATCCTCGCAGTTTCACCCGCGTGGTACCCGTTTCCGTGGGAATACAGAGATAAAATATAGCCTATGTCACTCGGGAAGAATGTAGCTTTCTAATGGTGAAAGAATTTTCTAAATCGGTCCAGTAGTTTCGGAGCCTATTCGATGCAAACAAACAAACAAACAATCAAATCTTTCCTCTTTATAATATTAGTATAGATGAGCATGGGCGTCATTTGACTTTTGAAGACCATCCATATTATGCCCAATAAAAATATGGATATGAGCCTTTTATAGCATAAAACAATTATTTAAAGTCAAAACTTGAAAAAACTTAATAATAAAAAGTTTAACCGAAATGATAAAAAATGCATCATGTTGAGATTGACCCAAGAGTTTTATAAATGTACAGATGTTCCCCGTAGAACGTTACTCAAAGTCGCGTAGACCGATTTAAAAAAACTTTCTTTATGTCATATTTTGTTTGTCAAAATAGTTGAAGAATTTTCATAAAAAAGTTCAAGCTTACTTAGATTAGGTACCTACATATTTTGACGACCGATTTGGCGCAGAAGTATGATACCATACCTGCCTTCTGCGCCAGAGGTCTCGGGTTCGATTCCCGAACAAGACAAATATTTGTGTGCATGAACATGTATATTTGTATTGGTCTCGGTGTTTTCTATGTATAATGTGTATGTATTTACAAACAAAAAGTATTTAAGTATATATTTATCCGTTATAAATTTTTCCATGGCGTGCCATGACACAGTTTCTCAATGAAATTTACATGGGCTTAGATAATTGGTGTGATTGTAAAAAGTTATTTATTTATTATTTATTTCATGCTTTTTAGTTCCTTTGTGTAGGTATTTCGAAAACAGTTTTTTTTAAATTAAAAATACTGTAGTAAAATTAGGTCAGAGGCAAAGTTTACACGCGAGCAAATTTGTAAGATAATGATAATGAGAGAATCTACATAAAAATCTCGGACCCCCTCTTTAACCCCCTTAGAAGGGGAATTTCGAAAAATCCTTTAAAAGTGCTCACTAACGTCACTTGAAGAATCCACGTAGGTACAATGTTTCAAATAAATCAATCGAAAAAATGAAGAGTTTCATACAAATTCTGACCCCCTTTTTTACCCCTTTAATATTGTCTCGGGAGAATCATCCTTGCGTTACTGACTGACAGACAACGCACAGCGGAAACTACTAGGCGCAAGAAGCTGCAATTTAGCATATATATTTCTTGGGGAGTGTAGGGTAGCACTAAGAGAGAATTATCGGAAATTCCCTCTCGAAGGGGGTAAAAAAGGGGATAAGAGATTGTATAAACTTTTTATTTCTTTAAATGGATTCAGTAGAAACTTTGTATATAGATTTTGCGAAAAATGTAAGGATTTTTGGAAACTCACCTCATAAGGGGGTAAAAAATGGGTTAGAGTTTGTATGACACTCTTTATTTTTTCGACGGATTTACTTGAAACTTTGTACTAACGTAAAGAGATAAAGAGGGGATCCGAGTTTATATGAAATTTCTCATATGGACTACAGACTTGCTCACGTGTAAACTTTGCCTCAGACCTGTTTTTACTATGGTATTTTTAATATAAAACAAAAACAAAATTTTACAAAGTATCACATTTTTACTATAAGTAAGTATTACTTAAAAAAACCGTTTTAACAAAACAAAATACCTACGCCAAGGAATTAAAAAAGCAAAAAATATGTAATCTAAGTACCTAAGCTTGAAATTCTTAAACAATGAAAAACATAAAAAACATATGGGTATGGGACCACCTGGGAAGTAGGTATGGTATACACATCCAAAAAAGATAGGGGTTAAATTTAAAAAAAAAAAATTTTTGCCGCTTCTAAAAATGTTTGTGTCTACTGCCTATTTATTCAATAGGTACGCGGCCAACCCGTCACGTATATTAGAGCTTGAAATCTGTCGAAAATTCACGGAGACCTATGAGCACGAATATTTTGGAAGTTTCTTTAAACAAAAAAAATATTTCAATGGAATTTAATTTAATGTAAAATAAATTAGGTCGGGTGTATGGGCTTTTTGGTTATTGCATTAACACGTTGTACTTATAAAACTCTTGCGTTGGCTGGCAAACAAAGCACAACCGAAACTATTAAGTAGGCGCAAGAAGCTGAATTTTGGCAAAAAAGGGGTCATAATTTGTATGAAACTTTATTATTTCTGTTTTGTGGCTCAACGTTCAAACGCGAGAGAAGCTGCTGCTACTGGACCGATTTAGAAAATTATTTCATCTATTTAGGTAGGTACCTACTTAGATTAATAGGCTTTTTAAGAAAATATTTTTTAATAATAATAATATAAAAAGCTTTATTACTCACAAAGAAGAAGAAAAATAACACAAGTAGACAATTAGTTTTAAGAGAACAGACAATAGGCGGCCGTATTGCTATTTAGCAATCTGTTCCAGGCAACTTAGGGTGAAAAAAAAAATGTCAAAGGACAGAAGGGGAAAGGGTGCATAAAAAGGATAGAATAAGAATATAAGTACTAACATATATTTAATGAGAGAAAAGTCAAGGAGTAAGAGAGAAATTATTCCTCTCCTAAATTACTTAAATACTACTAAAGTTAATTTCCTTTTTTTTAGTTTTAGATCGTGTGAATATGTAAATTTCACGCGGACGAAGTCGCCGGCGCGGATATAAGACGTGTGCTCCGCAATGAAATTGGGAATAAAAGAGTTCACTGTGATTCCTCGTATAATTTCACCGCCCCGATATCCTACAATTTGGGGGCTCGTCCGGGATAGGTACGAAAAAATAACGTTGTTTTTTCGGTTAAGGCTGGGATTCCCCAAATTAATATAGGGTATTTTAAATTATGGATTACTCGCAAATCACAAGTACTTAAAATTTGTTATTTTAGAGTTATTTATCTAATGCTCCCGACAGTTTTTTTTCGATTGGTCCAAATAAAATTCTAAACATCCGTCTAATCGTAATCCAAATATGCTACTACTTGCAGTACCTAGGTATACTTGGTTTTAGTTAGTGAAAAATATACGAAAATAATTATTGTCTTTGAATAGCCGAGGGATTCCGGTCGTCATAAGTTAATATTTTTTCTTTTATTTAATTTTTAATTGAATTTTCACAAGTTCACAGTTCACTGCCGGCTGCCGCTGCGTCCGCGTGAAGTGTATCGCGCGAAACTAGTTTACACGTGTAAACTAGTGTAAACAACTTACACTTGCAAGTTGCTATCAGACAGACTGTCGGACATTTATCGCAGAAGACTTACTTGAAGGTGGAAATGAGGCCTTAGCGTGCCTATTTCGGTCGGGAATCATCGCCTTAAAGGGGTGAAAAATATCGGTGGCAAGAAGACAACGATAATAAAGATTTTGTTTCATGACGCACTTTTGTTTCGGTAGACGACGCCATCACCCTTGAGGACTTTTAGTATGTTCATCTGGATACCGCAAGGTATAACTGTACCAATTTTCAAAACCACCTAGACGAATTATGTCCCCTGATTTTATTAATTTTCTTGGGCTATTCTTCTTCTTAGAGTTTCGATAGCAAACACTCACTATAATGTTGCGCCCCAGAATTTGGCCACGTTTACTGCGCTATCCGTGGCATGCAATAAAACCCCGTTTTGCTTAATATTAGTCATTTCATAAGACTATGTAAGTATATTAGTGTTATCACAGATAATATAATACGAGTACTTAGTTTATATACGTTATATACTTAGCTATAGAGCTATTTTTTATGTCCAACACTAAGTTACTAATAAAGTTAATAAAGTCGCCGGGCATGTATGAAAATATTGATGGATGTGAATGAAGCGAAAGAAGTATGCAAGGATCGTAGCAGGTAGCGATCCATTAGCCTCTGCCTACCCCCATGGAAAACAGGCGTGAGCGTGAGTAGGTACCTATATGTATGTGTGTATGTAAGGATTTTTACAGAATTCATTATGCTTTTGATTCATAATCATAACATTATTTTTTTAATTATAATGGCACTAGTTCCATTATAATTAAAAAACGAATAAATATTTCAGTCTAGTCTAGACTAGACTGAAATATTTATTCGTTTTTATTTATTATAGGGTAATCGTATTGATATGCAGAAAACAATTATGCAACTTTAACCTAAACACTAAAACCTGATGTTTACCTGATAATATTAAATTAAGTAAAGATGTGATAATAATAAATTAAGTAAGTACCTAGTTAATTTTGTTTTGAATAGTAGTAGCCAGAAGCATGCATACGCAAGGCCGACTGGTTCTGACGAACGCAGGACGAGATACTACACGACAGATAAATTAATTTCGGCAATGAACTTTTACTTTCTCTTTGTGCGAAATTCCAAAAATATTATGAAGTAACGCAAGTGACTCTTGGTAGAATCCTTTGCTAGTACAGTCCCTTAGTAGGTATAGTCAGGGACAAATTCCATAAACCACTTCTTTTTTTCGTGTGGCTGGGCTGACGTCTCACCGTTACTTGCAGTTCCTATCCGTAATTGCTTATGCATTCTACTGCCCTAGTTTAATACATAACCAAATAGTAAAACTCACATACATACATACCCTAAACACAATTCACTCCTTGGGCAGTCGTGTAAAAAGAATATGTGCGTGAATGCGAGGCACCAGCGGCCAGCCACACGAAATTAAGGCGCTACTCGGAAAATTACGGACTTTTTGATTTAAAACTATAGGACGGTTACAGTTGTTACAAATCTGGTAATAAGATATATATTTCTTCATACCTTTATCTAGAATCGAATAGTTTCAGAAACACGATTTTATGACTTTGGCTCGACACTTTTTACTTTCGAAAATACCTCTAAAAAATAAGAAATATCAAGATTATTCTTAAATGGAATCATATAATACATATACTATTGAAACTTGGTTTAATTAGTGGACACCAATAATATTTAGGATCGTATAGAAGCATTTTTTTAAACTCGCTATAGTTTTTGAATATGAAGTGATTTTGTGTTTTTTTTGCGTAATCGGCAAAATCGGTCTCGCTCCCGCGCGCGTCGTTTTCTCATTGCTATCTCGCTTTAGCATAATTTTTCCGAGTATCACCTTAAGGTTTTTTGTGAATGAACGGAAAATGTTTGTAGTAAAACTTGAGTTTTGATTCACAATGTTTTTATCAAAGCATCGAGCTTCTTAAAAATGTCATCAACAACCAGTTATTTAACATTTGTACCGATATGCGAAATCTTTGTACTTTTATTACTGTTTGTTTACTAAAATAAATAAAATATCCTTCATAACTAATATGGCTTACCTTCTAGCACCATGTTCAAGTACACCATTTCGTTCTGGGCCTCATACGTGCATTCTCCACCGTATTTACTTAAGACTCTTATGACTTCTTCCCTTGCCTTGTCCTGAATTTGAGGGTTTAGGGCCAATTGGTATGCCGCGAACTGACCTGCCGAAGTGTATTTATGAGTCAGTTATAGTTACTTGAGTATCATTTGATTTAAATCATTGATTAGTTACAATTTAATTCATGAACAAAGATAAAACACCATTATTGATAAAAAAATCTACTAAATCCTACTAATAGTATTATAAATGTGAAAGTTTAGATGTTTGGACGTTTGTTGCTCAATCACGCCAAAACAGCTGAACGTATTTTGCTGAAATTTGGGACACAGATACTTTGTAGCCTGGAGAGGAACATAGGCTACTTTTTATCTCGGAAAAATATCACATTCCCGCGGGATAGCGTCGTGTAGTCCACGCGTAAGGCTAGTGATTAAATAATTCACATAAAAAAGAAGTTTTTACTCTCTAAAAGTTTTAATAAGTTAAATCGATACCTCTTGGAAAAATGCACCTTATTAGGAGATTAATTTATCTTATGAGATTATTTATCTAAGTACTCTTACACGGAGGTGAACTACAAAATATTACAAATTCATTTATTTCTATGCGGAAGTATACTTGCACTGATGTTTGGCTCACTTTGTAACCAAAAATATGCAAATCAAGAACATTCAACTATAAATTATTCCATTAAATTATAATAAGTATACTAGCTTTCGGCCCACGGCTTCGCCCGCGTGGACTACACGATGTTATCCCGCGGGAAGATGATATTTTATGATATGATATGAGGTTAAAAAGTAGCCTATGTCACTCGCCAGTCAACCAAACTATCTTCATACTTACCCAAAATCATGTCGATCTGTTGCTCCGTTTTGACGTGAAAGGCGGACAAACAAACAAACACACGTTTATATTTATAATATACTAGCGGATCCTCGCGGTTTCACCCGCGCGGTACCCTTTCCCGTGGGAATATCGGGATAAAATATAACCTTGTCTCTCGGGAAGACTGTAGCTTTCTAACGGTGAAAGAATTTTCGAAATCGGTCCAGTACTTTTTGAGTTTATTCGTTACATGTAAGTATACAAAAATACAAATCTTTCCTCTTTATAATATTAGTATAGATAAGCATATATGTCACCGGAAAATAACAAGAACCGCAAATTTATAATTTTCCTAGGAAATTTATAAATTTACGGGAGTCCTGTAGAACACGTGATAGGTTTGAAATTTATGGCGATCGCGAAGCGCAGCGAAGGGATTGCCTTAAATTTCGTGGTTATTTTTTTTGGGAATTTATAAATTTACGGTTTTTATTATTTTCCGGTGACATATATATGGATAGTAAGTAATCGAAGTAATCAAAATTACCTGTAGTGGCTGAAGTTTCATACCCCGCGATCATGTACAACATCGTGTTAGCGGCTAAATCATCCATGGTGAACGGAAATTCGTGCGGATTTGTGATTCCTACGAATTATGTATGATTGTAATAAAAATAAATATCATTATTTCACATAAACTGATAAGTTTATTGAGTCTGTTCTTCTTGTCAGATGAAAAAAGCTTGAACGAAAACATTAACAGTCAATTAAAATTTCCTTGTACCACCTTGTACTACCTAAATAGGTAACTAAAGAAAGTATAAATGTGAAGTTACGTTAAGAGTAAAAAGTAACCTAGGTATTGGGACTACGACATATTTTATTCTACCAAGAAATATGCAATTTATTGTAAGAGTTAATTTTAATTAATATAGATATAAGAGGAGGTTTCACAGTTATAAAATTGATCATAGAAAAAACCACATCAAAAAAGTAAGAAATAATTCCTTACCAAATAAATAACGTAGGTACTTTGAAGTCGGGCGTGAAACATGTAAAATTTTTTGTTGTTTTTGTTAAAACTCGCCCGACTTCAAAGTACCTACGTTATTTATTTGGTAAGGAATTATTTCTTACTTTTTTGATGTGGTTTTTTAGAAGGCGGTTTTATTTTTTTATAAAAATAATTTTTTTTTCACTCTTTTTAGTGCATCGTGCAGGCAATTTACGTGTTTTCTGGTAAATAGGTATGTGATCAAACTCAAAACCTCCTTTTTCGAAGTCGGTTAAAATACCTTGAGGTATCCCCTTTTTAACAAAACAAGAATCATCTAAATCGGTTTATAAACAAAGGAGTTATGCCTAAAGATACGTATTAAATTCACATAAAGTGGTAACGAAAACGACAGTATTTTCAAGATTTCCTGAAAACTACTGAACCGATTTAAAATTTCAAAAAATGGGACCAACTTGGAAACCAACCTGATGTAATAACGTTTGAACCATTTCAATCGGTTCAGCCGTCTTCGAGTAATCGGTGGACATACACAAAAAAAAAACATACATACAGACGAATAGAGAACCTCCTCCTTTTTGATTTAGAAGTCGGTTAAAAATAACAACTCAAAAGCTACAATAGATAACGTATTGATTTTAATCCAGTTCTTCACCACTTTTGCTATTAACATAATCCTGCACAGCAGCGTTATAAATAAAATAATAATAAATAAATAAAATCCATTTATTCTTAACCAAAACAGTAGCATAAGTAAAAAAATATTGGTATAGAAATAAGTTTTAGGTAAGTACCTACTCGTAACATTCTCATGGCGATCGCGATAAAAAAATACTTTGCGCGTGATATGACTTCTATGTTTTAATCATCGAAAAAAGGAACGATCAATTAGAGGATTACAGAAATAAATCATTTAAATTCCAAAATAACGACAGAAATAAATATTTGACATGCTTAAATAACAGCTTAACATAAGTTGTTTTCTCGTTGTGTGAAAGGAAGGAAGTGAGTATAGTAACTTTAACGTAAAAGTTGTTTTTATTTCAATGAAGTACATGCGGAAATTAAAAGGGTGGAAACATTAGTATGTACCTACTGTGTCGTGGTACGTCGACGCGCACCAGAAAACGTATCGGTTTATTCGAAGGGTTTCTCATACATTTTGTATGATACAATGTATCTATGTATTGCAGCGTGATCTGTCGTTTCATACTAAACGCGCGTCAACACACTATACTACAGAAGTATGTTTCCTGCTTTAGTAACATGTTTCGTTTTTATGAAAATATTTAAATTTTTACCTCTCTCTGCTTGTTCCTGCTTCAACTCTATCAATGTCTGTAGGAAGTCGTTCCTTGTGTACGCGTTCTTTTGTCTATGGTCCACAGTATGTTTCACTAAACTATAGAAGAAATTCTCTATTCTTGAGCTTATGCGCTTCATTTTGAGTTTGTCGAACGCATCAGGTGCTATGAAAGAGAATGCTCTTATGATCGTCCTGAAAATATATTTTGATTATTTTTTCAGATTTATTTTTCAGTTTTTTACAGAGTGTAGGGAACTATTTCATATTAAAACTGATCGCGAAACTTTTCACGAGACGTTTCTTTCACTAAAGCACAAAGTAAGTACGCGGCGGCGGTCGACTAAAGTTATGAAAAAATAATAAATTCTTAACTGACGACATTACTTTTCACAGTAGGTTTTTTTTATCCACGACGGGGTAGCACTTAGCCTTTATCACACCTGATGCCAATTGGTGTTAAGGCTGAAGGTGGAAGCGCACTACTCCCGGAATCCTTAAACCCTAAAGAACTGGCTACCTATTTTATCTAGCTATTTTTAACTTCCGGAACACAATAATGCTTAAAATCATTTTTTTTTATGGCGACAGACTTAGATAAGGTGGTCGTAGCTAGCCAGGCGGACTAAGAAAAACTCCTACCACCAACCAAAGGTATAGTAGGTATAGTTTGTTACCTATACAAACTGTCTTCTCAAAATTTACATGACAAGATAATTGTTGAAGTAATCTGCAGGTGTTTTTATTACACTATTTTACGATCATTGACATGTCTACGATGAAATGAAAAAGCTGGTACCTACCTATAGGCTATTAGCATATGTAGGCTTGTTTTGCTATCTAATTTAAATGTCGAGAGTATTAATAGGCTCCAGATTATTAATCTTGACCTTAGTTAACAGCCTTTGGGTTGCTCTAAAGTTTATCGAGAATTTTTCTAACGAGTAGGTATTATTCCTACAATACTGAGTCAGGTATTAGATCCAGATATAGATTGCTCAAACGAGGCTTAAAGAAACTCAAACATTGGCACAACAGCCTCACATAATCGAAATTAGATATGACCTCATTAAGAAAAAGTGATTTAAAGTATTTCGTGTCTATACCCAGCTTTCTATAGCAATGATTACTTAGAACTTTTAAGAATTTTCATATTTTTTTTAATTAAGTAAAGACATACCAGTATAAAGTCCGAGGATCGAAGTATTCACGGCCTCTGTCGTAAAATTCCGATTTATCACTTTTAAAACCGTTGCATTCAACTCCGAAACCGATGCTGGCGATAATCTCCATCGCGTATCTGCCATACAGCTCCGAGAAATTCACGGATTCCCCTTTCGAATGGAACAAATCTGCATAGTTCCGCGCTTCGTTCGCAATCTGTTCCACCATAGGATACATGGACTTCAGTTTCCCTGAAGTAAAAGTGGGAGACATTTTCAGCCGCAATTTCTTCCATAATGTCCCATGTATGTTGAACAAATTACCGGCCAGTCTGTCACCCACGCCTCCAGAATAGGTCCCTCTTGACTGAAAATATTCAAAATCTCTCACAAGGATATGCTTTGCTAACTCCAAATCGTTCACGCTTAACACTGGCCGGTGAAAACAATACATGCCTACGTACGGCAAGTGCTTGTACTTCACATAGATATCGCAGTACGGTTGGAAAAACTGCGCTTTCCTTTTGATAACATCCCTTATGTTGCCGTAAGGGAAAACTGGTTTGGGGCCGAAAACACCTCTCCGTGACCAGTATGTGAATTTAAATTGAAACCATACGTAAATTAAAATAAGAGCGCAAACTGCGAAAATGGCGAAGAAAGCCATGTTTTTTTAATACACTTCACTTTGGTTTAGCACTTTTTTTAAATAATATTCGTGTACTTTTGTAAACTATTTTGTAGTAAGAATACTATTGTTTTACATTTTTCGTACTAAGTGCAGTGTTTGCAGTGCCGCCTACAGTGCCAACTGGTATCCGCGAAGGTTCTGAGCGGCTGCGCCATACGATGGAGTTAACATTTCAAAATATACTACGCTGAGGTCACTGTACACACGTGAGTGCTGACGTTAAGGAATTTCGACAAAACAAAAATACTTAACCAATTAAAACATGCGTGCATTGTACTTGTGCACAAGGAAAGAGATCGTTCTCCTTAATTTTCTCAAAAATTGCCCATTTGCAAAAGTACGGAAAGTTTACAAGTAGCCAATCAAGGACAAGTTAAGGGATCCAAATAACAGGATCAAAAACGTCAATAAAATATTTTAGATAAAAATCTATAAGTACGCAGGCACAGGTATAAAAGGTAGGTAACAATGTTCAGAAGTCCAATTGAATAAAATCTATAGTATTTCTCAATTTTATTCATAGATATTTAAAGTATAGGCATTATAAATATCTCAACGCTCCTATGTGACCATAAGACATCAATCTGGCATTGATCATGTAAGGTGTTGATTGATGCCAGATTGAAATGAATCACGTAAGTATTATTCAGGAAAAAACATTTTTGTCATCAATCTGCCGCACAAATTGAGATTGAACTGACGATGACGACGCCGACACGCCAGACTGACCAAGGTGATCATTATCCAGATAAATTTGAAATATTTTGAATTATTTCTTTCGAACATCGTTTTCAACTGTGATAGAGGATATTTCCTCTATCATAGTTGAAAACGATCGTCAATCGTCATCGTCATCGTCATCGTCAGCTCTGTTTTTAATAACAAGACTCAACGATCTTATCTTATCTCGATTTTAGCACAGAATGCTTCCTACGGATAATGTCTTATTTTGATTTTGAAGTATTCGGACATTAAGCCAATACGTGTTATTCAATACGGATCAGTTGTTTGAAAAAACACTTTGATATGGCTTATTCTTATGTAAAAGTTCATCTAAATCTGTTCAGCCGTTTAAGCGTGATTGAGTGATTAACTTCCAAAGACTCGTTTTTTAATTACCTCCGTGGTCAAGTGGTGTTCACATCGGTTTTCAAGGTGCCCCTATCTCCGAGGTCCCGGGTTCGATTCCCGGTCGGGTAAAGTCCAAAATTCGTGTCTGGGTGTATGTAGATATACACAGGCGCATAAGCTAATTAGCTTGGGATTAGAGGTAATTATGTATGTACCTGTGGTATCCAAGATTGATTAATTAGTTCTTTTTTAAAATTAGTAGGTACCTAGGAACTGGAATAATTGGAACGGCTCCCTGAAAAGTTACTCGAAATTATTAAGGACAATACCGTTAAGAGAACCTGTTGGGATATCCACCCATGGGCTGTATTTACTTTTCTCAAGTTTCACATTGAATGAATATGATTTTTAGTAACGATCTCCATGGTCGAGTGGTTAATACGCTGGTTTCAAGGTTCTGCCGCCATCTGTGAGGTTCCGGGTTCGATTCCCGGACGGGTAAATGTCGAAAACTAACTTTTCGATATTTTCTCTTCTCTGGGTGTACCTATGTGGTATGTATGTATAATACCCATCGTTGTTTCCAATTTCTGTAGTGCTCAAGCTACCAAAGTTTGGTATTGGTTGGAACAATGTAGGTATCTATTGGTGTAGATAGAATATTGAAAATGAAAAAAATCTCGCTGAATCAGTCAATCTAGTAGTGGCGAGGGGTTCATACAACTCGGTTTAGTTAACATGACACCTGACACCTGGCTTACTTTAATTCTTTCACTCGATTCTGTCATGCCCGGAGAGTGATAGGGACGGGTAAGTATAACCTTCAGGGGGCCGATTCTGCTAACGTTAAGTCAATCGTGTTTCAATTGTAGTTCAGTTGTAGTGCTATTTTACACACTAGTTACTAGAAATGTGTACTTTTTTCACAATATTACTGATGGCCACACCACACACTACATTCACATCACATCATACTGTCATAATTCTTGTAACTATAGTGTAAAAAAGCACTAGAATTGAACTACAATTGAAACACGATTGAGACACGATTATGACTTAACGTTAGCAGAATCTGCCCCCTAGTGTCATGTTTGCTCGACCGAGTAGTACATGCCGATCCCCATCGACCTCCCTTTTAAAAATCCCTATACACCCCCACCCATCCACTATGCAGATCTTTAAGTTTTTTGGTCCGGCTTACCTTCGTCATATTTGGACTACAATCTACTTGTAATTATATCCAATCCAAATTAAGACATCTTGTTACAAATACCCAGTTCTCTTCATATCCTGATTCAGGTTGCGCGTCCGAGACGTGACATAACTTACGTAAATCATTTCGCCACTACTAGATACTATAAAACTTGAACATGCGTTCGATCCGTAATAACGTCACTCCGTGGACATACAGAAATACAGGAAATATTTATAATAATATAGGTAGGTACCCAAAAACTTAAAGCCTAAATTCCCACATTATTGAAATTAGGATAATTTAAGCTGTGATTTCAAATGCAACTTCAATTAATTGGTCGGCAAACAAACGAAAAACAAATTGATAGACCTCATTTATTTCATAAAATTCAGAAAAAAGTACTCATACCTAAGTTCACATTTAACACATTTTATTAACTTAACATTACTACGTGATAGTTAAGAATCAAAGAACCCACAAATTATGTTAAGTAATTTTAAAGTAAGTACATACAAAAGCACACAAAAAATAAAATTAGTTAAATAAAAAAATATTCTAGAGTTAATTCTAATTTTAAATGGCCTCTTAAAATGTATCTGGTACTAATTTTAGGTACCTACTTAACAGATTATTAGAACTTAAAAGAACGGGATGATGCATACAACCTTTTTCTCTCTACGGCCAGTACGAGCCTTACCTGTAGCTGTTATTGCACTTATTGCAATGTCGAAGTAATTTTTATTAAAAGACGTGAGCAGCTAAATTTCATACACAAGCAGTAGCAGACGCGGCAGCTCGCTTACTGATGTGAGTAAGCTGCCGCGACTGCTACTACATCAATATTGTGATCAATATTGATTTTATAGCTCATAGTAAGGCTCCAGAACTGGAAAGCTGGACAGCATTCACTGTCCAGGCAAGTACCCAATCGAACTATCAGTGTCATAGTCCCCTTTCACTACTTCCCTTCTTAATTGCACTAGGTGTTGCAAATATTCGGTGGGAGTCCTTGTATAAGTTTTAGAATATTTGGTAGCATTAGGGTGATTAGCAACATACTTCTCGTATTTATTCACTGACCTTTCTAAACTATTACAAGAATGCAATAGTCCCCGTTCAATGGTATTAAAATTACCATTACTTGGCTTATGATTTAACATACTTTCCAAATAATTCCTTCTTCGTCTAAACATGTCACGTGAATCAGCACTATCACTCGATGTTATTTCTATTTCCTTGTCCAAACATAAGAATTCTTTGTACATTTTAGTTTTCTCTTTCTTGTTCGTGGGATTTCCAGATTTATACACGGGGGTACAACTCCGTCCTAGACTATTTTTTGGTTTATGAATATTGGCCTCAGTAAAGTTATTTTTCCATTCAAATGAGTCTGAGTCTGCTTTACTCGATTCTGTAGAATTAGAACAACTAACTGCAAGGTCACTGTAACAATTATTTATATCCACATCATTTTCAATGTTAAGATTCTCGTGTTTTCCATTACTCCTTTCCCACATTGTTTTTGATTCCTTTGATGTCACAGCTACGTCCTTATCCTGAAATTTAACTGTTACTTTTGACTGATCTCTATCTCTTGGTGGTGACAAAACTATGTTATACGGATATGTGTTCTCCTTACGCCCCAAAATCAAATCTCTTATTTCATCAGGGTTCACTGGTTTTGTACCGTCAACTACAACACGAGGTAAGCTACAGTCATCTGAATCGGAAAAATCATTATCCAACTTTCTCTGTTCGACTAGAGGTCTATTTTGTTCATTTATTATTTGTAAATCTATTTTTTCGGTACAATCATTCGTAATAATACTTTTGCTTTCTTCAACAGTTCCACTTAGATTTGGTTTTAAATCAGATGTATTATGATTAGTAAGTAAATCAGGTGTCATATTTACAGATGAAAGCTTATCGTAATTATCTACTTGAATTTCGGAATTCTCATCAGAACTTTGTGTTTCTGAGTCTGCAGGGTAAGATTGAGAAATACTGATATTTATAATTGAAGCATTTCTGTCGTTTTCACTTACAGTTCTATAAGAAGCTTTTGAACATTTACAACAGCAGCCATGTTTCTTTCTTCTCGGTGGTGGTACTACATTCGTTTGTGTAAAACTATCATTTTTCCTAACAATGTCAGTCACAGCAAAAGAGTTTCTGTGACTGATTTTCTTTTCTTCTGTGACAGTAGACTTATCACTAAAATTTAACATGGCATACTTAGAACCAACTGCTGCTTCCTTACACCTCGGTGTCATTGGTAATGTTTCAGTAGCAACATCACGTCTAAGACTGTAATTATGACTATATTTTGGAAAATAAGCCTCCAAATCTGTCTGTGCATCAATGCTCTGATCTCTTACACGTGTAACCATTTTCCGTGTTTGGGTGTAAGCTGGTATTCCTATGCGTCGTTTATTTCTTAGCGCTTTTTGACTCAGTTCTACTAATCTTTGACGCGCATTCGTACAAATTCTCAATTCACTAAGCGGTTCCATAATTTTTTTATCTATAACGGACTCCATTTTGGAAGCAGCTGCCTCTTCCTTCCTTTTAATTTTTTGATATAACCTTTCTGTAACCGAGGCTACTATTTCTGCACGTTGATTGTTATCGTAAAGTACTGGAATTGGGGAATTACTGGACTTGTCTATATTATTTTTTAAATCGTTCATTTGTGCTTCACTGTGTTTTGAGATGTTTGAAGTAAACTGTCTCATATGAATGGTTTCATCAATTGGCAATACTTCTTGCGATTTATACTGTCTACGTTTGTGCCTTAGAGGAGCAATCACTTTCAGATCATTGATACTCTGAGTTCTTTCTAAGCTTGGTATAAATAAATTATCAACTTCTTGGCTAATTTCATCAGTAATATCGATATTTGCATGTTTGTCTGTTGAATTATTGATAACATCCGAACTTCCGCTCGCTACTGATGAAGCTGTTGACTCTGATTGAGCGTCAGTTTTAGGATGCAACAAGTTCATAATGTTCCCTATGTTGGCGGTTTTATCGTTTACCAATTGCGAACCAACATTTTTGGAATTTAAATCCCAATGCTTGTCTTCAAATGTGATTTTACCAGTTTCAGGAACCTGAAACATGAAAAAGGTTTTTTTACTTTAAAGAAAACCTTGCTTATCAATTCATAAACTTTTTTTAGATGTCACAATTCATCACACTACTACTACCTCCAATGAGAATCGAACCTGGGACCTCTGGGTCTGTAACCGGTGGTGTGAACCACTAGACCACAGAGGCGGTCAAAAAGTTGCGTATTGGATGTAGTTCCTAGCGAACTCGGTCAACAGCTGCTGTTTTAGTCGAAAAAATTATATTTCTTTCTTTTTTTCTTACATTGCGCCTGCAGCGCTGCGCGTGTGACGGATGGCGCTGCGCGGTGACGGCGGCGTGGGTGTTGGGCAGCTGCTAACTTCCGAGTGTATGGTAGTTTGCGAAATATCAGAAGTTGTTAAGGCTAGACGTATACTTACGTATCGGATATAGTTCCTAGCGAGCTCGGCCAACAGCTGCATATACTGCGCTTGCAGCGCCGCGCGTGTGACGGACGGTGGCGCAGCGACGGCGCGGGTGTTCGGCAGCTGCCGCGCCCGCGCAGCCCACCGCAGCGTTGACGCTGACTCACCGTAGCAGGCGACACTCGGGGATACAGCTGATGAAACAAAATTATTGGAATCTAACCACCTGTTGGCGAAGAAGGGATATGAAAATTGCCTTCTGCTCAGAGATAGTGGCTCAGAATAAATAATACTGGTAAGTAGTGGTTTCAGTTGTATTGGTGTGTATAAATGTGTCTGTTTATCGAGGTAGGTAGGTATGGGTGTTTTCTATGTGTGTTATGTATTTAATCGTATCTTATCGTAGATTATTGCTTTGATGATGGTTGACTTATTGAAAATAAATTATTAGAAAAGTCGATGTTAGACTTACTTGCGATTATAAATGTGGTGGCACCGCCGGTGAAGCAGTCTTTCAACAGCCACGTAAGTGCAGAGTCCCGATAAGGAACGAACCGGCCCCGCCCACCTCCACTCACTGTAAAAAATAATAATTACGTTAAGTTTTTTTTTAATTTCTTGAAAGCACGAGTATTTATCGAGTTGCCTCTTAATGCATGACCTTAATAGCGTTGATAGAAACCTTCCTGACACAAGAACCTGTTGATTTTTTGAAGACCGTTACTAATTTATTTCGCTACATAAAGAGTGTTAAAGCAATAAAATGAAAGAGAGTGGTCTTCGTCCTATCCTATCCAGTGTTTGCAACGTGTTTTAGGCAACGTGTTGGGACTATAAATAATTCCTTCAGACTCAGCAAGTTGGAGAGTAGCTTTTTACTTGAATAAAAGTCTTCTTTTCCAGTTTGATTGCAAAATTGAAATAGTAGGTAGGTATACCTGAACAATAGATATTTAAGGAAAGTGCTCACCCAAGGCTGATATGACATTACTTAAGGCAACCAGCGATTTGTTAATGTTGGCTCCTTCCTTCTGCCGCCCGCCGCAGCCCTCCCAGCCTGCTTTCTCGCTGCAATAGCAAAGTTGATAAAGTTTTCTTTCTCGTGAATGATAAGTATTAAACTCAAACTCTCAAACTCAAATTTGTTTATTCATATTGGATTGTGTTTACAATACTTTTGAAAGAACGTCAAAGAAACTATGCTATCGGTTCGCAAGTCCGAGAACCGGCAAGAAACTCCTATTTTCCTTCAGAGTCAGAATGGTATTTATCATAGGGAAAAGGGAAAAGAAAAGAGACAATACACCTGTGGGCTGAAACTTTTTAAATACCTTTAGGCAAATTGCTAACAAAAAATAACATCGCAATGCATTCTTTGTTTCAAATAAAATGCACTTAATTTTTTTATAAAATATATAATTTTCTACCCTGTATCACATCACAACAAATCAATTTTATTATATTACTCGTCATATAAAATTTTCTAATTTATAGTTTACTAGCTTTCCGCCCGCGGCTTCACCCGCATGGACTACACTACGTTATCCCGATTCCCGCGGGAATGTGATATTTTTCCGGGATAAAAGTAGCCTATGTTCCTTTCCAGGCTACAAAGTACCTATCTGTGTCCCAAATTTCAGCCAAATGCGTTCAGGCGTTTTGGCGTGATTGAGCAACAAACATCCAAACAATTAAACTTTCTCATTTTTAATAATAGTAGGATTATGAAGTAGGATGTTTATTGAATAAGTACCTTTATTAAATAGATAAACTATACAATTAATTAATTACTTATAGCTTAACACAGCGATTTTTGTGTGTACCTTTTCACCTTACTTATTTAATTAATAGATAATCCCAAATAGCCCAATGTGTTATAATAGCGCGGAAAAATAAATATTTGGAAATCGCGTAATAATTTAAATAACGCCGTAAATAGTGTAGTCTTGTATTGGGTATCAAAGATGCAATAGGTACTTTGCAATGTTGCACCATTGCATTGGCAAGAAACTGATATTTTTAAGCATGTACTTTTACCTTAAAGGTTACTTAAATGAAATATGTACTTAATTACCCATAACATGACGCTCATTGTGAGCCGTAGCGAGATATACAAGTGTATACGACGCAACACTCATATGGTTTCTTATTCTAAGTAGGTATATTAATGTGACTCAATGACTTTTGCAACGAAACGAGTTGGCTACTGAAAACAGGTGATCAGAATTTCATACACCGTCACTGTAAATTTCTTATTCTTATTTCAGACGACGATTCTCAACTATTCGCAGTTACACCTTATGCAAGCGATGCTGCAGTTTGATAATTCCAACTCATAAAACAACAAAGGAAATCGAACTAAGATTTGAAACTGTATCATTATTACCGTGCTAAGTCAGCTAGGTGCAAGGTGGCAGTGGCAGTGCTACTGGCGAGCTCGAGGCTACTGGCGAGCTCGAGGAGTGCGTGGGACCGCGATGAGGTATTCGGTCTGGTGGCAAAGCGGTGCGACGACACTAGGCGTCTTCGTCTACCAGTGAAGGCAGAGGTTGGATACTGTTGATTGCGACTGTATGGAGTTGCGCTTGATGATCTAAGATTTGTAACTCTATGTCCTAATTACCTGCCAGCTAAGTCAGCAAGCTGCAAGGTGGCGGTACTGGTGGCGAGCTCTAGAGAGGAGGAGGTATTGCGCCTGGTGGCAGAGCGGTGCGACGACACTAGGCGCCTTCGTCTACCAGAGAAGGCAGAGCTTGGACACTGTTGATTGCAACTGTATGGAGTTGTGCTTGATGATCTAAGATTTGTAACTGTGTCCTAATTACCTGCCAGCTAAGTCAGGAAGCTGCAAGGTGGCGGTACTGGTGGCGAGCTCTAGAGAGGAGGAGGTATTGCGTCTGGTGGCAGAGCGGTGCGACGACACTAGGCGCCTTCGTCTACCAGAGAAGGCAGAGCTTGGACACTGTTGATTGCAACTGTATGGAATTGTGCTTGATGATCTAAGATTTGTAACTGTGTCCTAATTACCTGCCAGCTAAGTCAGGAAGCTGCAAGGTGGCGGTACTGGTGGCGAGCTCTTGAGAGGAGGAGGTATTGCGTCTGGTGGCAGAGCGGTGCGACGACACTAGGCGCCTTCGTCTACCAGAGAAGGCAGAGCTTGGACACTGTTGATTGCAACTGTATGGAGTTGTGCTTGATGATCTAAGATTTGTAACTGTGTCCTAATTACCTGCCAGCTAAGTCAGCAAGGTGCAAGGTGGCAGTACTGGTGGCGAGCTCTAGAGAGGTGTTGCGCCTGGTTGCAGAGCGGTGCGACGTGCGACACCTTTTAAGCATTTTTTTCCACGAGAACTAGCGATGGCGATGGTACTGCTTGATGATTGCCTCCATCAAGACAACAAAGGAAATCAATTTTCAGATTTAAAACTGTATCAGTATTACCTGCCCGCTAAGTCAGCTAAGTGCAAGGTGGCAGTGCTAGTGGCGAGCTCGAGGAGTGCGTGTGATCGCGAGGAGGTGGTGTTTCGTCTGGTGGCAGCGGTGCGTCGCCGCTTGGCACCTTCGTCCACCAGAGCAAGCAAAGCTTCTACGCTGTGGATGGCAACCCTTCGGAGATCTGAACAATAAAACTCAAAATGGTATCTTGGTTCACGTAGACTATATAATATATTAAAATTAGGTTCACTACGCACGCATAAAATTACTAAATTCGCCCTGCAAAATTCGTTGTTAAAAATTACCAAAGCGTTAAAAATGGTAATCGCGTTACCACGACGAGACATTGAAGAGTGCGATGAAAAGTAGGTAGCCCATCAAGTAAAACTCAATAGTGCATGAGTTATATATAGTGAACTACGTAGGTACAGTACAACACAATGTAGTGAGTGGCTATTACTTCGAATCAAATTCATTCGTGTATGCTTGTACCTAATGCAGTTTATAAAAATAGCAAGTACCTAGGTATGTTTTGTAGTAATAAATTCTATTATTTTTTCCCTGAGAACAGAAGGAAATCGTACTACCTAAGTAGTTACTTTGAAAACTTAGGGCTGTGATTATTTAAATCAAATATCAATACGGCCTTCGTAAGCCGTAAGAAGGCCATAAATAAAAACTGTCCTGAAAATCGGAAGTTTTGATGAAATCGATCAAAGCACGCACGGATAGGAAAGTCGAAAAAGTGTAGCGAATTTCGCCTCTATGGAATACTACTTAAGATCATCCAAAAATACCTGCAAGCTGACGCAGAACAATAAACTATTAGTGTAGCCAATTTAAAAGCTTTCAATTCCTTTCTTTATAAACTGTTGCTTTCGCTAACTGCACTTAAATCTAGTAGAGTGTGTTCCCATAAACTGAAATTATTTTTCGCATGATATATAAGAAATAACTTTGTTTTATAGGAATAATTGTGATAGGCTGGTGGTTTTCTTCTAACTATTTTTCCTAACTTATACTTAGAACTGCATTGTGAATGCATAAAAATATGTTAATCAAAATCTTAACGTTCTTTTATTTCGCTTTAAAGTTTGAAATGAATCAATGAATATTAAGGATTAAAAATATATAAAAAAGTGGTGTTCAAATGTTCAAACAAACATAGTTCTCATTAAGACTGCAAAGCAACCTTCATGTCTCGAAAGAAACAGTAATTTTACTTACTCTGCTCATAGGGTCCTTTCCCAGGGTGCTTGCGCACGCGGTTGCCCCTGCGCCAGGCAGAGAGTGGCAGATGGGGGCGACTCGTTGTAGATCTCCAAGAAGCAACGGGGCTAGAGAACCTTAACTGTCTCACTTACTTTGAACATAGGGTCCTTTCCCAGGGTGCTTGCGCACGCGGTTGCCCCTGCGCCAGGCAGCGAGTGGCTGATAGGGCGACTCGTTGTAGATCTCCAAGAAGCAACGGGGCTAGAGAACCTTAACTGTCTCACTTACTTTGAACATAGGGTCCTTTCCCAGGGTGCTTGCGCACGCGGTTGCCCCTGCGCCAGGCAGAGAGTGGCAGATGGGGGCGACTCGTTGTAGATCTCCAAGAAGCAACGGGGCTAGAGAGCCTTAACTGTCTCACTTACTTTGAACATAGGGTCCTTTCCCAGGGTGCTCGCGCACGCGCAAGTCCTTGCGCGCGTTGCCCCTGCGCCGGGGCAGCGAGTGGCAGGTGGGGGGCGACTCGCCCACCAAAAGATCGTGCACTCGTTCGTTGTAAATCTCCAAGAAGCTGCAAAGTTGAGGAACATTATCAATATTTTGAAAATTAAAGCTTTGAATCGAAAATAGTTCGAAACAATTACGAAACATTTTTAAACGCAAAGAGCCCGCGCACAGAACACGGAATAGTAGATTGTATTACATGGGAGCAAAATAACATATTTACGGCGTGGGCGCTATTTTGAATCCAGAGCGCAGTGAAGGATTCTAGAGTAGAATCCCGAGCACAGCGAGGGATTCTAAAGTAGAATCCTGAACGCAGCGAGGGATTCAATATACGTCGCCCGAGGTGAAAATAATTTTGCGGCCGAGTAATACACTCTACTTTTCATTTCGAATATAAGGAAAGTAAATACACACTGCTTTTCATCCCCCTCTATAAGAAAAGCAATAAAGAAAACTAAAACTATTAATATACGTCGCCCGAGGTGCAAATAATTTTGCGGCCGAGTAATACACTCTACTTTTCATTTCGAATATAAGGAAAGTAAATACACACTGCTTTTCATTCCCCTCTATAAGAAAAGCAATAAAGACAACTAAAACTACCTAGAAAAATAAAAGAATGGTGGCGGGAGGCTTCGCCTTCTTTGTTTTTTTATAATATATAAAAAAATAAGAAAATTTTTTGAAGAAAAAATTTTTTTTACATAGGTAGGTACAAAAAAATTTTTTTGACGAAAAAAAAGTTTTTATATGTCTATCGGATGCCTCCTAAGTATCTCCGGAGTACCATAGGGGGTTGAAAATTTTGTTAGATTTTAGCTACGGCACGCACCGTTTTTGAGATAAGTAGGTACTCTCGTTTTTATAAGATTATTTTTTTTTTTGAAAATATTCAGTAAGTTTTTTGAAAATATTAAATAAGTCCCGTCCCCATACAAAATCAATTGAAAACTTTTTCATTGCCGATGAGGTAACTCTATGGTTGACTGACTGTAACCAAATTCAGTTCTATTTTTTAAATTCTTTTCCACCCTAGGGTGAAACGGATAGTTTTGGACCCGCTGCTCAGTTTAAATATACATCACTTTCCGAATCTGAGAGATGAAAAGATTTTTTCTTTACTTTCCATGTTCTGTGAGCCCGTGCGTTTTTGTAGGCTTGTCATAGCTACGCATGACAGATTTTCGAGCTAAGTTACACAAGCGTCGAATAAATCAATCTCAAAATAACTAAATTTATGTAACAATTATTTATTGAATGCACTGTTTTTCGACTTGGGAAAGTGGACGAAGTCGTCCGGAAGGAAACGAGCTAAGAAGTTCTATTACCAAGTAAAGAGGTTCTTCAGACCATAGAAAAAAAGTCCGTACAAAAAAAACGGAATTTACTGTGTTTAAGTTCCTACCAACCGATTACTATCTATCTGGTACCCTTTATTATTTATTCTATGTCACAGACCTTTTAAGTTGTAAAGATGATCATAGTTATGGAAGAAGTAACAACTGTTTGTCACGTTCGCGATGATTGCCTTTTAATGAAACTCCGTTTGGAAGCGAACTAGATAATTACAATCGTTAGTTCAACACGAGCCACGGCACGCACACTATTTGAACTATTCGGTTCCAGGATAATGACAAAAGAAGATCGAGTTATATATTGTCTAACTACACATCCAGCCCTAACACAGCAGCACACGATTCTCATAAAATGCAACCTAGCAGGCCAGGCATGCATAACGAGAATCGTGTTGAATATGCAATAACGGCGCCGAAGGTACAGATCACTTTCTGTATGAAGGTCAACTTTCCTTTGATTGAACATTGATTTAGATAGATAGATAGATAGATGATTTACTGTAAACTTTACATGAATCGCGTTATGAATTCTTGTTTTACGCTAATTTAGTTGTTGTTAGTACCTACCTTATGAAGAAAAACATCAGAAATCTATTGATATTTATAAAATGAAAACTAGTTTCAGCTAAACTGTCAGAATACCTACTACAAAATATACTAACACCGATTTTGATGCGTAAAGTTTGCCAATAAAATGGTACCTACATACAATTTTGAACTAGGTTTTAATTATTTTTAGGAATCTAGCTTTCATTAGCCATATATTTGTTTGTAGAGAAGTAAAAGTATAGGTACAGGCGTACCGGTTTTGGCCACTGTACCGGTTTTGGCCACTTTTTGGTCTAAAAGTTTTCTAAACAACTTTTAGCCATTTTTGATAAAGGCAATAAAAATAAGGTATTTTAAGGTAATAATAACAACCGTTAAAATTCTTTATGTCATAAGATTTTTCTTCAATAAATTCCATTTTCGGTTTAAAAATGTTTTGTATGAAAATTTTAAGAAATTTGTTTTGGATAAAATACTTTATAAACTTTTGTTTTTTACAATTTAATTGTTGTTTTGCAATTGACTGGTTTCTAGCGCAATAGAATATATTGATTTTACCTGGGTTTGGTTTTGATTCTTCGCAATACTTTGGCACCTCTCACACATTGTGTGTAATATAAAAATAACTATTTAACTTTTATAAATTTGAAAAATGTACCTTTAAAGGTAGATTAATTATCTATGATTTATGATATAATTTGTGTCTTAAATACCTAAGACCATTTAGTACTTAGTGCTTAAAAGTCAAAAAAATCCTTAAAGTGGCCACAAAGGGTACCTCTGCCCTACTGAGCATTAGCAAATTGCTAAGCCAAATTACGTAGAAAAATATTCAAGAAAAAGGAAATATTTGTACCTAACTATCTTTAATTGAATTTACAGATCTATCGCGACCGAGACATCTAGAACAATGTTGTTTTTCTTTTAGTATTTTTAACGATTTGAGTTTACTTATCACATTTTTATACAATTTTTGCTTAACCTTGCATGTCAATTATTTATCTCAAAAAAAATCATTCATAAAATAATCATGTTGTCTAAAATTATAAAAAATCATTAAAAAATAGACTCAAAACTCACCAGTAACGCATCAATGTCACAAAATAAAATAGAAACAAAAACACAGCTATATTAATAAACAATAAAAAGTTTGACTTTAGCAGCGCAAGGCGGGCGCTAGGGCGGGCGGCGTGTCCTCACTCGCGCTGAGGTGTGAAACCTTACAAGTAAAGCGCGGATCACATTGGCAGCGACAACGAGATAGGTAACGAAGAATATTATTTTCATCCCATCGATTCGAAAAGCGATGATTGTTTATCTAATAACAGGGTCCAAAACGATTCATTGTTTACCTGTTATGACAAGGGGTATAAATGAGATTTGAATTTTGAACAGCTTCATAACAGGGTCCAAAACGATGAGATTTGAATTTAGAACATAATTAAAGAAGCATTGGTTGGAGTGTAGCAAAGGGTTTGCAGTACTTACTTAAAAAAAAATTCAACTGATTTTGTATGGGGCCGGGACTTTTTTCGGGACCGAGAAATTTTCAAAAACGGAATTTTATAAAATTGAGAATATCTCGTAAACGGAGAGTCGTAGCTAAAATCTAACAAAATTTTCAACCCCCCCTACGGCATCCCCGGAGATACTTATAAGGATAAATGAGATTTGAATTTTGAACAGCTTCATAACAGGGTCCAAAACGATGAGATTTGAATTTAGAACATAATTAAAGAACCATTGGTTGGAGTGTAGCAAAGGGTGTGCAGTACTTAAAAAAAAATTCAACTGATTTTGTATGGGGCCGGGACTTTTTTCGGGACGGAGAAATTTTCAAAAACGGAATTTTATAAAATTGAGAATATCTCGTAAACGGAGAGTCGTAGCTAAAATCTAACAAAATTTTCAACCCCCCTACGGCATCCCCGGAGATACTTATAAGGAATCTGATGAACATATAAGTATTATTTTTATTTAATTTTTTTTTATTTCCAAACTCAATTTTTTTTTCTTGCCCGACTAGCGCTATGATGTATCCGAACGACAAAGAAAGGTAGTTTGAGTTGTCTTTACTGCTTTTCTTATAGAGGGGGATGAAAAGCAGAGTGTATTACTCGGCCGCAAAATTATTTTCACCTCGGGCGGCGTATATTGAATCCCTCGCTGCGTTCAGGATTCTACTTTAGAATCCCTCGCTGCGCTTGAGATTCTACTCTAGAATCCTTCACTGCGCTCTGGATTATAAATAGCGCCCTCGCGGTAAATATATTATTTTGCTTCCTTGTAATACAATCTACTATTTCGTTTAGGCACTGATGCGGTTAAGGGCATTTCTACGGAGACGACCGATTGACCTACTGGAGCGGAAAAAGTACCTATAAAATTGAATAAAGTACTTGAAAAAAATCAAACATATTTATAGGACTCTTGGCCTGATGGAGAGCATATTAAGAAGACCGCCAGGTTTTACATATCGCCTAAAAAAATCTGAAAGTTCAAAAACGGGCAGAATTTGGCTTGAAATGGAGTGTCCGGTTTCCAGAATTTACTCGTTATTGTTTCATAACTTTTAAAATAATAACTTGCTCATTATAATTCTCACATTCACAGAACAAGGGAGAGACAATAAAGCCATATACGTTATTATATTAATTGTACATCATTGGGTTTTAATACCGTAACACATTTAAATTTTGTCCGAGGCGTGTGCCTCAATTCGGTGAAATTTACTTTTGCTTACCTACGTCACTAACTACGCGCAGTACCAATGCACACTACTGATTCTCGCCACCCGGGGGTTGCGCCCGAGCGGCCGAGCAGTGTGGACGGGGGACCTGTCATATTGAAGAGCATTTTTCGAAGGTTCGAAATCATTCGGTATTTTTGGGGTCGGGTCATATCTCAAATCGGTGTGCGACATTAATTTTGTTCATGAAATATTTAATGAGATTTGTGGCAAATTGATTGAGTGTTTAACTGATATTTACCAGTATGTTTTATAGAAATTGTTGTAATTTATAATATTTTCGAGTAATTTGATGAATTGTAATATTTTCTCAATTCCGTGGATCTCAAAACCATGGAAAATGGGGCATCGAATTGAGAAAACTTACACCGAATTGAGATTTCACATATTATGAATTCAGCTGTAAGGGCCATTCATAAATGATAATGGCAATCAATAGAGCATATCATAGTCGATTACTTCCCTGGTTGCGACTGCTTGAGCTGCCAGTAAAATGCCAATACACTCACCTTGGAAGACAGTGTTGTATGAACTTAGTGGCAGCGCAATTTGTATGTTTAAGTCTTCTGAGAACACACCTGTCCCTGCTGCATTAAAGGTCTTGGAGGCATCGATGTAGGTATATCAGAAGCGCTCTGTGATGTGCCTGAGAGCTTTCTAAGTCATCCAGTTGAATTTTGTATTTTTTTAATTTTGAAGGATGGTTTGACCTTATCACACACCGCCTCCACAAGGAGTGTTGTTTTGAAACGCTTCCTCTATCTTACCGACAGATTGATTGAGTGCCGATTCTGTGGATTTGCCAGCACTGTAGACGTGCTAGTGCTTATGTAAAGGATGTACAGATTGTATTGTATCTCATATAAACCATTCACATACCCTTTCCATGGTCTTCAGCAGGAAGGAGGAAAGGCTATTAGGTCGGAAAGCTTTCTGGTTCGTGTAGTCGGACTTACCAGGTTTTGGTAAGAACACTACCCTGAATTCCCTCCAGGGGTGTGGGATGTAGCCATGCGTCAGACAGGCTCGAAAAAAATGGGTAATGAATGGCCGCAACGAGTTGCTGATCCCTCCATTGTAGAAGGGCAGAAAAGATGTTGTCGGTCCCTGCTGACTTAAAAGGCGAGAAACTGTTTATTGCGCATCTTACCTTTTCTTGTGTTATCACCCTTTTAGCCAAAGACCAGCGGTCATCTGTTGGATGACTTGTTACGTCCTGCCACTCGATATGCTGTAGAGGATACAGTTTGGGAAGTGGGTTTGTAGGAGAACGGCATTCACCTCCTCCTGATCCAAAGTCATAGAGCCATCAGGTTTACGCAGGTTGCCCAGTAGGCCAGGACCCTGATTTGATATTACCTTCCTTACCCGGTTTGCTTGTTTTGTGTAGTTTATCTGGCTGGTGCCTTGCCATTAGAACGTAGATCCTTTTACTATTTGGTTATGTATTAATAGGGTAGAACAATGCATAAACAATTATGGATAGAGACTGCAAGTGAATGGTGAGAGGCCAGCCACACGAAAAGAAGTAAGAGGTGGTTCACCGAATTTATCCCTGATGCTACATGACAAGCCATGGAACGTTCTGAAAGATATTTTTTTTAGGAAAGAAATTAAGTAATTTGTTATTGGAGTGGATAAGATTGCGATTCAGATTCTTCATAACTTATTAAAATTCTTCTTTACTAAAAATTAAGACTAATTCTTAGTTCTCTATTGAAAAATTAAACATGTTGATTTGAATTTTTGTTTTTATTATTTATATTTCAATTAAAGGTTCTCAATTAGGTGCTTAACTTTTCTCATAAACCACTTCACAATATTTAGTCCCATTGTTATTTTTAGATTCAGGATGTAATAAACTTAATTTTTTATTATTTAAACTACTTAAAAAACCAAATATTAAATCAACCACCGGATTGAGAAAAAAGAACCCTTTTGTAGAAATGCTCTTAACCGCGTTAGACAAAAAAGTCTGACTTTAGCAGCGCACGGCTGGAGCTAGGGCGGGCGGCGCGGTGTGAAACCTCACAATGAGTCACACCAACACATCAAAATATTACTATAAAAATTACTGCATTTAATGCGCGTACTCGTGCAAGTACTAATAGTTTTTGTTTCATCGAAATCTGGCCAGGATTTCCAAAGATAGAGCGTTGTAAAGTTTCACCATCTTTTGAAAATTTGCTTTCCTTGCGCGCTATTGCGATGACGTCAGGTCGCACTGACATCTCCGGTTGCGGCTGTTGCGGGTGATTTCTGTCTAACTGTACCTACATAGAGTTCGTCTGTGCGCAATCTTCGAGCAACTTGTGCGTTTTTGACGCTAGTTACAGTACATTTTCTTCGTTCTAAGGTTATGGTAAATGATTAGTATTCAATTTCGACCGCGCGCAGGCGCACTCTAAAACTGTCACCTACTGTCGTTACCAAAAGACATTAATCCCACAAATTTATCTGACCCAGTGGTGGAGGCGCCACTAGCAGTATAAAATTATCGAAATGGCTGTCAGTTTTTAGGGTGCATATTTAACTACCAAGTCAGTTAAGGTTGTAAGTACATTTTGTTTTGACGGTTGCTATATGTATTGACAGAATCCCGCCCGCCATTACGAAAGTTGATTTAATTTATTTTTCACGAAAATAAATCATTATTTGAAGGTGTTTTTTCACATGGGCTCAATACAAAATTCTTAAACATTTCATTGATCGACTATAAGAAAAATAAATTAATTTATTACGAAACCGTGAGAGCGCAACTATATAGCCAAAGGATTCTATGTAGGTATACGGAAGTGCGACGTGACGTCACACGTAAATGCCATTGGTTCACCCAAATTTTCCTTGGAGGCCGTACTTTAACGTTTAATATCTCAGTCATTTTTGAAGATAGGAAAAAAATAAAAACAGATTCTTTTTTCTCGAGTTACATATTTTTTAGATATGCTGATAACAAAAATCATTGGTGTGACTCATTTAAGCGCGGATCACATTGGCAGCGATACAGAGATAGGAAACGAAGAATAATAATTATTATGTTCGTTACGCAAACGCACTGTTGTGGTTAACCGTGTTAGTTATTAAGATAAGTACTTTTAATAACAAAAATTCGCGTCCTCACTCACGTTGAGGTGTGAAACCTCACAAGTAAAGCGCAGGTAGGTAATAGTTGTTTGTTGCGATATTTACATTAAAAGTTGACTTTGGCAGGCGGGCGGCCGTTTTTCATTCGCACTAATGTGCAAAACCTCACAACGACGCTAGTAAAAGCTTGCCGCAGCAAAGTAAGTGCGACGACGACGACGACGTAACGTAAAGTTTGTTTCGCGCTCTTTATTATACTGTGTTATTTAATTTAGACGAGTACGTTTTCATTTCATTTCATGTTATCCTGTATAACCTACTAAGTATAATACGTCGTCCGTAATCTATATTCTATATATTTCTATATCTATCTAACGGACAGCGCACAGCCGAAACTGCTGGGTGCAAGAAGCTAAAATTTGTCTAGTATGTTTCTTGGGAAGTGTAGGTAGGGGAGCACTAAGATTTTTGGAAATTCTTCCCCTGAGGAGGAAAAAAAAGGGGATAAGACAAGGGATAAGTAAGTTTGTATGAAACTGTGGTGAATAACTTAATTCCTCAGGGACGAAGTCACTGCGGAGCGCTAGCGGAGAAAAAAAAGACCACCAAAAATTAAGAAACTGTTTTGTATTTGACGAAAAAACTAAGTTTTTATATTACTTACAAAAGTTTTGCTATTTTAACAACCATTATTACTTTTAAGCAAAACCTTAGTATTTGTAATTGTAATTCCTAAAAGTCAGTTTTAATAAATGTAAGATATTACATATTTTCATGGTTATTGCAAATTGTGGTAAATATAGCTAAAGTTTTGTAATTTTTGCAAACTGATTTAGTGTATTTAAAAAAGGTCATTGTGTAGTTTCAAGAAATGTGTTTAGTACATGGCAATATTACAAACTTTTGTGATATTTAATAACAAAATTTTTAAATTTACAAACGATTTTCTTGAAATTACTACCGTATTTCTTAAAACAAACACGTTTTGTAATTCCAAGTTCCATTTTAGTAATTGTCTGTAAGTACCTACCTACTTGTCCGGCTGTTCGCCATTTCGTTTCTTTTCTAGTTTGCACGCGCACGCGATTCGAAAGTGACACGTTGCGGTCATAATAAAATCAAAGAAAATTCGTCGCTATTTATGGATGTGCCAAAACGATCAAATTGTCGCTTGTGTCAAGTGAAATGGTGGTCCAAGTTTTAGTGTTTCAAAAATCAACATCATCAATAATCAGTTAATAAACTTTAAACATGGACAATCTCATCAGGGACCTTTAGGAAATTGGCGTCTCATTGAATACGTTGGTGCATTCTGTGGTAAGCTTGTAAGTCATTTACTTTGGAACTTAATAACCCTGGTTACTGTATGTAAGAGTTTGTAGAGAGTAAACTGTATGAGAGGTGTAAAAATTTGTTCATGAAACTCATTTTTTACTTCCAGGCGCCTACCCTATCAGTCAGTACAGTAATCTGTTTGAGGAAGACCCATTATTGGCATCGCTTCTAATACAAGAACCAAAGAACCCACTATAGCAAACAGTTACAGTTCCACAGTCAAATCAGAGGCCACAAACTTCATCCAGCATCGCACTACTCCAATTCCGATTCAAGCCAGCCCGTATCAGTCATATTATGTGGGTATAAGAATTTACTTTTACTAGCTCTAGTTGTTCTTTGTGTTGTGTAGCTTATTGTAGTTACTTATAAAACATTTTTATGTTTAAGGTTCTTCAAACACTGAAATGCACACATGACGGCAATTCAATACTAAACGAAGGCCTAAAAAAGGCAAATTGAATGACTCCATCCATCTTCATCAACTTCATCCAAAACAAGATTTAGAAAGAAGAAAAATTTCACCTAGATGATCATCTGTTACTGATTCAAAAAACGGTAGCGTCGTCCCTTTTAATTTGCATGGTTATTTTTTAATAAATAAAATAGGAAAATTAAAAGAGTATTTCATTGCACGAACACAGTAGGTTAATATAAAGTAATTATAAGTTAACATTAAGAGATTTATGACATATCTATAAATAGGTAAATAGTGATTTTTAGTTTATTTAGTTCTAGTAGTTTATGTAGTTTAGCAATTATAAGTAAAGACCCATACATACTGTTGTAACAGATTCATCGAAAGAGGTTTATATCTCTTTTGATGCCTCTGTTACAAACAACAGCTTGTATGGGTCTTTACTTTTAATTGCTAAACTACATAAATTACTTAAACTAAATAAACTAAAAATCAGTATTTATCTATGACGTCATCATTCAGGATATTACTATTGAACTCTTAAAATTACAAGACGGTTAGTAATATTAATGACGTCATAATCCCCGATATTAATACTGAACTCTTAAAATTACAAAACAGTTTAGTATTTGTCAATGTCGTCATCATTCCCGATATTACTATTGAACTCTTAAAATTACAAAACTGTTTAGTATTTGTCTATGACGTCATCAATTCGTATATACTAAACCACTCTTGAAATTACAAAAACGTTACATGTAATATTTACTAACTGCATTTACAAAAATCGATTTACAATTATTACAAGACATTTGTTGTCCTCGGGTTTATGAACATTTTAGTAAAAATTAATGTTTTTTTGTCAGATTTTCGCTCCGTGATGAGAACATAAGTTACTGTTCAGTATGCAGCTAAGTATCAAGGTGTACGTGAGTATCAGGATGGGTCTACTACCCATCTTGATAGGTCTCCCGCCGTAGGATTTGCGAACCGATGGCATAGCTGCTTTGACGTTCATAAGTGTGGTTACCTCAACCTAATTTAATTAAAAAATGAATTTTGATACTCACGTACACGTGTACTAATTACTAGTTGTAGTAAAATATAAAATTAACATCGCATTTTTAAATGTAAGTACTTTAAGTTGTGAATCGAAATATGTAGTTTAGCACTCAATGTGAACTGCACTTAAAAAATCACGATCAGCCGTCTGTCGACACTTCACATCGACTACCTAACTATAATACCTATACACCAACACACCGTGTTTTTCTCACGCGAATACTGTCCCAGACGGGAGGTTCATGTCTACCTATGTTGTTTTTTACCTTCGTCAGTGAAAACATGTGATGTTTGTTATGGTAACATAAAATCTTACTTCAGTGTCTGTCTATCTATGAATTGGTGTGTCCAAAATCCAAATCTGGCAGATATTTGTCAATTCAATTATATAATTATTAAGTTTTGTCTTTTTTTTACGTAAGTAGGTACTTTGGTTACGTGGCATGGAGTACTAACCAAAATCGGTTATACAGACTTTTGTATAATATCAGGTTATATTATACAGAACCCTTCGCTAGACATAGAGAATGCCTTTAACTCCCTCTCGTACTGCGTAATAGATGATGCCTTAGGGCGTCGTATTCCCCCCTACCTAGCTAGACCGTACCATCCGGCACTACTTGAAGGATAGGGAGGTGGTGTATCTGGGACCCGACGGCCAACTTATGGTTCGACAAATGCGGTGTTCCACAGGGGTCGGTTCTAGGACCACTCCTGTCCCAATAAACATTTAGGCTGACAAAATTTCTTTTTACCAGTTAATTATCAGCTATAAGCTTTATAAGCGATGAATAAAAGCGTAAAAATATACTTAGGGCTGTACTATAGCAATAATTGTGTAGTGTTATACAGTAGAGCTGGTGTACGGCTGTATATTGTCGAAATTATTACTTATGGCTTTTAAATAGGACGTAAAAACACTGAAATACAGTATGTAGTGTAAAAAACTACTACAAGCAAGGTTAGAAGACTAGAGCAGCATATCGACTGGATACTGCTCTTGAATTCTACTTCTGTATTGCCTAATTCTGTTTAAGAGCATTGAATATTGCTATCATCTGCATATTGGTGTAAAAGTACTCTATTATAAAGTCGTGTTAATAGGCTTGATAACAACTGTTCAATGGTTATCTAGGACACCCTTAGAAAGCAAATCTCTTTACAAGAGTGTAATACAATGCCGTCTGCTTCATAAAAGTTCAGTCTTACCCTATTCTAAAGCTGACGCGATTAGCGTAAATTTTTCCCTATAGTACAGCCCCCGGTGTTACAACAGATTATTATAATTTTGGTAGTGCATAAATTGAGAATTATTCAGCTTATCGATTATTTTAATGCCTAAGTAAAACTTATGTAGCCATCGCTTAATGTCAGTTTTGGCTAATTGCATACTGTTAAGGGTGATTATATTCATTGTTCATTGTGAATATAAAACTATGGAAAAAATAAAAAAGGACCGGAGGAATAGAAATGAAACTAATAAAAGCATATTCACAACGTGAAACAGTAGGAGTTTATACGGAACAAAGTTTAATTGTACAAGGTCAGCCAATTCAAAAGTTAGCATTGTCATTATGCAAGGAAGGTTCCGTACAAACAACCAAAATTATTGGACAATGATAATATAGCCATACGTACTGCTGAAGATAGGAATTTTTGATCAGTAACAAGCAAAGAGGGTCACGTACAATCAGAATTGGGTTGAATAGAGACGAAAATAGTGGCTACTTACAAAAATGATGATGATGATGATGAAGATGAAGCAGATCGCCATTTATTATTTCGCAGTAAGATTAAAAAAATAGGCTATAGACAAGAATATTTCACAAACTGCAATAAAGAATTTAATTGAAATTGTAATCGATAGATTTCAAGATTTTTTTACCGCAGGATCCTTCGATCAACAATAACACCTAGCTCTAGATACATACTTGGAGTGACAGATATGTCCAAGCCTCATAAGCCCACTTGAGAGTATAATTATAAGTATTATTTTGACAGTATCAATAATACTAAGGTATTTCATACTTAGAACGCTTCTTGTCATTTATAATGTAAGATCGTAACATTCGTAACCTTTTTTCTCCGTTTAAAAAAAAGTCAGTTTGGCCATATAAAGTTTTCATTTAGTTCGTGAGCCTTCATCTAGTACTATTGTTGATCGAAGGCAGGATCCAAGAACATTTCTCCATAGTATCCCATCCACAGTAATTTCTCCATACAATAACAGTAACAATGCGTAATGGGCCTTTTAAAAAAAACGTTATTATAAATAAATAAATCAAAAATGTTTCATTTATTTTTGTTTTACTCAGTCTTAATATTGATATAAGTAAGTAAGTAAATTCAAACAGAGCTTCAAATAAATTTAACAGAATCCTATCAAAAATAAATCGTAATGCATTCGTATCGTAATTCGTTATCATATTGGGTCATTACGATGTATTCGTCATTCGTATTGGTATCGTAATAGCCGTGTCTCTGCATTCCTTGTTAGAAGCTTGACCGGAAACAGTTTTGATGTAGTTGAAGTCGACTCTTGTGGGTCATTATTTGGATGAAGTACCTGAAACGACTAAAGAATACAATTTTAAATATAGTCCGAATAGCAGTGGTCTGCGCTATAATGCATATTCTACGGTTAAAACTATATTTGTGATTTGGCGCCTTACAATTATCCCACTTCCTTGGTTGGCTTGTGGTTGGTTTGTTAGGTTATCTAATATTTCTGTTTATTGTATATGTCTACTCTACTTCAGCATTTCTCTTGGAGATTCTTAGTTGTATCTTTTATAATTATACTAGCTGACCCAGCGCGACTTCGTTCCCGTGGCCCTACCCCCTAGTCCACCCTACCCTGCCCCTACCCTACCCCTACCCTACCCCTACCCTTCCACTACCCTACCCCTACCCTACCCCTACCCTACCCCTACCCTACCCCTACCCTACCCCTACCCTACCCCTACCCTACCCCTACCCTACCCCTACCCTACCCCTACCCTACCCCTACCCTACCCCTACCCTACCCCTACCCTACCCCTACCCCTACCCCTACCCCTACCCTACCCCCTACCCTACCCCTACCCTTACCCTACCCCTACCCTACCCCTACCCTACCCCTACCCTACCCCTACCCTACCCTACCCCCTAGTCCACCCTACCCTGCCCCTACCCTACCCCTACCCTACCCCTACCCTTCCACTACCCTACCCCTACCCTACCCCTAGCCTACCCCTACCCTACCCCTACCCTACCCCTACCCTACCCCTACCCCTACCCTCCCCTACCCCTACCCTACCCCTACCCCTACCCTACCCCTACCCTACCCCTACCCTACCCCTACCCTACCCCTACCCTACCCCTACCCTACCCCTACCCTACCCCTACCCTACCCTACCCCTACCCTACCCCTACACTACCCCTACCCTACCCCTACCCTACCCTACCCCTACCCTACCCCTACCCTACCCCTACCCTACCCTACCCCTACCCTACCCTACCCTTACCCTACCCTTACCCTACCCTACCCCTATATCCTTCCTTGGACTTCCACGAACATTTCAAGACTAAAATTAGCCAAATCGGTCCAGCCGTTCACGCGTGATGTCGTGACCAAGGGAAATAGGGATTCATTTTTATATATATATAGAAGATAATAAACCCAATCACACACAAACAGTAGGTACTATTCTAACGCTTGATCAGTGATCGCGGTGAAGGTCTAATCTGGGTTGATGTAATCTCCAGTGAATTGGTTTTTTCTTTGTTTTAATTGAACCCTAAATTGCTGTAATATTTACATACTTAATTTACCCTTTTAAGAAGCTATTAGAGTAATTAAATTCTAACGTACAGACATTTTTACTTTATAGGCTGTAGTATATTCTTAAATTACGACTTAGTTACGCAAAAAGCTTCATTATCGAGTACTAAGAGAGCAAGAGCTGTTTAAATTGGGACGCCATTAAATCATCCTTACTTATATTATAAATGCGAATCTGTCTGTCTGTGTGTTACACAATCACGCCTAAACTACTGAACCGATTTGAATGAAAATTGGTACAGAGATAGTCTAGAGCCTGAGAAAGGACATAGGCTACTTTTTTATGTGAAAAAAGGGCTGTAAGGGGTTGAAATAGGGGATGAAAGTTTGTATGGAAATTACGTCATTTTTAAAGCTAGAAGCTTAAAACTTATTTTAAAGGAAAATAATTTTCCTTAAATAAGGAAAATTGTTAAACGTGATGAGCACTTTCTATTGACGTACAAAGTTTGAAGGTCTGGTACACCTGATGTGAAACCCTAGCAGCCAGATTAAACTATATGAGATACAAACATAGCGTCTTAAGAAAAGTTGTTTAACGTCATGGACATTTTCTATTTACGGAAAAATATCGAAGGTCTGGTCTGGTACACCTGATGTGGAAGCTTAGCAGCCCAGCTTAACTATAAGAGATACAAATACAGCATCTTTAGAGAAGTTGCTCAGCGTGATAAGTATTTTCTTTTGACATACAATATATACTAATGGAAATATATAGACTGTGCTAATACTATAAATGTGAAAGTGTGTTTGTTTGTATGTCCGTCTTTCACGTCAAAACGGAGCAACGGATCGTCCTGTTTTTTTAGTATGTGGATAGTTTAGGAGCTAGAGAGTCCCATAGGCTAATTTTATCCCGAAAAAAACATCACATTCCCTCGGAAAAACGTCGTGTAGTACACGCCATGCGGCAAAACCGTGGATGGAAGGCTATGTGATACAAATTTTTAATATGTTAATGCGTACTGTTTCTGTAATATACACGGTATTTTTTTATCACCCCGGATATTTTTAGGGATTATTCTACTCATGAAAACAAACAACTTTTATTAATAAAATAAAACTGTAATCTATACTTATAATAAAACTGTCAACGATCCAATTCTGTACATTGAAAAGAAATAGAAAAAAATACCTCCAAGGGTCTTCTTAACCGAAACAGATACCACAAATATAGTTTTTGAACTTTTTGTATGTCTGTCTGTCTGTCGCCGCGATTCACGCAAAAACTACTGAACGGATTTTTGTTATATAGCTATTAGTTGTTGGTAACATATAGGGAGGCTATAATTTATTTAAAAGATCGAAATGTCTGATGTGGAACCATAGCAGTCCAGCCAAACTATGAGAGATATAAAAATACCGTCTAATGGAAAATTGTTAAATGTGATGAGCATTTTCTATTGACGTTCAAAGTTTGAAGGTCTGGTACACCTGCCTGGCTAGCATGACCATCTGTATATCACGCGATATGATACAGCACGTAATGTTGTCTTGCTTACACCTTAGTGGGGTAAGCTATGACGTGCTATATCATATCGCGTGATAAAAGCCGCTCATGCTAGGCCAGCTGATGTGGAACCCTAGCAGCCAGGTTAATATGCTCGTATATGAGATACAAACATTATAGCATCTTAAGAGAAGTTGTTCAGCGTGATAAGTACTTTCTTTTTACAAACTGTTTGTATAGTTTATATGTCCGTCTTTCACGTCAAAACGGAGCAACGGATCGGCGTGTTTTTTTAGTATGTGGGTAGTTTAGGAGCTAGAGAGTGACAAAGGCTCATTTATATCCCGGGAAAATATAACTTTCCCTCGAGATAACGTCGTGTGTACACAGGCGGGCGAAACCGCGGCCGGAAGGCTATGTGATATAATTTTTATGTGTTAATATGTATCATAGCGCTTAACTAATAAATATACAATAAATACATAAAAAAACGATAAAGCTTATGAGCTTAAAAATGAAAAATGCTGCCGAAAGTCACTATTCCACGCGAACGAAGTCGCGGGCACAGCTAGTAACCTATAAACATGGTTTCATATTTCATAAGATATTTAAATGTTAGTTTTTGATTTTTTTTTGTGAAATATACAGAGCATTTTATCTGAACAATATACACAATTAATTTATTTTAAATATAAAAGTACTGGGACCTCATAAAATTTGTCTCAAGTTGGGTTAAACGGTTTTCATTACATATATATTTTCGATAATATCTATTATTTCGAGGGCGCATGAATTTTGGCTCACTATTAGTATACATATTCACGAAAAAGTAGCAGCCGCAAGCAAAATAACAACCAAAAACTAATAATCGGTACTTACCAATAGCAAAATAAGTATTTGTTCACTTCACAAATTATATTATGGCCGCCGCCGTGTGTCCGACATATCCGATAAATAAAATGTTAGAAAATAACTATGTCAGAGATTCATTCGAAATATTATTCTTATATTCAGACGCTTTGTAGCCTAAAACTGTACAAAAGAATAAAACACGCGAAATTTAAGAACAATATCTGTATAATGGTATATAATTAACCTCTAAGTCAGCTATTGCTTCGGCTTGTACAGCTATTGCACAGCTGTTAGACAGCTAGATCTACACTTAGAGCTGTATAATTTGGGGCCTCTTTTTGAGTTACAACGTCTGAATATCCGGATATACAGCCCAAATACAGCAAAGTGGAACAGCCTAAAGTCTTTAAAATTTTCGTAGTACAGCGTTTATACAGTTATAAATGTTATCTGGGGTGGAACATAGCCTGTGATTGGGTGATCCGCGCTACACTTCTCCCCCGGATGGGCTTAATCTGCTACGCGGATGATACTCTCATCTACGCCCGGGGGAGAGACTTTAAGGAGGCAAAGCGCCTTGCCCGAATAGGGGCCGTGCACATGATCGGCCGCATTCAGACGTTGGGCTTTAAAGTGTGTGGCCAAGACGCAGGCCATGCTCTTTCACGGACCGAGGCAGGGCCCCCCTCCAGGGGCGGACATGATGGTAGATGGTGTCGTCGTCCGTTTGAGGCCCACCATGAAACATCTCGGGCTACTGCTCGATGGACGCTGGTCCTTCACGGATCACTTTAGGGAACTGGCACCGAAGTTAGTGGCGGAGGCAGCGGCCCTAGGCAGACTGCTCCCGAACGTTGGCGGCCCCAACAAGAGCTGCAGACAACTGTACGCGGGGGCTATCCGGAGCATGGCCCTCTACGGAGCCCCCTTCTGGGCGGATGCCCTTAATGATGCAAACAAGGCAGCCCTCCGGCGTCCTCAGCGGGTCGTGCTTCCGCACAGTATCGTGGACGGCATCATGCGCCCTTGCTGGCACCCCTCCGTGGGAGCTTGAGGCACAGGGCCTCGCGGATGCCTATAGACAGATGCATGAGCTGATTGAGAGGGGAGACAGATTGGCTCCAGAGGAGTGGGTCGCGGCAAAGCGTGCCGCGGATGAAAGGTGTGTAGCCGATTGGGAGCGCCAGCTGCAGACACCAAACGCCGGTCACAAGACCGTGGAGGCGATCCTCCCCGTTCGTGGGAAGTGGAGGTCGAGAGCCCACGGCACCCTGACCTATCGACTGACGCAGGTACTTTCCGGACACGGATGCTTCGGGAGGCTCCTGTGCCGGATCCAGAGGGAGGAGTCCCAAGCGTGCCACCATTGTGGTGCGCCACAGGACACTGCTCGTTACACCCTTATGGAGTGCTAGGCGTGGGCGGTGCAGCGCCAGGAGTTGGTCGCTGCGGTTGGGCCAGACCTCTCGCTTCCCAATATCACAGATGCGATGCTGCGAAGCGAGGGGGGATGGCAGGCTGTGGTCTCCTTCTGCGAGGATGTCATCTCGCAGAAGGAGGCCGCGGAGAGAGTTCGCGAGGCGGACGTCGCCGCGAGCCAACTCCGACGTGCGGGACCACAAGAGGGGACGCAGTAAGGCCCTGTTCCCCCTATAGGGTGGAGCCCTAATGGGCCACTCGTCTCCCTGGGTCATGTGGAGCGTGCTATCACATACCCACAGGCTCGGGGAAGGCGCAGATCTTCGAGAGGAGTTTAGTTGGTAGTGGTGCCTTCTCCCGTTCGCCCCATCTGGCCTGCCCACCAAGAGTGGGTAGCCTTATGGGGAGCTGGGGAGGAAGCTCCCTCTCGTGCCTTCGGGCTCGTTAGGGGGGGGGGAGGCAGAGGTTAGAACCGTTTGGTATAAAAAAAGGTTATACAGAACCCCTGTATAAACTGATAAGTACCTCTATATTTATCTTTTTCCAATCGATTTTCAATCATTATTTTTTGTCGAAAAATGCACTTCATCGAAATTGCTGATGTGATGACTTCAGACTTACCTACAGTGTTTACTGTTACTCATAAATTACTTACTAAGCCATTTATACTTATGATCTAAGCCTCGGCGGGCTAGGGTGGTATGCCGTTAATCAAAATTCTTTACCTATTCGATTTCTTGAGACAGGATTATATTTAATGTCATCATAACGCTCATCTAAAAGTATTTTCATTATTTTCCTTGTAAATTACTTTTTGCAGCAACAAACTACATCAGAAACGACTAGGTATAATCAAACATTTGCCTCAGAAATCTCCCAGGAATCCGTTACTTACAGAACCTGCCAAAAGATAATTAGCCAGGAATGAATTACCAATCTGGGCCGGTGGAATGGTGCAGATGTTACTGGATATCTAATACAAGAGAAAGGTAATGGCTCCTTTAAAAAAATAAACAATAGTTGAAACGTTCATCTGGCTACAATGACACCAGTAGTGGCCCGATTCTGCTAACGTTAAGTCATAATCGTGTCTCAATCGTGTTTCAATTGTTGTGCTTTTTTACACACTAATTACAAGAACAATTTCAAGAAATGTGAACTTTTTTCACAATACTACTGATGGTCACACACACCACTCACTACATTCACATCACATCATACTGTCATAATTCTTGTAACTAGTGTGTAAAAAAGCACAACAATTGAAACACGTTTGAGACACGATTACGACTTGACGTTAGCAGAATCGGGCCACTGATCTAATTTAAAAACTAAGATCTAAATCTTCATAAATTGTTTCGGACCAATGTAACTTTCCCAAAGAAATGATCCGAGTGACACCACCACCCTTACTTCAATATCGCCACATCCCCATAACCGTCGGTGGCGCGTGTCGTGTCGGAGTGAGATATTAGGGGCGATAGCCAGGCGTGAGCTCGCGTGCCGGCCCGACCTCGCATCGCGCCATTCAAACTTAATACAACACCGTCCATACACAAATACGACGTTGCTCCGGAAAACTGTAAACGTTCTGTCTGTCATATAATTGTTTCGCTGATACGGCTATAAAAGGAAATAGTTTTTCAAGTATGAAGACTTGTTGGTAAAGAAATGATGTCGGCTAAAATAAAATTGATAACGTAATAAATAAGAATAAAGTTATCTCTATAAGTAAACATGCATTGGCGGAGTTAGTTTGATATAGGTAAATAGATCTCGCACCGAATTTGTGTCAACACCGTACACAAATACGACGCTGCGCTGCTCCGGAAAACTGTAAACGTTCTATCATTATTAGGTATATAATTGTTTCGCTGATTTGCGGCGAAATAGTTATATAATAATATAGAAGGAAATAGTTTTTCAAATAAAGAGAAAAAAAAGTAATGGCTCCAAAATACTAGATGGACCACCAAAATAGTAAAGTGATATCTACAAGTAAACAAGCTTGTATCAAGCTATAGATAAAGATACATTCTGTGCTAATAGAGTTCACTAGTACCTATTTAGTCTAAGTAGTAGCTATTTATTTTGTTGACCTCACACCATTCAAACTTACTACATCGTACATAAATACGGTTATACGGCGTTGTTTCAGAAAACTGTAAACGTTATATGTCATAAAATTTTTTGGTTATAAAGAAAATATTTTCTCAGGTATGAAGATTTGTTCGTAATGAAATAAAGACGGCAAAAAACTTAATACAACGCCCCGTACACAAATAGCTACCGAATACCTACCTACTAAGTTGTTCCTGAAAACTGTAAACATTGGTAAAGTGAAACAATCAAAACGAGAGTTATAATATAAAGTTATAAATAATTTTGTACGTATGATAAAAGGAGAATGTAAACTAAAATGGCAAAAGTTTATAAGTAGTGAGGATCTTATAATTTCTCAAATACATGTGTAAAGGTGTGTAACGTTGTATGTGTAGGTTGGTACTTAGGTATCTACATAATGAAAAATCTCACCAAAGCAGTGGTTAGAATTAATTCATTGTCTTTCCTATAGTGTACAAAATTTTGATGATGCAGTAGTCGATGTAACAAAAAGTACCTAATCTACATATTTCGAATTCAATTCGAAGTTTCAACAATTCTGTACTTGAATTATCTAATACACCCATCAAAAACCAGCGGTTACGAAACAGTATAGGAACTCTGATCAAATTGAATATTGATTTAGCAGTGGTATTCAAAGTAAAACTGAAAACAATAATACGTTGAATTCTACTTCACAGTAGTAGGATATCAAATGACTGTACCTAATGAACAATGATTACAAGAATCAATGCGTGGATGTTTAAGATTTTTGTAAAAAATTAAATTCGCTGATAAAAAATAAAACAAAAAGGAACTTAGAACTTCTTTACGTAAAAAAAACCCAAATAACCAATCCCTAATTAGCTAAAGAATTTGTTTTATGACAATTGGAAACAACTACGGGTATTACTTATATTACCAGATACCACACTACCTACATCCAGACACGCGAAAATATGTTCGTGTTCGACATTTCCCCGACCGGGAATCGAGCCTCGTGCCTCAGAGCACCTTGAAAACCGGCGCGTAAGCCACTCTACTACCTACGTAGTTGTCAAAAATAAGTATATAAAGAGAAGGACTCATTAAATTTTTCACAATGGAGCTTGCCTGGTAAACTATATGCAGGCTTATGGCCCCAAAATATGTAAGAACAGACCGAAATAATAGTTTGAGAGTCAATGAAATACCTACTCTATTCCGCCAGTGTCATCGCGTGCCAAACATCATATCTTCTTCACGCGACTCTATAATGACAAACAATAGAATTTCCTCTCACTTGCGAAAACGATATTTAGACTTGGGGTCTAACTGCGAGCTGTCAAACAATGTTATTGTCCCGAAAACGGTTTTTTTTCTCTTGTAGTTATAGTAATGTTAATTGCAGGACGGAGCTATACACTACGTACTTATAACTATAGTTACTATATATGGTATAGCCACGTATAGCTAAGCTTGCCAACTCCAAAAAAGGCATTTCCGTGATTACCCAGCTCGACATCCGGGACTTTGGTATATTACGCGGGACACACAACACACCAGTTACAAAATGGTTAGAAAAAAACTACACATTTTTTAAATCATCAATCAAAAAAATTACTACAAATGTATGACCAACATTGTAAATTAGTAAGTTTAAATATTTTTTTAAACTGTACCTACCAACTATTTTGCACTTTTGCGCATTTTAACAAATTTTTGTTTTGCAACACGTACCTATTGTTATAAAATTCGCTGCATTTTTGTCGACAGACAGACAGCTTATTTCTGCTGTCTGTCCATGCATTTCCACAGAGAGAAAACACTCTCTCTGCTCATGCATTTGAAGGTGGTATCGAAACTACCGTCTGAAAGACATGTAGAAAGCCAGGTGCCTCTTTCATAGTCATAAATAACTTGTGCCATTGTTCATAAGCACCCAATAATTTTTAGAGGCTGGTTTTTTATTTTCTTCGTCGACAAAATTTGTTAAAATATTGAATACTGCCCAACCCGAGGAGACTGGACGAGATATATACTAATATCATATAATCGCTGATTTCCGGGATTCCGGGACAAAAGGTGTCCCGCAAGGGGTCACGGCGGGACGGCTCAAAATTTACCCAGAAGCGGGACGTCCCGGAAAATCCGGGACGGTTGGCAAGCCTACGTATAGCGCCGCCATCTCGCTTACAAATTAATACTAACTATAACATTGTTTGGCAGTCCGCAGTAAGGCCCCAGAAAGTACTTAGTAGGTACATCTAGTATGTATCATTTTGAAATTACAACATATTCGAATTATAATCTCCGAGATAGAGAATCAGGAACCGTACCTACTCCGAAACGCAAAATCCGAAACTTCGTTAGCCCCGTCCCTTTCACTTGATTCTTTCATGACTGAGGAGAGTGAGCGGTACTGGTAGGTGTAACGAAGTTTAGGCCCTCAGATTCAATCTGGTGACAATCTTACATCATAGTAGAACTCAAAACTTCATGGTTTCTAGGAAAACTTGCAGGGGCTCCAAGGAATAAATACCGAGAGGGTCTTCACAAACAATTACGACGTCATATTTGGAATGTGCTTATCTTTACTTTTATTCTAGTTTAATGAATTACGTAGGTCGTAGGTAAATACTAAAAATAATCTGTAAGTACAAAAATAAAAAGTATCAAAGTCAGTAAGGCGACCTAAAACTGCACTGGCACGCACGCACCTGACAGTGATCTCAAACGGCTGATCATGCTCAGTCGCAAGGGCCTTGCAGAACCTGGGCACCAGACCTGGATCATCCTCCGTATCCATCATGATGTAGATACGTCTTGCCAGTTGTGCTCGGCCCGTATGCCAACACTCGCAGATCACCTTCTTCGGATCACGCGATTCACACTTGTCGGCTGAAGTAAAAATTTCTGATGGAGCTTACCTGACTGTGATCTCAAACGGCTTCTCGGTCGCAAGGGCCCTGCAGATCCTTGGCACCAGACCTGGATCATCCTCCGTACCCATCATGGTGTACGTCTTGCCAGTCGCGCTCTGCCCGTAGGCCAGCACGCACGCAGAGCTCCCACGGGCCACGCACTCCACCACCTCCCGGCCAATCTTGTCAAATACCTGTAACCGCATTTTACCTTTAGCACCATATCTAACGAAATAACACCTTACTAATAAACGTGTTGTAAAGTTACACCAGTAAGGCTAACATGACGGCAACGAGATAGCACGAGATAGTTTGTCGCGCGCCTACCAATCAATCAGCAGCCACGCGCGCTATCTACGAGCGATCTCATTGGTCGAAAGTAATGCGACAAACTATTTCGTGCTACCTATCTCGTTGTAGCATTGTTAGCCCTACTGATGTAAATCTGTTGTTGTCACTTACGCTGTCTAAAATGATGAAACCAGATGTAATTTCACACCAGGTTTATCAATAAGGGGGTCAATCATTAACCTGTTACTCGGTTCGGTATTCCGTGATCACGGATGGCGTGCAAAGCTGCGCCGAAATATCGGGAACTTGAAAATTAATTTAAAGATGGTAAAAATCCGGCTGCATTTGCAGTCGTTAATATAATACCCACCAATCCGTACTGGACCCGCGTGGTGGGTCACGGACTCATGGCACATTCTCCGTACCCATCCATAAGGAGGCCAGTGCCCCAGCAGTGGGGACATTGAATGGCAGATGATGATGATCGATGATGTGATGATATATCATCTAACGAATTGCAATAGGGGAAAGGTGTACAAAATGATCCCTCGAGGTAAAATGATTCCCTACAGTTTCAACGAAAATACTAGTGCCATCTATGCGATTTGTTGGCTAACGTCTTCCCTGTACTCCAACTCAGTAGCCCAATAAAGTGTCATGGCGGTGTGAGTACAGTGCGTCGATTTATTGCAAAAAATTGAAAATAGCTGTCTTCGATCTAAGATAAGCCTGCAATCAAAGTTACATTGTTGAAATTCTTTTGTGGATATGTGAATGAAAGTTTTCCTGGTAGTTTTTATTGATATTCAGTAACATTTATAACTCGTTTTGATCTCACCAAGATAATGTTTTGAGGTCATACTTCGACAACTTTTGTAAATTTCAACATTTACAAAAGTTTTTTTTGTATTCCTATCTACTTATTTGTAATTTTTAGAGATCATGCCACGTACATATCAAAGAAAAACCTACCGACAAAACTGGGAGTGAGTTATCTGTACGACAAGACAGTTTTCTGTACGACAAGACAGTTTTCGGTACGACAAGACAGTTTTCTGTACCTGTAATGGTGCTAAAAACAAAAACGCAGTTGGTGTAGGTACTTCAGATATTTGGGCTCTTTCAATGTTTGCTCTTACTATAATATTTTGGATACAGTAACCGATTTCCCTTAGGGGGATCATTTTGGACATCTTTCCCCTAATTAGGTTTTATTTTTTATACTAATTTATTTCCGTTTGTAAAGAGATCTAGATCCCTTTTTACAAGCTTTTATTTAACTTGCAGTGTATGCATGTATACATGTATGTCCGTTCGTCAAATCTTGCGAGCTAAATTTGACCCACTTACCAATGTCCGATTGAGCTGAAATTTGGAATTCACCTTTAGTTCCGATGACAACGCAATTAAATATATAATCAGTATAGTTATCAATTCAGAATTCTTGCAAATTTTCAAGTACTATATTCTTGTTTTGTTGTGATGGTTACTTGACACTTTGTCAATGTAGGTAGGTACCATAAAGTTATAATCAGCGAGCATTCAGCGAGCGCAATCTTCATAGAGTGCGTGTCAGATAACTCTGCGACTGGGGCGTTTATGGCGCTAGTTACAGTACATTATTTTGTTCTAAGCTTATGGAAAATATTAGTATTCGATTTTGACCCCGCGCAGACTTATCTGGCGCACTCTCTAAATTCAACTAGTAATAGAACACACGTCCCAACCCGACAGCCGATTTGAATGAGAAGTTTTCCAGTAGGTTCTATAATGCTCAATAGATGTCGCTGCGACCACTTTTAGATAAGATAAGATAAGATAAGATAATGCTTTATTTGCTGTAAATAGGGTAGGTTTACATTCGATAGGTTGGTCATCTTAAATTATGTGCTTTAAGCCTATTTAGCCATATTAAATAGCATGCAAAAATACAAATTACTTATATCCAATAACATTAATATTTAAATTGAACTACTATTGAATTGAATTATTATCTATACATGTCAAACGAAAATCATAAGAAATAGATATAAAACCAATGTCAAATGTAAATTATATTCAAGTAGATAATTATTAATTTATATTACGTCCATGCGTCGACCACAGCAAACTACTTATTCTTTGAGCTGCATAAACTCATCAATTGAATAAAATGTGTGTTCCAACAACCATTTACGTAATACTGCCTTAAAGCGCCTTAGGGGCAATTCCTTAAAGTCGGACGGTATTTTATTGTATATGTGTTGGGACATAGCGTGGCAATTCTTTAGAAAACGTTGAGTTTTTGGGACTATTTCTAACACTAGTTTATGTGGATCGCGCCTTGATCTTTGACATATATCTTTCGCTCTCGTAAATTTATCCGCGTTTGTCTTAACAAATACCGCCACCTCAAAGATATAGAGGCTAGGTAGAGACAATATCTTTAATGTTTTAAAATAGGGTCTGCATGATACATCTGGAGCTATATCACAGATAGCCCTAACACATTGCTTTTGTGCAATAAATAATTTTTTTATGTGTGTACCATTTCCCCATATTACCAAACAATATCTAAGAATGGATTCGATATATGCAAAATAGGCAGTAATAGCCGTACTTGTACCTGCTATTTTAGTTAATTTATGTAGAGCAAATGTAAAACTATTTATTTTACTACGAACTTTCTCAATTTGCTCTTTCCAGGAAAATGTCGTGTCTATTAAAAGGCCTAAAAATGTTGCAGTTTTAACATTATGTAAAACATGTCCATCGAAGCAAATGTCAAATGATTTATTATTAAAATTATTAAAGTTAAGTATGTTAGTCTTTAGTAAATTTATTTTAAGATTATTATTTTTAAGCCATTCTAATATTAATGTCAGAGTATTTTTTATGTCAATTTTATGCTGTTCCAATGTCAATTTTTTATCAGTAGTCACTATAGCAGATATATCATCAGCAAATAATATCATTTGTGTCTTTATGTCAAATAAATCATTGATATACAGCACAAACAACAATGGACCGAGTACACTCCCCTGTGGTACCCCAACTTTAACTCGCTGTAATTCTGATCTATAATTTTTAACGGTATTTTTAGAATCCAATTGAGCTATTTCTACACTTTGTGATCTATTTTCTAAATAAGATTTTATCCATCTCCATGCCGGGCCCCTAATGCCAACACGTTCTAGTTTGTATAAAAGCAGGTCATGGGAAACAAAGTCGAATGCTTTTGATAGGTCTAGGAGCAATACTGTTGTATAGTTTTTTTTATTTACATTATGTAAAACCTCTTCCACTAAATCGAATGCTGCGTGTGCGGTTGTTTTATTTTTTTGGAAGCCGTATTGATTATTGTTTACTATATTAAATTTATTAAAAAAAGCAGACATTTGATTATGCATTATCTTTTCAAAAATTTTTGACAAAATTGGTATTAGTGTAATAGGGCGATAATTACTTAAGTCCGTCTTGTTACCTTTTTTGTGCAATGGTTTTACGATAGAAACTTTTAACATTTCCGGAAATACACCTTCCTCTAGCGACAAATTAATTAAATAAGCTAAGACAGGTGCTATTTCCTCCTTACACAACTTTAATACCTTAGTACATATATTGTCATAGCCCTCGGATTGGGTGTTATTAAGCCCCATTATAACTTTGCTTACATTGTTTGCATCTATTGGCGTTAGGAATATACTATTTTGTAAATTTGTTTTAATTGTGTTTTGTCCATTATTATTTATTTTGTTCGTCATATTTATAAAATAATTATTAAATGTTGATGCTATGGTCTTTGGTTCCTTGATTTCTTCACCATTATTTATAATTTTATTAATAAAGTTTCTACTGCATGTCTCACCAGTTTCGTTTTTTATAATTGTCCAAGTCGCTTTACAGATGTTTCTACTACGGGATACATATTTTTGATTAGCAATTTTCCTCGAAAGGTTTGTGCACTTTTTCAATAATTTATTATAATTATTATATTTTTTGCGATCCGCATCAGTTTTGGTCGAGTAGTATTTAAACCGAAGTTTTCTTTTGGTAGTGCAACTTGTTTTTAAACCTTTCGATATCCATTTAGGCTTGTTTGATAAGTTGTTCTTAATCTTTGTGATGGGAAAACAAAGATCGTATAGGAGTCGGAAGGTTTCATAAAATTCATTAAAAGCAGAATTCATTTTTTTCTGTTCATAAACATTTGAAAACGAAAGACTACCAAGATAAGTTTTAAATTTTGAAATATTTTCCTGCGTGTAACTTCTTTTATAAGAGAAAGTAGAAAGCGGAATTTCCTTCTTATGTTCTACGTTAAATTTCAAAATCTGAGCAGTGTCATGATCGGACAACCACAATGGCTGTACAGATCCTACTGCTTCCTTTGTGTTGCTTAATATTAGATCGAGACACGCTTTACCTCTAGTCGGCTGGTTTATGTGTACAGTAAAATTATATTTTTTTTAAATGTCATGTAGTCGTTCTGTATTTTTATTATTTTCGAGTATGTTAATGTTGAAATCACCAGTAATTATTATTTTCTTGTTTTTTACAAACTTTTTTGAACATATATACAACATCATATCAATCTTATCAAAAAAGTAGTTACTATGTCTCTGTAGTTTTGATGGAATTTTGTAGATGCAAATTATTATAATATTATTTGATATTAAGTTAACTGCACAACCTTCAAAGTGGTAAGATGCAAAGAGCTCATCAAAACAGGAAACTTTTTTGTATTCCAGCCCTTTTTTAATTAAGATGCAAGCTCCACCTCTTTTTTTTGGTCTTGAGTAATTAGTTGCAAGTTCATAGTTGTGTATATCTATGATTTTTTCTTCACCTTGCCGTACAAAAGTCTCCGTAAAACATAACACGTCTGGATTTGTATGAGATTTGATATTAGAGAGTGTTATCTCAATAATTTCTTTTTTAGATGCTATTCCCTGTATGTTTTGATGCAAAATAGTAAAACTATGAGGTGTTTTCGGCACGAAAAAATGATTTTTTACTCGGTTGAACACCTTCTATTTCTGTGGTATTAATGCATTGGGGTTGCTGTTCTAATTTTCTGAAATAAAAAGGTATTGTCCCTTTTTGGGGAACTTGGGCAGTTTTGTCACACACATTTTTTATATTTTTCTTAATAAGAGTAGATTTAATATGTCTTCTTTCTTTTTTTTCTTAATTTTCATGTATAATATGGTATGTTTTTTGCGTTCCCCAGTTTACGGGAAAGTTGAATGTATTGTTTCACGAATTTTGTTGCGTATATATATTAATGAGTTATCGTTTTTTTCTTATTTTACCTGATTTTGATTATATTTTAATTTAAATAACTGTTAATGTCAGAAAGAAAAGAAAATGTGGAAAAAGTGGCATTTTCATGAAAAAGTTGAAATTAATAGCTCAAATTAATTAAGAAGTTAGTACCTATGTACTGAATTTTCATTCTCTAGATGCAAAAAAAACAAACTTGAACAAACTTTTCAACTTGACAGTTATTGTACATTTTTATAGGTACAACAAAAATAGCGAAGTATGGATAAAAACCTACGGTTGAACTTTAAGTCATATCCTAAAAGTAGTAATTTAGAAATAAAACCTTATTTACCAAGATTATTTACATTTTAAAATTTTATTTTGTTTGCGTAGGCTGACAAACGTCCAAGGTATTGTTATTAAAAAAAAAAAGAAAAGTTTCGCTAGCGCCATCTCTTGCACCTATTTGAAATAAGCTTACGATACCTTTTGGAAAATTCCTCATTGGTTATTTGAGAAAGAACATGAGTCCATGTCACATAATTGCTATGGAGACAAAAAAACAGTCTGTTTGAAAAGTATGCTATAATATACTATTTACATAAATTTGAGATTATCAATAGAATATTTTATAACGAGGGACTAAACGAAGCCATTATATACCAGAGGTGGTTCGGCTCCCGAGCGTGCGAGGGAGTCAATGAAACCGAGGGTATATTAAGTTGGCGTTTAGTCTCGAGGTGCAAACTGTACTTTTCACTTCGAGTGCGAGAAAACTAGTCAATTTAGTACAAACACATTTAACAAATTCTGACATTTTCGCGGTCAGTAGTAGTAGTAGTAAAAATATTCGCCCTTTTGTAGGACAGGCGAAGACATTTAGCCATACTGCCAATTATTGAGTATTATTTAATTATTATAGTTTCTTATGTTTTCATAAGAATGTAGGTGTGTTACATTCCAGTGCTCCTTGGAGTTTTTGGCGTCAAGTGTGTCAAGCCAACCTTCTCGATAATTCTTGCTGAGGTTAGTCACCACACCACTATAATAAAACACTCGGCATCACTTTACCGAGATAGCGCCCTTTTTAATCATTCTACATATCGTTCAGTTGCGTAGACACTTGGGGCACAAAAACCACACCTATCTTGAGTCACAAAATCCACTATGAAACAAATTGCGATTAATTAAAATATCCACTCAACCTAACCCGCCAAAATGGCGCCAAAAACTCGCAGTAAGTTTTTTCCGCTAAACCAGTCATAAATTGACAATTTAAAACACATGGCGCCACCTTCCTTGCGGAAAAACCATGAAACAAAAAACATCTTAACATTTTCGCAATGAAGATGGTCCACACTTCACAATTAATAGTATATTCACTGGCTGTTTGAGTTTATCTAATGTCACATGAAGGAAATTAAAAAAGTAATTACATTTTACTCCCTAGGGACTAAAGTGGTTATTTAGTCCCGCTTCGTAGGGCTATATTTGCGTACTTTTAGAGCATGAGAAGTGAAATTTTTTTTTTCAAAATTCAAAAAATTCAAAAATATTTATTTGTGTCTAAAATTATAGTTATACAGCAACATAATCAACGTTAATAACTACGTTAGTCATAGACTGAGTTGCAGTTATTAGCGCCCACCTCGAACTATAAAAACTAAAACTTAACTTAAACACATAACAAATAATTTGCAGAAAAAAATTAAAAATATAACAAAATTACAAAGCGAAAGAGAAAAATGGTGTGTTTGTGTATGTATGTGTATGTGTGTGTGTGTGTGTGTGTAGTGTGTGGGTAAAGTGTGTGTCTATGTGTTTGTTTATTTATTATTAGTTTGTGTTTAGTGCATGGATGTAAAGGCTTACGTTTATTAAATTAAACATTCGACATCCTCATACGTAAGGCTAAAAAGCCAATAATATAAAAGACTCTTACACTTACGTCGAGTTAAAGCATACATATGCAATTTATAGTTTAGCTTATTATATAAGATTGAGGTAATGTAAACGTAATGTCTCTTTGCTAATTCAGTAGTACATCTCTCGACTCTGAAGATTCTGTTTGACATTCTACTATTCAAAGCTAACTCAGGATCAAAGACACAAGATTTATGCTTTCGCAGGATGACACTTAGGATGAAAAGCTTACGTACGGAAAGAACATTCCATATTTTATAAACTTGCGATGTGGGATATCGGATGGGTTTAAATGCCATTACTTTAAGCACAGCACGCTGAGCCCGTTCCAGGAAGATAAAGTTGGTCCTTGCCGAGGAGCCCCAAACAGAGATACAATAACTTAAAATAGACTGGGCTAAAGTTATGTAGACTGTCCTTAGTGTACTTATATCAGCACTAACTCGGAGCTTCCGAAAGACGAAAATCATCTTCCTGATACGGGAAGACACCATTCCAACATGCTCCTGCCACGACATAACACTATCAACGACAACACCTAAGTACTTAACATGATTGAGACGTGATATTTTAAAACAATCACAGGCAGGAACCATATTGTTACTAACGTTAGGGCAAGAATCGACATGCGCAGAGACTTTAAAGTTACTGTCAGGTTGGGATTTAAGTCTAGGAGCAAAAGTAACAAAGCAAGTCTTAGCAAGATTAAGAAGAAGGTGATGCTTCAAGAGCCATGCATTGACAGCTCTTAAAACACGTTCAGCAAATGTTCGGGCTTCGTCCCAACTCCGACCGTGGACAAGAAGTGCTGTGTCATCGGCGTACGTAACAACTTTACAATCTGGTAGCTGTAGTTGACACAGTTGATTAATAAATACAAGAAAAAGAGTAGGTCCGAGCACACTGCCTTGGGGAACGCCTGATGTGATAGGTATCTCCTCACTTGTAATACCTTTGATGGTAACACTTTGTCTCCTGTCACTGAGGTAACTTTCAAACAAACCATGAGCCAAACCACGGATTCCCAAGTGTTCCAGTTTTTGTAATAGAATTGGGACGGAGACGTGTCAAAAGCGGACGTGTCAAAAGCCTTCGAAATGTCTAAAAACAGGCATAATGACTTTAATTGTTTATTGAGGTTACTTACAATAGACCCGGTTAGTTCAAGAACAGCATCCTCGGTTGACTTTCCCGGTCTAAAGCCAAATTGGTTTGGTGAAATAACTCATTTAGCATCTAGATAGCTGATCAATCTTTTATTTATGATTTTTTCCAAAATTTTAGAAAACACAGAAAGCACGGAAATAGGCCTGTAATTGGAGACACTGTCTTGGTCACCACTCTTAAAAATTGGGAAGACTATTGCCTTCTTAAAGAAACCTGGAAATACTCCGGCTGTAAGACACAGATTAAAGACATGGTTGAGTAATGGTTCCAAGACAGGTCTGGTTGCTTTTAACAGAGATACGGGGATTCCATCCCATCCAACCGCACTATCAGATTTGAGACCCATAATTATTGAGTCTATTTCTAATTCATCTGTGCCAAATATTACCATTGAATCTTGCGAAGATGACTCAGAACCGGAACTGGGATGCAAAGGGTAAGAACCATCAGCAGAAGATAGCGACGGTATTCCAGCACCAACACTGGCAAAAAACTTATTCACATCGTCAACGGAACGTTGAGGGTTTCCGGACAAAGCCAATAGTGCATCAGAAGAGTTCCTTTGATTTAAGTTAGTAATAGATCTTATTATTTTCCAAGTGCCCTTTAAATTATTTTTATTTATCTCAAACTGAGAAGAATCATACTCGCGTCTTATTCTTTTTAATAAGTTATTGAGGAAATTTTTATAACGTTTATAAGACAAAGCAATGATACTGTTGGTAGGATCCTGCCTTGACCTTCGGAAAAGTTTATCTCTGTGTCGGATACAACGGAGTAAACCCGGAGTCATCCAAGGTTTAACAATACGTTTCCTAGATGGAATGGTAACTAGACGAGAGTTAGATTTGACAATATTGGAAACTACTTCAACCAATGATCTTGCAGCATTCTCTGGATCAGAATCCTGTAAAACCGATGAGAAATTCGTAACCTCGATGTCTTTTACGCAGGCTATTAAGTCCAGGCGGCATTGCGTGCGATTAAAAGTTTTATTTTTGACATTGCACCCGGATCCGACGCAAAACAATACGGGCGCGTGATCGGTAAAAAGCGAATCAAGGACCATGGCTACAGCCGTTTCACCAGTTTTAAGAATCACATGATCCAGACAATGCTGGTCGCGGGTAGGTATATAATGACCAGGCAACATGGCGTGAGATAAATTTGTTGGATTTGACTTGATACAAAGTTTATTTTATTCTTTTTAGGACATTTGAATAAAAGCTTGATTTTAAATAAAATGTTTTTTTAATATAATTTTTTCGATTCATTTTGAGAAGACTGAGACGTTGAAATTACTCACTGGACCGAGTCTGTTCTCATCACAGGTTCTGATATAAGTAGGTTAACTAAGTATGCATTTGTCTTTGAACAGCGATCTACATATAAATTAGACTTGTTACCAATAGCTTTGAAAAAAATTAAACCGCCTTAAAAAAACTACAAACAAAAACTCTCTTCCTAAAATCCACGTTAAAGTTCAAAATAAATTGAATCATTAAATTCAACTTTTTCTAATAAATCTTGGAACTTACTGATCTGTCTGAAGTTGGTGCCAGTTTCAGTTTGTTTTTGGGAAGGCGGTTTTTTTTAAGCCCCTTAAGCACTGACCTCTATTATACCTTAAGAAACCGCATAATGAGCAAGGGTTAGTGCAATGTGGTACCATTACCAAATTTTCGACAGGGTTTCAAAGTCGGTCAAACCCACTTAGATCGTATTTTTTTAAATAGGTACAGTAAACGTTGCAAACCTTAGCTTGAGAAGCATACGAAGAGTGATTAGGAGGACAGGAACTATCAAACGCGAAGTCAGCGGAGTAGCGTCGCACGCGCGCCCTGCTGTCTCCTGCGCCTGACAGGCTCACCTAAAAGTAAATAGTAGATTGTATTACAAGGGAGCAAAATAATATATTTACGGCGAGGGCGCTATTTTGAATCCAGAGCGCAGTGAAGGATTCTAGAGTAGAATCTCGAGCGCAGCGAGGGATTCTAAAGTAGAATCCTGAACGCAGCGAGGGATTCAATATACGCCGCCCGAGGGGAAAATAATTTTGCGGCCGAGTAATACACTCTGCTTTTCATCCCCCTCTATAAGAAAAGCAGTAAAGACAACTAAAACTACCTACCTTTCTTTGTCGTTCGGATACATGATAGCGCTAGTCGGGCAAGAAAAAAAAATTGAGTTTTGAAATAAAAACAAATTAAATAAAAAAAAATATATGTCCATCAGTTTTTTTATAAGTATCTCCGGGGATGCCGTAGGGGGGTTGAAAATTTTGTTAGATTTTAGCTACGACTCTCCGTTCACGAGATATTCTCAATTTTATAAAATTCCGTTTTTGAAAATTTCTCGGTCCCGAAAAAAGTCCCGGCCCCATACAAAATCAGTTGATTTATTTTTAAGTACTGCTCACCCTTTGCTACACTCCAACCAATGCTTCTTTAATTATGTTCTAAATTCAAATCTCATCGTTTTGGACCCTGTTATGAAACTGTTCAAAATTCAAATCTCATTTATTCCCTCTTGTCATAACAGGTAAAAAATGAATCGTTTTGGACCCTGTTATTAGATAAACAATCATCGCTTTTCGAATCGATGGGATGAAATAGTTATTTGTTATACAAGAGAGCAAAATCATTTTTCGCTGCGAGTGCTGAATTTAAATCACGAACTAGCGAAGTAGTCTAAAATTGAATCACGAGCGTAGCGAGTGATTCAAATATAGACTACTGAGCACAGTGAGTGATTTAAAGGCACGAGACATCAGAAAATTTTGTTCTCGTGTTAAACATACAACTTTTCACCTCTACCAGCGAGAAAAGTGTTACAGTACAGAAAAACTACATTGAAGGCAACATTTAACAATAAAGAAAACATCAAAATTACAAAATTAATAATTAAGAGTAAAATTGGTGCAATTATGCAAGTTGAAGGTAACTGTTTGCATTGCGTTCAAAAACTTATATGTTAAACGTGTATTTATTTTTTAAGCTTTATATTTCATGTCCATCGACATAAAGCTATCTATCTATCCTTTTTGCTCATATTAATTTTAAAATTCTCATCCTTGTTACTCTATTTCTTTTTTCTTAATTATTTCAAAAGTTGGTGTAAGAAATTAAAAAAGCACTTTGCCTCACGCTCGCAGCAAAAATCGATTTTGCTGCGAGTTTTTAGGCGCCAAAAGCGCCCTTTTCGAGCTGGAGAGGTGAAATAGTTATTTGTTATACAAGAGAGCAAAATCATTTTTCGCTGCGAGTGCTGAATTTAAATCACAAACTAGCGAAGTAGTCTAAAATTGAATCACGAGCGTAGCGAGTGATTCAAATATAGACGACTGAGCACAGTGAGTGATTTAAAGGCACGAGACATCAGAAAATTTTGCTCTCCTGTTAAACATACAACTTTTCACCTCTTCCAGCGAGAAAAGTGTTACAAGTCAGAAAAACAACATTGAAGGCAACATTTAACAATAAAGAAAACATCAAAATTACAAAATTAATAATTAAGAGTAAAATTGGTGCAATTATGCAAGTTGAAGGTAACTGTTTGCATTGCGTTCAAAAACTGCACTGCATGTAATTTTTATGAAAACCAAACATGATATTGTAAGCGATATAATGTTCACTTCATATTATTATTATTTATTTTAAATAGGTATTGCGTGTTTAATAAAAAGCAATTATATAATTTGTTGAAAAAATATTTTTTCTTATTTTATATCTATATCATGCATGCGACCTCATTTCGTCCATACTCTTTATTTCGAACCTTTGGTATCCGTGTATTTATTTTTTAAGCTTTATATTTCATGTCCATCGACATAAAGCTATCTATCTATCCTTTTTGCTCATACTAATTTTATAAGTCTCATTCTTGTCACTCTATTACTTTTTTCTTAATACTTTCAAAAGTTGGTGTAAGAAATTAAAAAAGCACTTTGCCTCACGCTCGCAGCAAAAATCGATTTTGCTGCGAGTTTTTAGGCGCCAAAAGCGCCCTTTTCGAGCTGGAGAGGTGAAATAGTTATTTTCTTACAATCGCTTGTCAATTGTTATTTATTTGTTTGATTGTTAGCATGGGGATAGTTTGGGAGCTGGAGGCTAGGCTACTTTTTATCCCGGAAAAATATCATTTCCCGCCGGATAAAGTAGTGTAGTCCACGCGGGCGAAGCTGCGGGCGGCAGGCTAGTACAATATCATTTAATATTTGATACCATCACATTGTGTCATGGTAATGGAAACACGTCCGAATGCGCCTAGACACGAGAAAGTGTGGAAAAAATTGGTTTTCTGCATTTACCCGACTGGGGATCGAACCCGGAACCTCAGAAAAAGGGCGTTTGTGCACTACACTGAATTTTACCGATCCGGCGCGGTCCGGTTTTTTACGGACCGGCGTGGCATGAAAAACACGGATGATTGGCTTGTGCACTTGTCCGGTTTTTTACTGGCCGGGGCAGCGCAGTGATCTCTTTGAAACTACACTCTACGGACGCGTTTTAAACGAAAGGAATAATGAGTTCCTTGGAACGTCGGCAATTGCTTGCGTTAATTTATTTGCGATAACTCCTAAGATATTCATTTAAATTATATAGTGTAAAAGAGTAAAATAATGTACATGAAATGCTTAAAGCAATTAACGTATTTAGATTGATAAGGGTTAATACTGTATCCGTTTAAATCCGGTACGCCCAGCGGTACCTTGAAAACCGGTGCATAGATAAGTAGATACGCCATCCGAATACGGAGGTCGGTAATTTCGTACGGATTCATTTTATTCTGTGACAATTATTATTCAAATAACTAGCCTTCCGCCGGCGGCTTCGCCCATGTGGACTACACGACGTTATCCCGCGGGCACCAGATATTTTTCCAGCTCCCATACTATCCCCAACTAAACCAAAGTTCACGACGATGCGTTGCTCCATGTTGACGTGAAAGACGGACAGACAAAGACAAGTCTTTCACAATGGACTATAGATAATACATATTGGTCTTCGATAGAGTTATTAGACTACCGTACTAGCGGGGGATTGCCCCCATTTTGCCAATTTTCTAATAAATAATTTTCAATAGGTAGCTAGGTAGCTATTGAGTTGTTTTATTTTCTTACTTTTATATTTGTAATGGTGACAGTGGTTTCGTCAATGATGTTGACCACCGATGTGCGCTCTTTATCCGATCGTAACTCCCTGAAAGATGAATTAATTATCAATTTAAAAATATTTTCATACCTAATACACAGAATTTGTTGTTTGTGTGCACATAATGTGTGGCAAAAACAAGTTAATTTAAAAAAACTTATACCTTTCTGTAAAAGGACGCACTCTTATCCCTAACTTAACATTCGACATTATCACTAAATTCGTTTTGAAATATACCTAGGAAGGTATTTTGAAAGTGCGATATTTCAATATAACCTAAAGACTTTTACTTTTTGAATAATGCATTACTTTAAGATTTTAGTTTATCATCGGTGCCTTTAAAATCTTCAAAAACACGAAATGCATCTACTTATGTGCAACGCAGTCGCGACGGTGTAAACTACTAGTTATTTTCGTCCTCGCACTTCCTACAGTTTAGGAAAGTGTGGTAAAATTATAAATAGATGGAACTACTCGGAATTAGCTGAACTGAGTTCTACACGAATAATTATGATGCTGATAATTTTAACCGCCTCTGTGGTCTAGTGGTCTACACCACCGGTATCAGACACAGACACAGAGTCATAAGAAGAAGTCAGAGGTCCCATATTGTATTCGGTTTGGATCTCCCCCGGTCGGTGGAGACAAGTCGACAAAAATGTGGACATGTCTATATTGGGGGAGACAAGTGGACGAGAGGGTTCTAAGTCACTACCTACGCCTGGCAAGCTAATGCTGCCACCATCTTTTCTAAGTATGACCACAGGTATGACGCCATAACGACGATATTACACAAAAAGCGGAACCCTTATACCTAGATTCGTCATGCATGTCTGTCTGTCTGTCTGTCCGTCCTTCCGTATGTCACAGCCACTTTGTTCCAAAACTATTAAGACTACACACTTAAAACTTGGTAGAGTAGGTAGGTAGATATATTCTGTAAACCACTTACAATTTTTATATGCAAATAAATAAAAATAAAAATTAAGGGGGGCTCCCCATTACATGGAACTAAAACAAAAAAAAACATCAAACCTACTTACTAGTGTGGGGTGGGATTTCTATAGATAGGTATGTCTTTAAAAATAATATATAGGTTTCGTTAAATAATCATTTCGTCAATACTTTGAAAGATATAGGTACACTTCCAAAGTGTTAGTGGCAAATAAAGTGTGCGTTACCGCCGCAAAAACTTGTGCTTTAGAGAGATGAGACCTTATCAGATAATTAGTGTGTCGTGAGGATAAAATTTGTTTACTAATAGCAAAATTTGTGTGAATTGTAGTTTTTCAGATATTTGACAAAAACAGTTTTTGCCAGGGTCACGTTTTAAACATTACCCTGGCAAAAAAGTTGTTTCAGCTCGGAACTAAATACATGAATAGATAGCTTTTGTTGCGTTGTAAATGTTAGCAAACAGCAAAAATTGTGTGTGTTATGGTTCTTGAGTTATTTGATTTTTTGCTGGGGTAACGTTTTGAGATTTCCCATATCTCAGAAACGGTTCAACACAGAAGTTTGAAAAAAATACCAGTAAGAGACCTGAATTTGTTTAAATTTGTTTAAACATTAGTTTTTGATTTGGGTGTCGTAAACCAACGTAATTAAATGTTTTCGAAAATCAGAAAAAACTGATTTGTAAGTTAACTATTACATTTACAACCAAACAAACAGCTGCAAAAAATACCCGTGGTAGACACTTATTATGTCTAGATTTTTAAATCTTGTAACTTTACACGATTTAAAGATAAAGATAAATTTGATAAATTTTAGACTGGTCGTACTTTAGAGGTCGAATACACAGTTTCCATAACATTAAGGCACATGGCATACATTAATAAGTAGTAGTTTATGTTACTGTCGCATAAGGAGGGGTATTAAAACACGAGTGGGAGTTTAAAAAACGAGCCTTGGCGATTTTTTAATAGTATTCCACGAGTGTTTTAATACCGAGTTATGTGCAGTCTCATACACTACTTTATCTACACTCATTACATTTATTATATATTTCAAAAATAAAGCAAATCAATATTAATTACAAAATGTAAATTGGTGCCAAACCCCACCACAGCCGTCTCTATCGTCTTCTACAAGCCATGCTATGATACGGAACGGCAACATTGCTGTGAACCGGTTTACTCCTCCGAGTACTAAATCCTATGGAGGTGGCATACCTACGAAACAGTGAGGTGTAACTAAGTCACAATGTAAGAAAATCTTGGAATTCAATTTTAAACTTCTTCTAATTGTCGTATTAATCGGTCCAGCCGTTTCAGAGATTAGCCGGAACAAACAGACAGACAGACAAAAATTGTAAAACATGTCATTTTGGTATATTTACCGTATATTTAATCATATGCACGTAGTAAAAAGCGATTATTTAATGTTACAAACAGACACTCCAATTTTATTTATTTGTATAGATGTATAGAAGATATGCCATCTCCATAGGATTCATTACTCGAGGTTTACTCGCTGTTTACCTGTCAAACGGTGCAAACGATGTCAAATCGGTTCACTTAAAACTACGTTGCCAACTTTATGCGCATGGCTTGTAGAAGACGATAGAGATGGCTGTGGTCAGAGCACAGCCGTCTCTATCGTCTTCTACAAGCCATGCTATGATACGGAACGGCAACATTGCTGTGAACCGGTTCACTCCTCTGAGTATTAAATCCTATGGCGGTGGCATACCTACGAAAAAGTGAGGTGTAATGTAACTAAGTCACAGTGTAAGAAAATCTTGGAATTCAATTTTAAACTTCTTCTAATTATCGTATTAATCGGTCCGTCAAAATCGGTCCAGCCGTTTCAGAGATTAACCGGAACAAACAGACAGACAGACAAAAATTGTAAAACATGTCATTTTGGTATATGTACCGTATATTTAATCATATGCACGTAGTAAAAAGCGGTTATTTAATGTTACAAACAGACACTCCAATTTTATTTATTTGTATAGATGTATAGAAGATATGCCATCTCCATAGGATTCAGTACTCGAGGCTTACTCGCTGTTTACCTGTCAAACGGTGCAAACGGTGTCAAATCGGTTCACTTAAAACTACGTTGCCAACTTTATGCGCATGGCTTGTAGAAGACGATAGAGATGGCTGTGACCCCACTCATAGGAGTCTATACGGTCTATTCCTTCTAAATTCAAAATTATAATTTTAAAAACGTTTCTGATTGTTGCCGGCTAAAGAAGAGCTTGAAAAAGTTGGAAGTCAGGGCCGGTAAATCCTACGGTTGCCATGGAGACTGTAAATTTAAGAAATATAAGTGTTTTATAATGAGTGACAGCTGTATCCGGGTGTTGCATAATGGTCATTATGAAACACCCGGATACAGCAGCTTTATTTTTTTAAGTTGACTATGGCATAAAGTGTATCAGTATACGTTCAGGCATGAGTTCATAATTCGAAAATTATAACATGAGTGTAGATAATAGTATATTATGATACAAGTGAGCTTAGGTTGCTCATTATACACGAAGCTGTGGGTTGCAGCCCGAGCCGTAGGCGAGGGCGTAAATCAGCCGAGTGTCTAGTGAGTAAGTTGCTCACGAGTCCCATACGCACTTTTTCAACACACTTGCGAGGAAAAACAAACATTTATTGCATACATATTGTATTTACCTAATATTAACTAAGGGAAAAAGCGGGCAAATTTTTTTTTGCACGCGCCAAATGTAAGGTGATTGATTACATACAGCCATACAGCCTACTTCAAAATAATTAAGTATAATAATAGTGATAAAATGCAAATGTTTTATAAAAATAAAAAATAACAAATTATTGTGAATTACAAATAATTTGATAATAATATACTTAATTATGTTTTTGCCTTAATTAGGGACACATTTATTTATTCTCAAAACGTATATGGATTTTCAGCCGTATAGAACCTCTTTGTTGTTACAAAAAAAGAACTGTATCTATTACCCGCTGAAATTGAAAATGCTCTGTTGACTCGCATATAACTTGCAGTTAGGTACTAACTTAACTTTGTAGGGATACTGTATAACCCGGTTAAATTGGAAAGTCTCTGTGTACTCTCATATAATTTGCAGTTAGGTACTTACTTAACTTTGTAGGGATAATTCTATTACGCAACTAGTACTGTAATATTATTATGCACGCGTGTGTTATAGTTCGGTTTATGGCCCTAAGATCGATGTAATAAGGCTCACTTTATGAGCAAGTGTGTTGAAAACAAATTTAAGTAATTCATGAACATTCGTTCCTGTTAATTTTAGCTTTCAATTACAGCTATCATGAAAGATATATCAAAAACAAGATTGAGACAGCAATTCTTTAATAAGCCGACCAAATTGTAAAGGTCACTTATAAGCGACCGCACCATACGTACGGGCTATCTTCGTAAATTAGCAGCTTAGTATCCGATGTCTTGTACAGTTACGCAGAAAAACGTTATTGGTAAAGTATTGATTCTACTAGTTTTCTATTTTATAAGTAAAAATCATGTTTATTAATAGTAGTTTTAAATAATTTAATGATTTACGATAGTTATTAGTTTAAAGGCAAATAAATAAAGGTTGGTCAGTAGTAATCTATATCTACCTAAGTAGGTAATAATCTCAGTAAGCAATTTATAGTGTGATTTATTTGTCAGTACCAATCATGTACCAATACATACATTTATAGTAATTTGTTGTTTCTCTTTAGTCAAACCAATTGTTTTATTTTTATACCACAACGCAACGAAAACGCCACGCTAAACTTTTTTTACGTTCGCGATCGCGATGCAAGTCGGTTCTCGCCTCGTTCGCCTATCGCAAATATTTACCGTTTTAAAGTCCATTGAGCGTTTTCACATTGGATTGGACGATAACGGTAACGACACGATATCGGCACGATATCGTCGGACGGGCAGTTTGATACAATCACTACTAAATGCTTTCACACTGTGTCGTTTGTTACCGTCAACGATATTGTCTGTCGTGCCGATATCGGTGTAGTATCGTGTCGGTGTCATTATCTTCCAATGTGAAAACGCCCATTCGCTTAGATAATGTCGCCCTTTTATCGCACCGCATTGGCACGTGCCGCTTTTTGTCATAGGTTGCCGCCGCATAAACAAAAGAAGCCGCGTGCGGCGTACATCCGCAATTGAATTGGATTTTGGGATTCGGCATTTATTAAATTATATTTTCTTAAATAATCTATATTTATAAATAAAACACTTTCACGGATTTTTTCACGCAATTTATTCAACAACTTGGTTAAGTTGTATAATAACCAAGTTGTTGAATAAATTGCGTGAAAAAATCCGTGAAAGTGTTTTATTTATATGGACAGTTCACGCAGAAATCTAAGATGTGTTTATAATCTATGTTTATTACAAATACAGGTGGTAACGACGGTTCTGACTTGTGACAATTCAGGCGATGATGAGTAATCATAATAATCATATAAAAAATTATTATTATTATTATTATTTGTAAATCACTTATTTAACTTCCTTTTATATAAAAACTAGCTTTCCGCCCGCGGCTTCGCCCGCGTGGTATACCCGACGTTATCCCGCGGGAATGTGATGATTTTCCGGGATAAAAAGTAGCCTTAGTTTCTCTCCAGGCCACAACGTATCTGTGTCCCAAATTTCAGCCAAATCCATTGAGCCGTTTTTGCGTGATTCAGTAACAAACATACAAACATCCAAACATCTAAACATCCAAACATCTAAACATCCAAACATCTAAACTTTCACATTTATAATATTAGTAGGAAGTAGGATATCCAAATTTTCATTAAGATTGACTTTGGTACCCAACTTGAGTGTATTATTTTATATCTGAATTTTATAGCAAGAGCCACAATGCTTTGCTAACTTTACACAACATGTCAAGCCAAGCGATAGTCATATTTTGACACGTGGACTGTAAGGTGACTATTGTTTAACCAACCTTGTCGTGGAAGTGGCACCAAATCACAAATTATATAGACTAGTCACCAATTTTTCTGTTTGACATTATTTTAAAAATGTTCTATGTAACTTACGATCAATTACTCTAATAAATACCTACATTTCTCCATTAGATAACTTACTGTTTAAAAAATAATACTAGTTTTGACCTATAAGATTATGCAGAATATTTTTGTAAACATCAAACTTGCACTAAAAGGCTGTTATTCGGGGCATCCACCCTAGTTAGGTAGCCAGTCAGACTCTTTGTTAAAATAAGCTGACAGACTGTCACAATTAACTTACAATTAAATCCACGTTGGGTTTCTGAAACGAAAATTATCTCACAATTAGGTAACAATATCACTTTTAAAAATCTTAATTTAAGGATACATTTAACTCAATTCACTATAATAATGTAAATACTGTCATGATTTTAGAAGGTCTTTCTTATTTTTTAATAGCAACACTGGTAATGCCGTCTCTTGCCGCCATTTTGTTAAATTTAATAGGCTAATCTGTGGTAAAATTGGTGGGGGTAGCTAGGCTTGAGCCCGATTAACGAGCAAAGAGAGGGCATTCTTCAAACTAGCCTCGAGGGGATAAGTTCACTAAGGAGTCGACTGTATCTATATTGTTATACCTGTACCTACTATGCCTGTACCTGTAAGTTGGATCAATAATTATATGAGTGTTATCTGGAGTCCGCGTTTTCTTCATATTTCAGAAGCGGTAAAGTACCCACGCAAGTTTATTTCTAAAACCTGATAATAAGAATAATTTGCTTATTCTGTGCTATAGTAATGCCAAACGAGTTATTTTATTCTCTTCACGCAGAGAAAGGATAAATATTCCAGATTCCATGTTAATGCGTATTTTTTTTATCTAAATGACATTTTAAATACCTTTGCGGTGGATTGTGTTTTGTACATGGTCGGGGCTACTCTCCGACGGAACGGACATAAACTAAATCGCATTTGTGTTTTAATTGATTGTGTTCGTATACGGTCGGGGCTACCCTCCGACTATACTAACATAATTTAAAAAGTCTATATGCGTAGCTTAGTACGAAGATTTTACTAATTCGTGTTCGGGGCTACTCTCCGATCGTGTTAGTTAAGTCTAAAGCGTTAAAATTGGAATATTTGTGTGGCGGATTGTGTTCCGTACATGGTCGGGGCTACTCTCCGACGGAACGGACATAAACTAGATCACACTTTTATTTGAATTGATTAATTGTGTTCGTGTACGGTCGGGGCTACCCTCCGATTATACTTACATAATTTTAAACGCGGGTTTGTAGTAGATATTTTCGTATGGCACGATCATAGCGTACCATGAATCTGGCATAATATCTTGATTGTTGTTGTTTAATTTACATGATGTATTAAATGTAGATTGTACAGAATTAATGGAGATGATTGGCATTATTATATTATTAGAGTACTTGCTGTTTATGTTGTTTATAATCTTACACATGGAGCTAGGACTGGCAGTTTTGGCTGTGTACCTACATGTAATGTTTTAAGTAATTAGTGCTAGCACTAATTGGAGCTAGTTTTGATAGCCTTTACTGTTGCACAGAGTAAAATCACTTATGGCTACTAAATCTTGCATACCTATATCTATATCTTTAAATATTTAAACATGAAAGTCTTTATGTGAATTTGGATATCTCTAATGTGAATATTTTTAATTTTAATGATGAGCGAACAAATATAAGGTGTTCACTGGGTTGAGTGAGCAAGCTATGCATGCTTGTATTGTGCATGTATGTTGCATACACTCGTCGGATATTAGGGGACGATGTATGTTTGTGGCATGCACTCGTCGGAATTAAGGGGGCGGTATATGTTTGTGGCATACACTCGCCGGATTTTAGAGTACGAACGATGTATGTTGGTGGCATACATTCGTCTGAATATGTTTAAATGATAAGTGAGTACGTTTCTCACAGGCTGGTTAAATGAGTACCTACTTATATTTCATACTGGTTTACTACCCGTATGGCCACTTTTAAGATTATTAGATTTAAGTGAAACTACAACAGAACAATGATAATTTCAAACGTTTTATTCTTGTTTTTACAATACTCATTTTACATTTTTGCACTAGATAAGTAGCTCTTAATAAAAGAAATGGTTTTTGTAAATAATAAAGGATGTAGGTAGCTACTGTAGCTAGTGAACAGTATAAATCATGAATTTTCCTGAAGGGCATATTGTGTTGATAACCTAATGATTTTATTATAGAATGACACGGAACGATCTTTTGCCGATGAATAATGTATACATTCCAAGGTAAATAGCATCTGAGGACGAATACGGCCCGCGCCACCTGGTGCGCCGCTTGGTAGGCCTCCAGGGTGACGTGGCCGACCCAGGGGAGTCTTGAGCGAAGGAGGAATACCCTTTCTTCGTAGCTGAATCTGGTCAAAGAGGATTTGAGATGATGCAGAGCATTTTGTTTATGGGAAAGTATTGAAGTTGTTTTGATTAAAATGTTTCATGTTTATTTATTTGCATATCGAATAAAGCTATTTAAGATTTAATTTTCATCTCGCATAACCGACTAAATTGATTGTAACACCCCCTTAAATAAAGTTTGTAAAGGTCTACCTAAAACAAAACAAAACTATAAAAACTTATCTTTTCATAGAATCATTTAGATGTTATCAAAATACCCTTAGGGAAGAATGAAAAGCCTTTTAAATCTACAGTTGCCTACGTGCTTGACATTGAGTATCTAGTAGGTACCGCAGCTGTAGCAGTAGATACCTTTAAAGTATTATTGTCAATATGCGCTCTAATTATCGCAACATAGTACCTACTTACTTATAAGGATATTATTTTATATACTAAATTATGTTTGCATCATTTCTTTTTCCTTGCATAATAAGTATCCACATGCTCCACAATTTGAGTAGGGGTTATTGTCTTACCTAGTTAAGATTTTGATAATTACGTTAGTTTCCATTTATACGAAATCCATACCATATCCTGATTCTCATGAGTGGTCAATATCCATGAGCTAGGTTTGTTTTTCTATGCCTAGGTCTATGCCCAGGTGACCTTTACGCAGAACTGGATGTATTTCTGATCTTGATAAGATTGGACATGATGACGATTCACTTTTGAATAAGAACACACTATTAAAGTCGCGAATTTAGTATTCCAAGATTGCGATTGGGTAATACTTTTATAAACTGTGATCTGTGTCACTTAGATTGTTATAGACCTTTTAACTATGGAAACAATATTAGTTTCTGGTATAAGCTTAACAACCTCCATAGCAGTGTTGTAGGTAGGTAGGTAGGTAGGTAAACGCTTTATTGCACACACAAAGAATTACAAAACAAAAAAAAATCATAAAAGATACATACAACACTTATGTGTGCAAAGGCGGTCTTATCGCTAAGAGCGATTTCTTCCAGACAACCTTTGAGGCATAGGAGAAACATAAAGAGAGCGAGAAGCAGTTCACCAGTAAAAAGGCAAAAACAATTTAGAATTTATCTACAAGTAAACAAATAAATATACATAAACTACATAAATAATTATGTTTATATATAATATTAAATATGTGTGATATAAATACTTATACATATATATATATATATATATATATATATATATATGCCCATATTTTTATATACAATATACATACTATATAATATTAAATACTACATAAACTTAAGGTAGTTGCAAGCTAGGATTTCATCAGTAGATGTGAATGCAGATTAGACTTGAAAGTGGCGAGTGACTTTGAATGACGGACCTCATACGGAAGGTTATTCCAGAGGCTGGCTGATTTAACCGTAAAGGACTCTTTGAAGTATCCAGAGCGGGTGAGGGAAAAAAGATAGATACGGTGTACGTACGCATAGGTTTTCGGGGTGCCGCTGTCTCTGAGGTACCTACCGGGTTCGATTCTCTGTCGGGTGAATGTTTAAAGCGGACTTTTCAACATTCTGCCCGATTGTATGTGGTAATCCCCGTCGTTGTTCCCAAATGCCATAACACAAGTGCTTGAGTTACTTAGTTCGGGATGGAAGCAATGTAGGCATGCAAAGATATCCAAAATTTACTATTTCCTATTATTTTATTTTTTTGTAGCTTTGTTCAAGTGGACATTTCGTCTATTATTTTTGTTATATGTAGCTTAATTTAAAAGAATTCACTATGCTTGACTTTTTAAATTTGAGTTTATTGGCAAACTAAAATCTCAAATTTAATTTAAATTCAAACTAAATTGTGGATGAGTGCTAGAGAAAGTTTATCAGGAACATACTTTTCTGAGTCTTCTACATAATTAGACAGTAAAGCCATAAGACTGATTAGAAATCATCATTCTTTACATTTTTCCGGGAACGTCGAAGATTCTTTATCTAAGTACCTAGTTTGATAGATACATAGATTAATTCTTTATTTGTACACAATATTACGAACGGAACAATCACACACGAAATAATAATAATAATACAAAGATAACAAATTGTAAACCAAATGGTGGCCTTATCGTCTTACTGCGGTTTCTTCCGGGCAACTCAGTTTTGGTTTAGACAGATGGAAAATTTTACAGCCAAAATCACTAGAAGCTATTTTGCTATTTGTGCGTACGGCATAGTGTTCTAGATCTCTCTTAATGATTTAGATGCAAGTCAAAAAGCAGAGATACTTAGTTGCTTAGACAGCACTGCAAGAAGCATTCACTGATATCTATTCTAGTTGTTTTCATTAACATAGTGATGAAATGATGTTTCTAATGCAAAAACATGTAAACAGTCCATAGTGCATTTAAGTTGATCGTGTTTATTACGCTGTCAAGTTGTAACTGATGTTTTCCTAATTAAGCAAAATAAAGTAAAACGATTATTGCTCAATCACACCTCTCAATTTATTAAAATGTTCTATACAGCTTCATGCAAACATTTTAATTCATGTTTTAAACTTGTTCTAACAAATAAAGCCACAAGTAACCACTGCTGTAGCATACCAAGTTAGTTTTGCCGTGTTTTTGTTGTTATTGGCGGTATGATTTAAAATTAGTTTTTGAGGATTTTAATACTACCGTCCTAGTGTACGTATTGACAAAATATGATTTCAAATTATGTGAATCTAATTTATTGTTATTTTAATGAGCATTAATATCTTTATTAAACCAAAAATCAAGTAGATCTGTCAAATTTACCGTCTCATTTGGTAGGCTCGTGATACTAAAATTCTTAGCAGTTTACCATTCTCACGGACCTTTAAAGTTCCTTCACATATTCTGTAGTAATCATTTCCATATTTTTTTAGATCTGGTTAGTTGAACATTTGTTTCTACTATGGTTGAAGGTACTAAGTACCTTACCTACTAATGTTTATAAAAGAATATGAGAATTCATATACTTACATTTATTTCTATTGATTCATTAGCAGATAAATCTATTTCTTTTGAATGATTAATAAAATTGATTTGGTTACTATGTGTGTTGCGAGTTTACTGCTTTCAGATGCCAATTGTAGCATCCAGTAGGTACTTATCATGAGCTAGCATCGAGTTAATATAATAATGAGGATCCCGCTACCCTTGAACGTACGAACCAACACAGCATACAAACTGGAGGCAGCAGAGTGTACGTGCTGTGGTAATGAGAGGAGATAATATGATACTGAAGGTGCAGATCACAGGGTGATCGTTGTTGTGATGATGATCATCGTGGGCTGTGGTTGAAGGTCGGAGATTGAGACGAGTGGATCGCTGATACTGAAGTTGACTTATATTGAAGTATATATTATTATCATGTCATGTATCTTATCTCATTTTACTAATATTATGATTGCAAAAGCTTGTATGTTTGTTCCCCAATCATGGCTACCGGCTGGACGAATCTTTGAAATCTTTTGTCTGTGGAATAGCATATAGGCTTCTTTTGACCCCGGGAGGATATTATATTCCCACGGGAAATCATCGTGTAGTTAATTCATTTGGGCGAAAAGCTGTTCATGATTTTACTTGTCCTATTTCTATCCATGGTAATATACTTCTTCATATCCCAATTATAATTATTAAATCTATTTACACTAATATTATTCATAGTAATATGAATATTTGTTGATAAGAATGCGGGTCATGCTCGTATGAGGATACCTTGTAGACATTTTTAAGTTTTGATATTAAATTGCGAACTTGTTTAAAATCATTAAATTATTCATTAGAAATGATAATAATATGATCTTTTGATTTTCATGTACGGAGTGGAACCATGTATTGTACTATTCTAACAGAGGCAGAGAATAGATGCATTTAAGATTTGGTGCTGGAGAAGAATGCTCTGGAAACCTTGGACAACTGGTTGACAAGTTGAAAAAGCAAATTGTTGCTGTGACGGTTCAAATTGTACCTGCGGCATCTTCATTACTAGTGTAACTTCCTTGTAAGAATATTTGAATTAATCGGTAATAATGCCTATTACGAACATGCCTTTAAATAATTCCTTTAGTTGTCCTAATTCATATCTTGATTTAATACAAATTGTGCACTATGGTAAATACGTATCTATAACTTGGTTTGTTATTCATATCTGGGTAAAAGTTGGTAACTGTGCAGAGGCCTACAGTTGTTTTTGTAAGGACTAAACTAGGTCAAACTTAGCGATAGTTAAATTCATCTAATATTAGGTCTTTAATCCTTTCATGACTCGTAGTTGCTTTTTCCACTATTTAAGTGAAGCGATAAGGGTGTCTAGTTATCAGGTTAAAGTTAAATTCTGTACCTACCTATTCCTAATGTAACATTCTTAGGGATTTTGCTTCTGACACCATCTAATATTCTTGAATGTAGCTCCTGACAATGCATTGATGTAAACTAGTACCAAGCTAATCCATTTTTCTTTTATGACCCATAACTAATGCTTATAGATTATAACCAGACTTTACTTTAATCATCATATACTTACTTACACATGATTATACAGGATAATTTTTTTATCAGTGCACAAATTTTTAGGATCGACTCAGAATCGGTAAGTGAACAACTTTCTCCTAGAAACATAGGTCGAAATATGACAAAAAATTTTTGACCTTTCATACAAATCGGACTGATCACGTGATCGAATTAGTATGGGAAGTCCAAAAATTTTTGTCGTATTTCGACCCATGTTTCTAGGAGAAAGTTATTCACTTATCGTATCTGAGACGATCCTAAAAATTTGTGCACTGATAAAAAAATTATCCTGTATAACAAGTATAGTTTCAAAATAAGTTTTCTTAGTAATAATAGTCGCTTGTTAACGAATGTCATGATTATGTTAATTTATACATTGATTCAAATAGTTTTAGATTAGTTTGTTATTGATAATTTATTTTTTTTGATTATGTATTACTTAACGATTTACTAAAACAATATTTTCACGATAATATCTATATTCTAAACAAGTCATCGGCTTCCTTAAAAGTTTATTGTTGAGCATTGTGTAATATAATGTATTTGTTTCAATTATGTTTTAAGTTTTAACTTAAGTTTTTTATCACTATAAGATTAACCTAAATAGGTACATAGTTGTAAGACTTTACTATTGGGAATAGTTGTGTATCAGTATCTTAGCTGTATACTTACCTAATTAATTGATTCTAAATAATTTTTATATGTGCGTCGGGAGACAGCACGTTATCAGATGGCCGAATGTCATGATTTTAGAAGGTTTTTCTTATTTTTTAATAGCAACACTGGTAATGCCGACTCTTGCCGCCATTTTGTTAAATTTAATAGGCTAATCTGTGGTAAAATTGGTGGGGGTAGCTAGGCTTGAGCCCGATTAACGAGCAAAGAGAGGGCATTCTTCAAACTAGCCTCGAGGGGATAAGTTCACTAAGAAGTCGACTGTATCTATATTGTTATACCTGTACCTACTATGCCTGTACCTGTAAGTTGGATCAATAATTATATGAGTGTTATCTGGAGTCCGCGTTTTCTTCATAATACTTGTTAAATTTATTTGATTCCTAGCTGATTGGCCGAATTTCTCTAATAAATTTTTCAAGCGTTGACCGTTTGTGAATCATGTGATTATGCTTTCGGAATCTCACATCTAATTGGAGATTACGTAATTTTAATTTTAATTTTCGTTTCGGAAACCGGCCGTTAAATAGTATTTGCTATCACCTTGACAACCATTAAATATGTCAATCCAGTGACAGTGACACTATGTTTGACAGGCGAGTAACTAGGTAAAGTGTGTGTCAGATAACTCTGCGCGTGACTGGCGCGTTTTTGGCGCTAGTTACAGTGCATTTTTTTGTTCTTATGTTATAGAAAAGATTAGTATTCGATTTTTACCGCGCGCAGACTTATCTGACTAGCATTCTAGGAACAGTTTTTACGGGAAAATGTTTTTTTAACAATTTTCCACGCAATTTTTCCATATATATTTCTTACCGTTAAATTAAACTTCCCCCTGGAATACGACAGACATTTTAAAACTAAAATCGGCCCAGCTATTCTTTAGTTTTTGCGAGACTAACGTACATTTTATATTTAAAGATAATCTGACCAGCGAACTTTTGTACGCAACTGTACTAACAAAATATCCATAACATCCCGTTCATTTAAGATGGTTACCTCTACAATTTGGGCGGGTTACTAGAGAATTGTTGTCATGTTCTTGTTTTTGATATATCTTTCATGATATATCAAAAATCAAAAAGCTGTAATTGAAAGCTAAAATTAACAGGAACGAATGTTCATGAATTACTTAAATTTGTTTTATGTATGCCATGTGCCTTAATGTTATGGAAACTATGTACTCGATCTCTAAAGTACGACCAGTCTAAAATTTATCAAATTTATCTTTATCTTTAAATCGTGTAAAGTTACAAGATCTAAAATTCTAGACATAATAAGTGTCTACCACGGGTATTTTTTGCAGCTGTTTGTTTGGTTGTAAATGTAATAGTTAACTTACAAATCAGTTTTTTCTGATTTTCGAAAACATTTAATTACGTTGGTTTACGACCACCAAATCAAAAACTAATGTTTAAACAAATTTAAACAAATTCAGGTCTACCCCTTACTGGGGTTATTCCACTTATCCCCATTGACTTCCCCCATCAATGGGGGATTGTGAACTTTTCTTCCACAAATCCCCATTCAGTACTAAACAAATTGACAATGGGGATTTGTGGAAAAAAACAGTTCACACAACCCCATCAGTTGAAAAAAAAAACTATTTATTGTAATAATCAGATACTTATACAATTGTGTTTATAACTTAAATTGTATATGCATTCAAAAACATTTAAAGTAATTAAATGAATAAATATATTTTGACAATCACATCAATTAGGTATCCAGCCCAAATTAAGCAATATTAAGCTTGTATCAGATAACTGCTAAATGTAATTGGGCACAGGTATAGCTTTCTTTTTACTTTAAGTTTTGTTATTTGAACGAAAGAAAGAAAGAAAAACCATTTATTTCATGTGTAATTTACCTGTTGTATGGAAATTGTGCTTATAAAAAAATAAAATAAAATCATGGATACCAGACAGCGAACGTTTTTTATTATTATAGAAATATAAATATTTGAAAATATACCTACTTAACCCGGCGTCATGGGGGTGGAAAATTGTAACATGGACGTGGGGGTTGGGTCATTATTACCCATGTAGATACTGTTATAAGTCAGTAAATATTTAAGAATATAGTAAATATTTGTTTTGGGCCTCATTTTGATTTATTAAGGCAATAAAACACAGAAAAAATAAAATGAAGACACTTTATAGCTACTATAGGAAACAAGGCTTTGAAACAAATACTCTAAAAATCAATAAAGTTTGCTTCATCTAGCTAACTCCAAGTTATTTCTTTGTATAAACTTCCATGACTCGTTCACACAATAGTAGATTGTATTACAAGGGAGCAAAATAACATATTTACGGTGAGGGCGCTATTTTGAATCCAGAGCGCAGTGAAGGATTTTAAGCGAGGGATTCTAAAGTAGAATCCTGAACGCAGCGAGGGATTCAATATACGTCGCCCGAGATGAAAATAATTTTGCGGTCGAGTAATACACTCTACTTTTCATTTCGAATATAAGGAAAGTAAATACACTCAGCTTTTCATCCTCCTCTATAAGAAAAGCAATAAAGACAACTAAAACTATTTAGAAAAATAAAAGAAAGGTGGCGGGGGGCTTCGCTTTCTCTGTTTTTTCTATAATAGGTAAGTATATAAAACAAATGAAGTTTTGAAATTACAAAAAAAAAATTAACAAAAAAAAATTTTTTGAATACTTACTTATTAAGAAAAAAAATTTTTTTTTGTTAATTTTTTTTTGTAATTTATTACACTTATACTTCTATTATAATTAAAAACGTCCGTTGTCTAGTATCCATGAATTTATTTTATTTTATTTTTTTATTTAAAGCACAATTTCCAGACAACGTGTAAATTACACATGAAATAAATTTGGATACCTAATTGATGTGAGTGTCAAAATATATTTATTCATTTTATTATTTAAAATGTTTTTTAAATGCATACACAGCAGCAAACATCAATATAAGTAATTAACATTATTGTTTATCTGATTATTATAATAAATAGTTTTTATTTTCAACTGATGGGGTTGTGTGAACTGTTTTTGTCCACAAATCCCCATTGTCAATTTGTTTAGTACTGAATGGGGATTTGTGGAAGAAAAGTTCACAATCCCCCATTGATGGGGGAAGTCGATGGGGATAAGTGGAATAACCCTCTTACTGGTATTTTTTTCAAACTTCTGCGTTGAACCGTTTCTGAGATAGGTATGGGAAATCTCAAAAGGTTACCCCAGCAAAAACTCAAATAACTCAAGAACCATTACACACACAATTTTTGCTGTTTGCTAACATTTACAACGCAACAAAAGCTATTTATTCATGTATTTAGTTCCGAGCTGAAACAACTTTTTTTGCCAGGGTAATGTTTAAAACGTGACCCTGGCAAAAACTGTTTTTGTCAAATATCTCAAAAACTACAATTCACACAAATTTTGCTATTAGTAAACAAATTTCTCCTCACGACACACTAATTACCTATCTGATAAGGTCTCATCTCTCTAAAGCACAAGTTTTTGCGGCAGTAACACACACGCAAATAAATGTATGTAGGTATGTACGTTGTAGCCCTCAATAAACACTTATAACGAAAATTGGTTCGAAGGAAATATAGGTAGGTAGTTAGTAGTTTTTAAGATATAACACATTTAAAAAAACCGCAAATATAACTATGTCTTTCATACACTATGAAATTCCAATTCCAAATAATTTATTGTGAAACACAGGTATGGGGTTGTTATAAATTAATTACATTGTTCAGCTGGTTTTCGCCATTATGGCATACAATTAGTTGAGTAGGCTTTACAAATTACAAATTTATAACAGATACCTATTTTACTAAACACTAGTTACAATTCATTTTCATAAAATTTTCGGATAACAATAATTTCATACATTTTATCAATGTCAATTTATAAATTTTAACTTAAGTAAATACAATCTATTAGGTAGGTATTCTACATTATTTGTCAAAAACTCTAAAATGTCAAAGTGAAAAAATGTGAAAAACAAAGTTATTTCAGAACCGTTTGTATGAATTACAAATGTAACTTTGTAATTCATACAAACACTATGAAAAACAAATTTATTTTTTGCTGTCGAAAAATGGTAGTGGTACTTTGGCTAGGTGTATGTAATCGGTACGCTAAGTGGGTACGGAACCCTTCCTTGAGCGAGTTCGACTCACGCTTGGCCGGTTTTTGGATTTTTTGCCTAATCAAAGTGTTATTCATATTAATTTATACAGGGCAATTTTGCCCTTAGTGGTCGTGGTTCACCTGCTCAGTACACCTAGGTGGACCACGAACACAAATGTATGTTCGTGGTCCACCTTTCCTTTCATAAAAAAATATCGTAAAAAATATATGGTTCGTGGTCCACCTGTGAAAACTCTTGATTCTGTTTGTCATCTAAGTTAAATAAAATATAAACAAAAGACCATGAGATCATGAGGAAATAAAAGACAATCAGAGAAACAAAGACTTTTTTTTATTAAAAAGAAGAAGAACATCTCATAACACTACTGGAACATATCTGAACTTAACTTTTCTTACAACGTACTTTTCACACGACTTTTATTTTTAGCTTTTTATTTGGAAACTTTTTGTATGGAAGCTGGCATATCGACCCACCGCCATTTTATTTTATTTTTTTTTCGTAATCGCGGCGCACGATGAAATTGGTATGTATGGGGTGAAACCGCGAGGATCCGCTAGTTTAATAATAAAGACAAAGAGATCGCATACAATTAATTAAATAAAGAGGTCTTAAACAGAAAGGTGGACCACGAAGATAAATTTATGTTCGTGTATCACCCAGGTGGACAAAGGTGGACTACGAACAAAGATTAGTGTTCGTGGTCCACCTAGGTGTACTGAGCAGGTCAACCACGACCACTAAGGGCAATTTTGCTACTTGAGGGCTCTTCAAAACCTCTACCTTCCTGCATCTTAAAATCAATGAACGTTCAATGAAAGTTGGTATTTTAGACTACTGCATTGCATTGAGTTATTATCAAAAAAATATGAAGCTTTCTTCGCTTCGATCAACAATAACACCTAAAGTTCGAAGCTATACGATGCTTTTGTATTTTTAGACTGTGACTTTTTCCTATGTAATATTCTGTGCTATAGTTTTGGACACTATCTCGCACGAATTTTCTATCCTTGGCTGCATAGTTGTAGATTTTTTTTCATCGATTGAAGAAAAGCAAAAAGTGACATGACAAATGACATTGACAGTTGACAGCTGTTAAGTGACGTTCCACAAGAATTTATTTTGTCTTCAATTTATTCCGGTTTTGTTTTCTTTTAGAAATAGTTGGTTACTCATTTATGCTAAAGTAAAACTACTCTATTTGTTTGTGATAAGAAGAGCAGTTCAAATGTAAGTTTCCGTCCTGAAGTAGAAGTGCCTTGATACCAATTTAGTATATAGTTGTACTTCCAGTATTTGCATCTCAGTTTTGCATGATCTAAATTTGTATTCACAAATCACAATCTCTACACAAAGAGTAAGAACCAAAGAATTATGTAAAGATTGTAAACATTTTCATACGCATTCTACAGTCTAGCTAGACTGACTACTATTAGTATCAAACAAAGATTGGGTATTGTTACTGTCATTATTAGGATGTTTTATCTCACGAGCGCGGGTGAGCCACGCTTGTGTGTGTAGACCGCAGCCTCATTTTGTCATACAAACTGTCTGCCAAACCATGTATATGTATACATGGATGCACACAACAAAAGGTGGAACGCGCTCATGAAAACTACTATAGTCTAAATTACATATTTGCACCTATTGAGCTATCTTCAAAATTTAATGATCTATTATCAATCTAAATATAAAATATTCCCAAAGGAAAACCAATAATTTGTTCAGTGATTTTACCATACAATTTGGAAGTATAATTAGTTATTATAAAGTCTATTCTAAACCAGTCAATCGTCATCACAATAGATAACCTATAACCATCATTATCATAACAAACATCACTGTTAGGATGCCATAACCATAACTCTGTGTATATTCTTTGAAGATGCTTGTCCGAAATCTATCCAGAACGCTTTGGAAGACATTGCGTATAGAAAAGAGATGCTTTGCATCCGACCCAACTAAAGCTCAGCCGGAGACTGTTGATAATGTAGAAACCCAACAGGTAAGTTACTGGATTATTTATATACATTTACAATGCAGATCTGTAAGTATAGGAAAAGCAGATCTGTAAGTATAGGAAAAGTTATACTTACATATTTTCCTATTAAAAGGCAGTTAAAAGTTTTCTTGTAAAGATAGTACTAGACTTTAACATTAATGTTTCAGGCAGAATATCTAGACAAAGACATCTGTCTGCTGGTAGATGAAAAAGACAATTTTATTGGTACAGCCACCAAGAGAGACTGCCATAAAGTGGGGCCTGATGGCAACATACTCCTTCACAGAGCCTTCAGCGTGTTTTTGTTCAACAAAAGAGGAGATATGCTATTGCAGAGGAGATCCAGCAATAAAGTAAGAAATTTTCAGTTCCATTAATCAATTTGAGCATAAAACTCTTGTGACTATTTTAAAGATTAGGCAATTATTAATATAAGGGGTACTTTAATTTAACCCTCCATACAAAATGGCAATTAGATACTTTACCTAATCAATTTGCAGTTTTGTATGGAGATTTTTGTAAAAAAATACCTTACTAACGTTTATATAATTTATTACTAGCGGATTCTCGCGGTTTTACCCGTGTGGTACCCGTTCCCGTGGGAATATCAGGATAAAATATAGCCTAAAGCCTTCCTCGATAAATGGACCCTTCCTGATCAGAAGGTCTAAGTAGCTAAATGTCCAACAGCGCGAAACGTCTGATGAGCAGTAAGTCTAATTAGCAGAATGTCTATGTAGCAAAACGTCCAACTATCAAATGGTCTGTATATCAGAACATCTATTTAGCAAAAAGTCATTTGTGAAAAGTGTACACTCATGATAAAAAGGAAAAGTCATTTGTAAATTACATTACATTTATTTGAGAAAAGCAAAATCTGGATTAAAAAGCTAGTAGCGCCATAAATATTATTAGGATATTAGGCGCACAAATTCCCCTGCATTTATTTACTTATTCTTTTGATATGACCAAGGTGTATCAAAAATTCAAAGGGACTATCTTTTTGGCCCTCAAACTTTTGCAGCTCTTTGGTATTTGGCATTGAACATTAAATCCCCTTATTCGATCTTCCTTCTTTTATTTCCTTCAAATAACATATTCTTGTATTTGCGATCTTGCCAAAGCGCTTCTTTTCTAAGAGCTTTATGTAAATGCTAATCAAATAAATTGTCAGCCACCATCAAAAAGATATGATTTAAGCTACATAGACCAAAGAATCTGTAGGTATCTACAAGTCTGTACGTACGTACATATTATAATTCGGAGCGGATCCGCGAACGGGATGCTCATGCAGACCGGCTCCGACGAAGGCGGGTGGGACCAAGAATGCGGCGCTTTGAGCGCCTCATTCCCCCTTAGCGAGCCGTGTGGTGCAGGCAACGGCCTGTAAGCTGTTGCCCGCATCGCACTGTCCCCGCCCACCAGCCTGGGGAGATGGCCACGCTTGCCCGGCCACCTCCCGCCGCGTAGGGGCCCGGAAGATCGAGCCAACCGTCAAGTCGTAGGAGGAGCTTGCCACCTCGGGCCCTCCACATTATGACCTACTCGACGGCGGAGGGAGCAAGAAGTGAGGGGTTTAGTGGGTATTCCCCCTCCCTGATCCCCCATCGAGTATCTGCCACTGGATGGAGGATCAGGAAGTGGCATGGTGAGTCCCACATAACCACCGTCCGCATGCACACCGCACGCGGACGGGGTATGCGTAAATGCATTCCCCTCACTATAAAAAAAAAAAAAAAAAAACGTACGTATTATAATTCCGTGTCCGTTTCCCTCCCGATGTAATTTGTGTGTAGAATTTTGTGCCTGAGTATCCAGACATTTTGATAATGTGACGATTTGCTAAATAGATGTTCTGCTATGCAGACCATTTGATAGTTGGACGTTTTGCTACATAGACATTCTGCTAATTAGACTTAATGCTCATCAGACGTTTTGCGCTGTTGGACATTTAGCTACTTAGACCTTCTGATCAGGAAGGAAATGGACTATACTATACAACATTAGTAACAGTAGTAGTTAGATTTAACTATTATACTATCTAACTTTAAAAATGTTACACACGGATTTATGGACATTTTAACTACTAAATGACACATTTTTTAAGAGCAAAAAAACTACATTTCACTCTGTTTCACAACTAATAAAGTACGAAATTCTGGAAACAAAAATAGTTGTAACTTTCGAGATAAATCTTTTCTACATAAATAATCAAGTATTGTGGTCATAAAATTATCAAAAGTTGCTCGATACGATCTTAATGTAATGCAATATTAAAGAAATTATATATTTCTAATATCATAAAACTGGCAATTTCGTACTTTGACACAAGGGTATTATGAGATAGTGGTCTAGTATTCCACATAAATTAGTTTTTAAATGTATTAATATTTTTTTTAAGTACTTATATGGAACTATTTCTGGCTTTAATATTAGGTAAGTACTTATACTTTTTCAGAATTCATTATCTTGCTAACTTACTGTTTTATTTAAGGTGACATATCCTGATTATTACTCCAATGCGTGCTGCAGTCATCCATTATACATAGAAGAGAAGGCTGAAGATATAATTGCGGCCGCTAGGCGCAGAATGAATTATGAATTAGGCATACCATTAGATCAGGTAAACATGCACTATTATTTATTACACTACTAAAAAATAAAGTTATATGTTCTGTTGACTAGTTTGATAGATAAATAAAACTGTCATGGACCATGCAGCAAAAAGTAGTTTTTTTTAAGATAATATGAAATGTCTAAGATAAGAAATCTAACAAAGAAACGCCATTGGTTTGACCAGTTAAAAATTAGTAATATATACTTTTTTCCTCCCTATCATAATTCGTCAAGATTCGTCAGTTGTCACATAGTTTGTACACAAAACACGCGCGGTTTAAACAGCTTAATAAATCATGATTGTTGACAGTGTGTAATCAGTATTAACTCTTAGTGATGGATGAGTTATGGATGAGATTACCTATTACCTGGTAAAATCTCTCTTCCAATAACACAAATTGTAGTTTGAGACTTTGTTAGAAACTCGCAAACAAGTTGCACAACTGAGTTTCAAATTACTGTGACTTTTTTGCATTCACAATGCAGGTTTTATTTTTGAAAATGAAATACTTAAAAAAAAGATCCATCCTCCAAGTAGCTCCGCCGGGAATCGAATCCGAGACCTTGCACTGTGCGGGCGAATACTCTGACCGCTGAGCTACGGAGTTGTTCGAGGGAGCGTCGAATGTTTCTAATACTTCACGCGCTGTGAGCCACGTTCCCCTTTAGTTTAGGTAATTTTGTCTTATAATGAACCAGCTTTCCGCCCGCGGCTTTGCCGGCGTGGGCTTCACGGCTTTATCCCGCGGGAATGTGATATTTTTCCGGGATAAAAGGAGCCTATGTTCCTCTCCAGGCTACAAAGTATCTGTATCCCAAATTTCAGCCAAATCCGTTCAGCCGTTTTGGCGTGATTGAGTAACAAACATACAAACATCCAAACATCTAAACATCTAAACTTTCACATTTATAATATTAGTATGATAGGATATGCCAAAACACGTAAACGAAAAAACAATAAATTCCATGATACAAAAATGATTCCGAAGAATTGAGAGCCTCCTCCTTTTTTTCCAAAAACGAAATGAAATTAAATGATGATTCAACAGATGGATCCCGAACTATTCACGCCCCTGACCCGGGTGCACTACCACGACCCGGGCGACGGCGTGTGGGGCGAGCACGAGATCGACCACATCCTGTTCTTCCAGGCGGATGTCAAAGTCAAGCCCAACTCCGATGAGATATCCGAGTACTGCTTCGTACCAAAGAATGAGTTTAATGCGTGAGTAGCCACAATTTATTAGCATAATGGCATATTGACATGAATCCTGCAGCTAGCGGCGATTTCAGGTAAGTACCTAAAACGGCATCAGGGAGGCTACCGGAAAAAAAATATGTTCATTAAAAATAAATTGTAAATTGTATGTTCTGAAGTTATTGGCTTTATTTAGTGTAACGAATTTATTGAAATTTATTGAAGCTCCGAAATATTTGAGTACTTCGCCTGTTTTGATATATCTGATGGCGACTGTTGGATAGGCTCTCCCACATAGGCGCGTTATTATCGGTCGATCATATCGGAAGCGTTATCGCCTGTATGGAAGAGCCTTAAAATGTTTGGATGATAACTACAACTTCAACCATATTAAAGTATATTTGAAGAGGGAACTATTCCGGCAGGTTTCTACCAACCCTTGAGGGTCCCATAACGCCATGGTTCAACATGATCCGCCGCCACCGACTCAAGCTGTGGTGGGACAACCTGCACAGGCTCAAGGAACTCGCCGAGCCGGATAAGATAAACAAGTTCAATACAGATAAATAACTAACTAGGCCATAAAGAAATTGTATACTTTTTTTAACAGCTGAACAGAAAAGGTGACATATTTATGATATTTTGCCTACGGACTAGGTATGTGAAAAACTTCTGGTCCATCAACATCATACAAACCCAGTAGGCCTACTCTAATTCAACGAAAAACGAAACTTCGTTAAGGGACGGACAACACAGAAAATACAGCTTCTGAAACTTCGTTAGCCCCGCAGCGGCCCGCCTATCGATATTTGCTTTCACTCGATTCTGTCATGCCCGAAGAGTGAGAGGGACGGGTATAACGAATTTTTGTTTTTCGTTGAATTAGAGTAGGTCTGCAGTAGTTTACGCTTTTTGATCGTGCATTTTTAGTGTTTTAAAACTAATTTGATGTTTTTACTGTGTCTTGTCTGTTTCTACATAGACTTTTGAATGCTACTATAGTGTAAAAAAAACCACCAACCATCCCGTCGTCCTTACCTAGGCCATTGCTATGAATTTTAATTTCACACACAAAAATATCTTAACAATGAGGAATGAAGATGAACTCTTATGAAGGTCGCTTTAAAAATTACAGACAATTGTTAAACTGTGTAGGTATAATTATATCATCTAAATAAACTTATTGATGTAAGGCCCTTCTACTTCTCAGGTCAGGACATGTAAAAACCCTTTGACATAAAGCTGGGGCTATATATAAACCAAAGGCCACTTGCAGAATTTAAAATAACCCACTAGCGTACCTATAATATATGCTGTTTAACCTCTGATCATATTATTTCGATTTGATGATATCAATCGAGCAACATCAATCGAGCAACATCAATCCATCGTTTGCAATTATTAAATTATTAAAAACTATTAAATCATGTTTTATGCCTTCTTCATGAGTAAGGAAGGACTAAAGACAATAAAATACAAGCTTATTATTATGAATTTTTATTTGGCTTCTCAAGGACAATCTGTGGTCGCTATCTAAAAATAAAACTTCACATAAATTCTAAAATGTGTAGTGAGAACATAGTCTGCGATTATTTTCGTACAAAGCAAACAGCAAACTATCGCAGTTGCAGTTTGCTTTGTACGAATCGTTAAATTATGAATTTAATAATATTTATTATTTGAAATATCATTACGTTTTATTAAATTATTGCGTTAATTTCACATTGTCCCGTAATCCACCGTCTTAATAATATACACTAAGGACCGATTTCACGATTGGTAACAAAACCTTTATTTTCAAGTAAGTACCTAATCTGTTCATACTTTTTGGCAGCTTACGTACCTACCTAATGTACCCATATAACGATCGTATCAGTGAAATCAGCCCTTATTATATGATTTACTTAGTATTAAGTCTTCAAAGGGAGGTTTTACCTTAAGAATAAAATAAACCCTTATAATTGTTAAATATTAAGTAGGTAGTACTATTAAAGCTATGATGGGTGCTTTAAGATATTTTAATTTGAAATAAACATTTTATGTGGATTTATTTCGTCTTTATTTTGATATATTGAGACTGCATGAATAACTATTGGGTGTTTCAAACCACAAATATAATAATAGTCCTCTATTTTACTAGCTAATAAGTACGTTATCATAAGTATAATACATACTGACTTATGGCTATAAAACCAAACTTATTCAAGAATAATTTATTATTATTTATTTGTAATGAAATAAACTAATAACTGTGAGAGTTGGTGACAATGTTGCCTGCCTGCACGTCATTCGTCTTTCTTTAATCCGCGCCCTTTTAATGTATTGTTTCTGCGCAGGGGGCTATCTTTTCATCCCTCGAGTAATCATAATCATATAAAGTAATCTAGCGCTGTTATTTCCCTTTTATTATCAAACAGCTAGTTTTAAAGATTTACTCGTTAATAGGCTTCAACAATTCGTCAGAACTGTTTACGTCTGATCCTGAGGTCGTCCTCACAGGCTCGTACGCCGCCGTCACCCATTGCAGAGTTCTGACCTGCCGTAGCTTCCTCTTCCGTTGCACATTCTTCTTAGCAGGGCATTTGAATTGTGCTTCGGTGTCTGTAAGGGAACGCAGCAAGTACGCTTTGCAGACGATAGGGTTGCCGGCGTGAAGACCATTTCTGTAAGCTGTGTGTAGGAACCGCACAGCCATCACCTGCAGTATCTAAATCAAATTGCTTATTAACAGTTTTGTTTACAATATTAAAGAATTAGATGTAATAAAGTTAATAGACGGAAAGAACTGCATATCGTGTTATTCCATCGAAAATACTCTACCTTATTTTCTCTACTAAAGTCTAAAAGAGAAGTCAACTTTCTATAAAGCAAAATTTAATACCATTGCTAAGATGATCAAGGCCATCACAGCATTGAACCGCCAAGAAATCGTCATCATTTCGTTTATCAGTTTCTCTTCGCATCCATCTTTCCATATTGTAAGTTGTTTCTGCCACGAAGAAGGAGGAGAGAAGGAACGTTTAATAATAGTCTTCGTAAGCTGTCGCCAGTTTTAAGGAATCCAAATACTTACCGCAGGATTATACTTATAAATAGCTCCCATTTTAGTGACTCCGTGATGAATACATGGATACATCGCGTCCATCGAACAACAACTATATGGAACATTGTCTGCTACAAACTTGCGATTCGAACTGGAACGAAAAAAAATTTAACTGAACAACAAAACCATTAGGTATGTAAATAATAGTAGTAGCTTCCTCCGGTTCAACCCGCGTTGTAGCTGTTTCCGTGAGAATATCGGGACAAAGCACAGTCTATGTCACTTGGGAAGAATGAAGCTTTCTTTTAAAATCGGTCTAGTAGTTTTCGAGTTTATCCATTACAAACATACAATCAAATCAAATCTTTTCTCTTTATAATATTAGTGTAGATTACTTTAAGCGTGTATATTTCTTACGTGCTTACTTAGATTGCTTAGATTACCCATATTGTTTCTCTGAAACATAGTAGGGGAAAGGTGTACATAATGATCCCTCGAGGTAAAATGATTCCCTGCAGTTTCAAAGAAAATACTAGTGCCATCTATGCGATTTGTTGGCTAACGTCTTCCCTGTACTCCACTCAGTAGCACAATAAAGTGTCATGGCGGTGTGAGTACACTGTACTCAAAAAATTATATTTTGCAAAAAATTGAAAATAGCTGTCTTCGATCTAAGATAAGCCTGCAATCAAAGTTAAATTGTTGAAATTCTTTTGTGGATATGTGAATGAAAGTTTTCCTTATAGTTTTTATTGATATTCAGTAACATTTGAAACTCGTTTTGATCACACCAAGATATTGTTTTGAGGTCATACTTCGACAAGTTTTGTAAATTCAACATTCGGGGTAAAACGATACCCTTTAGTGGGTATAAAACGATCCCAGGAATAATTTCACCAAACTTGAAAAACAATTTAAAATTAGTCATGTTTTTTTTTTATTCCTATCTATTTGTACATTTTACAGATCATGCCACGTATATATCAAAGAAAACCCTACCGACAAAACTGGGAGTGAGTTTTCTGTACGACAAGACAGTTTTCTGTACCTGTAATGGTGCTAAAAACAAAAACGCAGTTGGTGCAGTTAAGACTTTGGGCAGTAAACAAACGGTATTTACACCTAAGCATGAGAGAGAACTCGTTGAGCACATAAAATATATTGACCCAAAAATGTATTGGTTAACCAAACAAGATAGTATGGGATCGTTTTAGACACCCAGGTGTACAAGATGATCCTTTGGTAGAGGTTTGGAAAATCTCTAAATCTAAAGATATAAATCAAACTGCAATAATGGCATGCCAGTATAACAACACTTAAATGACTTACCCAAAACTCTTTCAATGTTTGCTCTTACTATAATATTTTGGATACAGTAACCGATTTCCCTTAGGGGGATCATTTTGGACACCTTTCCCCTACGATATATATCATAGGTAGATAGCTAAGTTCTATTCATATTTATCACGTTCGTATACGAACGTGATAAATGTGAATAGAACTTAGCTCTAAGTAGTAAATTTCATGTCCATTCAGAGTTAGTTTTCTGTAGGTAGGTACTCGTGATTTGTAGGTGTTACACGAAGAAACCCCTAATTTCACCTACTTCAAAAAAGGGCAAAATTCAAGAAATATTTGTATATCTACATAAACTATTAAAAGTTCTGATTTGATAGCACACATGTTTAGATACACAAAAAACGTGAAATTTCACCATTTTTGAAACAGGTGAAGTTAGGGGGGTCTCCTCTACGGTACTGCAGCAATGTAAAGTTTATGTAGCTATATGTAAGTATATCAAACTATTTAGCGAACGGAATCACAGGGATTTACTAACAGTGATTTCGGCTCTACAACTTCCCCAGTCGGGTACCACGGTATATAAAACCACTCTTGAAAGTTGACGCGGCCGCAGCAGTGGAACCTCGTCTGAAGCCGATCAATTGCCACTTTGGAAGGCAGATGGCTAGCATATCGCAACATGGCCTTAGTTATACCGCCTTTGATCTTTGCTAAAAAAAACAATTAAGCATTAAAATTATCCACTGTATTCACCAGTAAACCATCCGCAGTGAACGAATATTTGTCCGCGGCGAATTACCCTGATATTTCTAAAAACATTTAAAACAAAATAAAAACAGTCCTATCCCCTATTCGTTTCGTACGCCGCGGAAAAATGTGCGTTCACCTTGAGCCTGCGCAGACAGAGAGCAGTCCTGAGTTCCGCGTACAGAGTTCAAAGTTCTGCGTTTTGACCGTTCGAGAGTTCCAACGCACACATGCGGCGTTCAACTTCTTGCGTTCCAGTTTCGTCCGTGTCTTTGTACCTGCAACATTTCGCTAGAAAGTTCATCTTCCGAAGAAGAAGCATTGCTTTTGTGGATTCTAGAAGCTTCTAAAAGGAAAAGAAATAATCAATACTTTCTTGTACACCCAATTACAACATTTGTTTTGAAGAACAAAACAGGGCGACGAAAGCTGTCCACGAAAAAGGCGCCAAATTTAAAAATCCTTATTTAAAAATTCTTAATTACCATGAAATTATGTAATTTATTGCATCTATTTATTTCGTTATTTTGTAATAACCTAATAAAATATACATCACGTATCAAAATAGTTTTTCAGAGTATATTCAGGGCCATCATCAACAGGATTTTTAAAATTGCCGCCTTTTCTGGTGGACAATTTTCGTTGGCCAGACAAAATGTTACATCGAAAAGCAGAATGCATTGCAATTCAGCAAAAGAAAGGCTAGCTATATTTTACATGACATACATGACTTAAATCATACAATAATCTCCTTTCTCTTATCAATTCAATAAGTTTATCTGTAGTTGCAACTTCAGACATCGCGGTGAACGCGGCGTTCACTGTCTCTGTGGCAAATGAACTCTTATAACGCCGAGTTCCACCTTGACCGCCGCGTTCTGACTGCCTGCTGTGTGCGTTATCGTACCAAACTCAGTACATTCGTTAGAACGCAGTACTCTGAACTCTGTACGCGGTACCGCTCTCTGGCTGCGCACGCTCAAGGTTCGCGCACATTATGCCGGGGAGCAGCGGAACAGAGCGGGCCTCATCGAAGCAACCAAAATCCGCGGCGAATTATGCGGCCCGCTGCGCCCGGCATAGTGTGCGATAGTTCATATAAAATACATACGAGCGATTCGAGCGGATTTTTGCGCTAAGGCCCGACCCGCTGCGCCCCGACATAATGTGCGCGAACCTTAAGTATTCCAGTGTGACAAGGTTCTACCACCACCTCCTTTTTCGTTCTCAACTCGACACTTACTGATTGCTTGTGGTTTTTCGAAGTGTGTAGGTAGAATAGAAGTGTCTTAGTATTACTTATATACCTCTTATGATTGTTGACTGAAGTCCTGAATAAAACATGATTGCGAGGAACACTATTATCATCACAATCAGTGACCAAATGTAGTAATACAAGCCATTAGTTACGTTATATTCTATCTTCGGAAGTCCGGCTTTGAACAACTGGTATAACCCGTATATCTAAAAAAGTAAGTAAGTAGGTAAGTACCTAAGTATACAATATTTAAGGTAGGTAATAAATAAATTAAGGAAAAATACATTCATAAGAACAGAACTTTAGAAAATCTATGATCAAAATGAGTAGAAACATAACATGTTTATCTGTATGAAATGAAAATAATTTGAACACTTGCCTCTATGACAACTGCGATAACGGATCCAGTAGCGATTATTACGGGGATCGCATTGCCATCAGGCCAACATACAAGATCCAATAGTGTTCCTTCTTCACTTCTTATACCTTCAGAGGTGTTAACTAGCCATATAAGGTAAAATATTACTACAGGCATACACGCCATCAAAAGCATTCTAATGTTATTGAAAGATGCCCAAGTTAGATACATTATCTGGTTACGACGTGCTTTATATAAGATGTTTTTTTTTCGAAGAAATGTAGGTACCTACTAGTTAGAATACTTAGGTACCTATCTACTTATTCTTGTGTTTCAGTAAAAGTGTGGTAAAAGATAGTTGAAACTTATTGTTTATATTCTTTAAACTTCATCTAAACTTTACTCCACTGAGCATCATAATTATTATAATCACTACGTTTTCTTTACTCTTTGAATTTAATGTCACGTGGATGTATAATGCCCCCAGTACAGGATGGCCGACCATGGTCGGCGACCATGACCAATACATCGTACATTGACACTTTTGAACAAACGAGTTTAAAAAGGTTCTTTCAAAAGTGTCAATGTACGATGTATTGGTCATGGTCGCCGACCATGGTCAGCCATCCTGTACTGGGGGCTTAATACAGGGTCCGTACTCTGAAACGCTAATCCGAAACTTCGGTTAGCCCCGCCCCTTTCACTCGATTCTGTCCCGAGTAGAGAGTGAGAGGGACGGGTATACCGAAGTTTCGGGTTTTGCGTTTCAGAGTAGGCCCTCAGATTCGTTTTCATTCCCAGAAAAAGTTGGATATATGTCACAGACTAGCACTAGTGGCTTAAGATAGAGGGGGAAAATAATGACAATGACAGTCGCTTTAATAATCTGTTATCAATTTGACCATGAAGCTCGACTTAATACTGAGGTAACTGGAGAGTGCAGTACGAACAATTTTTTGAATACCACAAATAACACAGTGGCTGTCTTCCGTATACATACAAAATAAAAAATAATAATAATAATTCCGTATAAATACGTATGGTCATATGAGACAGCTGACAGCCACTACATACATAAATGTCAAATTTGCTGGCGACACTTTTTTATTCAGGGTGAGAGCTCCAGTTACCTCAGATTAAGTCAAACTTCATGAATTTGACATTTGTCGTGTCTGTCTGTCTTGGTCTGTCTTTGAGTCAATTTGAAAACAATATAATAAAGTATAATTTAAAATTAACACAAAAACACATGCAAATTATAATATATACCTAACAATAAGATTTTCATTGTGGCTTTTTCAAACTATGAATAACATTATATTCAAGAAACTATGGGTGATAAAATTTTGTTTGAAAGTGGTTTATCCAAAGTTCAACTACTACACTTTTCTGGTGTTTCTTGCGATAAAGTATAGAATCTGGAATCAGAAGAAACAGCTGCGTCTTCAGAGGGATATGAACTCTTTCAAAATTCACACAATACCTGCTTATCTTCAACGCTTATTCATCCAAGACTATGTGGATTCGAATTTGCCAATTCTTGTTCATAAGTGTCTAATAATATCAAGGGAAGAATTTATTCAGCTTAGCAGTGAAAACCTATTTTATGTAGATAATGGAGTACTATGGTTAGCTCTAAAATTAACTCCAAAAACAAGGAAAAAGTATGAACATACAAAAGATAAATCAAAAGATATAAATTTATTTAGAAACAGCCTAAACTTCTTAACTTCCGAAATACACAAGCAACTGTGGAATGAACAATCTCAAAATAAATTTGCAAGTACCAGAATTGTGCCTATAGTAGGATCTAAATTAGTGAAAGAGGATACTATCTTTACAACAGAACAAGAATATAGCAATGTTGTGTCATGTTTTGGTCTAAGCAGCCATGAAGACATTGAAGTGTCCTTCCATCCTGTGCCTTCCTTTCAATGTTCACCTAAAATTGCAGCAGTGGCAGAAGTGAGCCTTGTTGTCAATGAATATGATGTCTCTAATGACTTTATCAAAGAAGTCTTGAGTAATTACTTTGAACTGCCCAAGCTTTTGAGTGAAAATGACATATTTAGCATAGCTCTTACACCAAATATAACAGCCAAATATCATTTCAAATATCTAGATTTGGTAGAAAATACAGAAAAGTTATATTTCAAATGCACAAAACTATCTGATGATAGAGATTCGCAAGACACTGATGGACTACAAGACAATATAATAAAACCATATATCATAGTTCGAGGTGTGACACAGTTAACTTTGGGTGAAAATTTACACCTCACAAAGCCAAAAGATGAATACTTAAACCCTAAAGATGCTGTAAATGTAAACATACAACTCTTAAGTTTATGCCCAACAGGATTGAAACAAAAATTTAACCAAATACAAGAAATTATTTTACCATTTTTAACTGGTGACATAAGTAAGAGTTTGTAAACATGAAATAAATACAAACTGCTTGAAGTTAATTAAAATATTATACCTTCTGTTTGTTTACAGATGAATTATCTTCTTTGTTGTCAAGTCCTATCATACCCATGTTATTACTGACTGGGCTGACAGGGTCTGGAAGACACACTTTAGTGAAGATTCTTGCAAAATACAATGGTATGTATTTAACAAATAGATTAGTTCATCAGATATTTAGGCTATACTTGTTAAAGATTTAATACTAATGTTAATGTTATTTTAATTTTTAGTTTTTTGCATTCACAATGCAATTTTTATTATAGAAAAATGCAGCTGGTTGAGAGACGGGTTGATTTTTTCTAAATACTTCATTTTCCATTTTTCTACTAATGTTAATGTTTTATTTCAGGTATGAACTACATGCCAATAGACTGCAATTCCTTACAAAGCTCCACAGCCAAACAGACGGAAAGTAAAATCAATTCCACAATACAAAAAGCCAAGGCGTCCGCCCCAGTAATTGTGTTAATGGATAATTTTGAGGTAACAAAATAGCTTGAACTCCTTAATATTATAAGTCTCTAAGTACTTAAACTTTGAATTATTATCATCATTCTACTTTACTAATAACCTCCTAAGGTAAAAATATATTTTACTGCAATTACAGGTTTTTGCTGTAGACCCAGAAAATAATGAAGATTGTAGAGTGATGGAGTATTTTATCAACATCATAACTGATTTGTATGAAAATTATACTAAACACCCCATCATATTTGTAGCTGTCACTGAAAATAAAGATTTGAAACCAAATGTATTAAGGTTGTTCTTAGAAAAAATCCACATACCCCGATTGAATGTGCAGCAACGTTATGAGATGCTGCAATGGTTTACATCGGTAATGCAGCTTAGTATTGATGGGGAACAATATGTGTCCAGAACTACTGAATTATTTGAAGAAAAGGGTGATGAGTTCCTTAGTAAAAATTGCAAAGATGTGCTTCAAAGGGTGGCTGCCAAAACAGAGACTTTCATGTATGGGGATATAGATACCCTTCTACACTTCGCCATGAGAGAATCTTACTTGAAACAACAAAGTGCTTTTGTCCAACTTATACCAAATCCAGACTTACGGCTTGTTAGAGAAGAGGATTTTAACTCTGCTCTAGGTATTTTTACTCTTAAAAATTTTGTAAAGTATGTCTAGTTATTTACGAGACTTTTTTACCAATAAATTATATTTATTCTAGAGTCAATAAGAAGCTTACAGAGTCAACATTTAGATGCTCCCAAAATTCCTAAAGTTTATTGGGAAGACATTGGTGGTTTAGAAAAGTTAAAGAAAGAGCTTTTGAAGACTATAGAATTTCCAATAAAGTACCCACATTTGTTTAAAAATTCTTCACTCAAAAGATCAGGTTGGTATAATTATGGAACTATAATATAAATATTTTTTAAAGTGTATTGTTGCTTCATTTGATTATTATATTGATTTTTTTAGGCATATTACTTTATGGTCCACCAGGTTGTGGTAAAACTTTGGTTGCAAAAGCTGTGAGCACTGAACTCAATGTCAGTTTCCTCAGTGTAAAAGGGCCTGAACTCCTAAATATGTACATTGGTCAGTCTGAAGAAAACGTCAGGAAGGGTAAGTTTCTAGTCCAGTCTTTTCTTTCTAATACTTACTTCATTTTCAATGATAAAAATTGCATTGTGAATGCAAAAAAGTAAAAGTTATTTGAAGTTGCAAGTTATCAAAAAATGTTTACTACAGAACATAGGACAACAAAAGTTTTTGGTAAAACCGATTGATCAATTGCTTGTGATAAGGTTGAAATTGTCTTTGTCTTGTAAAGACAATTTTAACTTTATCACAAGCAATGTCAACATCAATAATAGGGTATTTTACTGTTGTTGAAATGTAGATATTTAATAATTCATTCATTTATTATTAATCAGATTACATGATCCATTTATTGTTAGTAACAAATGTACTTATAAACTATGTTAGTAAAAGTAACAAATCAAATACGTAATTAAAATGTCAATGAAAAAAGAAAGAGACCGACGCACCTAAAACACTGAATAGGACCGGACCCCCCTTACCAGACCCGCCCAGTGCTTCAGGATGGGGCAGTCAAACTTTTGGGAGATTGCCTCCAAGATACTGTTTGCGCTGTTATTCACGCGGCCCATCAGGGAAGCAACTCTCTTCCGTATGATTGCATAAAAATCATCGGTGTGCGCCTCTGCAAACATACCTGATGCACTACAAAACCTGGGCAGCCGCAACAGTATCCTGAATGCGTTATTATATTGGATTCGCAGGGCATTGTACGCTTTTTGAGTATAGTCAAGCCATAGGCTGCTCGTGTAAAAAGATTGACAGTACGACTTAAATAGTGTTATTTTAACTTCATTAGAACAACGAGCAAACCTACGAGCCAGCATATTACATCTCACCGCCAATGCCCTGCGCTCCCTGTCCAGGTCGAGATCATCCTTTAGATCCTCCGCTAAAATATGCCCTAGATATTTAAAATGTGATACTCTGTTTAGAGTATTATCGTTAAGTCTTACGGGAGGGACGTTATCGGGTATCTTATTACCGCAGCGGAAGATCATGAACTCACTCTTCCTGGTATTATACCGTAGTCCATGCTGCATCGCATACCTTTCACAGACTGCTAGAAGCTTTCTGAGTCCGTTGATTGAGGGGCTCAGCAGCACCATATCGTCTGCATAACTTATATTATTAACGCTTACGCCATCAATATAACAACCCGCGTGCATGCTGCTAAGTTCCTCAATCAAATCATTAATATAAAGATTGAAGAGCTTTGGCGAGGACAGCCCTCCCTGCCTCACTCCGCATTCCAATCCATATGGCTCCGATAGTGTGTTCTCCCATCGCACACAGTTCGTTTGGTTGCGATACCAATATTTAAATAAGGCCACTAGTTGGACCGGCATGGATGTACGGGATAACTTCTCCCACAGGACATCGTACGAGACAAGATCGAATGCCCTAGAGAGATCCAGAAAGCAGGCGTAGACCGGTGTTTTTCTATCAGTGTAGTACTTGACGGCATGCTTGAGACACAGAATAGCACTCTCGGTTGACACCCCCTGCCTGAAGCCGAACTGAGCATCATGCAAGTGCAGATGTTCCCCGAGGTATCCATCAAGCAAGCCGTCAAGCACCTTGGCAAGTACTGTGGCCAACGATATAGGTCTATAATTACCTATATCTGTAATATCACCCGTTCTGTTCTTCACTATGGGCACCACGATCGCCCGCACCATGTCCTGCGGCAGGTAGGCATGTATGAGACACAACGAATAGAACATAGCCAGCACCCGGGGTAAGTGTACGCCAGCATGTTGAAGGTGCTCGATACTTAGCGAGTCATGACCAGGAGATTTTCCTCTTGTCATATTCTTTAAAACATGTAGAATCTCTTTATATGTGAAACAAACTCGAGGGGCTCGCGCAGAAGACGTGGAAAACGGGGACTGGTCAGTACTCTGTTCAGCAGCGCGGACCCCAACAGCTGACGTCGTCAACGGTTTTATCATAAAGTGGCTCTTAAAAAGCTCTGCGATGCTTTTAGGATCTCTGCACTCACCCACAGATGCTGGAAGACCCGGTCTTATATTTAAATTATTTGTACACTGCCAGAATTTCTTAAAATCATTATTGGAACGATGTGCGGCTAACTGATCCATTCTAATCTGTTCCTGATTGTCCTGACACCATTTTAGTTTTGATTTAAAGATTCTCTTTGCAGTTACCATTTCATCATAAATACCACCACTGGTGGGTTTGCCATACGAATGCCAGTTTTGATAACTCATTTTGGCTTTTGTGTGAGCCTCCTTAACATGTTTGTTCCATCCCCTCACAACATTATGTTTTCGATGTGTTTTATTTTCATGACTAGCTATCGCAGCCTCACACAAAGAACTAACTATACTCTTATACATTTTGTCTAAGATTTTCCTATGCTCCATATCGTTACAGAAAGAATCACAGCAACAGCTTTGTAGTTCAATAGGAAAATCAATTTGCTTAAGCTTAGAGTTACATAAAAAAGTATAATAATCTATTTGTTTTAAATTTCTTTCCCCCCATTTAATTTTATTGCACTTATTATTATAACTAATAGATTTTTTAGATTTTATAACATTTAAATCAAACAGCATTTCAATAGGAAAATGATCTGACCAGTTAACATTGTAATTAATCTTAACTGAACAAGGACACACGGATTCCCGGGCAGAGTGTGTTACAACAAAGTGATCTAGCCAACTGGTTGATCCATTAATATCACTCACATAAGTGTAGCTGTTAGACGAAATACCTAACTGCTCAATGTCTATACAGTTCCACTCCTGGTCTCGACAAAAATTCAAAAGTTCCTTACCGAATAGTTGTTTTGGGTCCGCATTAAAATCTCCCATAATAAACACAGATTCCACATCACAACTTTCTATTATCGCACCTATTTCACCGAGACACTCACTAAACGCCGGTAAATTAGCTACCGAATCCGTCGGCATGTAAACATTCACGCATAATATTGATTTATCAGCTACCGACATCTTCACTGCAGCGATCCGTGGGTTATTGCAGTTGATAACAGACACCGACTCGAATAAGCTTTTGCGCCACAGTATAGCAACACCGCCGTACGGTCTGCCGCGCAGTACGCCAATCGAAGTGTCTACCGCCGACGTCCCAATGTAACCGAAATCCTTATCAATAGTGCTTAGAAAAGGAATGTCATGGGGCAGCAACCACGTTTCTTGCAGAGCTATGATATCAGAATCTTTACAAATTGATCGCACGTACTCTATAGATCGTTTTATAGACTTGCAGTTAAACGATAGCATTTTACAAGTAATATTCGTATACTTATTATCCATGTTGTGTGCTTATGTCAGTGCTTAAAACTGAATTATTCGTTTTCAGTTTTTTGTAATGTATAAATCGCTTACATGTTATACCATCCGGCCAAAGCCCATCATCAAGGAAATCGCGTAATTTGTGTCTGTTGACCAACATTTTAAACGCATTGTATGGTCTTTCCTTCTTCATATTTATTTTTTGTAAGACAATTTGTTCTTGTGTCTTGTGTAAAATGTAATTAACAATATCCTGTTCAGAAGTATCTTTATGAACATTGGATACAAATAATGGAACTTTAGACTCCGCAGCTTTGAATTTATCATGTGGTAAAATAGTAGCTTTACCTCTTACTCCTTCTATTCTATTCTTAAGTCTCTTTTTTTGCTCTTTGATCCAACCATCTTCACGTACAGGCTTCTTAAAATGACCATCTGTAGAAAGTACATCAGCAAATGTCATTTTCTTTGAACAGCTGTCTTTTCGTTGCTCTGTGACGCTGGGACGCTCGCATTGCTTACTAGTGCTATCACGAGGTGTGTGCGTGACTGACCGCTCCCCGCGCGGCGTAAGCGTCGGCTGTAGAAAAGGGACACCAACACTGTCACTCGGTTGATTGTCACAGGTAGGAGAAGAGAGGTCTATATTTTCTTGCGCACCACTGTTCACGTTAGGTCGGTCTTTATGCGATAACGTCTGCACATCAGCTGTTTGATTCAAACTATTAAATGAAATATGCGTCATGCCTAACGGTCCGCTATCACAATATGCACCCCGCTTTTCGTTTACATAGCAATTTAAGCTCACAGGAGATTCACGTTTACTCTCTTCCAATTGTCGCTTAACATTATTTACCTGCTCCGAGGTGGCATACGTTTCTTTGATGAAGGTAACGTCAGATTTTAGTACCATAATATCCTTTAACAATTTAGTTACATCTACGTGATCGAAACATACCGGAGGCAACCTTTGCAATTCCTTAGCCACAAATATCGGCATGTTATCAGGATCAGTTTGCTTGAATGCACATATAATGTCCTCCAAATCTTTCTGTTTTTTGTCTTTTCGACGAGACACTTTCCGTTGGCTTGGTATAGATTTAAACAGCAACTCCTTGGCGGCTTCAATTTCTTCCGTCAGAAATGCACTCACACAGATTCTGGTCAGACTTTCATTATCCATAACGTCCAGTTTATTTTGGACGAAACACAATAACTCGTTTATTACAATATTGCACTTGTCGCACTTAACTATGGTCGTAGCCATTATTTTTGTATCCGTCCGCGGCGCGCGTTCGAACCAGACTGACGTTAAAAACGTAATGACGTTAAAAAATATTGCAAGTAAAAATACCAAATGTGAAAAAAAATATTGAATCTGTTTTATAGTAAAAGAATTATAGTCTGTTTGATTTTGACTATAGCTGTTTCTTTCTAAAACGAAATCTTCTATGGCGTGACTATGACGCTACTAACTCACTGACGTCACAAAGATAGCGTCCTGTCCTTGTCTAATTATAATGTTTGAAGTCCTATATCTTTGAAAATATTCAAGATAATTCAAAATAAAAACTTGTTTTGTGTAGCTAATATTTCGAAAATCATTTTAAAGAAATAAAAAAAAACAGTAAAATACCGTATTAGTCTGTAGTTTTGTCCAAATTTGAAATGCCATGTTGGGCGCCAAAGTAAAAATTTTCTTCGACTAAAACTAGCAAAAACATTTGCTAGTAATTTAAATAACATTGTAGTGTTCGAGTCTGCTCGTGCGTCGTCTCCCTGCATAGTATTCCTGGACGAGTTGGACGCGTTGGCGCCGCGGCGAGGCGCGGCCGGCGACTCGGGCGGCGCGAGCGACCGCGTCGTCAGCCAACTGCTGGCTGAGGTCGACGGAGTTTCGAGTGGAGAAGGTGATTATATCTCGGGGGTCACGCGTTCGGTTCCCGGTCGTTGTGTAGTAAATGATGAAAAGACTTTTTTATATTTTCTATTGTTTTCGTTGTTTTCAGTTGTTGGTTTTATCAACTTATGGAACATGCATCACTTTTCAGCTTAATTGTGTTCAATTTAACAAATTGTTAAATTTTAAATTATAATCTACATTTATATGTATATAACATGTTATTGAATAAGCACAATCCCTCTTAGGTGGTGATTGTTCTCATGAATATGAACAACTTACGACATGAATGAACAACCCGAACTCTTACGCTTTATTTAAGACTGTAATTATATATAGGCTACAAATATTATTCTGTGATATAGGTACCACAATGTCAACTAAAGTGTAAACATGTTTGTTGATGCAAATAAATTATTATTTATTTATTACTTTAAAATGGGGCCAACTCTGCAACTCAACAGAAAAAATCAGCTGTTTCATTCAAATTATTGTCAATACCTACTCGACCAGAATGTATGGAACAGCTGTTTTTTTTTGTTGAGTTGCAGATTTGGCCCCATAGTAAAAGAAGTTTTGCTCTTATTCATTAACACGTAAGTATATTAAATTAATAGATGCAGACACCTCAAGTTTCGTGTTCATAATGGGCGCGACCAACCGGCCGGATCTTCTAGAGCAGTCGCTGCTGCGGCCCGGGCGCCTCGACAAGCTCATTTACGTGGGGCCCTACTGCGGCCTCTACGAGAAGGCCTCCGTGCTCAAGGCGCTCTGTCGGAAGTACGTCTATATGTTATACTAGCGGATCCTCACGGTTTTGCCCGCGTGGTACCCGTTCCCGTGGGAATATCGGGGTCAAATATAGCCTATGTGAATCAGGGATAATGTAGCATTCTAAAAGTGAAAGAATGTTTGTAATAGGTTTAGTAGTTTTTGAGTTTATTCATTACATTCATACAAATCTTTCCTCTTTATTTTATAATATTAGTATAGATTACGAAGTCGATTATTATTGTTACAATGCATAAAACGAGACTGATCGCCTGAAGCTGCTGTAGCAGTCGCTGCTGCGGCCCTGCCGCCTCGACAAGCTCATAATACGGTATTTTACTGGTTTTTTTTTATTTCTTTAAAATGGTTTTTGAAATATTAGCTACACAAAACAAGTTTTCATTTTGAATTATCTTGAATATTTTCAAAGATATAGGACTTCAATCTTTATAATTAGACAAGGACAGGACGCTATCTTAGTGACGTCAGTGGGTTAGTAGTGTCATAGTCACGCCATAGAAGATTTCGTTTTAGAAAGAGACAGCTATAGTCAAAATCAAACAGACTATAATTCTTTTATTATAAAACAGATTCAAATTATTTTTTCACATTTGGTATTCTTAATTGCAATATTTTTTAACGTCCTCATTGAATATCTACATTTCAACAACAGTAAAATACCCTATTATAGTCTAAAGTTCTAAACCGATTGTCTCTGCGCGCTATAAAGTAACCAATAGTACCTAAGTAATGTTTTAACCGCCTCTGTGGTCTGTGGTTCACACTACCGGTTGCAGACCCAGAAGTCCCGGGTTCGATTCCCAGTGGACATATTGTGTTCGGTTTGGTAGTGGGACTTGTTCTTAGTTCGCCTGGCTAGCTACCACCATCTTATCTAAGTTTGACCCCATAACAATAATGTTTTCACCATTATTGTGTTCCGGCAGTTAGAGATAAGATAGCCAGTTCCTCAGTGATTGTTAGTGGTTTTTTATACACCGATGTGTATAAAAAAAAACCAAAAAAAAAAATTGTTCGTCAGCTTACCAAAGACTGATTAGTGATGAGAAAATTATAAAATAGATTCTGAGCATTACTTTTTTTGCTATTGTAATAATATGAAAGAAGGTATTTTTAAATTGTTGTGTGTATTCATGTTTATAATGTTTAACATTACGCACAGCTACAAGCTGACCGAAGACGTGCGAATAGAAGAAATCGCCGCGGCTTTACCGGAGCGCTGTACGGGCGCGGACCTACTCGCAGTAGTTGACAATGCGCGCGCCGCTGCTGTGCGCTCGCTAGTCGCGGATCTAAAATCAGGTAAAACCTACGGTAAAATCTTTACAAATTCTCTATTAGAGTGCGAAAGTTGGTAGTGCGATTTTCAGTATATCGAAAACGGTGTGTCGAAAACTCCTTAGTGCTATGTTTTATTCTATCGGTGCTTTACAAGTGCGATGTAACGTTTGTGCAAAAAACCTTGGGTCAACAGCAATAATTTAGTAGTTCGTTGATTTGTTTGTTCTATAACATGTTATTTTGAAATTTCTGCTATTATGTAGCTTTTTCAGATGTAATTATCTTAAATTAAAACTCCTCCTGTTTAACCTATTTTAAAAAAGAAGGAGTTTATTAGTTAGACCTGTAAATATTGTAATGTCATCTGAACCAAACCATCGGACACTGGGAAGTGGGTCAAATTAAGGTTGCAAGATTTGTCCCCCACTGTTTACGCCACCAAGAACGCAGTACAATTTATTGATACTACTTTCAAACCACGGAGATATAAAACCTCCGTGGCTTGCGTAGTAAGCAAGTATGTTTTAAAAATAAAGAAACAAATGACGATCATCTGTCATATTTTTTCTCATCAAAAATACACGTTTATTTTACAAGTTCAAAACCTTTGTTTCATTTATTAATTACTTGAGTTCTAGGCCTCGATTTATTTAGTTCAAGCCTAAACATTGGTCCTATCGAGTCGGAGTTTAGTTTTTGTTTTAGTTCAGTGGTCAGTGCGATCACACAACATTTAGTAAGAGATCTTACTAACGTACTCGCAGTGGATTGCTGCGGATAAGTACATGATGGTGAAGGCGGGCGGCGAGCAAATGTGAAGGCGGGCGGCGAGCAAATGAAAAGGCAGTGAGCTGGATTTATGAAGGTGGCTTGCTGAAAAGGATCTGTTGAGCTCATAAGAAGGTGGTTTTTGTTCCCGAGCCATTGCTTCACTAATTATCACAAAGGAAACCGGGTACAGTGCAAGTACGGTGATCAAGCGTGAGTAGAACATTTATTTCGAAGTTACCACGCAATTTAGAACTGTAAATACAATAATTTTAAAATACCTAATAACAAGTGCAGTGGTCAAGTGCGAGTCGAAATTTAAGAACATTAAACAAATAGATTAATTGTGAATATTGGGACTTGTAAATATTTGTGTTTTATGTGTTTTATTATCAACTTTAAATAATTTGATTTGATGAATAATGGGAGAACAGTCCGTATGCTTGATTTTTTCCTAGTTATTTATTTGAAATACTTATATAATATTCTGTAGGTTTGTATTAACTTTAGTTTAGTGTTATCTTATCTTATAATGGAAGGTTTAGTTCAAGTTCAGTCAGATTTGCACAATTCAATTAAGAAAGATCTAATAAGTTATAAAAAATGTCCTAGCGACAGGCTTACAAAAGAATATGTAGAAGCTAGATTAGAAAAATTAGAAAGGCATTGGTCCTTATTCAGGTCAAACAACACAAAATTGTATGAAATTTCAAATCTTGAAGAGTTAAATAAATCAGTTTATGTAGGTAACAAGAGTGATATATGATATTACGAAAGATGATTACTTAATGTACAAAGCATTAATGCAAACAGTTTTAAATAGAACTGTACAAGATAATGTTACCAATAAAATTAGTAGTAACTTTGTAAAATTGCCTAAAATAAGTATTCCGATATTTTCGGGTGTATATTCGGAATGGACCACATTTCGAGATCTTTTCTTATCTTTGATCCATAACAATGATTATTTATCAAATGTACAAAAAATGCATTATTTGAAAACACATTTAAGTGGTGAGGCCGAACAATTAATTAGACACAGCCCTATAACAGATGCAAATTATAGTCAATGTTGGTCTCTATTAGTAAAACGCTATGATAATAAAAAATATCTAGTAAATAGCATTTTAAAGCGTCTATTTGGTCAAAGACGCATGTTTTGTGAGACGTCTTCTGGTATAAAAGAAATATTAGATACCACCATGGACTGTCTTAACGCTTTAAAGAATATTCAAGTGGATGTGAGCACATGGGACACTATAATTATTCATATCGCTGCTTCCAAATTAGATTCGGAAACTCGTAAGCAGTGGGAACTACATATTTCAAATATAGATTCTAATAAATTGCCTAACTTAGATCAGTTCAAAAGATTTATGGAAAATCGTTTTCGCGCCCTCGAATTTGTAGACACTGAAAAATCTACACAACAGTTTAGCGGTTCTTTTGAAAATCCTAAAGTAATGTCTAATAATGTCTCGGCTATGCGTTGCGAGTTCTGTTCAGAGAGTCATAAATTGTGCTTCTGTAAACAATTTACTAAGTTAGGGTGTGAACAAAGACGTGAATTTGTTGTTAAAAATTGCATATGCTTTAACTGTTTGGGAAGTAATCACACCGTGTATGATTGTGAGAAACCAACGTCTTGTAAGATTTGTAAAAAGCGTCACCATTCTTTGTTACATCCAATCGATTCCTCTGTCAAGTTTAACAAAGAACAGGAAAATGTAAATAATAATACTAATTCTTTTTTTACTGCTAGTCCGATAATCTCTTGTTTGTCAACCAATAACATTCCTACACCTAAGCAGGTTTTATTACCCACTGCACTCGTAACAGCTGAGTCGAGATCGGGAAACATGCAATCAGGGGGGCTACCGCGTAACTTTATGGGTATGAACTTCATACGATTTTGGGAACTTTAAGTCAATTTTATAAAGAAAATAGCCGCTATCAGTTCCTTGTTTTGTGACGTCGGGTATAACGATAACTAGCTAGCAACGTTCAACAGAACAAAGCAGCAAAAATCTATCAAGATAAGGAATTCAAATGACAGCTGAAGCCCATACCCATATCCATATTTATTAGCCGGTAGCCCCCCAGTTCGCGCTTTACTCGATCAGGGTTCGCAAGCTTGCTTCATCACAGAAGCTGCATCACAATCGCTAGGTTTAAAAAAGATTCCAATTAAACGAGTTGTGTCAGGCTTAGGTGCAAATAGGACAACCGTTGCGCGTCACATAGTAAACTTTAACATACAATCGCGAGTAAATCACGAGTTCAAGCATCGAGTTAATGCTTATGTATTAAATAAGATCACCTCATACTTACCAGAAAGTAGATGTAACACTGGGAGTCTTGATTGGGCTGATGTAAATAATTTGTGTCTAGCTGATCCAGATTTAAGTACGCCTAACAGAGTGGACATTTTGCTAGGAGCTGATACCTACAGTAGCTTAATAAAAGAAGGAGTTATAAAAAATCCATCAGGTAGCCTGATAGCTCAGAATACTGCACTTGGGTGGATCCTTTCAGGTACAACTAATTCTATAAAGGACCCAGGTCAATAAATTGCATTGTAATATATATTTCATCTAGTTCAATTGTTAGTCCATAGGTTAATTCATAAGTTAGTTTAGGTACCTACGTATTAATGTATTTTGTTAGATCTTAATTTTTTTTTATTGTCGTTTTTGTAGTTGCTAGTGATGTTAATGTTAATTTAGCACTTCCATATTTTTTTGTGAAAAGAACATTCCTTCAATAATGTCCTTGGTGGGGGGCATGTTTACGCCACCAAGAACGCAGTACAATTTATTGATACTACTTTCAAGCCACGGAGATATAAAACCTCCGTGGCTTGCGTAGTAAGAAAAATAAGGTAACAAATGACGATCATCTGTCAATATTTTTCACAACGAAAATTGTAATTCATAATTCAGAGCAATAAAGCGAACCAGTATTTAATTAGTTCAAACCGCAGTTTTATTTACGGTTTCACCAATTTATGCGTACAAAACCGATGCCGTAAGGTATTGAACACCCACTAACTAACATGGCAAGTTAATAAAAAGCTTGTAAAATGCATACGATTCTGAAATGTAATCGGTAGTTACTGTGCCGCTGAATCGAGTTTCTAATATTGCCGAATCGAGATTCTAAAAAAACACTTGATCTGCACCATAATGCCTAGCCTATGCACATTGCACATCTCATTTTTCGCGACGCGCGCCGCCACCGCCGCTCCGTCTCGTCGACGCGCGCCGCCACCGCCGCTCCGTCTCGTCGACGCGCGCCGCCACCGCCGCTCCGTCTCGTCGACGCGCTTTTGCAGCGAGTTGTTTTAACCGCCTCTGTGGTCTAGTGGTTCACGCCACCGATTTCAGACCAAGAGGTCTCGGTTTCGATTACCAGTGGGGGTATATTGTATTCGGTTTGGTTGGTGGTAGGACTTGTTCTTAGGCCTCATTTCCACCTGCAAGTAAGTCTTCTGCGATAAATGTCTGACAGTCTGCAACACACTTGCAAGTTGCTATCTGACAGACTGTCGGACATTTATCGCAGAAGACTTACTTGCAGGTGGAAATGAGGCCTTAGTCCGCCTGGCTAGCTACCACCATCTTATCTAAGTCTGACGCCATAACAATGATATTTTCAGCATTACTGTGTTCCGGGAGTAGTGCGCTTCCACCTTCAGCCTTATCACCACTTAACATCAGGTGAAATGAAAACTTAAAATCCAGTACTTAGTGCTACCACGTTGTGGATAAAAAAAGAGTTTTAATTTATGCAATTGTCCAAAGTTCAACAGGTTGCGTCTGACTTGCGTGTGTATCGCATTGTATTTGTATCGATACAAATGAGCGTCGAGGCGGCGCGTTTAAATAATGCAGTGTACGCAGACTGTATCGGTCGATCGTTTGAGCGGGCTCATATAATCAGTATGAAGATTTATTATTATTGTCGTTAATAATCTAAGGATGTAGTTTTAAATTGATAATAATTCTCGTGTTTTCAGGTCTGGTGAAAGAAAGCGAGCTAAGTGAAGACTCTGTGATACTGGGAGTGCCGGAGTTATGGCAAGGAGTCGAGTCGTTCCGCCCGTCTGTGACAGATGAAGAACTTGCCTATTACGAATCGCTACAAACACAAATGTAGTACTTAATTAAAATGTCCCATGATAGTTTTTATGAAATATTATTTGTTACGAAAAAAAGTTGGCATATTTTTTGGGGATAATTAAAACTTGAAGACCATGAACTTTTTCTAGAATTTAGTCAATGGCCAGTCCAATCTCTTATTATTGTAGAGCAATGTGTAATAGCGATAGTAGTTCCTTGATATTTTTTGGGGATAATTAAAACTTGAAGACCATGAACTTTTTCTAGAATTTAGTCAATGGCCAGTCCAATCTCTTATTATTGTAGAACAATGTGTAATAGCGATAGTAGTTCCTTTTATTTCTAACTAGAGATTAAGTGCAACTGTGATTCGCATGAGACTTACTACGGCAATCTTCGATCAACAATAACACCTAGTGTTGATCGAAGACGGCAATGGACAAAGTAAAACAATGACATTTTTAAATACTTCCAATACTTTTTGTTTTAAAAAATTGTTGATGAATTTGTCAGTGTTTTGCTTTATATTTGTTTTTAGTTGGTTGAATAGATACTAAGTGCTTTTTTTTCAATAAATATTTTAGATGTTATTGTTGTTTCTTTTTACCTTATCATCTATACTAATATTATAAAGCTGAAGAGTTTGTTTGTTTGAACGCGCTAATCACAGAAACTACTGGACTGAATTGAAAAAATATTTTTGTGTTGTATAGTCTATTTATCGAGGAAGGCTATAGGCTATATTTTATCTCGATATTCCCGCGGAAATGGGTACCACGCGGGTAAAACCTTGAGTATCCGCTTGTCATTGATATATAACAAGAATAGTCATGAACCAAGAACACTACCCTGAGGTACACTACAGCCATTATGGCTATAATGAGAATAAAAGGTTTTATTCGGATTATTGCATGTGATCAAAAAACCACTAGATAGAATACTTTCTATTTTTTGCAAGCGATATTTGGACATAACTCTTCAGAAAATTTATATTCTTAACTGTATCTAGTTACAATGTTATTCTACACATCTTTGTTCTACATTAATTTAGCTGTTCGCGTTTTTCAGTGACCCGTGTCACAGACAGAATACAATGTGTGCGGCGACCACAGATGGACGGCGAGACGCTAAAGACGCTAAATCAAGATTGTACAGCCAAAGTTAAGAACCGCAGCACGAGCACCGCATACCGGAGCAGTGTCGGGTGCAGTGTGATAATCGCCCAAAGCCCCCAGTCCAGGATGGCCGATCATGTTGGCCGACCATGATGGGCCATCGTGTACAGGGGCCTTGCTCGCAGACGGCAATCGCACGCAAACCGGCCCTGTATGGTGCAGCAAGCTTTTCTGTTTCGGTGATTATCTTTGGAACTAAAACAGTTTTCATACGCCAGTCCATTTTGACAGCTAATTTGGTATTGCAAGTGGCTCCTCTGTCACGGCTGTCACCGGAACAGGAAAGCTTGTGGCACTGTACACGATGGCCCACCATGGTCGGCCAACATGATCGGCCATCCTGGACTGGGGGCTTTGGGCGATTATCACACTGCACCCGACACTGCTCCGGTATGCGGTGCTCGTGCTGCGGTTCTTAACTTTGGCTGTACAATCTTGATTTGCATACAAAATTACGAAAACCGCAGAATAGGTATGACACATTCACACCGCATTTAAGTCAATTTTATAAAGAAAATAGCCGCTATCAGTTCCTTGTTTTGTGACGTCAGGTATAACGATAACTAGCTACAAACAAATCAGCAAAAATCTATCAAAATAAGGAATTCAATTGACAGTTGAAGCCCATACCCATATCCATATTTCTTAGCCGGTAGCCCCCCTGACCCCCTGAACTGGGGGCTAGAGATTTTCTTTCTGACAGCAAATAAAAAAAAAGTTATTTATTAACTCGATAGATGGCGCTAATCTAACATGTTGTACCCATAGATGTATACATCTATGGTTGTACCCATGAAGTTTGACTTAATACTCTGAGGTAACTGGAGCTCTCACCCAACTCTCACCCTGAATAAAAAAGTGTCGCCAGCAAATTTGACATTTATGTATGTAGTGGCTGTCAGCTGTCTCATATGACCATACGTATTTTTTTAAAGTGTAGGTGAGACGGAAGACAGCCACTGTGTTATTTGTGGTATTCAAAAAATTGTTAGTACTGCACTCTCCAGTTACCTCAGTATTTAGTCTAAGCTTTTTGGTTGTACCTATGCAAAGCCATCTTCTATCTCACTCGTTGCACTTGTAACAAGCCATGCTCCTTGAAAAAGCGGCAACGTTGCAGTCGATTACGTCAACGTGTTCTGTTCCGGTGGCCAAAACTGGAACTAACGTGTTTTGTTCATAATGTCATTTTACTGTCAAGTTGCACTGTCCAACGTCCAACGTACAGGGGGGCTACCGGCTAAGAAATCTGGATATGGGTATCGGCTTCAACTGTCATTTGAATTACTTATTCTGATAGATTTTTGCTGCTTTGTTCTGTTGAACGTTGCTAGCTAGTTATCGTTATACCCGACGTCACAAAACAGGGAACTGATAGCGGCTATTTTCTTTATAAAATTGACTTAAAGTTCCCAAAAACGTATGAAGTTCATATCCATAAATCAACCTTTCATACTACGCACAGCAGGCCGGTTCACAAACGTCAGAGCGATTATTGCATTGTATAACGCATTAGTTAGAAGCCAGCTTGAGTTCAACGCGGTTATCTGGGCTCCACATGAAATTAAGTATAGTCTCATGCTGGAGCGGGTACAGAATAAATTTATAAGATATTTGTACATGAAGTATTACGGGGTATATCCATTTTTTCCCTTACAATATCCAACATTATTTGTTTTAGGTATGGTGGGATATAACGAACTAAGTGTTAGAAGAGCCCTCGCACTGGTGTCATATATCATTAAATTATTAAGAGGATATATTTCTAATGCTCAATTATTGGGTACTATAAGTTTCTGTGTGCCTGACAGATACGTCGAAAGAAGGAGGCGCCCGCCATTGCTGGCGGTGCCCCGCGCGCGCACTAACCTACTGAAGGAGGCGCCGCTCACTCGCGCCACACGGCTCCTCAATGAACTAGCCAAAGAATTAGTTAACTTAGTTAACTTACGGTCTTGGCGAGTTAAGTTCATTCATCGTTTGGACAGGGATTTGCCAGTCAAGTAGAACTTATCGATTAAGTACAGAGAATAGGATGAGGTTCTATTTTTTCGGCAAGTCAAGTGCAAGTCCTCCCCGCCCGTGCGTCTTCCGCACCCCGAAGCGTAGTAAAATAACCTACAACTGTTGTTTTCGTCGCGGAGTGAACACTTCTTCTCGAACGGCAGCTTACTCGCCTATGCGTTTGGACGCTACTTACAACTTACTACTTAACTGACTGATTTCTTAACTCGCTACTGTACTTATGCAAATGTAAATCAGCCTTTAGAGTGAATTCGCAAGGGTTGCACTTTATGTAATTTGTTACAAAGTAAATTAGTGTAAGTAATTGCTGTGCTAGTACTATCGCATTGGATTTAAACTTATACTCAAAGGATTTAAAAAATCTGTAATGGTAGTACCTATTAAGTTATGTTGAATAAATAAATAAATAAAGTTACGCGGTAGCCCCCCAGGTTGGCCGACCATGGTCGGCGACCATGACCAATACATCGTACATTGACACTTTTGAACGAACAAGTTAAAGGTTCTTTCAAAAGTGCCAATGTACGATGTATTGGTCATGGTCGCCGACCATGATCGGCCATCCTGTACTGGTGGCCTACCACAAGCTCTTATGGCCCCAGTACCTACAGGTTGGCCGACCATGGTCGGCGACCATGACCGGCGATCACGCCGGTTTCATTCTGCGTTGGACTCACAAATTATATAGACTAGGTTGGACTGGCCGTGAGGATGGATGTGTATGCAATGACGGCTTATGCAATTTACATTTACAGCGCTTTTAATTTATTACGAGAATGATTCTATATTAATAGAGTCTGGATCTTGTATAATATGTCTAGATAAATGTAATTATGCATTAAAGTAATAATAGACATACATATAATATCATAACACCCAGACACAGAAAAAACAAATACTTACATCATATCAATATTTCTTGGGCGGGGATTGAACCCAGATAATAATAATAATGTATTAATAACGTTTTATTCATTTTATTTTTATTTACTTAATTTTAGATAACAAAACAGAATACTCCTATACTTACATCTTGTGAATTAAGTGTATTTTACTATCATTTGAATAAAAAATATATTTTATCAAAGATATACAACATGAAGGATATTTTTGACAAAATAATATGCTCCACAAAATGGCCTGATTGCGAAAAAAAACAATAAATCTAAAATATCCTACACGTCAGTCAACGCAGAAATGTTCAGATGAACTGAATGATCGGCCAACGTGTGAACGCTCTTTGTGGCCTGCGACAAACTCCCTTTGAATCGTGCACGAAAAACCGACACGGGATGCCCCCAGTACACGATGGCCGATCATGGTCGGCGACCATGACCAATACATCGTACATTGACACTTTTGAAAGAACCTTTTTAAACTTGTTCGTTCAAAAGTGTCAATGTACGATGTATTGGTCATGGTCGCCGACCATGATCGGCCATCGTGTACTGGGGGCAATACGGATCGCCGGCGATCATTGCTCACAGTCAGCAATCACACGCAAACCGGCCCTGTACACGATGGCCCAACATGGTCGCCGACCATGATCGGCCATGGTCGGCCATCCTGTACTGGGGGCTTAAAGCCCCCAGTACAAGTTGGCCGACCATGGTCGGCGACCATGACCAATACATAGTACATTGACACTTTTGAACGAACAAGTTTAAAAACGTTCTTTCAAAAGTGTCAATGTACGATGTATTGGTCATGGTCGCCGACCATGATCGGCCATCGTGTACTGGGGGCATAAGAGGGTAGGCCACCTGGGGGCTTTATGGGCCAGAATAACAGATTAGTTTAGTTAGACCACAGAGAAAGTAATCACTAAGTTTAGACGTTTTATTATTATTATTTAGTCTGTGATTTCTTTCCGGATTTCAACATGGTGAGTATTGCAGCGAAATGTGATAAAATTGTGATTTTACGTGAATAAGTGAAAGGATTTGGCTAAGTTTATTCAATAGTGATACTAAAATAGTTCAATCAACTGCTTCACCATATTTTAAACCAATATTTGAAGTGGAAACGTAAACACAATAAATGCTGCCACGAACCTCGTGGTTGTGCTTGTATTCAATACGCAATTTTGTGGTTTTAGCCGCCCAAGAAGGACACAAAGGCTTCGGCCAAGCAGCCACAGAAGACTCAAAAGAAAAAGGAGGGATCTAGCGGTGGCAAAGCCAAGAAGAAGGTAAACAACTTTGTCGTATAGGTTATGTTGGTAGGGAACATCTCGGTGCTCGTAATTCTAATAAAATTTTGACTGACTGTCCAGTAGTTAAATGAAATATTTTAGGATTTCAACCCAATAAACTCTATTCGTTACCTCATACCATAGTAGTGAAAAACTTATTTTAAAGTTGCCATGTGATTACATTATTTATCTTGAATACCATGAGAGTAAAATCTGATATATTGAGTCTGATGGCGTTTTAGTGTTCTACACTTTATTCTACTTCATTAAAAAATCCTTAAAAACAATTACTGAAATGTTACATCTCAAATTTGCAGAAGTGGTCCAAAGGAAAAGTTCGCGACAAGCTAAACAACCAAGTGTTGTTTGACAAAGCTACCTACGAGAAGCTGTACAAAGAAGTCCCACAGTACAAGCTGATCACACCTGCAGTTGTCTCTGAAAGATTGAAGGTCCGAGGCTCCTTAGCCAGACGAGCACTCATCGAGCTCCGAGAAAAAGGTTTGTATTTTGAACTACTGTACTATACTATTTGCGATACATTAATTTGATGAGGACCTACTAGAACTTCACAACAATAAGAAATTAATAAAGAAAATATAATAAAATTATGCCTGAACTTTCAAAGAAATTATTAAATTCTGATTCTTGAATACAGTCTATAGATAGAGTATAGCATCTTGTTGATTGTTGCATTTTAGTAATAGTGAGGAAACAGTTTTTGTCAATTATTGTCTAGTAATAACATTGACAATATAGATTTGTATATTCTATGAATGTTTTAACTATGTACTGTAATAGTACATTATTTGATGATGATCTCTTTATCTGGATAAACTATGACAGTAAAAAAATGATATATTGAGTCTGATTTTGTGAACCTGGTAACTTAAAACTTGAGTAACTTTTCCCCGGAGCTAATTAAGTTTTTTTGTTTCTGTAGGTCTCATCAAGCAGGTAGTCCAACACCACGGACAGGTCATCTACACCAGGGCCACCAAGGGTGATGACCCTGTTGCGTAGGTTATGAATTTATTATAAGAAAATAAAAAAATCTTAAAACAAAACATTGCTTTATTTTTACACCACTATACATTTTATCAGTAATACCTTGCTTACATTTTATTATGCTTGTCATATGAATCCACTGGAGCAAATTTGGCTGATGGATACAAATCCCTTATTTTGTCCCTTAGGCTCAATGCATGATCCTCGTTAGCAGTCTCTACCACCACATTTGCCTGCAATTACATAATTATGATCAAAGTATTTTCTATTGTATTTTATGATTTGACTGGACACAGCTGGTTGTTGTGATAATGCACATTATTCTTGTTCCGAGAAGCACCATTGAAACATTTATTTAAATTTACAAAATAGGGGCACTTTTGGAGCCCAGCTGCATCTTGAAAAGGTGATAGTCAGCGGCCGTCTATAGTCAGAACTGAGAATCTAAACTTAAATGAGATTACGGATCCTGTTAGGATTGAATGACGACAAAACCCGTAATGTAAGGATAATTATACCACACAAGTGTACAATTAACCCACCCAAGTGGTACCAATATCGCCGTGCAGCCACATCTGCTCTGTGACCAAGCTCCTGAGCGTGGCGTTTTCGTCTGTGACCGCCTTGACCATCTGCTCGATCCCGCCGCGGTGGTCGGGCACGGCGACCGCGAACCGCACCAGCCGCCCGGTGGCGCACAGCCCGCGCTGGATGGTGCGCGACAGCCGGCCCGAGTCGATGTTGCCGCCGCTGATCACGCACACCGCCCTGAATCGCAATACAACTGTGGCAATACGATTGTAGAATACACTCAAAGATTTTAAATTATTTTTATGCATTCACAATGCTAGTAAAGGAAAAATTGTGATTGTAAAAATCTACCAGCCCTGTCAGAGCATCATGCTGGATTCCCGTAAGCGCGGGTTCGAATCCCGCCTGAAAAAGTTACTTGGGGCTGGTAGTTTTTTTACCATCTTAATTTTTCCTTACCGAATAACATTATTAATGCATAAAAATCTTAAATTAATGGCTGATTCATCAAATAATCGATTGAAAATGTTTCTTTCGAATGCGAGGCTTTCCTTACATTGATGAAGCAACGCTGGCCTACAGCGTTAAAAAGTGATAGCAAAATTCAACCAGTCATGTACACACGGCGGCACATCAGACTATACATGTTGACCTTGAGACCGCCTTTATGCCCTACGTAATAAAAGCTGTTATCGCAGTTCAACTGTTTAACTTGATATGCTGTCGAGTGTACCTAAGCCTTTCTGTAGCTTGGTCAGAGCATGGGGCCGGATTCCCGGGAGCGCAGGTTCTAAACCCGCCTAAAAGTTATTTGCAGGGCTGGTGAAATATAAAGGCGCGTCTTTACATTTGAAAGAACCTAGAGTTGACTCCGCCTGTTGTTTCAAATGTATCAAAGCACGTCGACCGCCGCCGCCACTGCAACCTCGGCGAAGAACCATCGTACTAGTGATAAAGCATATAAATTAGTAGGTACATTAGTTAGACCGAACGTTCACAGTCAATACTTCAGTGAGTCGAACCTTTTCCCCCTCAACTCTGGCACCAGCCCCTGCATGACGGCGGCGATGGCGCACACGCCGGCGCCGTCCGCCACCAGCCGCTCCTGCTCCAGCACGTTGATCACGGCGCGCGCCACGTACGATTCGTCTACCACCAGCTGATATCGAAAATAAATCAATAAATTATATCCCTATTTAAACTAAGTACCTTAATAGGATATTAAATACTTAAGCAATTTTAACCGCCTCTGTGGTCTATTTAGTTGTAGAACAGAACCGGAGCGTTATAAAGTAAAGTTTTAATTCTCGTAAATCACTCTCCGGTTACTGCGTTTCAGGCCTGCGAGCCTTGTGCAGTAATCACTGCTAAAAAACTGTTCTCTGGCTGTCGAAATAAATTTATCTTTATCTTTATCTTTATCTTTATTTAGAAACCTGCGATTTCAGACCCAGAGGTTAAAAAAAGAGGCAAAAAAAATGTCTGTTTGGCTGGATTCGCGGTTCTACAGTACCTACAGTAGATAGGTAGGTACTTACTGCCACGAAAAATTAATGGCTAAGGCCCGAGTTCACCAACATTCGGTTACCTACGTAAACTATCAATAATTGACTATCAACAATAAAATTATTAGGTAACCCCATGGAGCTAGACTTAATACTGAGTTACCTCATTCATTAAGTCTAGCTCCATGGGTAACCCATACCATCATGAAGCTCGACTTAATTAATACTGAGGTAACTGGAGAGTGCAGTACGAACAATTTTTTGAATACCACCGACACTTTTTTATTCAGGGTGAGAGCTCCAGTTACCTCAGAGTATTAAGTCAAACTTCATGCATACCATAGTAAAATACTTTTACTATGCCCATACGAAACCAATCACGTGCTGCGTTAACAGGTACGTAGTTAATAGTTACTGGTACCTACAGTTACGGATGAAAACAGATTACGGTTAATAATAAAAATAAATAAAACTTTTGCATTAGAATTGCTTCGACAAACAAATTCGATAAAATATTAATACCTAAGTAGATACTTCACTTGTAAACGACGAATGAGAAACTATTGTTAATATTCTAACCATCCATCTAGCCTTTTTTTTGTGACTGGGAGAAATGCGTTTATGCATCCCTCGCCCCTGGGTGCAGGGGTGATTCGAAATGTGGGACTCACCATCCTATCTAGCCTGCCTTTGAGGGAAGCGAAAGCATTAGCGCCGACGATTGAAGCGTTAAGTCCATCCGCCAGGTTGGGCACGATGGGGACCGCCACCGGCCGCCCCGCCTGCAATGCCTTCATCATCTTCGGCACCTTAGCGCACTCTGCACCCTAAAATACCGTTTGAGACAATTTCTGAAGTTAACACTATATGTAAAGCCGGCGACAGACATAGCAAAAATATTTCAACACTTACCTAGATAAAATGTGTAGCACGGGTATACAGGGCGTCCCAAAACTATGTCACATGGAGGGAAAGTACCTTAAATACTGAAGATATAAAATTTTACTGAAAGGAAACTTCATTTTTATTTTAAAAAGAAAACGAACTGCATTCAAAGAATTTCAAATAATCGCATGTCTGAACTGAGAATCGAACCCGCTAAATGTGATTTTTTTTATTTTTTTTTTATTTTATTATACTGATCGAAAGGCTCAATTTTAAGCACTTATTTATTCTAAGTAACATATCATCTTAAATAAAAGGGAGACTACGAAATTTAACATTTAATATTAATTATCAAGTTTGTGCAGCGTTATAGATAGCCTTTTTCTGTGACTGTCGTGCTCAAAACAACTAACTTTAACACATTTCAATGTATTACTAATGAAATGAGTAAAGATTGGAGCAATATTTTACCTAATTTCCCTATCATAAATGTGTGATAAAGTTGTACATATTGTGATAAGTAACACAACCTAGACTGAATCAAAAGGTTTGAATAATTTGGTGCGAGTTCGATTCTCGGTTTGGACAGACGATTTTTTAAAAATCTTTGAACGCAGTTCGTATTGTTATTTAAATAAAAATAAAGTCTTATTTCCATAAAATTTTCAATCTACGGTATTTGGTGCGGTCTATGCCTCCACGTGGCATACATAGTCATGAGACGCCCTGAGAGCGTCCTGAGGGAGTCCCACAAACTTGTCATTCAACATTAAATGTAAAATTTCGTAGTCTCCCTTTTATTTAAGATGCCATGTTACTCAGCATAAATAAATGCTTATAATTGAGCCCTTTAATCGGTATAGTAAAATTAATAAAATAAAAAATTTCACATTCAGCGGGTTCGATTCCCAGTTCAGACATGCGATTATTTGAAATTCTTTGAGTGCAGTTCGTTTTCTCTTTAAAATAAAAATGAAGTTAGTTTCCTTCTAGTAAAATTTTATATCTTCAGTATTTAAGGTAAGTACTTTCCCTCCATGTGGCATAGTTTTGGGACGCCCTGTATATCTGAGTATTTGTTTAAAGCTTTGATAAAATACTAAATTACTTTGCCATGTCTCTGAAGACAAAGTTTTCAAAGTCTTTGTTCAAATATGTTTTTGTGTCTGGCGCCGGCATTAAATGTAATGTACCTAAGTATGGTTAATCAGCACTTATATGGGTTAACGCATCCATTATTCAATAGAAACAGAATAAGTCACACGTCAGTAAGATATCTAGGTAGGTATACTTATTAGCTCTCATATGCAATCAAAAATTTATCATAATATCATTTCATTTTGACAACCTCTTTGGACGAGTAACGTACGTACCGGTATTTATAGGGTGCCGCCAACTCTGAGGTCTTGGCTTCGATTCCCGATCGTGTAGGTACCTAAATTTGTAGGTAGGTAAACCAAACCAAAGCGCCCCGCTGCTAACAGCCCGCCAGTGGCCACGGACACGATCACTTCATGCATCTTCGGCGGTTCCCACACTGCACCGCACACCGCTCCGGCCATCACCAGTGGATCATCTGAGCTGTTGTTCTAGGTTAAATACATGCATATAACAAATTAATGCAGCTTACGTAAACCAAACAGGAGCACTTAAGCTTCTTGCAGGCGACGAGCACCGCCGCCAGCAGCCCGCCAGTGGCCACCGGCACGATCACGGCGTCTGCTTCAGGCAGCTGCGTGATGATCTCCACGCCCACCGTGCCCAGCCCGGCCATCACCAGTGGGTCATCTGAGCTGTTGTACAGACACCAGCAATACATACACTCAATAATGACAGCCTAAGCATACCTACGTTATAGTCCCCACTATCGGATCAGAGCGCGTTGGATGACTTTGTTGCACACAAACACTTGTTTGAGATCGTTTATACGTAACAAGGTTGTTAAGGTTGTCGTCCTAACCTGTTACCTATAGGTTATAATAAGTGTCTTGCGTGACAATAAAAAGGAACCTATTTGAAAAGTTGAGCTTCGCTGTCTTCTCAAGATTTAATATATGAAAAGAAAGAGCGCGCCCTAGATCAAAATTTAAAGCTTTGTTGGCTGCCGACTCTGCCTTTGTGTTAAATTAAAGTTGAGAATTAAACCTTATGAGGATTTGTCTGCCGTCCCGTTGCGCCTTTTTGGCGTAGGCGAGGGTGTCATCCGAGTTCTCGCCGCAGAGCACCACCTCGGCCCCTTGCTCTGCACACCGCTGCGCCTGCGCAGGGGGGGTCCGGTCGGGCACTACCACCGTTACCTACAGATTTATAGTAATAATAATAGCTTAGCTTCTCATAAATCTTGTGTTGACATTTCCAGAAACGCCACCCATTGCCAATACCTAATGTTCTCACGGGTCTGTGTTGTGTTGTCTTCCGTGAAGTAGGTACCTATGTGTACCTATGTGTGTTTGTATTTGTCCAAGCTCACTATACAAATAATCCCTGCTGAATAAATAATTCACGAGGGATCTAAGACAGCAATAAAACATAGCAATAGGTAGGTAGGTACTTACACGTACACGTGATTATAGATAGCAAGCAAAATTATCCTGGAACGCGTTTTTATAAGTCTATGTGGACTTGTAAGCCTCCTAAAGTGGCTCCAAATTTACCGACTGCGCTTGTAACAGCATAAGCAAATGCTGTTTTTACTGGAGTACATTTACTACTATAATTTTACCTTGTAAACGACTATAAGATCATTTTCCCTGACCATTACAGGCTCAAGACTCCTATACAAGCATAATTTAAGAGTAATTGCACTGAGGAGTAATTAGTTTAGTAACATAGACTTATAAGTGCCTTTAAGAGGACATATTCATGCCATTATAATCGTAGACTCCTATAAGAGCCTATACTAGGAGTATATACTCCTATAAAACTGAGGAGTAATTACTCCGATTACTTTGACTTGTAGGCGTTTAAAAGAGAACATCTGCGTGCTGTTATAGTCTCACTGCTCTTATTAGAGCTAATGTTAGGAGTAAATACACTCAGGACTAATTACTTAGGCTTAAAAGCGATTATAGGAAAACATTAAATGGCCATTATAAGTAAAAAAAACATGGCGATTTCTTCGGTTTTAACACATGCCTTTATAAAACTAAATATCCTATAACAGCATTATAAAGCATTTCTAAATGCCAGCTGCAAAAATGACAGCTGCCTCGGGTATTTCTTAAAATAATTAATAAATATTAATATGTCAAATTGCAAAATTTATGTGGCGCGTTAAAATTTTAACTATAAAAGTGATAGGGTTTCACACAAAATTCAAGTTTCCCGACGAAAACATGGTACGTAGTTCAACAACACAATAACTTATAGGTCACCTACTCTAGAAGAGATAATGTATTACTCTCCCCATTACTTATTTTTCAACATGTTTTAATTAAACAGAACCACTTCGTGACGATTTAGTTTGCATCTTGCGACTTGCCAGAAATAAACTTACAAAAGAATTTGCCGAGAGCTTAATAGTCTCATTTTATACTGTAAGACACTAATAGTAGATACCGCAAGTCTGTTTTGGTTGATGTGGCTCTTAACTAGGATCACTGATGGCGTAAATGGCATATTCACGGACCATTATAGATACCCTACAAGTGCAGATAGACTTATAAAGTGGGCCCTTTTCCGGACTTATAACTGGTTATAAATCCTATATAGTCCTGATAAAATATGGTTCTAGGATAATTATAAAACCGTATTTTGCTAGTTGGGGGTATCTACCTACTAGATAAAGTTGTGTTGTACCCACGGTACCCACGTGCAGCTAAAACCGTTTTAAAATGGATGCAGGATAAATAAAACAGTAGGTATAATTATTATAGTCTATATCTATACTTAATATTATAAAAAGAAAAGATTTGATTGTTTGTTTTTTTGCATCGAATAGGCTACTGTAGCCCGATTCTCGTAATAAAAACCGTGACGATATCGTAGCGATTTAGTCGTTGAAACCATTTTCGTATTCACAACTGTCGATAGAACTTGAGCGGCAGCGATTCTATCGAAGTGTCGTCGAAGTGTATTCTGGTACATTAATCGTCCTTCAATCGTTTCAAAACGATAACTCGAAGGTATTCTACTATTTAGATGACCTTTGTTTCGATCGGATTTCAACGACTAAACGTCAAAATAAGCGATCCAAGTGTCGTTGGACAAAAGTTCAATTAGCTGGACCTTTTGTATGTGAAAAATAAGCTTGGGGCTAGCATATTTGTTATTATTTATTTTTTATTTTATTTAATAAACTTTTGTACATAATACATAGGTAATGTAATATACAAGGCGGACTTAATACTAAAAGTATTCTCTGCCAGTCAACCGTTGGGAAACAGAAAACAATTAAAGCGGTACAAATTATTTATTATTTATTATTTATTATTTATTATTTATTATTTATTATTTATTATTTATTATTTATTATTTATTATTTATTATTTATTATTTATTATTTATTATTTATTATTTATTATTTATTATTTATTATTTATTATTTATTATTTATTATTTATTATTTATTATTTATTATTTATTATTTATTATTTATTATTTATTATTTATTATTTATTATTTATTATTTATTATTTATTATTTATTATTTATTATTTATTATTAAAGCTACATTCTTCCCGAGTGACATTAGGCTATATTTTATCCCGATATTCCCACGGGAACGGGTACCATATGCGGGTGAAAACGCGAGGATTCGCTAGTTTAATTATAAATTGACTTACGGGTACGCCTAAAGTTCCTCCATGGTAGGCAGCGGCAAGCGCCATGTTGCCGGTGGATGGAACTACTATGCCGCGGTTACAGTTCTCTGGGCCGTTCGCCAGTAACGCGTTTCGAATGCCACGCTCCGCACAGCTATAAGTCGAGAAAAAGAAACAAATATTTAACTATAAAAATGTTACAAGTAAATTTTGTAACAACTAGTGGCATGGGCCTTCGATAATAAAATATTATCGAAGCATACCCAATAAGCAAAAACGTCATATAAGTCTTGACTTGTACGACATCAAGTTGGATAGCAGTCTTATAATAGTAATGAGATGCCTACTAGGTCCTATAGACGTCTTTAATTTAACTATTTAGTCGTGCGACGAATAAATCATAATAAACTCGTCATAGCAACATCGGTAAGACTAAACTACACGACGTTGTAGGTATTACTGTTGTATCTAAAACGTTTGTAAGAAGACTTAATTAATAGTCATACTAACGTTACAATTACAATCCATTAAACGTTTTCAACTGACCAAATTATGTGTTAGGAAAACCTTTATATGATATTTATATAATCTAGCAGTTGTATAGGCACACGTATTAAAGTGACGTTTATAAAACGATCCCTATTTTGTTTTACAACAGTCAATTTAAGACACTTAAATGACTTGGTTGCTTATTAACGACTCATATATAACCTTTATATAAAATCATGTCCAATGTCCATTTAATGTCATGCCATGACTTTGATCAAACTTGTAGTCACAATTTTGTCAAGTTTCGACTTTAAAACGTCTTGGCCACCATATTAACGGAAAGTCTGATTATATTTTACGAAAAATGGAAGCAAGAAAATGGTTGAGAAAACTTTAACGTACCTAGTGGAATTAAAAAGGGTTTTAAAATTATTTAAGGAACCCTAATAGCTATCTGCAATGGCGTATTGCATGGTCTTGAAATAACCTTACAACGACACTTTGTCTTTACAACGTTATAAAGACATAAGTGTGCGACAAAAGCAACATGTCTTACATTTTTAGAAATAAACATATTTATAATAATAAAAATATAATGTTTTAAACACAAAAGTAAGAAAGGGGCATGTAAATATTAATAGTATTTACATAGGTATATTATCATAAAAATTTAATTCCCAGTCGAACCAAACGGTATGAGAGACAGATAGGGATAGTTTAGCAAGATATGGAAGTTAAATAACACTCATCTTTATTTTCTTGTAATTATTCATTTTGTACTCAAATCTTTAAAAAAAGACCCGATCGAGTCACTAACAAGAAATACAAATAAGTCTCACAAGTGTTGTTACTTGACTGAAATAAAACGTTTTAGTCATTTAAAAACACCTGTATGACCACAATATAACTTAACGAGTTGTTGTAAAGTTATGAATGTTATGATGCACCTACTGCGCGATGAAAGTGGAAATTCTTTAACGTTAACACGACTTTTGAATGACGCTTACGAAGTCATCTTGTGACATTTGTACGACCATTATACAACAATTTAGGTCGTATAAATGCGCCCTTTTCGCGTTTAGTAAACGTTATTATAACGTTAGTATGACCTAGCTTTTACGAACATGGTAATTAAGATAACGTTTACTAAACCATTGAACGATGTTAAATTGTTAGTTGGGTAGGGCCCACAATCAATGCTAATAGTCTGCAGGCCGCAAGCGGTGGTACCAATGCGATATTTGCGATATTTGTTGGCAACTTCCCTACTCGGCTTTGGCTTTACGACATGATCTCATGACCAACTAGCCGTCTAGCTATGTACAGACTAGATCAGGAGCGGCCGAAGCCACGACACTTTCCTAACACAATGCACCTACCCTTATTTTAGGGGCTAATACTCTAATCCATCTAGGATCCTGAGCATGCCTCTACGAATAGGGAAGTAGGCATATCAAAAACATAGTAAACGGGCTTTGCCTATTACCTGCCAGTGTACTGCAAGTTTTCGCATTTCAGGTAGATATTGTAGTCCATATTTTTACTTAATTTTGATTCCTGAAACAAGTTATGAACCCAGATATTTTAATTGTAAGTGATAGTGATGAATGTGAGACTACCTCTTCTCAGCGTGTCGTTCGTGTCGGCTTTGAATCTTGTCAGACCACGGTATTGCTCCAGTACTTAGTATTATTTATTGAGCTACAATTAATTCCTACTTTAGATAAGATGAAATAAGTAAGTAGATTTCATTCAAAAGCTTTGTATTTTTGTTGATAAACTTTATGTAAGTACTTTTTAATGTCTATTTTTTATTTTTCATTCGTGGTAAAATATAGGTACCTACGCAAAATACAACGCAATACATACACAAAGGGGAGTGTGTATGATTCCTCCTTCAAGCCTCTCGACTGCTTTTTTTATTTCACTAAATGATAAAATGTGTGGCCCCCGGTCTTCGTGTGCTTCGTTCAGAATCAATTCCATTTCCGCCTGCAAACAATAAGTTTGAAAAGCGTTAAAGCCATAAGTTAGCTGCATATAAAATACTGAGTATATTAGGTACATAACTACAAATAAATTATGTAAAACGATTATGTACTTACCATAGTGTTTTATATTTAATTTACAAGAATTTCGAGGTTTTAGAAGTTGTGACAAATCTGATATTATGTCATGTCATAACTGTGTCAGTGTGGAATAAAGTTTTATTTTTGTAAACAGACTAAAAACATTGTAGCTAGGAGATTAAAACATAAATTAAAAAAATAATGAATATATATTTTAGTTAACGCGTTGATGTCTTTTCTTCTTAGAACCAAGGAAAAGAGGAGAATCATTTATTTCATAAAACTTATTTTAAACTATTCGTGCATGACATGAGAAATCGCAGTATAACTCGGGGATATAGGTAATAATTATGTTTATAGTCAATATTTTAAATAAAAAGGCAAGCTTAATCTCTTCCAGTTAACTAAAACGAATTAAGTATGACTGACTGCAACTGTTATCTTATCTTGTTATTTCTTTATTAAGGAACTAGCTGTTGCCCGCGACTTCGTACGCACGGTAAAGTGACTTTTGTATTTGTTTATTTTATGTGTAATCTACACTTCCTTCCTAGTCGGGGCGTAGGAGCCGTAAATAACCATTTAGTTGTAATAATATTAGAGTTGATGATATGTCAACAATATGTATCAGGTATATGTTAATATACATATTTATAAAAAGTTATAACACTTTCGAACTTATGGTAGGTATACTTTAGGTATTCTCATTAATTCATATTAATATTGATCTAAAATGGAATATTATGCTTTCAGCTGTCATAATGTGTTGGTAGCTTCATATTAAACAGTTTTTATAAATGTTAGATATCGGCGAACCAGGTAAACAAAAAGATGATCTTAATTTTTCGAGTTTAGAATTAAAATACTTTTTAATTTATAAAATTAGCACTATGATGTTATATAAACTAGCTATTAAAAGATTATAAGTGTAAAATTTCCGCTTGCGTGAGTTAATTGCATTTTATATCGCAGTAGGACTGATATTAAACTAAAATCTCTAAAGTTGTGTCTACGTTTTCATACCAATCAACGAAGCTATATAACAAAAGATTATAAAGTTTCTCGATCGGCTTTAAAAGAAATTATAAAATGCGCCAAATTTTCAAACTAGCGCGGGGCGGCGGCCGGCGGGCGGCTCGGAAGCGCACCAACGACGACCCCCTCTCCCCGTCGCCCGACCGCTGCATACAATCTTATCTTGTGATGTTTTCTGCGCACGGAAGTGTATAGCTGTACAGGCCAAGTTCGAGTAAAGGGTACTATTATATATTCTGTGGTAAAGGTCCGTTTATATTTACCTACAGAAATAAAAAATAATTAATTAAAACAAAATAAAAACGGTACAATGTCCAAATTGTCAAGCTTGACGCACTCTTGACTGTACACAAAAAAATATGTTTCTTGTTTTGTACTTCAAAAGTTGGTTTCAAAAGGTGGCTGGTTGGTTCAAAACTTGATTTTTGATGAATGTTGAAATTTAAATTGATATTTTTAAAATATATGAGTTTTTGTTGCTATCTATACTGGCTTTTATTTAGTGCTTATACTTTTATTCTGGTTAAAAGCGTTTTTAAACCCCTTTGTTCCAATTTTTCCTTTTCTGCATCCCCTCCCCACCAAATACCCTGCTAAGTCAGAAAAATATATAATATCTTGATAAAAGAAAGAAATAAAGTTAAAGACTATAAATATGAAGGTGTAGGTAGGGTAGGTGTAGGGTAGGTGTAGGGTAGGTGTAGGGTAGGTGTATGGTAGGTGTAGGGTAGATGTATGGTAGGTGTAGGGTAGATGTAGAGTTGTTATAGGGTAGGTGTAGGGTAGGTGTAAGGTAGGTGTAGGGTAGGTGTAAGGTAGGTGTAGGGTAGGTGTAGGGTAGAAGTAGGGTAAAAGTTTAAGAAAATACAGGACAACGTCTGCCGGGTGTGTTCGTCGTGTTTTATGTAAAATGAGTCACACCAACACATGAAAATATGACTATAAAAATTACTGCATTTGATCTATATCTTTTTCTGTCGGTCGATTGGCATGTCTCACAATGAGTCACACCAATGATTTTTGTTATCAGCATATCTAAAAAATATGTAACTCGGGAAAAAATAATCTATTTTTATTTTTTTCCTATCTTCAAAAATGACTGAGATATTAAACGTTAAAGTACGGCCTCCGTGGAAAATTCGGGTGGACCAATGGCATTAACGTGTGACGTCACATCGCACTTCCGTATACCTGCATAGAATCCTTTGGCTATATAGTTGCGCTTTCACGGTTTCGTAATAAATTTATTTATTTTTCATAGATGAAATGGTTAAGAAATTTTGTATTGAGCCCATTGTGAAAAAACACCTTCAAATAATGTTTTATTTTCGTGAATAATAAATTAAATCAACTTTCGTAATGGCGGGCGGTATTCTGTCAATACATATAGTATAGACAGTAGGTGACAGTTTTAGAGTGCGGCTGCGCGGGGTCGAAATCGAATACTAATCATTTACCATAACCTTAGAACGAAGAAAATGTACTGTAACTAGCGTCAAAAACGCACGAGTTGTGCGCATATTGCGCACAGACGGACTTTATGTAGTTACAGTTAGACGGAAATCATCCGCAACAGTCGCAATCGGAGATGTCAGTGCGACATGACGTCATCGCAATAGCGCGCAAGGAAAGCAAATTTACAAAAGCTGGTGAAACTGTACAACGCTGTAACTTTGGAAATCCTGGCCAGATTTCGATGAAACAAAAACTATTAGTACTTGCACGAGTACGCGAGTACGAGTAATGCGAGACGAGAACAACCGGAGATTATATGCCTAAGGGATTCACCCGGACGATGGCACGCTCGACAAATATCCACTGTGCCATCCCTTAGGATATACATTCGGTAGTTATTCGTCATCACAACCTCATCCATAATTGCACAGACAAAACCTTCGGTTTCACCAAAAAGATCACCGAAGCGGAGCCAGGATACTGAGGCTAACAAATCTACGTCGGGCCCATGGAGAGCCCGGTAGAATCTACCATGTAACTCCTTGCTTTGCCACACAGTGCTGCGGTCGGAAGTACTAAGTACTACAGGTTTGCGCCAGTTTTCTTTTGCTAAAAATAGAGGAGTCAGTCCATTGTCAACAGCAACTACATCTCTATGAGACCCAATATCGACTTGGAGAAAATACTCCCTAAGATTGCATATCTCGCGGTTATGCAATGTCTTAGCATTTAAGAAGCCACGACCACCGCACTTCCGCGGGATATACAATCTCATGGTCGATGAACGTGGGTGATGCATGCGGTGTGCTGTTAGCAATGTACGAACTTTTCTATCATTTTCTATCACTTTACATCCAGTTCAGTTTGAGTTCATTTAAGTATGCCAAAGGAATACATCAGTAGCGGCATGACCCATCCATTGTATGCGCGAACCTTGTTTCCGCCAGACAAAAGACTTTTAAGGACTTTTGAGAGGCGCCCCAAGAAACGCTCACGCAACGACTGTTTCATGTCAGCATCGTTGATGCCTAATGCCTGTGACATACCTAAATATTTATAGGTTTCGTTAACGGAGAGAGATCTAAGGTTAATAGAATCCGAGAGTTGTATACCCGTGGATTCCATTATCTGACCACGCTTTACATGCATGACTGCACATTTGTCCACACCAAATTCCATTTTATTGGTGTTACTGAAAGCTTCAGTTACCTTCAGTAACGCTGTCAAATGAGAACTGCTATGGGCAAATAGTTTCAGGTCATCCATGTATAGCAGGAGTGGTATTACTTGACCATTTCTCCGTAAATGGTAGCCTAATCCTGAACTCTCGAGAAGTGTACTCAGAGGGTTCAAGGCCAGACAGAACCACAATGGACTCAGACCGTCACCCTGGAAGATACCTCGCTCTATTTTTATAGGGTCGCCCTGACCTAGAACCCGTCGAGATCCTGGATAGAAAAGGACCGTTCTCCATTTTCGCATGCACGATATCAAGAAAGTGCGTAGAGTTGTATTTATTTTATACAACTCCAGCACCCTCATGAGCCACGAATGCGGCACGGAATCATAGGCCTTCTTATAATCTATCCAGGAAGTCGACAGGTTCTTTCGGCTTCGACGAACCTGTTGGTTAATAGCCATGTCAATGAGGAGTAGCTCCTTAGTACCACGGGCCCCATTCCTACATCCATTTTGAGAGGCGAACATAATAGAATTTTGATCAATGTGTTTATTAATCTTCGACCTCAAAATGGACGTAAGAATTTTATAAATTGTTTGCAGACAGGTGATAGGTCTATAGTTTTTGGGGTCCGCAGTACTACCAGATTTATGGAGCAGATGGGTTATGCCTGTTGTCATAAATTCTGGAAGCGATCGAGATAATAAAGCACTTTGAAATTGAGATGCTAAGCAAACGTGCGAGCTAGGTAACCATTTATACCAGAAATTGTGCAGTCCGTCCGGGCCTGGAGATTTCCAGTTGGGTAAGGAACGAACTGCACAAACTACGTCTTGGTAGTCAATGGTTACTTCATTCATCTCAGGTATAAGCTCACACGAACGCTCAACATCCCTTATCCACGCGCCTTCAGAGTGAGTGACAGGCACAGACCAGATGTTGTGCCAAAAAGAAATCATGGCATCATCATCCGGCCGATGCATATCAGTATCACTCTGATTCGATCGCTCCCAGGATGCATAAACACATCGTTGATCTCTCTCGAACATGCGGTTCTGAGTAAAGCGATCGACTCGCACCCTATACCACCGAATACGATTAGCCCATGCACAAATTTTCTGCTTCAGGAAGTCGATGCGCTCTGTGACACATGAAATGTAATTTTGAGGACTAATACCAGTCCCCAGGAATGCACGCTTCACAAAGCGCATGACCCTAGGGCGCATGTTGCCCTCCCTAAAGCAGCTGAGCTTACCGATGAGTACCCTAGCCTCACTGATACGACGTTCAATCCTACACTGCCAGGCTGGTACAGCCAGATGAGGGCGTGTTGCTGTGTCAGTATTTGGAAATTTGACATGAGCAACACGACAAGCCGTAATAGCCGCACAATACAAGATCGAATGAGTATCAACCAGGTCTTCACTACTTTCAAAGTAATTTGATAGTAGTGAATCTAAAGCACACATCAGCGCCCTATTTTTTTGTGCATGGGAAAACGCGGAAGCCGAGGTCTAAGGTGAATCGAAGTCGATCGAAATTCCAGAACTACATCTTCAAGAGTACTCCTCAATATATCATTGTATTGGGGACTTACAGTAGTAACCATATCATCTCCACCACCACCATCAGCAACGCCAGCTTGCAATGTGGTCGCGGCAGAAGCTTGAGTTGCCGCCTGCGATGCAGTAGTACTGATATGGTTACGTTGCACCTCTGTACGGAGCCGATCAAGTACAGAGTCATCCAACAAGTGACCCCGTTGAATGGCTCGCACCTGATCCGACAGTCGTTGAGCCGAAACGTTGATAGATGGTTCGAGAGCCTGAAACAGAGAAAGCATCCGAACACGATACGCAGTAAGATTAGTTCCTGCCTCTGTTGCCTCAAAATATGCGCGCATGACATTTTCATTGATGGAAATTGTCCATCGCATGCGCTGCACTCCACCGGGAGCGGGGGCCCTGACCGGAGCCGTTTGCCCCAGAAGCCCCAAACTCTTCGGTGGCCGGCCCCTCCTCCGGCGTACAGGTGGTGGCGACGTCGGCGGAGAGAAGTACTCGTCACTATCGCTCGACGCAACTGCAGATGTCAGCTGAACACACGGCACTGAGGCAGTTGCCGATTATTATTATTATTATTATAACTGGCAACACACACTGGTCAAAGACCTTAGTTATGAGACATTGAGGAATATATGCCGGAGCTTCCCAAACGCTGCCCATCCGAGCTGCATTCGACGAGAGATCTCTTTCTCGAAGTTGGACTTACCTAATTGGATTGTCTGTCCTATGTAGACATAGTGGTCAACAACTTCGAGAGTAATGTTCCTAACATTAACTGGAGCGGATGCAACATGGGCATTGGACATGATTTTCGTATTATCCATGTTCATCTTCAGACCCACTCTTTGGGAAGCATTGCTGAGATCTTCTAGCATTGTGTTCAGGTCTTCCAAGGTCTCAGCCATGAGAACTACGTCATCGGCAAACCGCAGGTGTTTTGGGTACTCCATACCCTGACGAAGCACATCGGCCACAGCATCCGCGCAAGCTGAGGGATCGCTAGAAGAAAAGCAAACATGCCGCCATGGATAAGACGCAAAAAAACAACGCATCTCTCCCCAATCTGCTGACTTGTAACGCCATATTCGCCGGGAGCCTTTAAATCTTGGATCGGGCGGAAAATACACCGACACCGACTCCACCACACAATGGTCGGAACTACCAAGTGGTGGCGAAACCGATACGGAGTAACGGTCCGGGTCTGTTGTCAACAGAAGGTCCAAACAATTGGGTGTGTGCCCGTCGATGTCCGGTATTCTAGTGGCTTCCTGGACCAGCTGGGTGAGATCTAGCGTCAAGGCCTGTTTACGTGTTTCACGACCAGCGTGGTCGGTTTTCACAAATGGGAACAGCCAGTCCTCGTGGTGGGCATTAAAATCTCCTAGAACCACTAGTTGAGCGGATGGGTACCGCTGTAGGGCAACATCAGCTTTCTCAATGATGAGGTTGGTAAGCCTGGTTGTCTCGGCGTCCCCGCTGTGCGAAGGGTAGACACAAGCGTAGAGAATTTTCTCTAAGCCAGTGTCCACTAGAACCCAAATGATGGAGAGGGTGGGGTCTTCAAGATCACGGAGACGCAGATAACAAATGTCATCGCGTGCATACATGCAAACACCGAGCTTGGATATCCGATGTAAAGCCTCAACATATCCCAACAACCAGTCGCTGCAATCAGCACTACTGGACTGACCCGCCCTTCGGAATGGCTTCACCAGCCCAGCACTGGAACACGATCAGTTGAGACCGTTTGGCAGTGCTGTTTTTGACTGATGGGTGGTAACACGCCGCGGCCAAAGCCTACCACCTGGAAGGGGTTTACTCCTTTAGCACCACCCAGGGGCCACGTGTGGGACATCGAGGGCTAAATCCCACGGACGCGAGTAAACTTGGACCCCCAATCTTTTATATTTTTGCTGGAGAGACACGAGACGGGCCAAATTTTTACATTAAATTGTTTTTGATGGGATCTCATTTCCCTTGTTAGGAAAACTATAAGCTGGTATAACTTGTTTGGGTCGCTTACTTTGAAAATGACGGACTACCATAAAAATTGTCAACTCCTATAGTTTCCACATTTAGGGATGGATATTTTCTGTTTTTACTTATCTCCACGTCAAAAAACATCGAACCTTTGAGGTATACCTAAAGTTGCAAGACGAAACGAAGGAAGTCATGTTAGTTACACCATTTATAACTCGAGATCACCGATTTTCATGATTTTTGCTTTTTGGATTTTGTATTCGCTCGTCAGGAATAGGATAATATAAAAAAAATATTGGTAGGCGTAGGGTAGGTGTAGGGTAGGAATAGGGTAGGTGTAAGGTAGGTGTAGGGCAGTTGTAGGTGTAGGGTAGGTGTAGGGTAGGGTAGGTGTAGGGTAGGTGTAGGGTAGGTGTAGGGTAGGTGTAGGGTAGGTGTAGGTAGGGTAGGTACAGATTACTAAATAGTTACTATGTAACAGATAGTTCACTCCGCTAAGGCTCTTTGTCTATTGGCATGACTCACAGTTGTACACGACACGAAACCATGACATTTTAGGTAAGTACCTGCAACTTTAGGCATGATATGCTCCATATTAAAATATTCGATGGAAGTGGTCTATCTTTTTTGATGATCAATGAGGCAGTGAATTAGTGACGAAATATCGAAACATTGATAAACCTTAAAAACCGTTAAAGGTAGAAACTTGCAGTTTGAATTATACGCCGTCTACATAACGTAGCCAATGTAATCCTATATATTATCCTACTAATATTATAAATGTGAAAGTTTAGATGTTTGGATGTTTGGATGTTTGTATGTTTGTTACTCAATCACGTCAAAACGGCTGAACGGATTTGGCTGAAATTCGGAACACAGATACTTTGTAGACTGGAGAGAAACATAGGCTACTTTTTATCTCGGAAAAATATCACATTCCCGCGGGATAACGTCTCGTGCATGCAGTCCACGCGGGCGAAGCTGCGAGCGGAAAACTAGTGTAATATAAAATTTTGGTAGTCCCTAACAAGTGCTCGAAAATGCGTTGAGTTGCTTCGAGAAAAGGGTGTACGGCCGGTCGTGTTGGTCTGCACTGCACGACTTGGCGGGAGACACTGCCATGCCCCCTGATGAAAAATACTTAAACAACAAGGTAGTATAAGGCGATACTCGGAAAAATCGTGCTGAAGCGAAAATAAAAAGTGTCGAGGCAAAATCATAAAATCGTATTTCTGAAACTATACGAATCTAGATAAAGGTATGAAGAAATATATACCTTATTACCAGATTTGTAACATCTCTAACCGTCCTATAGTTTTATATTAAAAAGTCCATATTTTACCGAGTAGCACCTTAATGAAGGTAGGTAGAATCATACAAACTTAAGATTTTTGTAGGTAGGTAGGTATAAAATATCTACCTACGTATTTTTTATTTCATTGAATAAAATAAAAAATACGTAGGTTGATATTTTATAATTTTTATTGGTTATTAATTTTTTTTTATAATATAAAGAGGAACAGACTGTGAAAAATTATGTAAGTAGAAAGTAAGGTATTCGTAAAAAATACACTAGTTCGCACTTCGCAAATCGCGCGGCCGCGTCGTCGGTCGTCGCGAGTCTCGCGCGCGCGCCCTTTTATCTAGCAAAGCGTTCGGAAATAAATTCTTTTATACATCGCTCAATAGAAAGCTGGAAAGTTACACTTATAATCTTTTGTGTAGTTATTCATTACATTGCTGTGATAAAGTACCATCAACTTTACAAATTTTAATTCAATATTGGCCACACCATGACAAAAAAAATATATATTTATTTACGCATGATGTTTAATTTTATAATATTTTACATACCAGTAAGATGGTACTTTTAGATGATATTTTATCAATATCAGGATATTTTAAATCAATAACTACCAAATTAAAAGCATTTTTCAGTTTAGGTATGTCCCTAGTACATGAGGTTTATAAAATCTTAATAGCACTAAGATATAAACATTTTATACAAGATGCTATCCATACTTTCCATTTTAATTCTATATTCACTATTTTTTTACACTTCTATATATTTAAGTGACTATTATCTAAAGCAAGTTCTAGTTTTTTATAATTTTTTGGAGTTTAACTCTACGACATATTCCTAATAATATATTAAAAATTTGCAGACTTTAATAATATCAAAACCAATTTTTCTTCAGCCACCCGACTATCCAGTGACTGCAAGGTACCATATGTGTCTGTACTGTACCTATAGGTGTAGGTCTCGGAAGCGCGGAATTCAGTGTTGCGCTCGCGACTGCTTGCCGAGCTTCACGGTCCTCATCGGTTTCAAGAGCACGAAGTAACCTCATCCTCTTAGCTCACCTAGAGCCTTGCGATAAATTACTATTTTTTTCCTAGGCATTTCAAATAACACAATTAACACAATATTTTTGTCGCACTTTGCAACTTCTGTTTCTTTAAATCAATCTCTCACATGACCTGGTTGGCTGGAAGAGATCTCTTTAGAGATAAGTCCACCATTGCTCACATAATGTTTCTTTTTTTTCTATGTTGTGTTGAAGTGCAATAAAGAGTATAATAATAACAATACTTAATCGTAATCCAATCAAAATAATCAATGTCCGTTTTACAACAATTCAAATTGAACTACAAATCAATAAAACGAAATGTAAAAAAAATAATAGTAAGTAATTTATAGTTAAATCACAAAAAAAACTAATAAGTAGATACAAACTTATATTTGTAATTAATTTCATACAAAATGTTCATAGGTCCGCAAATATAAGTTTGTCTACGTTTTATAAGATGTCAAGAAATCTTTCCGCAATAAAAGGTACTTACCCTATAAGTATGTTGACCCAGGTTATAAGTTATTACTACACAAAATTTGGTAAAAATCCGTCCAGTAGTTTTTGCGTGAAAAGCAAACATACAAACAGACGCCAGCAAATATAAGTTGGTCAACGTTTTTTTAAATATAAAGAAATATTCCCGCAATAAAAGGTACCTATCCTATATGTTGACCCAGGTTGTAAGTTATTACTACACAACATTTGGTTTTTTGCGTGAAAAGCAATCATACAAACAGACGCCCGCAAATATAAGTTTATCAACGTTTTTTTAAATAAGTATAAAGAAATTTTCCCACAATAAAAGGTATCCTATATGTTGACCCGGGTCAGGGGGGTGTCACTCCGCAGTTTAGGTACGTTCGACCGGCGCGCCTGCCGGGCAGGCGTATGGCAGAAGGATGCCGCTCGGCTGGTACCACAGAATAATATTTGTAGCAGAAGGCTCACTTCCGAAACAGTTACAATAAATTATCAATCTTGTCCACGCGACAATTAGGTCTAAAATAATTTGCACCAGCTCGCCTGCCTAACTAATTTACCGATCATTACAAGCGAAATTGAACCTTAGCTGTACGTAATACGCTTCTATTACTCGGAAACGCTTAAGCCAAATTGGTTTTGGGTGGTCTTGGTTACCGCGTAGGGTCGCCGGTCGACTCGACTGCAATGTAACGACGAAGTAAGCAGGTAAGTGGTAAAAGGAACAACAAATAACGCAAATGATTTTTAAATACAGACAGTTTAGATCTTTTATTTTTACCTCTTTGCATTCACAATTAAATTTTTATTACTGAAAAAATTGAGAATGAAGTAGGTATAAGAAAAAGTCGTCCCTTCTCACATCACAACTAGCTCCGATGGGGCTCGAACCCTCGACCTTTCACTGTCCGGGCGAATACTCTAACGGCCTGGCCACGAATAGGCGCGGCGGCGACGGCGACGAGTGAATTGCGCATCCGTTTGGTGCGTCTCATTGACTTATTTGATTAGACGACTGTTGCGAGCGCGCAATGATTGCGCAATTCGCTCGTCGCCGTGTCGCCGCCGCCGGCCGCCGCGCATTTTCGTGGCCAGGCCGTAACGACTCCGTAGCTCATTGGTTATTAGAGCATTCACAGTTATTACATTATTGTAAGACAGAAAATAGGTAGATATTTTGTAATTTGGTAGGTAGGTACTTATTTTAAAAGTGCTTCAGCTACACTTCCTATTGATTATTTTTCCCAAATAATAATTATTCGTAGGTACCTAACCTAGCTATGTAGGTATAAAAGCGAGAATAGCTTTGTCAATTTTTATTTTTTGTCGTAATTACCTATGCTAAGGTGGGTCCGGGGGTCCTTAAATCAAATATTCGGATCATTAAGTATTATAGATACTTAGAATAAGACAGTATAGTCACACAAAAAAACATAAGTACCTTTACCGAAGGCCGCACAATAATATTAATATTACGGATTTTGCTATGGGTAAAACCATATGGTAACACACGTGTGTTTTGGCGCGAAAGTGTGGCGAAAGTAAAATAAGTAACTTCTTTCTCGCGTGGCGTCGCATGCACAACTGAGCGGTGAGCGCGCGTGACACCCGCCTATTCTCTACCTCGCGGTAGACAGCGCGTATTCGATTGAATTGCGGAGTGAGCCCCCCCTGCTCGTACGCTCCACGTTCGCGCGTAAAACGATCGATCATTTCTGTGATTTTTGTGCACCGAACAATGACTACTAAACGTTCTTATAATCCGTAAATAAGATACTGTTGTGTTTACGGGTGTCTTAACAAAAGAAAGAATAAAAGAAACAACAAAACCGAACTCGCAAGGCGATCGCAACCCTAACCAGCGAGCGAGCTGTTTGAGACATTCATAGAAATAGAAACGCTCGCGTGTAGCTATTGGGTACAGTTTTGCTTGCATGCGCGAACTCTAGGTTATTATAACAGTAGGCAAGCGATGACAAAGCAACCGGAATTGGACTTTATTTCCACGCAGAAAGATTTATTTTTATTTGAATGAGCTTGCTGAGTGAGTCTTCTGTGCCTTAGCACTATTATTTATTCTGTGCCCGGGTTATAAGTTATTACTACACAAAATTTGGTAAAAATCCGTCCAGTAGTTTTTGCGTGAAAAGCGAACATACAAAATTTTTAATATCTATCGTTTTGGGGTCTATATCTATCCTGTACACATCACATAGCAGTAAGTACCTAATCTATATATATAAAAACTAGCTGACCCGGCAAACGTTGTTTTGCCATATAAATTTTATTGGACACGAACTTCGTATCACCTGCCTGACACAATGTCACTTATTAAAAAAAAGAAATCCTAAGCGGCAAAAATGTCAGTGATTACATACTCTTTGACATACCTTCTCTTTGGAAGAGGCTAAGAAATGACAGTTGTGTGAAGTATGACAGTTTAACGGTTTTATACAAAATTACCATTTTTATTTTATAATTTTCCTGGATAAAAAGTAGCCTATGTTACTCTCCAGCTCTCAAATTATCTCCATACCGAAAATCTCGTCGATCCGTTGCTCCGTTTTGACGTGAAAGACGGACAAACAAACAAACAAACAAACAAACAAACAAACAAACAAACACACTTTCACATTTATAATATTAGTATGGATGAATCCCTATTTCCCTTGGTCACGAGTTCACGACATCACGCGTGAACGGCTGGACCGATTTGGCTAATTTTGGTCTTGAAATGTTCGTGGAAGGCCAAGGAAGGTTTTAACGGTGAGAAAATAGGGGAAGGAGGGGTAAGTAGGGGTAGAGTAGAAGTAGGGTAGGGTAAAGGTAGGGTAGGGTAGGGGTAGGGTAGGGTAGGGTAGGGGTAGGGGGTAGGGGGTAGGGTAGGGGGTAGGGTAGTGGTAGGATAGGGGTAGGGTGGGGTAGGGTAGGAGTAGGGGTAGGGTAGGGTAGAGTACGGGTAGGGTAGGGTGGAGTAGGGGGTAGGGCCACGGGAACGAAGTCGCGCTGGGTCAGCTAGTTATTTTATAAAAATACTAGCTGACCCGGCAAACGTTGTTTTGCCATATAAATTATAGTAAATGTGTGTTTATACACCAAAAGTTGCCTACACCAGACAACAGATAGCGCTAGTTATACACTACCAATAAAGGGGCCCAAGATTGCTCTCTATTTCCTACATAAATATTTACTCTGAGAAGTAGAGTAGAGCGTGACAGATAGCTCTGCGCGCAAGCGCGACTGGGTCATTTTTGGCGCTAGCTACAGTACATTTTTTATTCTAAGCTTATGGAAAAGATTAGTATTCGATTTTGACCGCGCAGACGTCAGTGATTACATACTCTTTGGAAACGGCAATGGAAGAAATGACAGTTTTGTATCGAAGGTACGACAGTTAAACGATTTTTCATAGAAAATTACAATTTTTACTTAATTTTCCGGAATAATAAGTAGCCTATGTTACTCTCCAGCTCCCAAACTATCCCCATACCAATTATGACGTCGATCCGTTGCTCCGTTTTGACGTGAAAGAAGGACAAACAAACAAACAAACAAACAAATAAACAAACAAACAAAGACACTTTCACATTTATAATATTAAAAGTATAAAAGTATGGATTTCATGTAGGTACAGACATTTTTCCGTTTCTGTTTTATTATATGTATAGATAAAAACGTTTTTAAAAAAAAATGTAACCGCCTTCAAAAAGAATCTTCAAACAAAATTATTAACAAACACTAAAAAACGAAAAAAATAATTAGAACTTTTAATTAAAAGGATGAAAATGTGTGACTTTTTCTAACTATCTTGGTACTTAATGAACTGTTTGAAGTCGGTGCCAAGTTTAATAGGTACCTATTTGAGGTAAATACGTCCTACACCTCATGCTTGGGACCGGTTTTTTTTTAATGTTTGTTATTTCACTCAGTATAATTCGTTCTTATTCTTTTTGGCTTGGCACCGACTAATAGGTCTGTATTTGAGGTAAATACGTCCTACACCTCAAGCTTGGGACCGGGTTTTTTTTAATGTTTATTATTTCACTCAGTATAATTCGTTCTGATTCATTTTGGCTTGGCACCGACTTCAAACAGTTCATTAAGTACCAAGATAGTTAGAAAAAGTCACACATTTTCATCCTTTTAATTAAAAGTTCTAATTATTTTTTTCGTTTTTTAGTGTTTGTTAATAATTTTGTTTGAAGATTCTTTTTGAAGGCGGTTACTTTTTTTTTTAAAAACGTTTTATTTTTCGATTTTTAGTGTAAATACCTAATCGTAGCGAAACTACATGGTTATTATGATAAATTGTTGTAAATATCCTAACCGTTACGGAGTTCAGCTTTCCATCTTTAGCTTCTTAGATAACTTGAAGGAATACAACTGAAGGTCCATTCGTGCATATGGTATTTATAAAACATCATAATAACTCCTAACTGTTGAGGAGTTCACCTCTCATCATCAGCTCACCCTAATAACCTGAAAGAATATAACTATTAGTTCATACGTACGATTAATACTTAAGGAATTATTCTCCAGCTCCTAACCGTTAAGGAGTTGTAGCCTTCATCACCAGCTCATAAGTATGAGATGATGACTACCAGATGCAAATACTTGACTAACTTCAAAAATAAATGGAACGCATATATGCCATGCCTATATTAGAGAATTTCTCTCAATTTTCCTGGGGATGTTTTCTCCTGTTCCTGACTTGGTGTTTATAAGATCACATAATCACATCAGAAGTACAAACTTTCGAAAAAATAATAATTTGAAAATGATCCCTACTTTGATGAAATTAGGAAGTCGTCTAAATAACCAAACTAAAGTTTAAATACGCATTATTCAGGATAACTCCAGAACTTCTCGTCAGTTCTTGATGAAATTTAAATGGGACCACACGAAAAGCGTCACCTTTCAAATAAAAAAAGAATTATCCAAATCGGTTCATAAACTAAAAAGTTCTGAGGTAACACACATAAAAAATAAAAATAAAAATAAAATAAAAAAATATACAGTCGAATTGATAACCTCCTCCTTTTTTTGAAGTCGGTTAACAAACAGCCTACTTAGGTAAACATTAGTATTAGTAAAGCTAAAATTAAATTGGCCAATAGAGTTATTCACAAATAGCACAATTTTGATAATGCCATAGTGCAGTGCGATGCTCGCTTGGAAACGGACACCATCATTGCATATTTGGCGCGGCTTAAGCCGCTGCGCACTAAACTTCACTATGGGTTTCAGCAACTCATAGTGAATTAAGTTTTGGCGTTTATCCAGAACGCCATCGATACCATGGACGAGGTCAGCATTGTGCAGATCTGCAAGTCCAACTTCAACGAATCTGAGATTTGCAGTGCCAAGGCACTTCTGTTCAAATCAAGAGCATCGGTAAGGCCGACGAGATGCCATCTCGCAGGAGAGATGGAGGTGCAAAAAACCAGTGTTGAAGGAGATCGACCCCGACGACTTATTGCCAACATTCGTGGCAAAGGAGCTCCATAAGCTACCGCCTGTCACTTTCGACCACGTCGAAGTCACCAGACTTCTCCAGGACATCACCTCCTTGAAATCGAGCCTGGCCGAAGTACAGTCCAAGTTGGAGGCTTCAGACAACATCATCTGTGAGTTGCGTGCCCAAGTCGTGTTGTTAAGCAACACCGCTGCGGTATGTGAGTAGGTCAACTGAGACCGCCAACGTGAAGCACTCGTCGTGGGGCGCAAAATGCATCCATCGGCAGTTTTGAGTCGGCGCATATGGATGCGCCACCGGCCGCCGCCGCAGCTAGCGATGCGCCGCGCCCCGCCGCCCGCTCCTCCGCCCCGGCGGAGACGTCACGCGTGAGCACGTCGACCCCTCAACGTGCGTATACCGGTGCCACCGCTGCAAACAAACCCACTGACCATCAACTCGGGAAAAAAAACAACGACCGGTCCCTGAACCTGTGCAACCGGCTCCGAGGAGACAAAAATGCATTAACCGATGATGACGGCTTCACAAAAGTGGAAAGGAAGAAGAAGGCCTTTCGTCGTAACCTGTGCGGCACCGCCCTGACTGGACACAACAACCTGCTGCGGCCGGCTATCCCAACGACGCTTGTGTACGTTTCCCTCTTGCATTACTCCACAAATTCTGAAGACATTGTGGAGTACAGAGAGTAAAAACCATACTCTGAGGGTCGAGCGGTTGGAATCCCGCCACAATGTGAACTTCAACTTATTTGTGGTGAGGGTGCCGACTGATCATCTGTCGACCTTCATGAAAGAAGATTTTTGGCCGAAGCGTGTCCTGTTCCGCGGGTTCGAGGCCGGCTACCGGACACTACGTTGCGCAACACGTCGCCCGACAATAATAATAATAAGCCTTTATTGTTTCATAGCAATACAGTAAAGTTACAATAATTACTTAATTATTTCTAAGAATCCCTTCTCGGGTGAAGGCCTGAAGGCCCGACAATACGTGTGAATAAATAGTGTTATTTAAGTACTTACTAGTATAATATATGTATGTTAGTCTGTTTCATTTGAACAAACCGTACAGCATCGCTAAAAACCGAACAGTATCGTAATACACTCACCATAAAAGTTGAAGTTATGTTAGTCTGCAAGGTATTTATTAAATGGGCCAAATATTGTAACAATAATATTGTAGTTGCCTGAAATAAACGGATAAATAAAAAATAAAAAAATAATGCAAACATAATCATTATAAGTTAATACAGAACAGCTAAACAAAATGAGCTGAATGTTAACTTACAAATTAATGTGAGAATCTTCGGTCAAGTATTATCCTATGTATTTGGTTTGGTAAAAAAAATATTTATTTAATTTTTTTTAATAAAAAATTGCATTGTGAATGCAAGAAACTTGCCATAGTAATTTCTTCTTTAGCGATTGTCAAATATTTGGAAAGGTATTTCTTTCGCGTGTGGGGGTAGTAATATCTTCACATTGATGAAATTAACGCTGGCTATACAGCATGTAAGAAGTATTTGATAAATTCGACGCTTCTCGTAACGACTCCGTAGCTCAGTGGTTAGAGCAGTCGCCCGGATAGCAAAAGGTCGTGGGTTCGTGTCCCATCGGAGCTGGTTGTGAGACGGGTCGATTTTTTCTGAATACTTCATTTTCCAATTTTCAAAAAAAAAAACTTTATCAAATGATTTATGTACTTACGTAATAACTTAAAAATACTCTTTATGAAATGCTAATGATATTTTTCAGAGTTTAAAGGCATGTTAATTTAATTATACTGAGAAAAATTAAACATACTGACACAATCGATAAACATAGAACTTTGTCACATTAAAGCATTCTAAAACCAAACTGTATGAGCTGGAAAAGTCTACAATATTTTTATTATGACATTCCTATGTTGTTTACATATGTATTATTGCTTGTGACTGTACATTTTTTTTTTTTCATATTTGTTTGCTAACATGCAATTGGTCTTTGGACCATAAGCAGTTGTTTTGTTTTTAATGCAGGCGTGGAGGCATGCCTTTCCACTGTCAGGCTGCCTTTATGTTTTGCTAACTGGTAAGGTTATTGTATGTTGTCCCAAGTATGCAGTCTCTTCAGACGTCTTGTCTGCAATGGTTCAATAAGACTCTGGGCCAGTTTGTTCTTATGATTACTGATTCAATCTTTATATGAACTAATGCTATCGGCTATTTGCTGTTTGACTGTTGGAATATTAAGATACTCATGAACTTCTTCCATTCTCGTGAACCATGGGGCATTAACTATTGTTTTGAGCACACTGTTCTGGAATCTTTGCAGAATTTCTATGTTCGACGTTTTCGCAGAACCCCACAGCTGTATGCCGTAAGTCCATATAGGTTTTAGTATGGCTTTATAAATCAGGACCTTGTTGTCAACTGACAGTCGAGAGCCTCTACCCATAAGCCAATCCAGAGATCTTAGTCTGTAGTTTAGCTCATCACGCTTCTTCTGAATGTGTGCTTTCCAGGTTTGCTTTTTGTCAAGGTAGAAACCAAGGTATTTAACGCAAGCGTTATGCGGCAGGACCTCTTGACTGTACATACTACTATTAATGAAGAAGCAGATTTACAAGACATGGCATAGCCAAATCGAACAAATTAATCATTTAATATTAGGGGCAATGGGTAGGAACGGCATTTGCCTTCAGAAAATCATTTTTGGAGTAGGCAAAGACAAATTCTGGGTAGAAATCCTGAGTACAAATTTTGGGGGAGGCCGATGCCCAGCAGTGGGCGTCATTCGGCTGACCTGACGAAAGAAAAATCCATAGTGAACGCATAGCAGTAATTTATTCTTGTTTTTTAAATAATATTCTTAAGACGAAGCAATATTAATTAATGGCGAGAGCATCATTTTGGGCCTCTTGTGCTAACTGCACTTGGAGATTCAACAGCTTGTTCTTCAATACCACTATGCCCATCAGAACTATGTTTTCAGGTTTCAATGCACCAGCTGATTCAACATTATAGAAAAACTTGTTGGGCTTGGCTTCCCAATTGAATTCCCCTTCATATTGGTCTTCATCCAATTCTGTATGTTCACTCTTTGGCCACTCGTCTGGTTTGGGAAACAATGTGTGCTTCATAATATTGTCAGGATCGTATTCAAATGAAACTCCCGCTGTCGGATTCCACTTAGCATGCTCTTTCCCAAACCCTTTCTTTGCATAAGCTTTTAACTTCAATTCTTGACCTTTACGAAGTTTTATAATCAGTATTTCATCAGCTTCTCCGTAATCTGCTTGATCTTCATCCCTGTGGCGGGAAGTAGCCGGAACGACCCGTGGATCACTGGTCTTTAAGTCTGCTGTTGTAACATGTCTCGTTTGATCATCAGTACATTTCACATCCAATGTGAACTCAACGCTGCATTCTACACAAAAATCAGCACACATACAATCTCTGGAATATCGAATTTTATCGACAACGTCGTCAGATATGAGAGGAATTAAGCCAATACGATGCGCCAGAAATTCGTCGCTCAATACGGTCGAGTTCGCTTCAAGTTGGACCCAGTCGATAGCCATTGTTGGTGTTTCGGCAATAAATACTCGCCGCATACTATTTGCAACACTCAATTCTGTATCTTCCACAACAAATTTCACATTGTCGTCTGTCAACTCGGTTATGTGCACAGAAGGTTGATTTGCGTAAGGCATTGTTGGTTTTATCCCTCGTTAGGGAAACGCAAAATTGGTAATTATTATAAATAGATAATAGGTGCTCGAATCAAATTATATTATACTAAATGTTGTTTTGGGCGAAAAATTAATAAAACTTGCGTTGCATTGCATTGCACCGCGTTATTTACTTTTATGACATTGACATTGACTGACATGACACTGACTGACATGCATTGCATGACATGACATTTGACATTAACCAAAGGATGGAGGGCCATCGCAAGAAACAGCTTGAGACCTATCAGAGGATTTAGTAAAAAAATTGTTAATTCCTAAGCAAAACTCCATGTAATTTCTAATAGTCAATGGGAGAGTTTCCTGCAGTTATTTTTCGATGCACTAGATGGCGCTGTAACCCTAACACAACCTCCTTTTTTCAGCATTTATGACAAAGGATTAGTTCATTGAGACTAAAAAAGACTTGTGTGTCGGTCGGTTGTACTGTCAAATTAATCTGTCTGTGATAAAGTTTTTCTTCTGTCAGATCTGCGGATTGCTTTCCTTCTATGCGCTGGTGTTGGTCGTGTTGGTGGTGTTTTGTGAGCGTATGCGTTTTTCTTGATAATTTGATTGAAACCTGGCATTGAATTCTGGACTCCGTTATTGGCGTTTTTGTGATTGGAGTCCACTTTTTACCTAATCTGTGGGATAATAATGTACTCTTTGGTCGATGATTTAGTATATTTTATATCGAGGGACTAAACGAAGCCATTATATACCAGAGGTGGTTTTGGCTCCCGAGCGTGCGAGGGAGTCAATGAAACCGAGGGTATATTAAGTTGGCGTTTAGTCTCGAGGTGCAAACTGTACTTTTCACTTTGAGTGCGAGAAAAATAGTCAATTCAGTACAAAAACATTTAATAAATATTACTTAATAAAATAAAAATCTCAAAAGATTTTTACTTGAAGCTAAATGTACAATTGACAACATTTCATAAAATTTATCATGTGTTTTTATTTGCTATTTAGAAATAACATTTAAAAAGAGGAGACTCGTATTTTTTCCTTTTCCTAATTTTTTATTTTTAGTCATCGTAAAATTAATTTGAAAACTTACTCATTCAAAAAGAGCCGTCATCATGGATTTCTTCCGCCGACGAAGGCGGGTTCGGGTTTGAGCTTCCTGCTCCTTCCCCGGGCTTCATCTCGTGAGGCTACTGCCCCACGGTGTTTGGAGCCGCTTTGCGCGGCCGTCCTCGGGACGGGTGGTGTGCCCCACCGGATGTTTGCGGCCCTCGGCGCGGTCAGCCAGCCGGGCGAGACCCCTTTGGGGGAGGCCCAGCTAACGCCTGCGAGCGGGCGCGCAAACGGGGTATGGGCTATATTTTAGGTAGGGGTGTTAGAAGGGATGTGAGGATTGGGTGAGGTGGGCTGGGGAAGTGGCGGGGGCACAATATCGCGGGGCAGCGCCCATTTCTTCGTGGCTCTGGTGTTGGTGGTAATGTTGGGGGAAGGAGCTGCTGAGTCATTAATTTCTAGCGGCGGTGGTCGTCGTCTGCGTGCGATGCCCTGCAGGTGTTTGTGGGGGCCATGATCGGCGCTGTCAAACATTCGACGCGCCAGCTTATTATTAACCGCAATCCTCCAGTTGTCCAGCCAGGGCGGGAGCAGGTTCAGCTGTTCCTGCATTCTAGCAGCGGCGACCATGGGCCACGGGGAGGATGTGAAAAAGGCACTGTCATCTGCGAACAGCGCCAGCTCGACCCGTGGCTCCCCCTCATTCTGCTCATTGTTGATGGAGGGCATGTCGTTGGTATAGACGGCATAGAGCGTGGGCGAAAGGCAGCTGCCCTGAGGAACTCCCGCCAGTATGGGGCGCAGCTCGGACTCCTGGCTCTCCACCGCCACGTTGAAATGCCGGCCATCCAGGAACGAGGCCAGCAGTTGTACAAGGGCCGGGTGCACCTCGGTGGTGTTGGCCAGCTTGTAGATTAGACCGGGGTGCCATACCCGGTCGAAGGCCTTCTCGATGTCGAGAAAGGCGGCCACGGTGCACTTCTTGGCGTTTCTGTGGTCAGCCATGTGGTGGAGCACGCGCGCCAGCTGGAGCGTGGTGGAGTGTCCGCTGCGGAAGCCGAATTGATCTTCCCTCAGAGGGATGGAGGGACGGAGGCGACGCAGCAGGAGGCGCTCGAACAGCTTGGCCACGTGGTCGAGCAAGGTGATGGGGCGGTGGTTGGCGGCCTGGCGACGGTCCTTACCCGGTTTGGGGATGGTTATTACCCGGCCCTTCTTCCATGCTTCCGGAAAGTATCTGGCCCGTAGTGCAGCGTTAAATAACCTGGCTAACACTGCGTAGCCTCTTCGGGGGAGCGCTGACAAGACCATGGGCGGTAGGTTGTCGGGGCCTGGTGCCTTCTTCGGGTTTAGGTGGAGGGCAGCCTTTCTCACCTCTGCTGGCGAGATGAACGTGTCGCCCGGTAGTGGCGGTGGGGCGGCGGCCAGGTACTCCGCCACTTCTCGCTCCACCGCGGTGTGATGTGAGGCTGCTCCGGGGGGCGCTGGATGTGGCGAGAATTGGGTGGCCAGGTGTTCAGCCAAGATACGGGCCCGGTCAAGGGCAGCGTACCTCCTCTGGCCGTCTGCGTCCATCAGCGGGTATGTAGGCTGTGGCGTCTTGGTGAGGCACCTGTTTAGTTGATGGAGGCTCGGAGGGTGCTCGGCTGCTTGGTCTATGGTAGCCTCCCATGTCGATCCACGCCAGGCACTGATCGCATCGTGGAGCTCTTTGGTGCTGGTATTTAGGCACGCCTTAAGACGGGGGCACCTTGTCTGGGACCACAGTCGTCGGAGCCTCTTCTTCTCCTGAAGCTTTACCTTGAGGTAGCGGGGGAGGGCGTCTCGGCGTTGAGTTGGCGGTCTGATCCTCGTGTGGGAGGCCTTTACCTCAGTCATTTTGTGGATGAGGGTCTCGATGGCGGTGTCTATCTCCTCTTTTGTAGTGAGAGGGCCAGGCAGGCTCACATCCTCCATCGACTTCCTGTAGGCCTCCCAGTCGGTCTTGTGTCTCGGACGCATGGGGGCCACGAGATCGGGTGCGTTGGCCACGGTGATGAGGAGTGGTAGGTGCGGTGTGTCTACTTCGTACAGTACCTCGACGTTTGTGCTGGCGACACCGCGGGCGAGGGCTATGTCGATGGTGCTGGGCTGTTGGTCATCATTGGGCGGATAGTGCGTAGGTGCGTCTGGCCCCAGCACCTCGATTTCCATGTCGGAGGTCGCCTCCAGCAGACGGCGGCCATCAGTGGACGTGGTGCTGGACCCCCACGCTGGGTGCTTCGCGTTGAGGTCCCCTGCCAGCAGGGTGGGGGTCTGGTCCGCGAATACGGCGGCGAGGTCAGGGGGGTGTATACCTGTTTGCGGCGGACGGTAGGCTGCATAGATGTTGTGTTCGGAGCCGCCAGCGTGCACCCTCACGCCAATAGACCCGAGGCTGATGAACTCGGGCCATGGGAGCTCCTCGTGGAACCAAAATGACATGTTTTACAATTGTTATCTGTCTGTCTGTTTGTTCCGGCTAATCTCTGAAACGGCTGGACCGATAATCACGACAATTAGAAGAAGTTTAAAATTGAATTCCAAGTTTTTTTTACATTGTGACTTAGTAACACCTCACTTTTTCGTAGGTATGCCACCTCCATAGTATTTAGTACTCAGAGGAGTAAACCGGTTCACAGCAATGTTGCCGTTCCGTATCATAGCATGGCTTTTATAAGACGATAGAGACGGCTGTGGTTATACAAATATGAGCTAAATCGACATTGTACTCATAAACCTGTAGCCATCTTGTTCTATCTTACCTCCAATACTTCATGTAAAAAGAGACAGCAATATATTTATTCGACCTATTTTTTGGCAACATTGAAACGTGACGTCATCGTAATGCATGATTGAAGCCGGTCGCCATTTAGGTTTCTCGGTATGTATGTGGTATGTGAGCTGTCAACTCGAGTTATATTTGCAGTGTTTTGTGATAAAAGTCTTTTAATTTGAGACTTTAATGTGAATAAAAGGTATTAAAAGTGAGAGAAAGCAACAAGGAACATGTCTAATTGCAGTGTGGTAGTTTGTGGCATCCAAAAAAGTGAAAATCGTCCAAACATTACATTACACCGGTACGTAACAATACAATAAATGCCTTGTGTTTTGGCTTTCCTGTGAATAGTTTACTTAGAATTCATAGGTACCAAATGTAGCTTACTACTTATTTTTGTGAGTTTTGATGGTGTATTTCAAGAAAATATAAATCTGTTTGTTTGGCCCTAGAGTTGCCCTTATAGCATTTTTCTTATCGAATTATCGATGTTTTCAAATTTCAAGTGGAAATTGAGTGTATTAATTTTAAACTGTTTTTATTGTTTTAGTTTGCCTAAAAATAACAAAAAAATAAGAATATGGCTGAATACAATGCGAAAGGAAAATTTAAAGACTCGTACGAAAACTATTTTTATGTGCTCTTTTCATTCTGAAGAACAGTTTCAAACTTCAACGACAGTTTAAGTTTTGAAAAAGACGTTAATTAGGCCACTGGCAAAATCAAAATTATAGTGCGACAACGTTTTCTGTTCCGGTTGCCAAAAACTGGATACTTATATATAACGTGTTTTTTTAATGTCATTTTGCTGTAAAGTTGTTGTCCAACTTACATTCATTCTAGCACATTAAAAGTAAGTATATTTTTTTACCACTAGATGTCGCTTCGCTATATTCTAAATATAAAAAAAAATATGCTTGCTAGTAAAGATCTCGATTCAAACTGTTTATTATTTTATTACTTAATAACGCTTGTTTTTTTTTTTGAGACATTTCTTTTTTTCTATGGTAGGTAGGTACCATGTAGGCATTCTCCTTTGTGATTTATATTGTAATGTGTGTTATGTAAAAAAAAAAACAATCCTTGTGTAACATATCATTTTTTAATATGTTACATTCATAATAAACTATGATAGTACTAACCTTCATTCCTGTTTTTTATCCAATATTTTGTACCTTTACACAACACAGTTTTTATACATCCCTTATTGCAAAGTACATACATTCTCATTAACTCAATTCCAAACAATAATTGCTAATTTTTACATCTTAGGTACACTTATATTTGTCAACAAACATCTATCACGTCTGACGTTTGACATTTAATTTTATCAGAGTAAACATCATAATTTTTGAACCACTGGCTCAATCTTGTGAGGAACAGCAGAACTATTTCCACGAGCAATTATCCAGAGATAGACGTCTTCTCATTCTTGCATGGATGTCCAGCTATTTCCATCTCTTTTTCTTATAAAGACACCTTGCGTTGAGAGTCCACACTTCATCAAACTTTAGCGCCATCTGGTGTCAAATAGTGGCAAAGTATGCCGCACATATATTGTCATCTCTCTCACACCTAAATGCATAGCCATCCTGTCATCTCGTTCATGCAACAGCACCGAAACTGACATCTGGCGTAGAGTAGCTCTCTTGCTTTAATAATTGAACTTCTACATATTGAGTCCAGATTATCTATGGTACCTAAAAACTTTTATCAATAACATTATGAATATCTAATTTACAATGAAAGTAATTAGTTATTCATAATCTACAAATCTTCCTTTATTTGATTTTATATAATTCTTCATTTATCTTTAGCTAATTTTCTTAACCATAGACTATATTCGGATCATTCTAGAAATGTACAAGTGAGCATTGTCTATGCTACTTACCTTGGAAAATTCGAGATTGATGGTAAAGCAATATGAATTAAAAACAAGATTCTAGAATAATCGTGGCAGAACATATAAATAGGGCCCGTCTGGCCCCAGAGTTTTTTTTTTCTCTCGATAACCGCTACTTAACTGACTGTGAAAAAGACTGTGAAGCAAAGTCACTGTGAACTGTTATTGCATAGACATTTTTTTACCTACGTAGTTTTCCCTGATAAACCTAACTGTCCTAGGCTGCATCATTGTGTGAACACTGCAATTTTCTTGATTCGTCCTCGATCTTCAGCGTCCGGGTAAGTCGATCTGCTAAATGGCAAACAAATTACCAACATCTCTTTATGTCACTGCTTTGGCATAACGCTGTGTTTTCTTCTTCCTCGACAGTTCTTATTATTGACTGGACTACCTGTCCGGAGCGAGCACCTGCGAAGCTGACATCATACCGGCGAGCCCTCGTTCGCTGACCTTAGGCCTTGAGAGACCGGCGTTCGCAACCCCTCCTCGGAATATTAATCTCAGGTGTAATCGTTTTATATCTTTATCTCTTAACTACATCTCTCCATACTCTCTTCGTTTATGAGCTGTTCATAAACGTGGCGCCCATTAATTGTCTCTAATCTCCTCCTCTCTCATAAGTTTAACTTAACTACATACATATAAGTATTACCTACCTGCCTTTCAATTTTGTAACACTCCCAACTTGATTTAAACTACACTTGTGAACTTATAAAACGTTTAATATTGAATAACAACCATATTTTAATTTGTGTTTGTATTTGTATATCCAGTCTGACACGTTGTAAACCTATTTTAAGGATAGTGATAGCCTAGGTCTCCTATTCATATAAATTTCTTTTGAAACTTTATTTGTCTAGTTTAAACTTCATTACCTGTTTATGTAATTTCCAACTCAGTGAGAATATTGTAATTTAAGTCCCTCTGACAGTGCAACAAGTGAGCTGCAAAGTAGAATATTTATCCCCACGCCCTGTATTTCTTGTAAGGACCTAATTTTACCTGTTATAAAAATAAAACTTCACATTTCATTATATTTCCATTTCTTTTATTTTACATCAAAACCTATAGTTAAAAATATAAGTTACATTTAGCGCCCAACGTAGTTTGCACTCAATTCTTTGTTGACAGTTTCTCACTGGGTTTCTACCTCTTTTATATTTATTTGTTGTATCTCTCTCTCAAATTGTACCTGTATCAATTTCAGTGATGGAGCATACCGCGTTCTACGGTCTCCTCAAGGACGAGGTCAGCTACGAGCTCAACCTGCGGGGAGTGGAACACGAGCGTGGTGCCACAGCGGAGACGTTGGCTGCCCTGCTAGAGAAAGCTGAACCGGCCGCTGTAGAGGTCGAGGACAAATTTATTGATTCCCTTGATACGGGAATAGAAATAGAGGTATGTGCACGGAAGTTGGCCGAACTAAGCGCTCTTGTCCCCAAGTATTCTACCACTACACATTTCCAAAAATGCTGGGCAAGGTTGACTCACGTTATAGACCGACTAGACAGACTGACCGGGCAGACCAGGGAGCAAAGACGTATAAAATCTTCGTCACTGGAGGAGTTATACAGACTCCGCTTTTGGATGTCAAATAATCCACCGCGCAGTAGAGGTCCTTCCCCGTCAAGACAACACCTACATCCGACTGCTTCCCGTGATGAAGAAAACCGCATCACAGACGTTCGGAAGAACGGTGTCGATGGGGATGTACACTCTGAGGGAGCATCTATCCCTGTTCCTCCTCCTCATCCCTCTCACTCCTCTCCTTTTCTCAGAAATTCTCCTATATTGAAGTGGGGTGTAACTTTTGACGGACACACCTGTGTCTTAGAATTTATTACTAAAATTAAAGAATTAGCTGCCTCCTGCTCTGCCCAAGACCATGAACTGCTCTCAAACTTCTCACATCTGCTTACTGGTGATGCATTGGTGTGGTTCCGCGGTTACAGGGACAATATAACTTCTATGGCTCAACTTTTTGATTATCTAAAAGAGGAATTTATACCTGTTGATTATGACAGACGACTTCTACTGCAAATAAAAGGCAGATTGCAAGATAAATCTGAAGACATAAAAATTTATATCAATCTCATGCTTTATGAGATGTCTAAACTATCTAAACCACTCTCTGAAACTGAGAAGTTGGATATAATATTATCAAATATGAACACTTTTTATATTGCAAAATTAGCTCTCCATGATTTCTCTTCGACTGCGGAACTCAAATCAGTGTGCTCCAGGCTAGACATAGCAAAGCACAGATGTGAGAATAGAGGTGCCTTAAATCCTGGCAATACTGCTATTGTTCCCGGTTTCACAGTGAAATCTAATCTTACTAAATCGGTAAATCAACCGTTTATTAAACAAAAACCTTTATCGGGAAATGTTGCTACCATCTCCCATAATGCTTATAATTCCGCCATGCTACAAAAAGATAGTGTCACTTGTTTAAAGTGTAGTGGCAAACATCACTATTCAAAGTGTAATGTATACAATACACCTATATGTTTTAAATGTAAAAAACCTAATGTGCTTACTCGCGACTGTACTTGTTCAAAAAACTGAATAAGCGGTCAGTAGCATGTTCTCTCTCTCTTAAACCTGAACCTTCAAAACTAACTAAACATACTACTGACCGGGAATGGCAGGAATATCTAATTTTCTTAAAAAACTTTTTCTCCTCTCAGAAGATAGCTCCACTTTTTGAGTCAAACTTGCCAGACATCCGTGCGTTTATCAAAGTCAACATTTTGGGAACAGAGTGCTTGGCCTTGGCCGATTCTGGTGCATCAACTTTTATACTCAGCAATGATGCGCTAGGAACGCTTAGGGAATTAGGTCTACAGACTCATCTTCAGCCATCTTCTAAAACTCTTAAAGTTGGCAATAACGCTAAACTTAATATTTTGGGATCCATTACGATACCTATTACTTACAAGTCCAATCTAAGACTAATTACTCTCAATGTATGCACAGATATCAACAGTCCTCTTATTTTAGGTGTAAATTTTCTTAGGGCATTTAACCTATGTCAGGATATTCTGGAATATACGACCGACTCTCAGTGTACCTCTGCTTTCAACTCTTTAATTGACGCAAACACACACTTACATACTTATGAGGATCTGTCGGTTGTACAAAAATCTCAGATTGATAACATTATCACTGATTTTAAAAATATTTCTGCCGATTCTAACAACTTAGGTCTCACTGATCTTGAAGAACATGTCATTGACACTGGTGATCATCCCCCAGTGAAACAAAAATACTACCCTATACCAGTTCACTATAAACAGCGGGTCGAGGCTGAAATTAATGATATGTTAAGAATGGGTATTATTGAAAAAAGTAATTCACCTTGGAATTCCCCTCTCTTAGTAGTTCCCAAACCTAACGGAGACTTAAGGATCTGCCTAGACAGTAGAAAACTGAATAGTGTCACCAAAATAGATTCATATCCTATGCCACGTATCCAAGACATACTTGATTCTCTTAATAATGCTAAATTTCTAAGCTCTATTGACCTGAAAAGCTCATTTTTTCAAATTAATTTACACCCAGACTCGCGGGAGAAGACTAGTTTCTCCATTCCTGGGGTGGGGGCTTTCCAATTTTGCCGCATGCCTTTCGGACTTGTCAATGCATCTGCTAGAATGATGAGACTTATGGATAAAGTCTTTGGACCAGAGTTTGCTGGCCGTCTGTTTACCTACGTGGATGACGTAATACTGGTCAGTAATTCATATGACGAACACGTCGAGTTATTGAAGCGTGTCTATCAACGTTTAAAAGAAGTAGGTCTCACCATCAATTTTGACAAATCAGTTTTCTGCAGATCTTCCCTTAAGTTTCTAGGGTTCATCGTCGACCGACACGGACTACGCACTGACAGTGACAAGGTTAAGGCCATTTTGGAATACCCTGTCCCTACTAACCAAAAAGAAGTCAGACGTTTTCTAGGCATGGCGTCATGGTATAGGCGTTTTATCCAAAACTTTTCTTTAGTAACTGCTCCTATAAACAACCTAATTAAAAAACAGCCCAAGTGCAAAGCTTTTAGTTTTCCGCAGGAAGCTCTCCTTGCCTTTAACGAGATTAAGCAACGTTTGGTATCTGCACCCATTCTTTCTATACCTAAATTTGATAAGCCTTTTATCATCTCTACCGATGCCTCTGATTTAGGTCTCGGTTGTGTCCTCTCTCAAAAGGACGACGAGGGTAAAGAACATCCTGTCGCCTTCGCTAGCCGTTCTCTTACTAAACCAGAAAGAAACCATGCCACTACTGAAAAGGAACTAAATGCTTTAATCTTTGCTCTAGAAAAATTTAGGGGTTATATTGAAGGCTCTCCCTTCCCCACTACGATTTATACAGATCATAGTAGTCTGAAATGGCTTGTCAGTCTTAAATCTCCTACAGGAAGATTGGCGAGATGGGCAGTCCGGCTTTCTCAATTTAATCTTAAAATTGAGTATCGTAGGGGCTCTGATAATGCCTTGGCCGACGCTCTTTCTCGTTCATTTCCCGTAAATGTCACTTCTGATGACGATCCATCTCAAAACTCCCCTTCTTCTTCTTCTACTACCAAAGACTCTTGGTACCTCAAGAAAGTACAAGACGTCAAATCTTCTCCCCACAAGTTCTCTGATTGGAAACTAATTTCTGATCGTCTCTATAAAAGGATGAAAAATTCCAACCCTCTCTCTGCTGACTGTGAGTGGAAACTCGTGGTTCCTTTCGAATCGCGGCATGACGTCATAGCTAAATGTCATGACCACCCGAGTGCAGCCCATTTAGGCATCTTTAAGACTTTGAAACGTCTTACTCAATCTTATTATTGGCCATCTCTACATAGAGATGTCAAGAAATACATCAAAAATTGTCAAGTTTGCTTGGCGTATAAGAGCACGAATGAAGGTCCCCCAGGCATCATGAAAAATCCCAAACAGGTCCAACGTCCCTTCCAAATGATATCTACAGACATAATGGGTCCTTTACCTCGATCTTATCAGGGCTACAAATTCATTCTAGTAGTTACTGACGTTTTCACTAAGTATACATGCATATTTCCTATGAGGAACTCACTTGCCAAGACAGTAGTTTCCATTATTGAAAACAATATATTTATGAAATATGGGATTCCTCAAACAATTGTCATGGACAACGGTCCCCAGTATATCTCTAATGCCATGAAGGATTTAGTTGCGAAGTATAAAGTTCCTAATTCTTTTTATAACTGTAGGTTCCTGCCACAAAACAACCCTTCTGAAAGGACTAATCGTGTCATTGTCACTGCCATATCTTCCTATGTAGGTACAGACCACAGAAAATGGGCTGAAGAATTACCAAAAATTGAGTTTGCAATCAACACAGCCGTTAGTGAATCCACTGGTTTTAGCCCATACTTTCTAAATCATGGCCGCGAAGCTGTACTCTCTGGTGACTGGTACCCTAACTCTCCACTTAAAGAAGAAGATATTTTGTTTACCGACAGGACTTCATACTCATCTACTCTACCTCATCTTAAAGACATTTTTATTAAAGTAAACTTGAACATGTCCAAAGCCTACTCCAAATATAAAATTCATTACAACAAAAATAGGCGTGATATTGAATATCAGGAGGGCCAGACTGTATGGAAGAAAGAATATCCACTTTCTGATGCTAGTAAATTTTTCACTGCAAAACTTGCTCCTAAATTCACTAAATGTATTGTGAAAAAGAAGATCTCTCCTCTTACATACATTCTGAAGGACTTTCACACATCCAAGGATTTAGGCACTTGGCACATTAAGGACATTTTAAAATCTGTACCTATATAACTACACCTATATTTTGCTTATTTCATTTTATTTATGTATGTGATTATCTATATGTATTTTTCTCTTTTCTCTCTTGCTCTGCATCTAGGTACTATCTCCTACTTACCTTATCCGTATGGTTGCCGGAGAAAGAATAGTACCATCGCTCTCCCCTTGCGCGTCGTAAGAGCCGACCAAAAGTCCCATTTTCCCATCCCATATTTTCCTTTATCACAACACCCATTCCCTTACCTTATCCGTATGGTTGCCGGAGAAAGAATAGTACCATCGCTCTCCCCTTGCGCGTCGTAAGAGCCGACCAAAAGTCCCATTTTCCCATCCCATATTTTCCTTCATCATGACACCCATTCCCTTACCCTATCCGTATGGTTGCCGGAGAAAGAATAGTACCATCGCTCTCCCCTTGCGCGTCGTAAAAGCCGACCAAAAGTCCCATTTTCCCATCCCAAATTTTCCCTCATCTTCATACCCATTCCCAAACCCTATTATATATATTCTTTTATGTACTTTATTTTTTTTGTATGGTTTTTATTATATACATATTAATTTTATAGTATCTAGTTTATTCTATGGGACGGCTGGTAATCCCATAAATGAAAAATCAAAAGCCTTACTACTCAGAGCGGATTGTAACTCTGTATAAATATGCCTTAACGACAACAGATTATTCTTATCACACTAGTATATTATACTCATCTATATATCAGAGCGGCAGCGACTCTTAAAATAGGCCATCGGCACTCCATTTATTTATGTATATCCATATTTATCTAGTATACGCACACTTTAAATTTTCGGCAAGGGCGCATGGTACATAGGCCAGAAGTAAGACCCACCGTCGATATCAATTATCTGTATTGTTTATGTATTCCGTTTATTTATATAACTTATTTGTTTACAGCTGGCATGTAGTATACGTATATTGATTATTTTTTTGTTGTTTTTGCTTTTGTTTCCTTTTGCCCTTTCCTTTCCTTACCTGATACCCAACCTACAACTTTCTTTATTTTCCCACTCTACTATACCGTGCTATCCATTCCTTCTTTCTCTACACAACCTTTTCTTTCTCTACACAACTTTCCTTTCTCTACAATTTTTTCTCCTCTTGCTCTATTCTTGTTTTACCCATTCCCTTCATGCTTCCTCACGCTTTCGCTTTCTTTTCTTTACTGTGTGGGGATAGTGACCTGTCCTTCACTCACCTCATCCCAGTTCCTTTCTTTATTTTTTTTTCTCAACTAATGAGGTATTGTAACATATCATTTTTTAATATGTTACATTCATAATAAACTATGATAGTACTAACCTTCATTCCTGTTTTTTATCCAATATTTTGTACCTTTACACAACACAGTTTTTATACATCCCTTATTGCAAAGTACATACATTCTCATTAACTCAATTCCAAACAATAATTGCTAATTTTTACATCTTAGGTACACTTATATTTGTCAACAAAGATCTATCACGTCTGACGTTTGACATTTAATTTTATCAGAGTAAACATCATAATTTTTGAACCACTGGCTCAATCTTGTGAGGAACAGCAGAACTATTTCCACGAGCAATTATCCAGAGATAGACGTCTTCTCATTCTTGCATGGATGTCCAGCTATTTCCATCTCTTTTTCTTATAAAGACACCTTGCGTTGAGAGTCCACACTTCATCAAACTTTAGCGCCATCTGGTGTCAAATAGTGGCAAAGTATGCCGCACATATATTGTCATCTCTCTCACACCTAAATGCATAGCCATCCTGTCATCTCGTTCATGCAACAGCACCGAAACTGACATCTGGCGTAGAGTAGCTCTCTTGCTTTAATAATTGAACTTCTACATATTGAGTCCAGATTATCTATGGTACCTAAAAACTTTTATCAATAACATTATGAATATCTAATTTACAATGAAAGTAATTAGTTATTCATAATCTACAAATCTTCCTTTATTTGATTTTATATAATTCTTCATTTATCTTTAGCTAATTTTCTTAACCATAGACTATATTCGGATCATTCTAGAAATGTACAAGTGAGCATTGTCTATGCTACTTACCTTGGAAAATTCGAGATTGATGGTAAAGCAATATGAATTAAAAACAAGATTCTAGAATAATCGTGGCAGAACATATAAATAGGGCCCGTCTGGCCCCAGAGTTTTTTTTTTCTCTCGATAACCGCTACTTAACTGACTGTGAAAAAGACTGTGAAGCAAAGTCACTGTGAACTGTTATTGCATAGACATTTTTTTACCTACGTAGTTTTCCCTGATAAACCTAACTGTCCTAGGCTGCATCATTGTGTGAACACTGCAATTTTCTTGATTCGTCCTCGATCTTCAGCGTCCGGGTAAGTCGATCTGCTAAATGGCAAACAAATTACCAACATCTCTTTATGTCACTGCTTTGGCATAACGCTGTGTTTTCTTCTTCCTCGACAGTTCTTATTATTGACTGGACTACCTGTCCGGAGCGAGCACCTGCGAAGCTGACATCATACCGGCGAGCCCTCGTTCGCTGACCTTAGGCCTTGAGAGACCGGCGTTCGCAACCCCTCCTCGGAATATTAATCTCAGGTGTAATCGTTTTATATCTTTATCTCTTAACTACATCTCTCCATACTCTCTTCGTTTATGAGCTGTTCATAAACGTGGCGCCCATTAATTGTCTCTAATCTCCTCCTCTCTCATAAGTTTAACTTAACTACATACATATAAGTATTACCTACCTGCCTTTCAATTTTGTAACACTCCCAACTTGATTTAAACTACACTTGTGAACTTATAAAACGTTTAATATTGAATAACAACCATATTTTAATTTGTGTTTGTATTTGTATATCCAGTCTGACACGTTGTAAACCTATTTTAAGGATAGTGATAGCCTAGGTCTCCTATTCATATAAATTTCTTTTGAAACTTTATTTGTCTAGTTTAAACTTCATTACCTGTTTATGTAATTTCCAACTCAGTGAGAATATTGTAATTTAAGTCCCTCTGACAGTGCAACAAGTGAGCTGCAAAGTAGAATATTTATCCCCACGCCCTGTATTTCTTGTAAGGACCTAATTTTACCTGTTATAAAAATAAAACTTCACATTTCATTATATTTCCATTTCTTTTATTTTACATCAAAACCTATAGTTAAAAATATAAGTTACACTTGTTGTATAAACATAATAGTTTTTTACAATATGGAGCTTTTTGTTTTATTTCATTACCTTTTTTTACTTAAACTGGTTCTCGCGACCTTTGATCTAGAATTCTATGGAGGTCTCGCATGTGTATAGACGCGTGACTCGGAAAACATAAAACATTTGATCATAAAATTGCAGTTCCTAAGTAAAGGCGAGTAGAGCCGACAAGTGGGGCGCCCTCAATCAAATTTATTACTCGCTAAGTATTAACGTATCTACAATCGTACAGATTGAAGCTAAGGTCGTGTAGTTTATTTACAAACTATAACCTCAGTAAAATATATTAGGTTGGTATTTTATCTACTACTACTGCAACATGAACTATGTATTTTACTAAGGTTAGTTTGTAAATAAACTACAGGACCTTATTTTTAATCTGTATCTGCGTTTGAATTTTTGATACATAAAGCCCCCAGTACACGATGGCCGATCATGGTCGGCGACCATGACCAATTCATCGTACATTGACAGTTTTGAAAGAACCTTGTTAAACTTGTTCGTTGTTAAACGATGAATTGGTCATGGTCGCCGACCATGATCGGCCAACCTGTACTGGGGGCTTTATGTACACACGGCGGCACATCAGACTATACATGTTGACCTTGAGACCGCCTTTATGCCCTACGTAATAAAAGCTGTTAGAGCAGTTCAACTGTTTAACCTGATATGCTGTCGAGTGTACTTAACAAGCAATAAATTTAATAATAACATGCGGATCCTCGCGGTTTTACCTGCATGGTACTCGTTCCCATGGGAATATCACGATAAAATATAGCTTATGTCACTCGGAAAGAATGTAGCTTTCTAATAGTCAAAGAAATTTCTAAATTAGTCCAGTAGTTTTGGAACCTATTAAATTCAAACAACCACCAATCAAATCTTTCCTGTTTACGATATTACTATAGATGAGGATCACTTGGCGGCTCTTCTCGCCTTGAAGCCCCCAGTACAGGATGGCCACTCATGTTCGTCGACCATGATGGGCCATCATGTACAGGGGCGGTTTGCGTTGCTCGCAGGCGGCAATCACACGCAAACTCCCACACCGGGGGCTTTAAGCCCCCAGTACAGGATGGCCGTTTATAAAATATAGGGTGATATAGGTAGGTAGTCACAAAAATACTTGTATCTATAACTTCATCAATAAATATATCGATGTACAAATAGGGCAGCACTACGGAAAGGCGCCATTTTGGTTTCTCGGTATGTGTGCTTGTGTGTGTGTGTATGCTTCAATTTTTCGTAGGTATGCCATCTCCATAGGATTCAGTACTCAGAGCCCCATGAAGTTTGACTTAATACTCTGAGGTAACTGGAGCTCTCACCCTGAATAAAAAAGTGTCGCCACCAAATTTGACATTTATGTATGTAGTGGCAGGTAGTGGCTGTCAGCTGTCTCATATGACCATACGTATTTTTTTAAAGTGTAGGTGAGACGGAAGACAGCCACTGTGTTATTTGTGGTATTCAAAAAATTGTTCGTACTGCACGCTCCAGTTACCTCAGTATTAAGTCGAACTTCATGCAGAGCCCTCAAACCTTTAATACGTCATTTGACTGAGGTGGTATTCCTCCTTTGTCCAATATGCATTTGACCAAAGAAATTAACAAAGAAATATTCATTAATTCCGTGAATTCGTTCTCGTCCTTTGCTAAGTTGAATACCACACTAGTGAGGACGTGATGTATCAACTCGAGTTTCTAACTCGAGTTTCTAACTCGAGTCAACAACAAGAGAAGAATTCGATTTAACCTCTGAGTACTGAATCCAGTACTCAGAGGATCTAACTCGATTTAGATTGGCGCGGAAATGAACGAATGAAATGATTACGAGATTACGGTGCTTTCACTTTTTGTTGCAAAATCGCTCTTATTGCAAGTAAGATAAGATGGCGATGTCGCGGCGTTGACCTTTAATCAAATCGTCATATTAGTAAGAAAGAATCACCTAAAATTCGAAAAAACAAAACAATATATTCACTATGTTTCATCCAGTCAACTCGAGTTACGCAACTCGGGTTGATTGAACTCGAGTCACGTGAATTTAAATTCGAATCTTGATGATGCTTTTGCATGCATTGAGACACAGCCTTCTCTATCTTCTCTATCCTCTTCTACAAGCCATGCCATGGCCCGCTATTATTTCTCGGCTGCTTGCGCTCTTACCGGCCCTGTACACGATGGCCCAACATGGTCGGCGACCATGACCAATACATCGTACATTGACACTTTTGAACGAACAAATTTAAAAAGGTTCTTTCAAAAGTGTCAATGTACGAGGTATTGGTCATGGTCGCCGACCATGATCGGCCATCCTGTACTGGGGGCTTTACAGTGCCACAAACTTTGCTGTGCCGGTGACAGCGGCGCTACGTACGTTTTCTTTTTTTTGTAGCAATTTAACCGGCCCTGAGTTCTAAGAATTTCAGCCGCTAGCAGAGCTATGGTTGGACATCAACTTGACAGCAAAATGACATTAAAAAAAACACGCTAGTTTCCCATTTTGGCCACCGGCACAGCAAAGTTTGTGGCACTTGTACAGGCCATGCTGCTCGGATAGGCAACGTCATAAATGTCAATGTCGCACCACTGCTCCTAACCCGATAAATTGATAACCACCAAAAAACCATGAAGCTCGACTTAATAATGAGGTAACTGGAGAGTGCAGTACGAAAAATTTTTTGTCACCACAAATTACACAGTGGCTGTCTTCCGTCTCACCTACACTTTAAAAAAATACGTATGGTCATATAAGACAACTGACAACCACTACATACATAAATGTCAAATTTGCTGGGTACACTTTTTTATTCAGGGTGAGAACTCCAGTTACCTCAGTATAAAGTCGAGCTTCATGGTAAAAACCATATGTGCGACAAGCCCCTTTTTAATATACTATATCTATGGCGACAAGCTTTTCTGTTCCGGTGATAATCTTTGGAACTAAAATGGCCCCAGTACACGATGGCCGATCATGGTCGGCGACTTGTCGGCGACCATGACCAATATAGTGCGACAAGCTTATCTGTTCCGGTGATAATCTTTGGAACTAAAACATTTTAATACTACAGTCCATTTTGACAGCTAATTTCGTATTGCAAGCGGCTCCTCTGTCACGGATCTGTCAAAGGAAGGAGGGCCATAGCTAGAAACAGCTTGAGACCTATCAGAGGATTTAGTAAAAAAATAGTTGATTCCTAAGCAAAACTCCATTTAATTTCTAATAGTCAATTAAAACTGCTATGACCAAATGAGTCAGGCCCTCAGTTCATCAATTGTCAAAAATTTGCTGTCTCCTGTCAAAGTAATTAAGCATTGATGGTTAATAATTTTTGAATCCGAATAAATAAATCAAATAAATAAATCACTTCTTACATTCACACCAATTATCTAAGCCCATTTTAATTTCATTACGAAACCGTATCATGGAAAACTTGATAACGGATAAATATATACTTAAATACTTTTTGTTTGTAAATGCATACTTAATATACATAGTAAACACCCAGACCAAGACAAATAGACATGTTCATGCACACAAATATTTGTCTTGTTCGGGAATCGAACCCGAGACCACTGGCGCAGAAGGTGGGTAGCCTACCCCTGCGCCAAATCGGTCGTCAAAAGAATATAGTAAAGAATTCATGAAATCTTTTCAGAAGTTTTCAATTGTCTAGAATATACCGTTACAGATTTATAAAGGTTTAGCTTGGGCTCTCAGTTCATCAATTTGTACAATAATGAATCTTCCTTTATTATTGTAACAAAGTGTAAAAAAGGCGTCAACTATTTCGACAGTAGATGCCAGAATAATAAACAGTCTAAATAACCGCGGTGAACGTCGCGAGTGCGCATTTTTACACTATGTTATAATAAAACCGTCCTTAAAAAAAGTAAAAAATGATGGTCACCATCTGTCACTTTTGTTCTCACAAAAATTAAAAATTCAATCTCTGAAAGTATGGTACTAAGAGAAACGGATGCTAGATCAACTTCTAGTAAAGATTTCTTAAAAAAACGTAAGCTTACTTTCATTAATCTATGTGGCGAAGCCTAGTCAGTAGAACCGAAAACGTCAGGCCCTCAGTTCATCAATTGTCAAAATAAAAAAAATCCAATTATTACTAAACTATTAACGTTTGCACCATTGTTTCTACGTTAGAAATTTCCAGAAGTGTTAAAGAATCAGAAATTCAAAGTATTTTTATGTATTTCTTTAGTTTACTTGCAAATTTGGAAGATTCTTTATTGTACAAATTGATGAACTGAGAGCCCAAGCTAAACCTTTATAAATCTGTAACGGTATATTCTAGACAATTGAAAACTTTTGAAAAGATTTCACGAATTCTTTACTATATTCGGATTCAAAAATTATTAACAATCAATGCTTAATTACTTTGACAGCTGACAGCAAATTTTTGACAATTGATGAACTGAGGGCCTGACTCATTTGGTCATAGCAGTTTTAATTGACTATTAGAAATTAAATGGAGTTTTGCTTAGAAATCAACTATTTTTTTACTAAATCCTCTAATAGGTCTCAAGCTGTTTCTAGCTATGGCCCTCCTTCCTTTGACAGATCTGTCACGGCTGTCAGTGGAACAGACAGGAGTGTGGTACATAGAGTGTTTGTCAGATAACTCTGCGCGTGACTGGTGCGTTTTTGGCACTAGTTACAGTGCATTTTTTTGTTCTTATGTTATAGAAAAGATTAGTATTCGATTTTTACCGCGCGCAGACTTATCTGACGAGCACTCTAGATGTATTATTCCTGGTAAAAACCACGTAAAAACGTAGGCCCAGTTGACGGAAAAAAATATTTTAAAAATGCAAACCCAGTACATAGATACAAATAGTATATTGCCCAGTAGAAAGTGGGTGCAGTCGCCGGACGACTCTCTCTCCCACAACCATCTTCCACAACCCACAAACAAGCCACCAAACCACAGAGGAAAAAAAATATTCTACTACGTAAACCAAACTCCCTATTTTGACTTCGACCGCAGGCTTATTACTAAAATAAGCAACCAGTTGCTAATTGTACAATTGCAACGCGACTGCTACTAGTTGCGGTTAGTTTGCAATCGGTACAGTACGGTACGAGCGCTTTCATGCAATTTTAATTCACAAATCGCTCGCTTGTGGCGCTATCGTAGCGATCTTCGTTCCGTAATACGAATATGTGTTTTGGGAGCGATTAATTGTTAATTTTCGCGATTGCAACTGTCACTTTAAGATCGGTAATAAGCCTGCAGATCTCGATAACTTTGCGATCGCTGCCGTCGAGCGAGACTGCTTACTACAATAAGTTACTCTATGTCGTACATCAAATGCTTTATACAACAAAATAACGACAATAAGGCCAGTAACGATAAATTATACTTTATGAAATTATAATATCTTAAATGTGTGATTTACATATAAAATACTAGCTGTGCCCGCGACTTCGTTCGCGTGGAATAGTGACTTTCGGCAGCATTTTTCATTTTTTTAGCTAATAAGGTTTTTCGTGTTTTTGTGTATTTATTTTATATATAATTAGTTTAGCGCTATGATACATATTAACACATTAAAAAATTATTTCACATAGCCTTCCGCCCGCGGTTTCGCCCGCCTGTACTACACGACGTTATCTCGAGGGAAAGTTATATTTTCCCGGGATATCAATTAGTCTTTGTCACTCTCAAGCTCCTAAAATATCCACATACTAAAAAAACACGCCGATCCGTTGCTCCGTTTTGACGTGAAAGACGGATATACAAACAATACAAACAGTATGTCAAAAGAAAGAACTTATCACGCTGAACAACTTCTCAAGATGCTATCTCATATAGTTTAACCTGGCTGCTAGGGTTCCACATCAGCTGGCCTAGCATGAACGGCTTTTATCATGCGATATGATATAGCACGTCATGCTGTCTTGTTTACCTACCCCACTAAGGTGGAAGCAAGACAGCAAGACGTGCTATATCATATCGCGTGATATAATGATGGTAATGCTAGCCAGGCAGGTGTACCAAGACCTTCAAACTTTGTACGTCAATAGAAAATGCTCATCACATTTATCAATTTTCCATACGACGGTATTTTTATATCTCTCATAGTTTGGCTGGACTGCTATGGTTCCACATCGGCCATTTCGATCTTCTAAATAAATTATAGCCTACCTATAAGTTGGCGACAACTAATAGCTATATAACAAAAAAAGTTTCATTAAAATCCGTTCAGTAGTTTTTGCCTGAAACGTGGACAACAGGCAGACAGACAAAAAATTCAAAAACTATATTTTTGGTATCTGTTCCGTTTAAGAAGACCCTTGGTGCTATTTTTTTCTATTTCTTTTCAATGTATACAGCCCCTGTACCGGCAAAAAATATGGATATTGACATGGGCTTCATTTGACATTTGATGCCCATATTTTGTGCTTTTAACTTAAAAGCACAAAATATGGGCATCAAATGTCAAATGAAGCCCAACTGTATGCGATTCTATTCAGGGGGCTACCGGCTAAAAATTATGGGTATGGACATTGGCTTCATTTGACATTTGAGCCCATATTATGCCCTTAAAACTTTTAAGGGCATAATATGGGCTCAAATGTACCGGCTAAAAATTATGGGTATGGACATTGGCTTCATTTGACATTTGAGCCCATATTATGCCCTTAAAACTTTTAGCCGGTAGCCCCCTGAATAGAATCGCATACAGTTTTATAATAAGTATGAGTTATTTTATTTATTTACTTATTATACACGGTAATTTTTTTATCACCCCGGATAAAATTAAAAGGATTATTCTGCTCATGAAAACAAACGATTTTATTATGGGACCAACACTAAAATCGCAAAAAAAAACAGCAATTCTATACAAAAGTGCAAAAACATTTAATCAAAATGTATGGAACAGCTGATATTTTTTCGCGATTTCAGTGTTGGTCCTATAATAAAAGTTGTTTGTTTTCATGAGTAAAATAATCCCTAAAAACATCCAGGGTAATAAAAAAATACCGTGTATTTTACATTAACAGTACCTACCTACGTATTAACACATTAATAGTAAATTGTTTAGTAAGGGCTGTATGGCACCCATAACAGTCGAGTGTTTTGGCGCACGAACGAAGTGAGGGCGCCGATAGTTCGAGACTGTTATGGGTCCATACACCCGAAGTAAACACTCTACTTTTCATTTCGAATATGAGGGACGTAAAAATAAACAGATATATTCAAAAAAAATTTTTCCTATGGCCGCGGAATTTTCGATAGACTCGCATTCTCATAACTTTTTCGTTCATTTTCTCGATTTTAGGGAAGGCAAGGGAAACTAAGTGTTTGACCCGTACTCTATGCAATTCTATGGAATTAATAGCCCGATTTTTTATGTTACAAATAACTTATTTGGTTTAATCTGTTTCTAAAAACGCATATTATTAAAAAAGTAACAATGTTTTAGATAATAATAATAATTTCTCTTTTTGTATGGTGTCTACGATTTTAGTTATTTTAAATATAGTAGCAAAGCTGGCTGTATAGGCTTCGGTGCCTTTGCCCACATACCTTTGGTAAATAAATGTCCAAAGAGATTATAGATCATTTTTGTACATAAGTACTCTTTAATTTACAGATTCTGACATGACCCCTCCTGTTCCTTTTTTAAATTTCATTACAGCCCTAGGGCCGCCACATACCACTTTCAACCCGCATTTTAGACAAGTTATGAGTTACTTTCAGAATATGAGACATGAAAAAATGTATATCACATAGCCTTCCGCCCGCGGTTTTGCCGCGTGTACTACACGACGTTTTTCCGAGCGAATGTGATATTTTTCCGGGATAAAATTAGCCTATGGGACTATCCACATACTAAAAAACAGGTCGATCCGTTGCTCCGTTTTGACGTGAAAGACGGACATACAAACAAACACACTTTCACATTTATAATATTAGTATATATTGTATGTCAAAAGAAAATACTTATCACGCTGAACAACTTCTCATAAGATGCTGTATTTGTATCTCTTATAGTTAAGCTGGGCTGCAAGGGTTCCAAATGTGCTCATCACGTTTAACAATTTTCCTTAGAACGGTATTTTTATATCTCCCATAGTTTGGCTGGACTGCTATGGTTCCACATCAGAAATTGCGATCTTCAAAATAAATTATAGCTATATGTTGGCAAGCTGTATAACAAAAAAACTTTCATCAAAATCCGTTCCGTAAACTTTTTTGCCGACGTCATCACACGAAAAAATTCATCCCCTGTTTTCAACCTCTTTAGGGTAGTTTTTTTTACAAACTTTGAATGTCGTATTTATTTATCTAATCAAAAGCCTATAAAATAATTTTTCATGTCTCATAATCTGAAAGTAACTCCTAACTTGCCTCAAATGCGGGTTGAAAGTGGTATGTGGCGGCCCTAGGGCCGTTGTGACATTTAAAAAAGGAGTAGGAGGGGTCATGTCAAAATCTGTAATAGCATCTACACACGTTCCGATCCGACAGCCGATTTGGTCTGCTCCCAGACGTTCCGATTTGGTCTGGGATGGGAGCAGACCGAATCGGATCGGAGGTCGGATAGGAACGTGTGTAGAGTCTTATCACAATTATGTACCAAAAGTATACAGGCAAAGGTACAGAAGCCTATACAGCCATGTTTTGCTATTATATAAAATAATTAATATCGTAGAATTATTATTAATATCTAAAACATTGTTTTTTTTAAAGAATGCGTTTTTAGAAACAGATTAAACCAAATAAGTTATTTGTAACATAAAAAATCAGGCTATTCATGGAATTGCATAGAGTACGGGTCAAACACCAAACAAGACTGTATGGACTTAGTTTCCCTTGCCTTCCTTAAAACAGAGAAAATGAACAAAAAAGTTAGTCTTCGAAAATTCCGCGGCCATAGGAAAAATATTTTTTAGATTATTTCTGTTTATTTTTTCTTTCCTCATATTCAAAATGAAAAGTAGAGTGTTTACTTCGGGCGTATGGACCCATACATCCCTTGCCAAACAATCTACTATTGAAGATTCTAGCTTTAAAAATGACGTAATTTCCATACAAACTTTCATCCCCTATTTCAACACCTTACAGCCCTTTGTTCACATAAAAAAAAAAGTAGCCTATGTCCTTTCTCAGGCTCTAGACTATTTCTGTACCAATTTTTATTCAAATCGGTTCCGTAGTTTAGGCGTGATTGTGTAACACACAGACAGACAGATTCGCATTTTCGCATTTATAATATAAGTAAGGAAAGTAAGGATAAGGAAGTAAGGATAAAACCGCCCTCAAAAAAAATCCATCTAAAAGCACGTAAGAAATAATCCCTCTAGTACTGAATTCACACCAAATAACGTAAGTACTTTGAAGTCGGGCGGGTTTACAAAAAAACAACAAAAAATTATACTTAGGTACCTACTTACATGTTTCACGCCCGACTTCAAAGTACCTATACTTACGTTATTATGTGTAAATTCAGTATTAGAGGGTATTCACCTTCAAAAAAAAATCCATCAAGAAGTAAGAAATAATTTACTTCTTGATGGATTTTTTTTTTGAAGGCGGTTTTTTTAAATATATTGTAAGTAGTTGTTTTGTAATTATTTCTAAATCCTGCCTAGATTACCGAAAACGAAATCGTATGTTCAGTAGCATTTTTTTTTGCGTAGCTAAGAATTCAAATAAATCATCTTATCCGATAGGTATAAGAGTTAAAAATAACTATCAGTCTGGTCATTTGCTGATTCGAGTTCAAACAATCAACATTTTCGTGTCTCTTATTATTATTAAAGCTAATGGAAGAATATAGTTGTAAAGTGTCTGTGAGTGTTAAACAAGTGCTTATTTAGGAAACACTACCTAATTAACATCGGGTTAATTAGTGACTTTATCTTGAAATATGGATGGCATATTCCATCATAGTTCTAATTTACCTTTGACCCTGGTTCATCAGTCCATTTATTATGATTGCTCAAGTTACTCAAGTGCTATAGAATGATAGCTATGCTTAGTTCAGTCTCGCACGCGTAGCCGTGGGTGTGGAAGCCCGATCGGTAATTGTTATTGTAGGAACTTAGATACTTGTAGATAACCGACGATGGTGTTTCAGACGGTGGAGTTCGATCCGATGTGCGACAAGGAGAATCCTCAGAAGATCTCGTTTGAGGATGTCTCCGCTGCTGCCTTCCGTATTCAAAGCAAGATTGTAAAAACGCCATGTGTGGTAAGACAAAACCTTTTTTGTCTATCCTTCTTTATATAAAGACAGTGTTAACGTTAATTGAATTTTGAAAATTTTGAATTTTGAATTTCTTGAAATTTTGAATCACACAATAAAACACATTTTAATCAAAAACAAGGAACATATTATATATTCCTGTTTTGAAACTTGATTAGGTATAAGTAGGTATATTTTATCCTAAGAAATAAATAACTTACTGAATCATATCGAAATATTGGTATTATAAAGAACTAGGTAGCTTTTCGCCCGCGGCTTCGCCCGCGTGGACTACACGACGTTATCCCGCGAGAATGTGATATTTTTTCGGTGTAAATACTTTTTAGGATTTCGGGATAAAATACATAGGCTACTGCCTATGTCCCTATCTAGGCTACAAGGTATCTGTGTCCTAAATTTCAGCCAAATCCGTTCAGACGTTTTGGCGTAGGTAATTGAGTAACAAACATCCAAACTAGTTACTTAATCTAAACCACAGAACACAGAAAGATTTTTTTAATCTAAATTTCAAATTTATAATATTAGTAGGATAGCAAAGAAAGTTCGGCTTATGCAGACGATGTAATTTATGCCAACTCAAGTCCGCAGCGTTCTTATTCATCTTTAAAATGTAGCGAATTAGGTCGATCTTCTTTTGTGCAAAAACAATAATAGGTATCAACTTATAGGCGGTTCTCTCTTTGGAACGCGCCGCGTTCGTCGCGGAACCCTGAGCTTCATACTGCGCTCCTGCGCCGCCGCATCGCGTGTTCAGTTCAGTGTGTTGGACAAAGCGTGTTTTCTATAATAAAATTGATGTATTTGTATACTCTGCAATCCCGCGCTCCTGCAGGGTGAGAACCGCCTTTGTAATTAAGATCAAGCGCTTCCATGAGCGGAAAAAGTCCGTCGTCTGAGAGCTTGAGGGCCTACTCTGAAACGCAAATCCGAAACTTCGGTTAGCCCCGTCCCGCTCACTCTCGAGTCATAACGAAATCGAGTGATAGGGGCGGGGCTAACCGAAGTTTCGGATTTGCGTTTCAGAGTACGTTCCCTGATTGTTTTTCTTTGTCTCAGAAATCCCACATGACTGCTTTGTACGGCATGGACATTTACCTCAAAAATGACTTCCTGCAACACACGGGAAGGTGAGTTGGCGGGACAACTTTCTAGGTATTCGGCAAATTATCGCAAATTGCTTCCTTTTGCGAACCATTTATTTATTTGGTTCGGAAAATTTACAGCTTTAATAAGATTTTAATTACAAAATGATAAATAACTAAAAGCCATTCACAAAAAGTAAGCATTGAGAGATTGTGGTCGATTTATTAGTCTGCTTGGTTTAATAATTTAATGGAACAGTGTGAATCTTAAAATAAATTGGAGACTTCTGGAGCTCTTAGACGTACCAGAGAGAGTCCCAAATGACCTCTACTAATAGAATTAACGTATTTGGACTATCTCAGCATTAAATCAAAATACAGGTACCTTTTGTCTTAAAACGAGCGACGCGCCCCGGCTTAGAGGAAGTAGCACGGGTGCAATGTATTATCACTACATAGTATAAAACAAAGTCGCTTTCTCTGTCCCTATGTCCCTTTGTATGCTTAAATCTTTGAAACTACGCAACGGATTTTGATGCGTTTTTTTTAATAGATAGAGTAATTCAAGAGGAAGGTTTATATGTACTTTTTATCCCGATATTCCCACAGGAACGGGAACCACGCGGGTGACACCGCGGGCGGCCGCTAGTTCAGATATAAGATAAACCTTGCTCTTGAATCACTCGCGTATCAGTGAATCGGTTGCGTAAGTAGGCAGTTTGAAAGATCTGCGTAGGTACAGACGGCGGGAATTGACCTTATATGTAAAGATTTAAAAAGTAATTTGTAATACAGTTTCAAGGAGCGTGGTGCCCGCAACGCGTTGCTTCTGCTGCCGAAAGAAGCAAAGCAAAGGGGCGTGATCTCCGCATCCCTGGGCAACCACTCGCAAGGGCTGAGCTACCACGCTAACCAGCTGGGAGTCCCCACCACCGTCGTCATGCCCAACGTAGCTCCCATCATGAAGATACAGAAGTGTCAGTCTTTCGGCGCCAACGTCATCATCCATGGACACGACATGAAGGAGGCCAAGTTCCACGCTATGAGCCTCGCTAAGGAAAGAGGGCTCACTTACATTAACGGGTAGGTAGAACTCTATACATTTAATACTTCCTTTTCTACTCTTTGGCGTAAAAAATTCCAACTCCACTTACTTAGCCTAGCCTGGGTAGCACTTAGCCTTCATCACACCTGATGTTAAGTGGTGATAAGGCTGAAGCGGTGGAAGCGCCGTACTCCCGGAATTCACCATTACTGAGGAACTGGCTATCTTATTTCTAACTGCCAGAAAACAACAATGCTGAAAACATAGTTGTTATGGCGTCAGACTTAGATAAGATGGTGATAGCTAGCCAGGCGGACTATGAACAAGCTCTACCTACCACTTACCAAATCGACTAATTATTTCCCCAATGAGAATCGAACCCGGGACCTCGGGTCTGATACCGGTGGTGTGTACCACTAGACCACCGAGGCGGTCATTGAGGACAAGACGTATCACATACTAATACATACTTAGGTACCTACACTTAAAACAACCGTACATTTTGTCAAAAAAAATTTGCAAATATGTAAATGGTTGTGTTGTTGCAGGTACGACCACCCACACATAATGGCAGGACAGGGCACCGTGGGGCTGGAGATTCTAGAACAAGTTCCTGAAGTGGATGCTGTACTGGTTCCAGTTGGTGGTGGCGGGCTGCTCGCAGGCGTCGCCACGGCTATCAAGCACCTCAAACCACACGTCTTTATTTACGTGAGTATGTGCTATATATAGAAAAAATCGACCCGTCTCACAACCAGCTCCGATGGGACACGAACCCACGACCTTTCGCTATCCGGGCGACTGCTCTAACCACTGAGCTACGGAGTCGTTACGAGAAGCGTCGAATTTATCCAATACTTCTTACACGCTGTATAGCCAGCGTTAATTCCATCAATGTGAAGATATTACTACCCTCACACGCGAAAGAAATACCTTTCCAGATATTTGACAATCGCTAAAGATGAAATTACTATTAATTAATTAAATTACTATTGCAAGTTTTTAGTTTTTTGCATTCACAATGCAATTTTTATTATTAAAAAAATCGGCCAAGTGCGAGTCGGGCTCGTTCATGAAGGGTTTCGTACCCACTTAACGTACCGATTACGTACACCTAGCAAAAATACCACTGTCATTTTTTGCCAGAAAAAAATAACTTTGTTTTTCATAGTATTCGTATGAGTGACAAAGTTATATTTGCGGTTTTCGAAAATTTGTTATATCTCAAAAACTTGTAAAGCCTACTTAGCTGTGATAGTTTTCCTTTTAACTTCGTCATATGTACTACTATCGTGAATTTTTTCACGTATCCAAGACAAACCATTTGGCTGGCAGGGGGGGGGGGGGGGGGGGGCACATGACTCTAACAAAATTTTGCACTTTAAAGCTCAATAATTACAAATACACTCGCGAGCAAAAGTATGGAATCACTTAATGAGCGATTTTCTGAGAGGCCATTTAAAAAAAAAAAGCTTCCAATTGCTTCACTAGATGGCGCTGAATAAGTATGTACATGTCTATGGTATATTTTGGTATGAAACAAATTTAAATTAATTACTTTTTAAAAACCCAAAGGAAACTAATAATATAATAAATGAGTACTACTGTGAGGAACAGAAACGAAATAGGTAAATTTAAAGATTTAGGTAAATAAATAACATCTGTCTGACGTTCCGTTTTACGTAAAAAAGTCGCGTCAAGGTAAAATTTATAACGTTCCGTTCCTTCTAACTGCATAGGTGAGACAGCGCCATCTAGTGACTGAGCTTTCAGAAAATCGCCCATTGGAATTGACTCCGCGCGATCTTGAGTACTTAATAAGTAGTTAAGAATAATAAAAATGGTACCATTTTAAAGGTTAAACTGTTAACTTTAAATTGATACCAAATTCATTTAAATCACATCGGTATTTAAGGAGCTATCCCGGATTAAGTGAAGGAGTAAGGAAAAAGATATGTTTCAATTGTTTGATACGTCGCGAGTTGCGGCCTATTGACCCCCTATAAAAGCACGTGTTATCGGATTTTCTTTATCAGTCGGCTTTCACACGTTGACTGGTACACATCTCCGCTATTTTGACCCTTGAACTTGGACGACAATGGATACTACACCTACAGAAGCAGCGCAAATCGTCGCCCTATTGCAAGAAGGGCTCAGCCAGCGGGCTGTAGCACGTCGGCTCCACATAAGCCAGTCCTGTGTTTCGAAAGTTTATAAACGCTTTCGGGAGACTGGTGGCTTTATCCCGAGACCAAGATCTGGACGGCGCCGGTGCACATCGGAGAGGGATGACCGTTTTATCGTGTCAACCTCTTTCCGAAATCGGCATTTGACTGGTGTGGACGTCCAACAGGAGCTCCGAAATATTCGTGGGGTAGCTGCCAGCGAGTGGACAGTTCGTCGAAGACTTAAGCAAGCTAATTTGACTCCAAGAAGGCCTGCCACAGGCCCGAAACTGACGGCAGGTCACCGACAAGCTCGCCTTCAATTTGCTCGCTCCCATCTTGATTGGGAGGTTGAGCAATGGAGGCGAGTCCTGTTCTCCGACGAGTGCAGAATGTTTTTGCACGGCAGCGACCGAAGGGGTCGGGTCTACAGGTGGCCTGGGGAGCGATTTGCGCAGTGCTGTTTCGCTGAGACGGTGGCTTATGGGGGCGGTTCTTGTATGATGTGGGCCGGCATTTCCTTCGACGGTAAAACGGAGCTTGTTTTCGTTCCTGGCGGGGGACGAGGAGGCGGTCTAACTTCAGACCGCTACATTTCCGATATTCTGCTGGAACATGTCGTTCCCTATGCGGGATATATCGGTGATGACTTCCTCCTTATGCACGATTACGCTAGTTGTCACACTTCCCGTGCCACAACTGAATACCTCGAAGAAGTCGGTATCGCCACATTGGACTGGCCAGCGCTCAGCCCGGACTTGAATCCCATTGAGCACGTGTGGGATGAACTGAAGAGGAGGGTTCGTTCCAGAAATCCTGCTCCTTCAAGTGTGAATGAGCTGAAATCTGCTTTGATAGAGGAGTGGGAAGGTATCCCGCAAGAATCGATACAGGGGCTGATTAGGTCAATGAAGAACCGTCTTCGAGCAGTTATTAGGGCGAGAGGAGGGAACACTAAATATTGAAACTTGATTTTAAGGACAAATAAAAATGTTGTTGTTTTCATTATTTATTATTTTTTCATATTCCTTATGTTTTCCTTACTTCTTCACCTTATCCGGGATATCTCCTTAAATACTGATGTGATTTAAATGAATTTGGTATCAATTTAAAGTTAACAGTTTAACGTTTAAAATGGTACCATTTTTATTATTCTTAACTAGTTATTAAGTACTCAAGATCGCGCAGAGTCAATTCCAAGTAAGTGATTCCATACTTTTGCTCGCGAGTGTACAAACCCACAATATTTTTGAAATTGCTATCCAACGACATCCCACACTATGGGTAGACAAGAAAAAAAATTACATACCCACTTCACGTGTAGGCTCAGATCATATAATACTATTTTATGATCTGAGCGTGTAGGGGAGGTAACCTAAAAAAATTTTTTTTTTTAAATTTTACTTTACCACTTTGTTGGCGTGATAAATATGTTTATATGCTAAATTATAGCTTTCTAGTACTAAGAGTCTATGAGCTAGACTGAGGTCAGACGGACGGACGGACGGACATGGCGAAACTATAAGAGTTCCTTGTTGACTTCGGAACCCTAAAAATGGAAAATGAAATGGTTGTGAGACGGGTTGATTTTTTCTAAATACTTCATTTTCCATTTTCAATAATAAAAAATGCATTGTGAATGCAAAAAAGTAAAAATTTAAATAACTATGTGCTTTTATATAGTACAACCACCCCCACATCACGACGGACAGAGCACCGAGGGAGGGGCTGAAGATTCTGAAGCAGGTGCCCGAAGTTGATGCTGTGATGGCTCGGTCTAAGCACATCAAACGAACATGATGTTCTCATTTACCTAGTTCATATGACTGTGTTGCTTATTTCAACTTTATGACAGACATTTACATTTACGTAAGAGACTAACGTTGATTGTAGACAAATTACCATAATTTATGTTATAATTTTCCGGAATGAAAAGCAGCCTATCACACTCTCGAGCTCCCAAACTATGTCCATACCAAAAATCGCGCCTTATTTGGCCATGTCATTCAGTTTGAAAGTGGCACGAGACATATATTAGATAAATAAGTACATGCTGTCCCTACTCATATAATTATCATTATTCATTCATACTACGAAAGATAATAAAGTCAAAGGTTACCTGATTATCAAGGCAGAGCGGCAGAGTTTCTCAACTCGTGTAATCTTAATTTAATAATCTAGCTGTATATCAAGTGATAAACGTTAATTACTCTAATAAACATTTTTGTTTTTAAGCTTATTATTGATTAATATCATTCACACGTCACTACTTCCACTATACTTTTATATACAAAACCAAAATGGTATAAATAAATAAAAAATATTTTTGGATAAAATTGATAAAATGATACGTAAACAAGAACAGGCCACCCGATTCAAACTTTTTGGCCTCTCGGACAAATATTATTCTGTGCTCTCGGACCATGCGCCCGATACGATACGCAGTATGCAACAGAGAGGCATTGCGGGTGGGAAAGATGAGGTTGCGGGGTAGAACCCGACTACTGCGCATAGCGACTAAGGTGACGACCGCCTGCACTGTATTTCGCGTTGAATTGAAACAACATGACGTAGAACTTAAAGGTCTTCTTCTCATTATAGGGCGTGGAAACAGAGAAATGCCCGAGCATGAAAGTGGCGATGAAGAACGACGAGCCGACGAGCGTGGAGATCCGGTCGACATTGGCCGACGGGCTGGCCGTGCCCACGGTCGGGTACAACGCGTACCGCACCGTCAAGTCCATCATTGATAAGCTGGTGAGTGGGTAATTAATGTGGATGTGGCTATTGGACATACTCATGTGCCAATTTCGATCGCCAAGACTTGTACCAAAGAATACTACAATATTGTTTGTACTGTGCACTAAAAGGCGCGTACAGGCGCGAACCTGCGAAAAGCAGGTCATCTGCGAATGTAGAACCAAGAAGAGTTCAGGTGGGATCGCATTGTGAATGTATAAAAATAATGTAAAATCTTAATTTAAAATATTTGACGTTATGTTAATAAATTAATCGTTTGCTGGCAAAAGATGTGGAGATTGCTTGGTGGCTTGCACTTGGAGAGACCCAAGTCCAGCAGCAGATACAATGATAGGTTGAAGATGATGATACTGAAAAAGAAGAAGAAGCAGGAAATACATTTATTTGGGACATCACAGCAAAATTACATAAACATAATATCACAGACAGTGGTGGATGGATGAAATAAACATTTTTTTGCAGATAACTGTAAACGAGGACTGGATAGCGCGCGCGATCTTGCGGCTGGTAGAGCAGGAGAAGTACGTGGTGGAAGGCGGTGGCGCGGTGGGCGTCGCCGCCATCATGGCCGGACTCGTGCCTGAGCTCGTCGGCAAGAAGTTAGTGCTCTTCATATTTTTTTTAGTTATAGTTTTAGGCCGCGCGCACGAAGTCAGCGGACAGCAAGGCGGCAGCGGGAGATGCATGGAGGGCGTGTTTCAGTCGCGGATCCAGGATTTGGTTGAGGGAGGGCAATTTTGGTTCATGGGGGGGGGGGGGGGGGGGGGGTAGGTAAAATTGTGGGGTTATCCGAATCTTTACAAATCGCGCTGCTCGGCACCCTGCCTCGTTATTACGCAGCCTTCTTACCTACATAGAGTGTATCAATAAAATAAACATGTCTATTTGTCTTGGTCTGGGTGTTTACTATGTATATTAAGTATGTATTTACAAACAAAAAGTATTTATGTATATATTTATCCGTTATCAAGTTTTCCATGATACAGTTTCTTAAGGATATAGCATAGGTAAAAAAAAAATCGTCGATGGCCGTTGCTTACACAAGCGAGGGGGTGCTGGGATCGGTAAGACTCCGGCCGCGGCACTCTCGTAGACTGAGAAATACGTGTAGACGCGGCATGCAGCGCGCATTCTATTTACATCTAAAATATCACCTATGTGCGCTTTTACTAAGGACATTATATTATGTAGAATACAAGAAGAATTATTAATGAATATTTATTGTAAACGTCGGTTTGTAGGAAGAGTAGATCTTAGATATTATTCGTATGTGGTAAAAAAAGCTTTTTTTAACAAAGATAGTCACTTCAAACGATTCTTCAAAATGCAGAGCACAGCAGCAGCTATTTATATTTATTTTCTATCTCTAAATCATTTCGATAATATTATATCCATTATCGAAATGATCTTCGCAGGCAAAACTACAACATTTGCTACAAATTACACTGAAAAAAATAAATAATGTATACTGCTCTAACCAGTAGGTACATTTTCAGATTTATTCCAATCAAATTAATAAAACTTATAATTTATTATGAAAAAATATAAATAACTCATACTAGCCCATCATCTAATACTTTTTTACTCAATCAAAATAATCAATATTTAAATAAGTATACCGTTTATATAAAATCACGCTATCAATCTATAATATAAATCAATATATAAAAAAAACACTTAAATAAAAATATTGTTTAAGTACAAACAAATAAAATAAAATACATATTATTCCAATACCAAAAATGATAATATCAAATAATACAATAACTTGTGTCATTGAAAATTGGAAGCAACGATCACATACACCCAGATACAAGAAAATATCTAAAAGTTAGTTTTCGACATTTACCCGTCCGAGAATCGAACCCGGGACCTCAGAGATAGTGGCACCTAGAAAACCGGTGCGTACACCAATCGGCCACGGAGATCGTCCAATTTGTTTAAACAAAATGTAGCGCAACTGAAATAATTGATACTTTGTTTACTAATGTAAACTTGCCACGTAAGGTTATAAATCAGCCACTTTAAAAAAACCTTTTTTCATTAATCATTTTAAAATATCTTTATTTTTCATTGTCACTATTTTTCGCCATGTACGCATCATATCCCTTGTGCTCCAAAAATAGGTAAAAAACGTAAAAACTTGCCTAACGTCAGGTTCTTTTTTCTGTTTAAATATTATGCGATATGCTGAAATATTTGTACTAATTAAAAATTAATACCGAAGCAACAGCAACACAACTATATGTTAAAATTTTGTGCAAAGGCAGCTTTACTTAATTCTGTGGAACTTTATTAAAACTAGCTACGCTTTTCCCCAAAAACGAACTGCTTGTTTTTTAAAGTCGAATCCTTGGAACGGCAATCTTATTTTTATTTCTTGTTTTGAATTGATGTATATTGCTACGTTTTACAAATGTATTGAGATACTTCTTCACATATACCATATTCTCATATATTATTATGTATTATCCTGCAACAGTTAATATGTTGATTTCTTTGAAAGAATCTCTTGGCCGAAGTTTGTATATGGCGCGAATAGCTCTTTTCTAAAGCACAAAAATACTTTCGATGTTAGCTGCTGAACCCCAAAGTAATAGGCCGTAGGACAATACACTCTGAAAATAGCTAAAATAGATTAACCTTGCCGTTTCAATATCGGTTAAGAGCCTTATTTCTTTAACAGCAAATGCCGCAGAACTGAGTCTACCGGCCAAGGCTTCAATATGAGAGTCCCATTGAAGTCGATAATCTAATGTTATATCTAAAAATTGAGTACTGTTAATTAATTCTACTACATTGTCATCCAATTTTATGTGAATATCAACCTGTCTTACATTTGGCAGGGATTTTTTTTTCACATTTTGTTTTTTTTCGAGTTTAATGATAGATTAATTGATGGTACCACGGCAAAAAGAAATTGCCACAGTACCATCAATGGTACTGTCTAATGGTACCATGGTAAAAAAATAGATTATTGCTATGAAACCAATGCGCAACTTTCGATAAAGTAGGTACTATTTACTTCGTCAGAACAATTATTACCTCTGTCAACTTTAAAGACTAGAGGAAGTGTCATCAGCAAATAGCACTGTCTTGCATAAATTCTTTGCTTAAAAAGGAAGGTCATTTATATAAATTGAATTCTTTGTTTAAATGACTGGAATTCTTTGTTACCTCCGGATGACCCGGAATCGGCTACAAATAAGTTTTACGATATTTTAAACGAATGTATCAACAGATATGTACCATTAGTTAGAATTAATGGTCATAAAGCTTATCCTGTGTGGTACAGTAAGGCTTTGCTTCGAATAAATAGTGAAAAAATGAAAGCTCACTCAAGATGGAAGAAATCGAAGAGTGAATTAGATTATGACGAATTTTCTCTCCTACGTAGAAAGCAGCAAAGAGTTCAGAATGAATGTTATAATAGACATATAGTTAGTACAGAAAAAGCTATAAGATCGACGCCGAAAGCTTTCTTCAGTTACGTTAAGTCTTTACGTGGTGGCTCTAATTACCCAAAAAATATTACCTATGGACAAGTCTGTTATAAGGACGGTAAAAATATATGTAACGCTTTCAATAGTTTTTTTAGTAGCGTCTTTGTTGAACCATCAGCATCGAGTGGTTTAGTGATACAACCGGAGAACTTCGGTGGCGATACTATATCTGATTTAAGTATCTCTGCTACAGCTATCGAGGAAGCTGTTAAAAAGTTAGATCTCTCCAAGGGTCCTGGTTGTGACGGAATCCCACCGATCTTTTGGGTAAATTGCATCAAATCATTAATTCTTCCAATTTACATAATTTTTAATAGCTCTCTTCGTTATGGTGTGTTTCCATATCTCTGGAAAAAAGGTCATATTATCCCATTACATAAGAGTGGTTCGAAAGCGATGGTAGAAATATCACAATCCTCTGTACAATGGGTAAATTATTCGAGAAGCTTGTATATGATGCTATTTATCCACTGATCATTAAGAGTATCCCCGTTAGTCAACACGGTTTTGTTAGAAAACGATCAACGCTTACGAATTTAACTTGCTTTGTAGAATATGTGCTTAAAATATGGATGGAGGAGGTCAGGTCGACGTGATCTACACCGATTTTGAGAAAGCTTTCGATCGTGTGGATCACGTCATCCTACTCCAGAAGCTCCATACGCTTGGAATTAGAGGCAATCTACTCAGATGGGTTGAATCTTATTTAAAAAATCGTTCACAGGCGGTCATTGTAGGTGGTTACAAGTCAAATTTTATATGTATACCTAGCGGCGTTCCTCAAGGCTCCCATTTGGGCCCTTTGTTCTACAACGTTTACATTTACGATATCGCAAACCAATTGAAGCATTCAAGACACTTACTTTACGCGGATGATATGAAAATATTCTGTTCAATAAAAACTTATAACGATTGCATTAACGTTCAAAAAGACTTAGATAGTTTAACTGAGTATTACAATCTAAATAAAATAAACATCAACTTAAAAAAATGTCATTGTGTACGTTTTACTCGAAAGGTAAAGCCTATTATTTTTCCATACTCATTTAGCGGTTCACTAATAAGTTCTACTTCGCAAGTTCGTGACCTAGGAGTGATTCTGGATGATAAAATGTTATTTTGTGATCATATCGACTCAATAGCTACTAGGGCATACAAAAATTTAGGATTTGTATTACGGTCTTGTAAACCTTTTAAAGATATATCAACATTAAAATGTGTTTACTTCGCATATGTCCGTTGCTTACTTGAATATGCTTGTTCGATTTGGTCACCTCAATATGCGGTGTACATCAATCGTCTGGAAAAAATTCAAAAAATATTTATCAGGCACCTTAATTATCGTTACCGTAAAAGTCCTGCATCATATGAAGAAGCATGTTATACTCACGATATCCATAGTCTGGTGGATCGGCGTAAAATGATGGATATGGGTCTTTTGCACGACATACTTAATGGAAGCGTCGACTGCGCTGAATTAGTTGAGGGTATAACATTTCGTACGCCTAAACGTCGCACAAGGCTCACACCATTACTAACTGTACCTTCATGCTCCACAAATTATGCTATGAACAGTCCGCTTACACGAATTGCAAGGTTGTATAACGAAGAGTTCAGTGATCACGATTTATTTACATTATCAAAGCCATCATTTAAAAAAGTTGTTATTAAGTCACTGATTGATGTGTCTGATTGAATTAAATATTCCTACTTTTGTTAAAATTTTATCAGTTCTGAAATAATATACTTAGTTATTCAAAATTATAAATAAATAAATATATATATATATATTGGCAAGTTTATAAGTAAGTAAGTATAGTTTAATTTATATTATATTAGGTACTATAGGTAAGTTTGTTATTGCGTTCTCTAATGAACACAGAAACAAAAAGTTACACAGATAATCAAAGACACGCATATACACAAACATACACACACACACACACACCCACGCGCGCACACACACACACACACAAACACATGGACATACATACAAATATATGCACACGCACATTCACATTTGTAAGCAGATTAAGCGCATAGTGCTCTTTTTTCTTTTCTTTTATTGATTTTGTTTTAGTTTGGATGTTTTTTATGCCGTTGTTTGTCATCCTACTAATATTATAAATGTGAAAGTTTAGATGTTTGGATGTTTGGATGTTTGGATGTTTGGATGTTTGTTACTCAATCACGCCAAAACGGCTGAACGGATTTGGCTGAAATTTGAAACACAGATACTTTGTAGCCTGGAGAGGAACATAGGCTACTTTTTATCCCGGAAAAGTATCACATTCCCGCGGGATAACGTTCGTGTAGTCCACGCGGGCGAAGCCGCGGGCGGAAAGCTAGTAAATTGTAAAAAGTACTATTACATATAAAAGAAACCTGTAATTGGTCTTACTGGTACATATACATTGTTATTAAGTAAAATCTGTAACACTGTTGGTTTTCTAATAAATAAATAAATAAATAAATTAAAAACAGCAAAAGGGACCAGTATTGACCCCTGGGGTACGCCCATGTTGATAGGGGCTCCAGTAGACTCAGTTTTGTTGATAACTACTTTCTGTGTTCTTTCACATAGATATGATTGCATAAGGCTAACCGATTTATCATAGACACCATAATGTTTTAATTTCCTTAAAAGCGTTTGGTGATTAACACAATCGAAAGCTTTGGAGAGGTCACAATAAATACCAACTACATCTCGCTTGCTCTCCCAAGCATCAAATATATGTTTTTAAATATAATATGATAGGATGACATACCAAGACCAGTATGAATTAGATCCCATCTCACAGGACACCATCGATTTTGGGAATGAATTGCTAGAAGCCATATCCGAAACAACGAGAGAAAAGTGGAGGAAGCTAATCGAAGGCGTAGAAGGCATGGTGTTTTATAAGGAAACTAAATAATGATCCTAAAATCGCTGATCGTCATTCCAATGTGACCACAAACCAGATCGCTCACCACTTACTCCAAAATGGGAAAGCTTCCACGAAAAGTCTCCAGAAGAAATTTACACGAGACCCTGGTAAAGAGGTTAACCACTTGGACGAGGCTTTTACAGAAACAGAGCTCAAGTTTGCCCTTGATAAGCTCAAAGAAGGTAAAGCCGCTGGCTTTGACAACATCACGGTCGAGCAGCTGAAACGATTTGGTTTCGTACTACTTATACAAAACTGTCATTTCTTGCATGGCAGTTTCCAAAGGATATGTAATCTAATCACTGACGTTTTAGCCACCTACTTTTAATAAATGACATTTGTGGCAGAGAGTGTATATAAAACTTCTTCGAGATTATTTATTTTTATGAGTTTATTATCTTTGATATAATATGTTAGTCAGTTTAAAGTTAGCCCGCCATTTGTTTATACTTTGTGCAATGAAATTTAAATAATGAAATAAATATTCCTCCTTCGGAAGTACTTGTACCTATGCAATATTTCATTAGAGTATTAAAAATTTTACTCCGACTATGCAAGTCTCCTTACAGAACTCCGCAAACTTATCTGACGCGGTGGTTAAATTTGAGAGTTTAAACTGTCAATACAGCTGACAGACCTTTCATTCTTTTTATTGCTACTGGCGCCTCAACCATCGGTTTTAGATATTGTTGTGGGAATTTCGAATTTCGAATTTCAAAACCGCGAGAGCAAGAGCATGTCTTGCAAGAAATTGTATGCATGCTCTAATTTTGTACTAGGTATTGAATTATAATGGAAAAGAGAATTAGTAATAAAAAACAGCGAGTTGCACTCCGGGAGTGCCGGCAGAAGTGAAAACTTGAATATAAACGTTGTGCATTTTTGATATTCTTAAATTTTTAACTTAAATTTTTAGAAAATATACTTATAATAATGAACTAGATGCGTTGATAAAGGGCTCCGTAGACTTTTTCATAAAAAAAGGAGTTTGGACAAAAAAAAGAAAATAATACGGACTGGATTTGAACCGAGGTCTTCTGTCTTCTGTTCTGCCGCCGCGCGCCGCCTGTTTTGTCTAACCGAGGTGCCAGAGCTATCAGACCATCGGGAAAGATGGCGAAATTTGCCTTCGTATTCTAATGACATTGTAACAGTTTTTCGATCAGGCCCCCAAGTACGTCTTACGGTCACGTGATCCTGGGACCGTACTCTGAAACGCAAATCCGAAACTTCGGTTAGCCCCGCCCCTATCACTCGATTCCGTTATGACTCGAGAGTGAGAGGGACAGGGCTAACCGAAGTTTCGGATTAGCGTTTCAGAGTAGGCCCTCTGACGCGAGTTAAACAGCTTTTACCCATCACAATAAATAGTGCACAACGCCGCTAAAGAAGTTGTCACTTCAAGAATGTTTTGAACCTGAAATTTTCACAAAATGGTGCGGTATATGTCCCTCACTCAAAGGTAAGAAGCTGGACTTTTCACAGTCTCATAAAATTGGTATAATGGTAATATTAGATCAACTAGGTATATGAAAAAAACTTACGTCGGTTTTATTTCAAGAATTGCTTTTTATTGCATTATGTCTCTGTAAAAAACTTTTTCAACAAGTGAATTTCTTATTTCTAGATGCAATTTTTTACACCTACCTATCTTAAGTTTCCCACATTTCCAATTTTGTGAGGAACCTAAAACGAACATAAATTTAATATACAGTAGTAGAAGTTAGAAACTTAGACTAATTATGTACCTACCTACAACACAACAAATTATAGGTACTCAAATAGTACAACTTTTATGGGCTCTTAAGTAACTTAGGCAATTTTACTTATCCTTCACTTTTATTTCAAACTATTAATGTTTGCTTTAGGTAATGAGTAAAATTATTACTTGTCCTAGGTTACATAGGTCTATGGTTATGCAATAAATGGCAAAGCACTCATCTATTACCCAATCCTGAAGCGCTAGTTCAATATTTCCTAGCAAAATAAGCATCATTGAAAAAAATTAGGATCCTGGTTTGAGTTTTTTTTTTTCAATTTTGGCGCAATCGGAGCGATACAGTCTCCACGTCCAAACGCCGCCAATGCCAGGCGGAGACTGAAGAATTATGCTGCGAAACGGTGTACGATGCATTTTGGGATACTAGTTTTTGAATATAATATTACAAAAAAAATTTTTAGTAACTTCCCTAGATATGACTAAGAACTACTTACACAAAAAAAATTAGCTTGATTACTCAAATAGTTATTGAGATAATTGAGTTTAAGACGGAAAAAAGGGGTCTTGAAAATCATTTTTTGTAGACATTGTATTTATTTTATTCAAATAAAATTTAGTAACTTCCCTTCATAAAGAAAAGATCTATCACATATAATATTTTGGAAGACCTAGCAATGATACTTTGTCAGGAAATTTAATTTAAAAACATTGAAAATTCTGAGTTTGATCGCCGGAATGCCCTTAATGAAATTAAAATGGGCTTAGATAATTGGTGTGAATGTAAGAAGTTATTTATTATTATTTATTTATTTATTTATTATTATTATTAAAATGTGAATAGAGGTACATGAAGGGTACATGCAACATAATATTGTTAAAGCCTATGTTTTCGTAATCTTCAACCAAACATTTATTTTAATAATCAAATGTAACATCCACAATTACCTATGTGTAATATTTGTATGTAACTTAACATGGGGCTTTACCTCCTTTAACTTTCTTAGCGTTTATTTTATGATGCCATTGTTATTGATTGGATAATATTTTGTTGAGGCGGTAACACGTAGGCGACATTTTGTTGTAGACAAATTTAAATAAACTAACAATGAGTAAACGAGCGTTCTATTCGCAGGTTCTGTTGTTAACACAGAAAATACAACCAAATAAACCACGCGGTGTCAGGAACTAGGGCATGTAATATCGGAAGGTTTTCAATTCCGATATTGATTTTCGATATTAGATCTCAATATCGGAATTCCGATATTAATATCGGAATCGCAAAAAATCGTAAAAAAAATGAGCAATTGTTTATAAATAGCACATTTTCTTTCTAAATTGCATGAATATAAGGATGGATTGTGTACAATAAAATCAATCTTTTGTGCGAATAAGCAAGACGTAGGTACTGTGGCATATTACTATGCTTGAGTTATAGACGTGATACTTTTTTCACTATTTTGTTTATCATCGGTCAACAATCGCGTTTGGCGGCTAGTACATCAGTGTGTTTTTCAGTAGTGCTAGCACAACTTTGCTGTCGCGCTCATTCCAACCAATCAGCACGTCTTCTTAAGTCACGAGCAATCTGATTGGTCGAAAGTACCCGCGATTCTTTCTCACTCGAATCGCGCGAAAGATATGCTAGCAGCTAGCACTACTGGTGAGCGATGTTTATTTTGAATTAAATTGTAAAACAAACGTTATTAAGATCGTAAATTATTTTTATGCATTCACAATGCAATTCTATAAATATAGGAAAATGTAGCTATAGAAAAATGTGATAGTGAAAAACCACGCGTACTGCAAGTAGCTTTCAGGCGGGATTTAATTTCGATTAATTCGATTTATAAAAATAACTAAAAATTTCAATTTAATGGCTCTATCTTAATCGATTGTTAAACATTTGTAAAAATGTTTCTTTCGGATGCGAGGGTATCCTCACGTTGATAACGCAACGCTGGTGAAACAAACAGCAAAGCAAACAAAATTCAACAAAGTCGTCTAAGCTTTCCGGTAGGCTAGTTGGTCAGAGCATCGGGCTGGAAACCTGGCTGGAGGCGCGGGTTCGATTACCGCCTGAAAGCTACTTGCAAGGCTCGTGGTTTTTTACTATCACATTTTTCCTATAACTACAGAATTGCATTGTGAATGCATAAAGATAATTAAATTCTCAATTGAATGGCTGTTTCATCTTAATCGATTGTTAAACAATGATTCTTTCGGATGCGAGGGTTTCCTCACATTGATGAAGCAACGCTGGCTAGAGCGTTAACAAGTGATAGCAAAATTCGACGAGTAGTGTAAGCCTTTCGCTAAAATTTAATTGTTTTTTAATTTATTTTTCAAGTCCTGCACCCTCTTGTTAACTGCACCCCTACCGCTACACTGAATTACATATTTTTTCATACTTTTGTCACCAACTATGTGAAGGCCTAAATACCTATGAGCGAGCTAGTAGATTCATGTTGTTTTGGACGTAGCTGCTGAAGCTGAATAACATCAATGCCGTTACTTGAACGGTGCCCTTTAATTAAGCAGCTAGGCAGTTAATTGAACGGCTAAGTGAATCATTTGATTTTGATGTACACATAAGTGAACAGTGAGCGAGGCAGACAACGCTATCATAGTTCTTGTGTCGCATCACATGCTTAGCGATACAAAGCAGGCTGGTAACAGAAACATTGGTCAATTGAGCTATCGCGCTTAGCGCTATTCAACACAACCAAGGTTTAAAATATATATTGTAGCTCCGTGTGTTGTCTAACGCTGAACTGGTTTATATAAAAAGTAAATTCAAAATATTTGTCTGATTCCGATATTACGATATTGGATGACTTAATATCGGAATTGAAATATCGGATCTCACGTTCCGAGATTCCGATATTACGATATCACGAGATTCCGAGATCCATGCCCTATCAGGAACATACGTTCACCAAACCAAGGTTAGACAGTAAAACTGCATAAGAACCATTGTGATTTTTTTTTATATAACTAACTAGCGGCCGCCCGCGGTTTCACCCGCGTGGTTCCCGTTCCCGTGGGAATATCGGGATAAAAAGTACATATAAACCTTCCTCTTGAATCACTCTATCTATTTAAAAAAAACGCATCAAAATCCGTTGCGTAGTTTCAAAGATTTAAGCATACAAAGGGACATAGGGACAGAGAAAGCGACTTTGTTTTATACTATGTAGTGATTAGGTACATATTATGTAGCTAGCTTCCGCAAGAAAAGCATGCAAGATGCACCGCCCGCGTATGCACAAAAAGAAATAATAACGCTTAAAAATAAGAGATTAATAAAAAAATCATAATTTAATTATTTCTTTTGTACTTACTTACATAATATATTAAAAATCATTAGTTTCCTCTTGCTCTACTCTTTTTATTTGAAGCTGGCAACTTTCTTCAAATGTTGTCAGTCAAGTCACTCGGCTCATATAATTCTGTTCCGGTGATTATCTTTGAAACTAAAACAGTTTTCATACGACAGTCCATTTTGACATTTCGACAGCTAATTTGGTATTGCAAGTGGCTCCTCTGTCACGGCTGTCACCGGAACAGGAAAGCTTGTGGCACTGTACATGGCGGAGTGGGGAGTAGGAAGCAATAAGGCGGCGGCGGGCGCTGTCACTCAATCAATCGGTGCTGGACTTTGCACGGTCTAACAATCCTGAGGATGCCACGGGTTGTGGGCGAAACACCGTGGACTTACAATAATCTGATCGGTGAAGATGCAAGGTGTGTCACCTGTCTTCATGTCGTGGTGTGCATGTGCCCTTTTTGGGGGACGGTGGGCTATGCATCTTGCATGGTTTTTTTTTGTGCAAGTGAGCTACATGTCTTCTTTTCACAATGGGTAGGGACTTCCGCCTAGAGCCTTTATTTAATTGTTTTAAATAATTGGCAATTTTATTTTGACACGTTGAAACTTAATGGTGCCATTATATTTATAGTAACACTAGCTGACCCAGCGCGACTTCGTTCCCGTCGCCCTACCCCCTACTCCACCCTACCCTATCCGTACTCTACCCCTACCCTACCCCTACCCTACGCTACCCCTACCCTACCCCTAACTGTACCCCTACCCAACCCTACCCTACCCCTACCCTACCCCTACCCTACCCTTACCCTACCCCTACCCTACCCCTACCCTACCCCTAGCCCTACGCTACCCTACCCTACCCCTACCCCTACCCCTACCCTACCCCTACCCCTACCCCTACCCTACCCCTACCCCTACCCAACCCTACCCCTACCCTACCCCTATATCCTTCCTTGGACTTCCACGAACATTTCAAGACCAAAATTAGCCAAATCGGTCCAGCCGTTCACGCGTGATGTCGTGACCAAGGGAAACAGGGATTCATTTTTATATATATAGATAGATGTAGTCGATTTCTCCCCTTACCCCATCAACTTTACTGTTACCTAGTGATCCATTGAAGAATTTTCTACTGGGCTGTATTATCAGAGGTTGTAATGAAGATCATTGTTGGTAAAAGAGTGTTCTATTCGCAGGGTCGTCTGTATACTGTCGGGCGGAAACATAGACAGCACGATCCTGGGTCGATGTTTGGAGCGCGGGTTGGCGGCGGAGCAACGGTTGGTCAAGTTCAAGGTGACGGTGAGCGACCGGCCCGGCGGCATCGCCGAGCTGTGCAAGCTCATCGCCTCCATCGGGGTGTCCATCAAGGACATCATGCAGGAGCGCGCTTGGGTATGCGGCGATATCTTCAGTGTCAGGGTAAGCTTAACTAACTAATACACACGGATATAATTATTTTCTTAAATCTAATCCATTAGTAGACCCATCACTTCGTCTATTCCGCCCAATGCGGATTGGTGAGAATTAAAGACTGTCTTACTCTTAGCAGCCGGGACCAACGGATTTGCATTCCTTCCGAAGCACAGAGGTGGTTGATAATAAATATTTGTTCACCCATCCCGTGACTGACCATTGTGAGAATGTTGCTTATCCGCCGGCCGTGCCGCTGCTCCGCCGGCTCCTCCTTCTGTGTGGAAAACTTATGGTTAATCGTTACTAATTGTTCCAGGTCAAAGTGGTCTGCGAGACACGAGGTCCTGAGCACATGGAACAACTGAGAGATATGATAGCCAGTTCATACCGGGAGTACTGTTTCATGGAAGAGTCCGACCCAGGTTTTACGAGGCATAACAGCTGTGACAGCATTACGAACGTCTCACATTGATGAACGTAGCTCTACGTAGAGAGAGAGAGCAAGTGTACCAGAGAGAAAAGCCGTAACAGGTGGATCCAGTCGTAGGAAGTGGAGTGACTACGACTTTTTGTACCACGTGCACTTCTTCATTATTGATCATGAGTTAATTCCAAATTGTTCAACACCTGCGACTTCAAGATGTCATATTATTTAAGTTACCTATATAGTTACCTAGATGATACGTAGGTATAGACATTCCAGTAAAGCCAGTTTTCAAGATGTTCCTAACCTAATAGAATGGTCTCAAAGTGAAAAAATTGATAAAGGCTTTTAATTTACAACAGAAGGATACCTAGTAAATTTGAAAGTTATTTGGTAGATTAATAAATTCATAGTTGAAATGCACAAATTATTAATCTACGAAATTTCATAGAAAAAAAAAATGCAAATAAAATATGGAAGCTTACCACGCATTGTAATGAATATATTTTACGTCTTTATTTAGGGATGTGTGCAATTTAAGGAGATCAGTTTCTTCAAATATTATAATAAGACATGTTACGAATTATTATTAGATACGCCTTATCTTATAAAGAAAGCGTTAAGTATAAAAATCTAATTATTATAAATAATGTTCCTATTAGGTATACACCTAATTTAGGTATGAATGTGGTTGTAATTTAGTGCATTAAAAGAAATATATATCTGTGATATTAAGTGAAAGCTTTATTCATGGTTAAGGTCATAGCCCACATACACCGCACCGCTCCGACCCAACCAAAGTATGAGCAGCCAAATATGGACTTAATATCGTTCACTGTAGATGCACTTTACAGTAAGCGAGCCTGCCCCAGGCTAAAGTGCGTCTACAGAGCACGACATTAAGTCTATATTTGACTGCTCATACATTGGTTGGGTGGGAGCGGTGCGGTATAAATGGGCTATGACCTTTAGTCCTTTCGTTCTTTAGTCCTTGCGCCCGCAGCTTCGCCCGCGTATACAACACGACATTATCCCGCGGGATTATGCAATTTTTCCGAGATGAAAAGTAGCCTAGCCTGCTAACAAACTATCTCCATGCCAAAAATCAAAAAGCTCCGTTTTGACGTGAAAGACATCAATGTGAAAGACGGACAAACAAACAAACACAATTTCACATTATTTTTTTATTAGTATGAATAAGAACCTTTCTTTTGTCGAAGTTGCCAAAAACTCAAGTAAGAGAAACTAATCTACCTATACTAATCTATACTATCTATGTATCTATACATATACTTTTATACTAATATTATAAATGTGAAAGTGTGTTTGTTTGTTTGTGTGTTTGTCCATCTTTCTCGTCAAAACGGAGCAACTGATCGTCGTGATTTTTGGTATGGTGATAGGCCTCTCCCAAGGATCTCCACAACGATCGGTCCTGCGCTGCCCGCATCCCAGCGGCTTCCCGCGACCTTGACCAGATCGTCGGTCCACCTTGTAGGGGGCCTGCCCACGGAACGTCGTCCGGTACGCGGTCGCCATTCGAGAACCTTTCCGCCCCAACGGCCATCGGTTCTCAGCGCTATGTGTCCCGCCCACTGCCACTTCAATGATGCAATCCTTCGAGTGATGTCGGTTGTTTTAGTTCTCCTGCGGATCTCATCATTTCTGATTCGATCGAGCAGGGAAATAAAAAGCATCGCTCTCTCCATTGCTCGCTGGGTGACTTTGAGCCTTCTTATGAGACCCATAGTATAAGACCACGTCTCACTTCCATAGGTCATTACTGGCAACACACACTGGTCAAAAACTTTCGTCTTGTGACATTGAGGTATTTCGGACGCAAATATATGCCGGAGCTTCCCAAACGCTGCCCATCCGAGCTGGATTCGACGAGAGATCTCTTTCTCAAAGTTGGACTTACCTAACTGGACCGTCTGTCCTAGGCTAGGTAAACATAGTGGTCAACAACTTCAAGTGTAATGTTCCCAACATTAACTGGAGCAGATGCAACATGGGCACTGGACATGATTTTTCGTCTTATCCATGTTCATCATAAGTAAGACCCACTCTTTGAGAAGCATTACCTACTTATTATTTTCATCTGTTTAATATTGGTGATAATAAGTAATAATTTATTTTATATGGCAAAACAACGTTTGCCGGGTCAGCTAGTAATAATAAGTATAATATAACATCTCCTACCTTGCCTTGTAACGTCCGTGTGTCGTCACGAGACGGCGACGTTTAGACTGGTTTCAAAGCTATCCGGGAAGCAGCTGTGGAATCAGCCCTAGGTCGGTTTATACTGTCGGTCAGTGCTACTGAAAATTGAGCCACTAGTGACCGCCACTAAAACGAAGCCACAAGCTGCGAATCAGATTTTTCATAAATTTTTTTGAACGTGGTCACCGAGCGTTAGAGTAGCGCGTTCAAAATGTCTCAAACACTCGTGTTTCATTGTCTAATGGCTCACTGTACCACTTACCGCGACCAGTAGTGGGTCATTCATGCCACTAAATGCGACCCCAATCGCAGCCACAAGTGGCTAATTGGCGGCTATCTGTCGCCACGCCGCCGCCGTCACAACTTTTGCCTGAATTCCGTGTGAAGATGGCCACTGCTGTGACCAGAGTGCGCGCGATGCCAGATGCCATTTTGAACGCGGCACTCAAGTACTCAGTGGCCGTGGTTGAAAAAATGTATGAAGAATTCTTGAAAGAAATGAGCGGTGGCACTTGATGGCCACGTTTAGTGTCGGCCACTTCGATCAACAATAACACGTCGGCCACTATTATTGACTCAATGTACGGTGGGACTAAAAGCACCTAAGTATCTAGCTCTGTATTTTGTTAGTAAGAATTTTATTTATTTCGTGTAGTTTCAATGTTTCAAACCCTAAACTACACGAAATAAATAAATTCTACTAATATAAATGATTAATTATTAAAATACAAGCATCCGTTTTTTTCCGGATCGGTAAAATTCAGTGTAGTGCACAAACGCCCGTAGAGTAGGTACCTACTCCACATGACTTGGCGCGTCTCAAATTGTGGAATTAAAATTATATTGAAGAATAAAGCTTATTTTTCGTACCGGCCACGACGATCAGCTCGACGATTTAGCTGCCAACTTATATGGCGCGGACACTTAACGTTTAACCGACTTCAAAAAAAGGAGGAGGTTATCAATTCGACTGTATATTTTTTTTTTTTTTTTTTTATTTTTTTTTATGTGTGTTACCTCAGAACTTTTTTGGTACTTACTGGACTGTTTGAAGTCGGTGCCAAGCCAAAAAGAATAAGAACGAAATATACTGAGTGAAATAACTAACATATAAAAAAAAACCCGGTCCCAAGCGTGAGGTGTAGGACGTAATTACCTCAATACGTATAAGATGGCACCGACTTCAAACAGTCCAGTAAGTACCAAGATAAATTAGAAAAAGTCACGTATCATCGTCCTTTAAATTAAAAAATCTTATTATTTTTTTAGTTTTTTAGTGTTTGTAAATTTTTGTTTGAAGATAAGTTTTGAAGGCGGTTACATTTTTTTTCAAAAACGTTTTTGTTCTGTAGACACAGCTGAAATGTGACTGAAATTATTGCTCAAACAAACCTCCATGGTTCCAAAAGTGTTTGGAGTACTTAATAAAAACAAAATATGAACATCAAATTTGGCATAAAGTTGACATTTATTTATTGCCTGTTTTCCGTCCGCAACCTAAAACAAATCAACAGGTCATGATGAGGAAAAATCCAAAGTAACTACCACAAAAATCAAAACCAAACAATATTATGAAACATTTTAACTAATAAACTTATAGTCGAAATAGTGGTGCGGCTCCATCAATACAAAATTCAAAATGCGTGACGTAAGTACCTTTTGTCATTATTTTACCTTCACACTAGCGTTTTTCTAGCGTAGCGCGCGACAACGCGACACATTTCGTGTAAGTGGCCGGTTTACATGAAGCCAGTTGCTGGCGCCGAAATCACTGACAACCCTGCCCGGTATAGTGTAAAACAACTGACTAATTACTGGCGCCAAATGTAGGCGCCTAAATTCAGCGCCATTAAGAGAGCTACCACTTGCTTTATGCAAACCGGCCATTATACTTTAACACCGAACTCAATAATGCCGCTACGCTAGCCAAGAGCTGTGCATTATTCTGTGGCTGTGCTCAGAGTACTCATGTGCACCAGTAAAAACGCCGCGACAACGCGACGCTCTACGCGTGCGCTAGACAAACGCTATTGTGAAGAAGCAGCTCTAGGATACACGATGGTGGCGGCCACCGTGAACAAAATATTAAAACAGTTGTTTAATTAAAGGTTACCTTGTTACTGCTTGGTTGTTTGCCCAACCAACTAATTGTCGAAAAAGATAGACCACCCGCTGCGCTGCTAGTACCTACAACCATTGTGTTCTCATGAGACAAAGCCCTTAACATTTCAAAATAATGTACAGAGTAATTTAATGTTTTTACGTATTTCTTCTGTCACCCAGCGAGCAATGGAGACCGCGATGCTTGGTATTTCGCTGCGTAATCGAATCAGAAATCGCAGGAGCACTAAAACAACCGACATCGCTCGAAGGATTGCTCAGCTGAAGTGGCAGTGGGCAGGTCCCCCTACAAGGTGGTGCATCCTCCTATTCGCCCCACCTGGCCTGCCCGCCAAGAGTGGGTAGCCACGTGAGGAGCTGGGGAGGACGCTTACTGCTCCTGTCCGGCCTCCTCTCGAGCTTTCGAGCTCGTTAGGGGGCGGGGCAGGGGTTAGAACTGCCCAGCCCTGACGCGAAGCCTATTAGGCTGGGCGGGAGGGCTGAGACTTTCAGTTCTCCTTTAGGAATACCTAATATGCTATGGGAAATTGCACGACCAAGTCACTATCAAAAAGTTCATAATTATTGTTATTATTAAGCTATGTCTTTCGATGCGAATCCTGAGCTATGATAATTATAGCGCAAGGCAGGGGCATGTAACTGCAACCGCCGGCGCAGCAGTGGAGAGTCCCACGTCCCACCAGTCAGCAAGCACGTGTAATAGAAACTACTTTTTAATTTTTAAGGAAATTGACTTCGACGAAAACTGTGATCCCAATAACCCTCATAAAATAAAGTATGATGACATCCTGGCAGCCTCTCGCCGCATCCTCGGTGCCATCATACGGACTCCTTGCACGGTAACTACTTTATTTATTACTTATATTAACGTCCCTGTGGTCTAAGTGCCTCTTAGGTCGAGTGCACACCACCGGCATCGGTAGCAGACCGGGGTTCGATTCCCAGTGGAGATATATATTATATTTATTCGGTTTAGTTTGTGGTAGGACTTGTTCTAGTCAAGTCAAGTCTGAAGCCATAACAATAGTGTTTTCGGCATTGTTGTTTTCCGGTAGTAAAAGATAAGATAGCCACTTATCAGTGGTTGAGGATTCCGGGAGTGCGCTCCCACCTTCAGCCTTATCTTTACTAAGATGGTGTTAGTCTAACTAAACATAATCCCCCTGATTCACAAACCGTCGGAAATGCTCCCGACAGCGGAATCTATGCACTGTCTCTGTCACTTAACTTAATATAGAATAAACAAAGACAACGCATAAAATTCGACGGTTTGTGGATCCGGTTGCAGGTGTGTTGAAGGCTAAGTGCCTTCCACCCCATTTATTATGTGAATAATAAACCTAACATCTATTTTTCTTTGGATTCTTCGATGGGCGATAACCCATGCCTTTTGAATCGGGAGGCCAAGTCACACATTGTAACAATACAAACAAGGTAAAGAATTTTTTCCAGTAATATTTTTATATTGGTTAACAGAGAGCGCATATGTCTGAAAAACTGGGAATGGAAATATATCTGAAACAAGAGTTTCTTCAATATACTGGCTGGTAAAAGAACCACTGAATGTTTTCTGAAATACTATTACAAAATATTTGTTTGCTAATCGTGCTTATACCATGCTTCAGCTTCAAAGAACGCGGCGTCCGCAACGTTCTCATGTTGCTAAGTGACGAACAGAAGAAATACGGCGTCATATGTGCTTCGACTGGTAATCATGCCATTGCTATGTGCTACCACTCCGCCCAGCTATCAGTGCCCTGCGTGGTTATCATGCCACACAATGCTAGCATCAACAAGATTGACAGATGCGTCAAACTAGGGGGCAAAGTCATAATAAACGGAAATAACATTATTGAAGCGAAAAGACACGCTTTTGAAATCGGCAAGGATAAGAAAATGTTGTACGTAAACGGGTAAGTCATCTATTATTCTCTATTCTTCCGCCAAATTACAAGTAACCCAAAACACCATACTTTTAACCTGTGACAAACGATCAAAATATTGTAAAAGTAGCCGTGATTTATATTATATTTTTTCATTAAGGTACGATCATCCAAACATAGTGGAAGGGCAAGGGTCTATAGGAATAGAAATAATAGAGCAGGTGCCAGCAGTGGATGCTGTTCTGGTCCCGGTCGGAGGCGGCAGTCTCATAGCTGGTATCGCCGTAGCTGTCAAGCATTTGAAACCTGACACAGAAGTTTATGTGAGTACCTACATTATGCTCTTAAAAGGGTTTCTTTACATTCAATTATGTTCGTTTCTTTACAGTCACAATAAAGAATATGTAAAACTTACGGACTATGTCATTTTACAATATTGAATACAGAAAGTTTTGTTTCGGAACGCTTCAATGTGACAGAGTTCTATGGTGTATATGACACCGGAAAATAACAAAAACCGTAAATTACTAAATTTCCAAAAAAAAAAAATTCGAAAGGATTCGAACCCGCGCCTCCGGGAATCCCGCCTGAAAGCTACTTATAGGGCTCGTGGTTTTTTACTATCACATTTTTCCTATACTTACAAAAAAATTGCATTGTGAATGAATAAAAATAATTTAAAATCTGATTTAATGGCTGTTTCATCTTAATCGACTGTTAAATATTTGTAAAAATGTTTCTTTCGGATGCGAGGGTTTCCTCACATTGATGAAACAACGCTGGCCTACAGCGTAACAAGTGATAGCAAAATTCGACGAATCGTGTAAGCCTTTCGGTAGCTTAGTTGGTCAGAGCATCGGGCCGGATTCCCGGAGGCGCGGGTTCGAATCCCGCCTGAAAGCTACTTATAGGGCTCGTGGTTTTTTACTATCACATTTTTCCTATAGAAAACCTATAGGTAAAAATAATTTAACTTTACAACTAATTTAGATATGTAATTAACAGTAATACTATAATAATAAATTTATAAATTTACGTAATTCCTGTAGAACACATGATAGGTTATTTTTTAAGATTTTAAATTTTGAAATATGGCAAGTGACGTACCTCTTATTCCTATGCTCTCGAGTCTACGCACAAGAATGGGGACAGAAACGGTGTCAAAAGCTTTTAGTTATGTGTTATGTGCAGTCTCATACACTTCTTTATCTACATTCATGTACATTTATCAAATATTTAAAAAATAAAGCTAAAAATTATTAATTATATGATGTGGGTTGGCGACAAACTCTACTCATACGAGTCTATACCACAATGTTACTGTGTCTAGTCTATACGGTCTACAGAGTAGACTCTACACCTTCTTAATTAAAAATTCTAATTTTAAGAAGGGCTTGGAAGAGTTGCTAGTGGTGCCTGTAAATCCTACGGTTGCCATGAAGATTGTAAAATTGATTGGAGAGTCTAGAACTGTAAATAAAATGTTTTATGTTTACAGGGAATCACAACAGATAAAACTTGTAGTATGGTGGAATCGTTACGAAAAAATGAACGAGTGTTTTTGGACATTGATAACACAATAGCCGATGGACTTGCCGTTAATATGGTTGGAGTCAACACGTTCCATACCATCAAGGGAGTTGTCGATAAAATGGTAAAAAAAAACATACAGCATTATTTCACGCCTAGACATGTTACATTAAGTACCAATAAATATAAGCAATATATTTTTTTAAATTGCGTTATGCACAGATCGTAGTAAAAGAAGATTGGGTAGCACGTGCCATTCTGCACTTGGTTGAAGACGAAAGATATGTGATAGAAGGTGGTGGGGCCGTTCCAATAGCAGCTATAATGGCTGGTCTCTTCCCCAATTTAAAGGGAAAGAAGTAAGTGGCGATTTACTATTTTTATATCAGACGATTTTAAATGTGCTTACGAAATCAGTGTAATATTCCATTTACATTAGTCAATTACAGTGGCGAGCGTCTCGCAACTCGTTACTCGCCGATCGGTTTACACCACTGCAATGTAATTGTCCAGGTATTTCACTAAACGCTAGATCAATGTAAGTTGGGCATGAAAGCCATTGACAAAATCTTAAGAAGACTGTGGTTTTCAATAGATAACGATTAACTCATGTTAGAGACAGCTCCCAATAATGTAGTTTTATTGTCCATGTCCATGATTGCAGGGTGGTATGTATCGCAAGCGGGGGCAACATCAGCACAACGGTGCTGGCGCGAGCGCTGGAGCGCGGGATGTCTGCGGAGGGCCGGCTGGTGAAGTTCAAGGTGAATAAATCCCTCTTTCCACTAGATTGCTACGGGATCTCTTCCTCTTTAATTTTTCTTAATAGATGGCGGTCTTAACTTCTTAAACACACAATAAATGGAAACAGTGGCGGGGCGGAGACAACAATTTTTGATACCAAACTGGTAACAGCTTAGAATTACAGATGGCTGCAGACATATTTCATGGCTATTCTCTTAAGTAGTACTTCTTAGATTTTAGCTATACCGGTGCCTGTAATAATTTTCCCCTTATTTTGTCTCAAAGGTGACTGTGAACGACCGTCCCGGCGGCATGGCGGACCTGTGCTCGCTACTTGCCGGCATCGGAGTCACGCTGCGCGACTGCGTGCCCGAGCGGGCCTGGGTCAAAGGAGACGTGTTCAGTGTCGAGGTTTATATTAATTATGGTACCCGTTCCCGTGGGAATATCGGGATAAAATATAGCTTATGTCACTCGGAAAGAATGTAGCTTTCTAATGGTGAAAGAATTTTCTAAATCGGTCCAGTATTTTCGGAGCCTATTCGATGCAAACAAGCAAACAAACAAACAATCAAATCTTTCCTCTTTATAAAATACTAGCGGCCGCCCGCGGTTTCACCCGCGTGGTTGCCGTTCCCGTGGGAATATCGGGATAAAAAGTACATATAAACCTTCCTCTTGAATCACTCTATCTATTAAAACAAAACGCATCAAAATCCGTTGCGTAGTTTCAAAGATTTAAGCATACAAAGGGACATAGGGACAGAGAAAGCGACTTTGTTTTATACTATGTAGTGAAGTATAGATTAAAAGTGTAATTTAATAACTAGCTGGATTTGACAGAATCAGGCACAAAAAAGTCCTTTTTTTGTCTAAACTTTGGACGAAAAATAGGCAAAACTTCGGAAAAATTCTAACCAAGCTGAAAATTTGTATTCACGTACCTTTTAGCTCCCCAAATAACCTCTGAAGAGTCCTACGAGTCCAGAGGTGGGCAAAACTTTTGATAGACAATCTTCATGTCTGTCGAATTGTCGATCTTAACGCTATGAGGTGTACTAATGAAACAGAAAGAGTGGAAAATTCTCCACAAAAAAGGTTTTATAAAGTTCATCGATAAAATCAGTCATTTCCACGAAAAAAGGTGCGAAACATCCGATTGAGTTTTGTAGTTTCACGACATTGCGTGGCGTTCTGTTCTTCGTTGTGTGGCGCCCTTCGGACTCGTGTTTCCCCTGATGTCTCCCCTAGGGGAGCCATCAGGATTTTCTTAATCCTAGTGTCTTCCCCAAGTAGGGGAAGACACTAGAATTTACAAACTTAACTTTGCTTTTATGCAAGGAGTAAGTTTACCTACTGTTCTGTGAATAAAAGATTACAATAAAAAAAAAATTCAAGTGGCCAGCACTTGACAAGGAATTCACGAGTACTTAATAAGTTATTCAAAAGAAAGGTCTGATGTCTCCCCTATCTGGGGAAGACACCAGAACTAAGAAAATCCTGATGGCTCCCCTAGGGGAGACACGAGTCCGGGAGGCATATTATTTAAAAGCAAGCTCTCATGTCCCCCCTACTTGGGGAAGACACCAGGACTAAGAAAATCCTGATGGCTCCCCTAGGGGAGACATCAGGGGAGACACGAGTCCGAAGGGGTGTGGCGGCGCGAATAGCAGCTGTGTCTCCCCTCTGACGTCAGTGACGGGTTTATAGGTACCTGCTTCTGTTGGTCGTCGGCGTGCAGCAAAATCTTCATCTGTTGACACCAACTTCGACGAGACTATGAATGTGAAAGTAAAAGCCAGGAAAAAGACCTGTCTAACAGTAACAACAAGAGCAGATTAATTTTCAATGTTGTCTGTGAAGTTCGAAGCGAACACTTTTGTCGTTAAACAGGCGGAAGATGAAACTGACTTTTTAATCTTCAGAACATAGCGGTAAGATCAACAGGAACGAAGATATTGGCAAAAAACCGAAAAGTATCATTTTTCTCACCATTTTTAGCCATCCAAAGTTATGCCCACCCCTACCTGCCTACCATGATCATCATTATATCATGCGATATGATATGATACGTCATGCTATCTTGCTTACCCCACTAAGGTGTAAGCAAGATACAGGCTATTTACCATGCGTCAAATAGTCGATAAAAGCCGCTCATGCTAGGCCGGCTGGACTCGTAGGACTTTTCAAATAAATGTTATGATTTATGATTTTGCAGAGGTTATTAGAAGGTACATGTATACAATTTTTTAACTTAGCTGGAATGTTTCCAAAGTGGAATGCTAAAGTTTCTGGATTACCTGGATTAGCGGGGTAGTTATTCTATGGAGTTACACATTTTTCGCGCGAAACGGGTGTTAATTCTGATTCAAATAATGCAATACATAGAACTAGTTTTTCCCACGCGCCGGCCTCTACAATGCAAAACTTAAATCCAAATGTAATAGCAGACTTCGGATAGGTACTAACGAAAATCTTTATTTTTTCAGCTGAAAGTGATTTGCGAGACGAGAGGCTGGGACCACACAAAGGAGCTGCAAGAGCTGGTCAAGAAGAACTTCAAAGAGTACTTCTTCCAGGACATGGGCGAGCGCACAGATAAGACGGCTGGCACCCGCCGGGGGCCCTGCCTGGCGCCTAACCCCGTCTGCATGCAGAAGTAGCATGTTCCAGCTGATCAACCAACCTGGACATGGCTAGCGCACGGACGAGTCGGCCGGCACCAACCGCGGGCACTGCCTGGCACCTTACCCCGTCTGCATGCAGAAGTAGCATGTTCCAGCTGATCAACTAACCAGGATATAGCGAGCGCACGGACGAGACGGCCGGCACCCACCGCGAGCACTGCCTGGCACCCAACCCCATCTGCATGCAGAAGTAGCATGTTCCAGCTGATCAACCAACCTGGACATGGCGAGCGCATGGACGATTCGGCCGGCACGAACCGCGGGCACTGCCTGGCACATAACCCCGTCTGCATGCAGAGGTAGCTTGTTCCAGCTGATCAACCAACCATGACATGGCGAGCGCACGGACGAGACGGCCGGCACCCGCCGCGGACCCTGCCTGGCACCCAACCCCGTCTGCATGCAGAGGTAGCATGTTCCAGCTGATCAATCAACCAGGACATGGCGAGCGCACGGACGAGTCGGCCGGCACCAACCACGGGCACTGCCTGGCACCTAATCCCGTCTGCATGCAGAAGTAACATGTTCCAACTAATCAAACAAACAGGACATGGCGAGCGCACGAACATGCTATTTTTAGCATGTTTCAACAGATTATCCAAACTTATATGAGCCACTATAACATCAAAATAACTGAAGGATTTTAAACCACTACGTCACTACCTAAACGTGGAAATGAACTCACATTTTCAGTAATGCCAAAACAACTGACTCAATATAAGCATAACAAAGAAAAATGGTTTTATTTATCAATCAATTTAATTAATTTGCAACTTTGAAGAATTTTAGATTATAGTGCGCCAATCTTTTCTGTTCCGGTGATTATCTTTGGAACAAACACAGTTTTCATACGACAGTCCATTTTGACAGCTAATTTCGTATTGCAAGTGGCTCCTCTGTCACGACTGTCACCGGAACAGAAAACCTTGTGGCACTATATAATGTTACCTCGGACTTCAATTAAACATTATCCCCCCCCCCCCCCCCCTAATTAAATTATCCCTACTAATTTGAGGTCTTGCCAGACCAAGATAACCGAGTGGAATACGTAAACTATTCTTCTGAAGAAAAGTACATAATATACCTACATAATCAAAATTATTTACTGTTTTTGGTGGTAGAGTGCGCGTCAGATATTTCTGCGCGTGTCTAGGACATTTTTGGCGCTAGTTACAGTACATTTTTTGTTCTAAGCTTATGGAAAAGATTCGTATTCGATTTTGACCGCTCGCCAACTGTGCAATCTCAAAATAATTATTACATTGATAACACCACAGTCATCTTTATCGTCTTCTACAAGCCATGCGCATAAAGTTGGCAACGTAGTTTTAAGTGAACCGATTTGACATCGTTTGCATGGCTGCACAGCCATCTCTATCGTATTCTACAAGCCATGCGCATAAAGTTGGCAACGTAGTTTTAAGTGAACGGATTTGACACCGTTTGCACCGTTTGACAGGTAAACAGCGAGTAAACCTCGAGTACTGAATCCCATCTGAATCCTATGGAGATGGCATATCTTCTATACATCTATACAAATAAATTAAATTGGAGTGTCTGTTTGTAACATTAAATAACCGCTTTTTACTACGTGCATATGATTAAATATACGGTACATATACCAAAATGACATGTTTTATAATTTATGTCTGTCTGTCTGTTTGTTCCGGCTAATCTCTGAAACGGCAGGACTGATTAATACGACAATTAGAAGAAGTTTAAATTTGAAATTCAAGATTTTCTTACATTGTGACTTAGTTACACCTCACTTTTTCGTAAGTATGCCACCTCCATAGGATTTAGTACTCAGAGGAGTAAACCGGTTCACAGCAATGTTGCCGTTCCGTATCATAGCATGGCTTGTAAAAGACGATAGAGACGGCTGTGATGGCTGTATTAGACGATAGAGACGGCTGTGCATGCTATGATACGGAACGGCAACATTGCTGTGAACCGGTTTACTCCTCTGAGTACTAAATCCTATGGAGGTGGCATACCTACGAAAAAGTGAGGTGTAACTAAGTCACAATGTAAGAAAATCTTGGAATTCAATTTTACACTTCTTCTAATTGGTGATGTGAAAAAAAAATAATATTTTTTTTTCAATTTTTTTTTAAAACTTTATTAACAATAATATTGATATTTAATGGAAAAACTTAAAAAAAACTTTTTTTCAATTAATTATAAGCAATTAAACATTGATGAAATTTGAAAAAAGATCACCCGACTATAAACGCTCCACGATTAGCTGTGACGTCACAATGTTTAAACTATTTTCCAACAGTACCACAGAGTTTACGTGGTAAACCATGGTCCTTTTTAAAATAGCACTTTTTTTAATAGGTTTATATTTAGGCTTTAGCTTCTTTTAATATTAGTCACCATCACATACATTGTTAAAATACCAAATTATAGTAGCTCGAGCCATCTCGAGCACTTAATAGTGTTATGGAAAAGGAAATATTGAAAAGTTCATTTTCAATATTTACCCGACCGAGGATCGAACCTGGGACCTCTAGATATAGCGGCACCTTGAAAACCGGTGCGTACACCACTCGGCCACGGAGGTCGTCAAATGTCGTCAATGTTAAAATAAAAATCCAACATGGCGGCCAACTTTTTTTTTTGTGGGCCAATTTTGATGAAACTTGATTTTTAGTACTATTTTGACAAGAAAACTAACGCAATGTTAGAAAAAAACCAAGATGGCGGCCAACTTTTTTGTTTGTGGGCCGATTTTGATGAAACTCGATTTCTAGTACGATTTTGACAAGGAAACAACAACGCACTGTTAAAAATATTAAAAAATCCAAGATGGCGGCCAACTTTTTTGTTTGTGGGCTGATTTCGATGAAACTCGGTTTTTGGTACTATTTCGTCAAGAAAAGAGTAACGCAATGTTAAAAAAAATTAAAATCCAAGATGGCGGCCAACTTTTTTGTTTGTGAGCCGATTTTGATGAAACTCGATTTCTAGTACGATTTTGACAAGGAAACAACAACGCACTGTTAAAAATATTAAAAAATCCAAGATGGCGGCCAACTTTTTTGTTTGTGGGCTGATTTTGATGAAACTCGGTTTTTGGTACTATTTTGACAGGAAATTAGTAACGCAATGTTAAAATAATTAAAAATCCAAGATTGCGGCCAACTTTTTTTTGTGGGCCGATTTTGATGAAACTCGATTTCTAGTACTATTTTGACAAGAAAACAACAACGCAATGTTAAAAATATTAAAAAATCCAAGATGGCGGCCAACTTTTTTGTTTCTGGGCCGATTTTGATGAAACTCGATTTCTAGTACTATTTTGACAAGAAAACAACAACGCACTGTTAAAAATATAAAAAAATCCAAGATGGCGGCCAACTTTTTTGTTTGTGGGCTGATTTTGATGAAACTCGGTTATTGCTACTATTTTGACAGGAAAATAGCAACGCAATGTTAAAATAATTAAAAATCCAAGATGGCGGCCAACTTTTTTGTTTGTGGGCCGATTTTGATGAAACTCGGTTTTTTTTTACATTTTGTTTTGACCCAGGAGGAGAGAGGGTTTGTTGTCTATTGCTGTTACTTTTGTATATTAAGTTGTATTTTGAAAGTTATTTGTTGTGAATGTTATAATAAATAGGTTGATAATAATTGTTAATTTTATTCTTAGGTCAATCTAAATGTTGTTAATTTTATTTTTCTGTCAATTTAAATGTTGTTAGTTTTATTCTTATGTCAATCTAAGTGACGTTAATTTTATTCTTCTGTGGTTACATTATCTTTTGTGTTTCTATTTTTATGAACTCGTGCTTCTTTGTTTGCAATGTCCACCAGGGTCCAGGGTGTTTAAGGACTGTCACGTCGAGTCATACTTTAGTTTAAGGACGTATTCTCAATTAGTCCTTGGTGGGCGATGATGTAGAACCACATTTTACTTAGCCTAAAACTACTATGTTCTTTTAGTCTGTCACGTCGAGTCATACTTTAGTTTAAGGACGTATTCTCAATTAGTCGTTGGTGGGCGGTGATGTAGAACTACATTTTACTCAGCCTAAAACTACTATGTTCTTTTAGTTCTTTTCAGTAATAATAGATGGCGTTGTGCCATTGGTTAACCGCGGTAGCGAGTTTGTTTGCTTGTTTAGATATAGTCTTTTATAAACAATGCATTTTGTGACTATCCACTATCCTAATAAACCGTTGTGTGCAAAGGTGGCTTCTAATTTCTTGCACACCCTCGATCAGACCCCCTGGTTTTTCATTGACAGAAAATAGCAACGCAATGTCAAAAATGATAAAAAATCCAAGATGGCGGCCAAATTTTTGTTTGTTGGCCGATCCAAAATTTTAATCTCGTCTCAGAATCGGTAAGTGAACACTTTCTTCAGAAACATGGGTCAAAATACGACCAAAATTTTTGGACTTCCCATACTAAATCGATCGTATAATCAGTCTGTAAGCCTAGCATGACCATCCAAAACTCGATATGTATCGCATGATGATAAAGCGATTTATTGACATTCAAACGTCAAAAGACCATTGTCTTTTGACAGTTAAACCGGATAACTTATCATATCATATCGCGTTTTGGTTGGTCATGCTAGAAATCGAGTTGCATCGAAATCGGCCAACAAACAAAAATTTGGCCGCCATCTTGGATTTTTTATCATTTTTGACATTGCGTTGCTATTTTCTGTCAATGAAAAACCAGGGGGTCTGATCGAGGGTGTGCAAGAAATTAGAAGCCACCTTTGCACACAACGGTTTATTAGGATAGTGGATAGTCACAAAATGCATTGTTTATAAAAGACTATATCTAAACAAGCAAACAAACTCATAGGTTCAGTAATAATAGATGGCGTTGTGCCATTGGTTAACCGCGGTAGCGAGTTTGTTTGCTTGTTTAGATATAGTCTTTTATAAACAATGCATTTTGTGACTATCCACTATCCTAATAAACCGTTGTGTGCAAAGGTGGCTTCTAATTTCTTGCACACCCTCGATCAGACCCCCTGGTTTTTCATTGACAGAAAATAGCAACGCAATGTCAAAAATGATAAAAAATCCAAGATGGCGGCCAAATTTTTGTTTGTTGGCCGATCCAAAATTTTAAGCTCGTCTCAGAATCGGTAAGTGAACACTTTCTTCAGAAACATGGGTCAAAATACGACCAAAATTTTTGGACTTCCCATACTAAATCGATCGTATAATCAGTCTGTAAGCCTAGCATGACCATCCAAAACTCGATATGTATCGCATGATGATAAAGCGATTTATTGACATTCAAACGTCAAAAGACCATTGTCTTTTGACAGTTAAACCGGATAACTTATCATATCATATCGCGTTTTGGTTTTTGGTTTTTTAAATAAATTTTAAAGAAAATAAACTTTTTTAAATAAATTTGTTTCTTTCATTCTATACTTACCTTCCAATAAATTATTATTCCACCCTATTGTTATTATTATTATTCTTAATTTAGTATACGTCTCTATAATAGTGACGGTGATTTTCACCAATGGACCTAGACCTAGGCCTAGACCTACCTAGGTATACTTACCTATCAGTAATGGGCATCTACATTACTCTACTTGGTGTGGTACCAAGCACTCTCCATAAGCCCAGTTTATGAAAGTGATGGTAGAAAATTGGGCTTTCTGGAACATGATCGTTCAACATCCTAATCAAAGTTTTAGTTTTCAGTCTAGTGAATCACTGAACTCGGTACACGCATCTTGCGCGCTTAATAGTTAATTGACGTTTATGTACCTACCTACCAACCTAGTAGTAGGTTTCTTAATTAAGATTCACCACTATGACTTTGCTCGTTATAATATTATTACTCATCTATCACAAAGTTAGTTGGTATAAATAATTTTCTAAGGATATGAATAATATCGCTTAGGTACAATAATCCCCATGGATACGCCGACCTGCTACACCAAGCACTCTCCATAAATCTAGTTTTTGAAAGTGATGGTATGAAATTGGGATTTCTGGATCGCGGTCATTCAACATAATCGAAGTTTTAGTATTCAGTCTAAGTGAATCGTTCAACTCGGTGCGCGCATCTTGCGCGCTCTATAGTTGAACGATTCACTTATACTGAAAACTAAAACTTCGATTATGTTGAACGACCGTGATCCAGAAAGCCCAATTTCCTACTACTCGCCATCTAGTGTTGAATAGCCATATTACTTTAAATTTTGACCTCGACCGTGCTATACCTATCTACAAGCTATTAAAAGCACCAATACTATTAAAAGCACCAATACTATAACATTGTCGCCTAACTTCCGCAAGATGGCAGGAGTCTGTGCAGGCTGCCATCAAGATATACCTCATAGGAGATTTTTAAAATGCGCCGTCTGTTCCCAAGTTTATGACCTCGAATGCGCTAACGTATCTGAACAGCGTTTCTACAATACTATGTCTAACGAGCACAAACAGTCATGGAAATGTCAGTTGTGCAGATCGAAGGAACCTAAATCTGACAACAGTAATACGCCTATTCGACCTCATAATATACGTGAAAATTATGATTTGCGTAATAACGAAATAGTAGATTTCATTACAAGTGCGGAAAGCCTGTCATTGCAAAGAGTTCCGACAAATGTCTACCCGAGCCGAGGCGCAGCCGAAGGTGAGGGTTGACAGTCGGAACAAGTTGCAATGACGGTTCCGCACGTGTACTGAACAACTATTTTTAATACAGTTGCGAAAAAATTAAGCAATTTAATAAAATAATAAAACACAATAAACTCAACTAACTAATCGTAAAAGAATATAAGCAGAGACTTTTTTTTTGTTTTCTTCACCCATTCTGGGTTGGCAAAGGAAACTATGATCATACAGCCAAGGCTTCAGTAGAATTTTTTTATTGATATGATATGAAAATTAAATTAAATGAGATGAAATGAAATGAAACCTAACAAAAGCAATCCGAATCCTACAGGAGCGCCTTTCCTTATTTCTCTCTTTTACCACATCGTTTTCCATTAAAGCACTAATTCCACCATACTAAGTACCTACCACAATAAAAACCAAAAAAACCAATTTAGAAAATTAAGAAATAAGGTCCCTCATTTTCTTTTCACTTACCTACTTGCGCAAACTCCTATAAGCAGATACTATGGTAAATAGTGCACGTCATACCATATTTAGTAATCTGTGGTCATACAGCCAATTTTATGTATTTTTTATATTCATAAATTTAATTTGGCCGATACTAATATTAATTTAATGTATAATTAAAATTACTTTTAAATCTGATATTGAAACAAATTAGTAGCTTCTTTTTAGAAATATTTGCATGAATCATAAAAACTTCTATGATTTTTTTTTTGTAAAAACTTCGTGATTGGTTTTTTCTTTTTAATAGACAATATTTTGACAGTTGACAGTTGGGAAAGAAAACGCACGAGTTCGGGAAAGGTAAAGAAAAAGTTCGAGTGTGTAATAGCCCACATCCCGAACGCTATACGTCCCTGCAATACGCCACTTTTTGAGCAACTGTATTAAAATAGTATATTTCATTATAAGTGCGGAAAGCCTGTTATTGCAAAGAGTTTCGACAAATGTCTACCCGAGCCGAGGCGCAGCCGAAGGTGAGGGTTGACAGTCGGAACAAGTTGCAATGACGGTTCCGCACGTGTACTGAACAACTATTTTTAATATAGTTGCGAAAAAATGAAGCAATAATAAAATAATAAAACACAATAAACTCAACTAACTAATCGTAAAAGAATATAAGCAGAGACTTTTTTTTTGTTTTCTTCACCCATTCTGGGTTGGCAAAGGAAACTATGATCATACAGCCAAGGCTTCAGTAGAATTTTTTTATTGATATGAAATGAAAATAAAATTAAATGAGATGAAATGAAATGAAACCTAACAAAAGCAATCCGAATCCTACGGAGCGCCTTTCCTTATTTCTCTCTTTTACCACATCGTTTTCCATTAAAGCCACATTATTGCACTAATTCCACCATACTAAGTACCTACCACAATAAAAACCAGAAAAAACTAATTTAGAAAATTAAGAAATAAGGTCCCTCATTTTCTTTTCACTTACTTGCGCAAACTCCACTCATACCATATTTAGTAATCTGTGGTCATACAGCCAATTTTATATATTTTTTATATTCATAAATTTAATTTGGCCGATACTAATATTAATTTAATGTATAATTAAAATTACTTTTAAATCTGATATTGAAACAAATTAGTAGCTTCTTTTTAGAAATATTTGCATGAATCATAATGAAATCATAATGAATCATATGATTTTTTTTTGTAAAAACTTCGTGGTTTGTTTTTTCTTTTTAATAGACAATATTTTGACAGTTGGGAAAGAAAACGCACGAGTTCGGGAAAGGTAAAGAAAAAGTTCGAGTGTGTAATAGCCCACATCCCGAACGCTATACGTCCCTGCAATACGCCACTTTTTGAGCAACTGTATTAAAAAAACCATAGACCCTAATATTACTCTACGTAAACCTATTCCACGATATTCTGGAGAGAATTCGATGGCTAGTAATGATGACACTATGCTCTCCCCTCAAGGAAACACCGTCTTATTTGAGACCCCCCAGACCCACTATAAAGAAAATTCTATTGATACCTGTAATAATAATGCCAATGATAGCGACACAATTACTTTTCAAAAACTTAAGCAAATATTACATGAACAACCAATCTATTTTATCAGCCATACAGGCTTCGCTTTATAACGCAATAGAAACTGCAATTACCAAAATAAAAGCCGAATATGTACTTAATTTCGAAAAAAATTCAATTGATCAATCACAGCTTCAGAAAGACTTATCAAACCTAAATTCAAAAATAAAGCGATTGGATGAAAAATGTAGCACTTTGCAAGCTGAAAACGAAAGTTTACAAAAAAGGATTGAACAATTCCAAACAAATATAAACCATCCTGACCAAATTAACGACACAGTGATCATGCTACACGGATTGGCGGAGAATTATTGGGAAACAGAAATTGAATTAGTGGAAAGAGTGGCAAACATTTTCTTTGACCTATTAAATATAGATGTATCAAGCTATATTAAAGAAGTAACTTTTATAGGCAAAATGAATAATAGAAGACCACTTAAAATTGAATTTATTGGCAAAAGATTTAAAAAGTATATATTTGAGAACTCCATATACCTAAGAGAAGCTGGATTCAGTGTCACTGAATATTTAAGTCCACAATTAATGCAAGAGAGGAGAAAATTATACCAGGCCTTACGCACAGCACGACAGCAGGGTCATCATGCAATAATAAAAAACAACAAATTAATTATTAATGGGAAAGAAATTACGGACTCTTCAAAAAATGATCGAAACTCCTACGTGCCCACGAAAGAACCTGGAAAAAATATGACAGCTATTGTCCAACCGCCGGACGATCACCGTGCTTCAACTTCAGCAAGCCCACGAGCCAGCCAATTTGTTAATTCAAACCAAAATATTGTCTACAATGAAGGTGTAGACGCGGCCAGGAACTCTACCTTTCGTAACAAATTCTAATGCTAAATTTAATATACTTTTCCAAAATATGCAAAGTATTTGTAATAAAATTTACATTCTAGAAGCGTTGATAGATGAAATATCGTGTCTTGATGTTATTTGTATATCCGAATCTTGGCTAAATAAGTATAAAAAGGATTTGCTTAAAATAGACGGGTATACAATGTGCTCTTCATTCTGTCGGGAACATCACGATGGTGGTGGAGTTTGTATACTAATGAAAAACACATTTTATGATAGATTAGATATATCTTCTTTATCTGTGGAAATGGTTTTCGAAGTATGTTCTGTAGAAATCCCTATGTATAACATGTTAATAATAAATATATACTGGCCTGATAGTAAAAGAGAAGTCGATACATTCTTTTTATGTTTAGAAAAACTTTTAAGTCACATATCTAAAAAAGATTCGAATAAAAATATTGTTATAGGCGGCGACTTTAATGCCGACTTTCTAAAAAATAAAAGTGAAAAAAATAGATTAGCTAACATAATGCTATCTTATAATTTCCATCAGAAAAATAAAGAACCAACTCGAATTACACCAAATAGTATTAGTTGTATTGATTTATTGTTCATAAATTTCAAAATAAAACAGTTTCAAATAGCCGCCCACGAGTTTGGGTTTTCGGACCATCGTGGCTTATTAATCACTCTACCTATTACTAAAAACAACTTAAAACATTTTCTAATAAGCAGACGTGTTTTTAGTAGCATAAATATAAGTAAATTTAAAAGGGAATTGTCTAAAGTGGATTGGGAGCATATTTTAAAACCCGATAATAATATCAATGAAAATTATAATATTTTTACTGAGATCTTACAAAAAGCTTTAAATAAACACATGCCAAAGAAAAATATAAAAATAAATAATAAATCGAAAAGAAAATATTTAACGCTAGGTTTAAGAACATCCTGTCGTTACAAACGACTCTTAAAGACACTTCTATGTAAAACAAAAAATAAAAATGTAAAATATTACTATAAAACTTATTGTAAAATATTAAAAAAGGCTGTTAACGTATCAAAGAAAATTTGTAACAGAAATAGATTTAAAAATTCATACAATAAAACTAAATCTATGTGGCAAATCATAAATAAAGAGACAAACAAGGACGTTCCCAGAAATAGAAATATACGCCTCAAAACTACTGATAACAATACTGTAATCGATCCCAAGATTATAGCGAATACGTTTAATCAATTCTTTGCCTCTATGGGAAATACACACATAAACTCTAATAGTTCGAATGTAGGACCGTCGTCGTCAACCCATACCAATAATATAGAAAACACCTTCTTTCTGAGCCCTGTTGAACATAAAGAAATAAATTCCATATTAAAAAATCTTAAAAACAAAACATCTTTCGGTATAGACGAGATACCTCCTAGTCTAATTAAAAGTTGCGCTGATTTACTAACGGTCCCTTACACAATTTTGGTAAATCAATCTTTTTCTGAGGGTACCTTTCCCGATGCTTTGAAAATATCTGTCATAAAACCCATCTATAAAAAAGGATCAGTTACGGATATTAATAATTTTCGACCTATAGCTCTCCTACCAACGTCGTCAAAAATATTTGAAACCGCAATGGTAAAACGCCTTTATTCTTTCGTAGAAAAATACAAAATCTTGCACGAAAATCAAAACGGCTTCAGAAAAAATCACTCTACGACCTTAGCTATTTATAAATACATTAAAAACGTCATGGACGAGATTGACAGAAAGAAATATGGAGTAGGCCTCTTGCTCGACATGAGTAAGGCTTATGATAGAGTCTCTTACAGAATTCTTTTGGAAAAATTATATCAATCAGGGATAAGAGGTGTGCCCCACAATTGGTTCAAATCTTACCTTGATAATCGTTCGCAATATGTAGAAATTGAAAACACTAACTTTGAGACAGGCAAAATCACCTACACTAGATCCGATCCAACTCAAGTGACTGGCTCTATCCCGCAAGGTAGCGTCTTGGGCTGCGTTCTGTTTCTTGTTTTCATTAATAATCTCCCTAATATACTTGACAATCTCTGTTTACTTTTTGCTGATGACATTTCGGTTTTGATATCTTGCTCTGATACTCTTGAATTAAAATTAAAATTAGACTCTACATTGAACAAAATTATGTTATGGCTCCAATCTCACAACTTACAACTCAATCTCAGTAAAACAAAATTAATTCAATTTAAACCCTATCAAAAGACCCCTTTACAAATATCTTACAAATATAGAGGCATCGAACTTGAAACAGTTAACTCAGCTACTCTTCTGGGAGTGGAGCTGGATACTCACTTGAGTTGGAAATATCACATACAAAAACTTGAAAATAAAATGTCTTCTTTTATTTATGCGCTCCAACACCTTAAACGTGTAACAGACTTTAAAACCTCCCTAACAGCATATTATGCATATGCATACTCAGTCCTATCTTATGGAATTATCTTGTGGGGAAACTCTCCAGACGTAAACAAACTATTTATCCTACAAAAGAAATGCATAAGAATACTAACAAATATAGACCAGATGGAATCGTGCAGACCTCACTTTATTAAGCATCAAATATTGACACTAGTATCCATCTTAATTCTTGAATCCTGTACATTTATAAGAAAACATCCCGAATTTTACTCACCCATAAATAGCATTATAAGAAATAATAGATATTTAAATAAACTAAAAGTACCCTTTACCAAATTAACATTAGTTTCTTCCAGTCCCCACTTCTTGACAATCAAAATCTTTAACCATATACCTAACTACATAAAAAACATAGAAAAAATTGACCCATTTATTAAACAACTAAAAACATTCCTGATTAACCAATGTTTCTATGACTTAAAAGAATTTTTTGAATATAAGAATGTACCTAATAGATAAATTGTTATTATTGAAATAGATTGTTATTATATTATTAATTTTATTAATTTTTATCATATTTTATTGTTTCATTCATTATTCTTATTCTTTGGATATGCCTAATATTATGTTACCTATGTTTAATTATTGTAATCTCAAAATTATAAATGTAATTAATTTTATTATCATTATTGTAATAGTAATAAAGCCCTCTAGTCTAGTGCCATTGCTATGCCCTTGCAGGGCGTCACATGTTTACTTTTATATTTCTGTAACACCTCGTTAATATTATATTGTGACTTGCAATAAATATATTATGAATTATGAATTATGAATTATCATAATATACTATTAGAAGTTTTATCTATGCTTTGTCATGTCATTACTTGCCATTTTCAATATTATTTCCAAACAAGAGCGACCGCCCGCGGCTCCGCCTGCGTCACACCTGCGTGGAATCTAAATTGCACAGGTTCAAGGGCCTATTTCACCATTGTTTTGCACTACCAAAGCCATCTTCTATCTCACTCGTTGCGTAGGAGCGCAAGCAGCCGAGAAATAATAGCGGGCCATGGCACTACCCAATCACAGCCTTCTCTATTATTGTCTAAGAAGGCTGTGACCCAATCAAGGAAGTTATAATACAACAGGAAGGTGCACTGCTGCTAAAAACGGTCCTAATGAGATAGTAAGAACGAGGTCAGTTTATCTCACTCCATCCCATTACGGCGGCCACGAACATGCGCGACGGGCGGCGGGCGGCGACGAGCGAATTGCGAACTTGACACAACGAAGACGGAAAACTTCATTCGGCTTGTAATGTTGCCACTTTAACATTCTGAAATCTATCATTCAAATTCTTTTCTAGGATAAGCCATAAAAAACTTAAACGACCTGATACATTTTTATGCCTAATACGGTAATACCTAAATTAATATGCGATGTTTTCTATTGACTAAAAGTAATACGAAGGGGAAATTTTACGAAATTTAATTTTTATAACGTAAGTTGTGAACCATAAATCTACTAAACCTGTTATTTAAGAGTGCTGGCAAGTTTAGAGAAAGGGACACCCTCACCTCGTTTTTGCGGTCTCAGCTGGACCGTTGACATTTTGTATTGAAATATAAACATTATCTCTTAATTTTACAGTGTATTTTTAAATACACAAAAATACGGAGTGCACCTTCCTGTTGTACGTAGTACTTATAAATTCCTTGGGTTGGATATCAACTTGACAGCATGTTGACATAAAAAAAACACGTTAGTTTCACATTTTGGCCACCGGAACAGAAAAGATTGAAAGATTGTGGCACTGTACTTAAAGCCCCCAGTACAAGTTGGCCGACCATGGTCGGCGACCATGACCAATACATCGTACATTGACACTTTTGAACGAACAAGTTTAAAAACGTTCTTTCAAAAGTGTCAATGTACGATGTATTGGTCATGGTCGCCGACCATGATCGGCCATCGTGTACTGGGGGCTTAAGACTTAACCCAAAGAGAAATAAAATGGCAAGCGTATGGCAAGTAATGACATAGCATACAAAAACGTCTAAAGAATATTAAACTTTATGTAGTGCGAAAAGTATTCAACAGTTTAGTTTTCATACGAGACAGCATATAGTGCGACAAGCTTAGCTGTGCCGGTGATAATCTTTGGAACTCAAACATTTAATACCACACCATGAAGTTTGACTTAATACTCTGAGGTAACTGGAGAGTGCAGTACGAACAATTTTTTGAATACCACAAATAACACAGTGGCTGTCTTCCGTCTCACCTACACTTTAAAAAAATACGTATGGTCATATGAGACAGCTGACAGCCACTACATACATAAATGTCAAATTTGCTGGCGACACTTTTTTATTCAGGGTGAGAGCTCCAGTTACCTCAGAGTATTAAGTCAAACTTCATGTACCACACAGTCCATTTTGACAGCTAATTTTGTATTGCAAGTGGCTCCTCTTTCACGGCTGTCGCCGGAACAGACAGGAGTGTGGGACTTTTATACTTTGATCATTGGCGAGCTTAGAGCATTCAAAACTTGTCGAGCAATGAGCTTTTTATATCGAGTTTATATTCCGCTGCACAATCTTCCATGGTCTCCAATCGCTAGAAATCTCTAAACGCATATGAACGATTAGATAATAGATACAAATCAGTTATCTATTTAAATAAAGAAAATAAACAGAAATTACCACAATTTATTTAGCTATTTACACAAGCACAAGCTATTTGCACAAGTATGTTTAACCTAATTAGTTTAGTTGTTCGTAGGTATACAAAGTAATGTGAATTCGATGAACCGTGATTTTTCTTTATCTTTGTCATTATTGATATTCCGGCTACCAAAAGACATCAACGTCATCGTCAGTTTTCCGATTACGATTATTAATTTATCAATCCTAGGTAGGTACATGTTTGTTTTGTTCTAGAATACTTCCAAATGAGTATTAGTAATTATTTTTTTTAGAGAGCGTGCCAGAGTCAGAGCGTGGTCAAAATCGAATACTAATCTTTTCCATAAGCTTAGAACAAAAAAATGTACTTACTGTAACTAGCGCCAAAAATGTCCCAGACACGCGCAGAGCTATCACGCGCACTTTCCTGTTTATATAATGTTTATCTATGCACGCATTCTAGCACCAAAACAGCAAAGTAGAGGGCGCGCCAGAGAAGTCTGCGCACTGTCGAAATCGAATACTAATCTATCTTTTACCTTCATCTTAGAACAGAAACTAGCGCCGAAAACGCCCCAGTCGCGTGCAGAGTTATCTGACAAGGTCGACCCAGTTGCGTGCAGAGTTATCTGACACGGTCGACACGGTATAATAATCTTATATATAAAAATATAAATATAAAGTTATAAAATCCAAAAACCAGAACGAGACAAAAAGCGAGATGGCGCTCTACGAAACTTTCTCGACACGTTTCTCTTAAACGGCACAATATTTCTCGTGAATTTGTGTGTAATGGGAGAGTTTCCTGCAGTTATTTTTCGATGCACTAGATGGCGCTGTAACCCTAAAGCCCCCAGTACAAGTTGGCCGACCATGGTCGGCGACCATGACCAATACATCGTACATTGACACTTTTGAACAAACAAGTTTAAAAACGTTCTTTCAAAAGTGTCAATGTACGATGTATGGTCATGGTCGCCGACCATGATCGGCCATCGTGTACTGGGGGCATCACACAACCTACTTTTTTCAGCATATTATGGCAAAGGATTAGTTCATGGAGCCTAAAAAAGACTTTTGTGTCGGTCAGTTGTACTGTCAAATTAATCTGTCTGTGGTAAAGTTTTTCTTCTGTCAGATCTGCGGATTGCTTTGCGTGCGTTGGTTTTGTGAGCGTATTCGTTTTTCTTGATAATTTGATTGAAACCTGTACAGCCGTCTCTATCGTCTTCTACAAGCCATGCTATGATACGGAACGGCAACATTGCTGTGAACCGGTTTACTCCTCTGAGTACTAAATCCTATGGAGGTGGCATATCTACGAAAAAGTGAGGTGTAAGTAAGTCACAATGTAAGAAAATCTTGGAATTTAATTTTAAACTACTTCTAATTGTCGTATTAATCGGTCCGTCAAAATTGGTCCAGCCGTTTCAGAGATTAGCCGGAACAAACAGACAGACAGACAAAAATTATAAAAAATGTCATTTTGGTATATGTTCCGTATATTTAATCATATGCACGTCGTAAAAAGCGGTTATTTAATGTTACAAACAGACACTCCAATTTTATTTATTTGTATAGATGTATAGAAGATATGCCATCTCCATAGGATTCAGTACTCGAGGTTTACTCGCTGTTTACTTGTCAAATGGTGCAAACGGTGTCAAATCGGTTCACTTAAAACTACGTTGCCAACTTTATGCGCATGGCTTGTAGAAGACGATAGAGATGGCTGTGAAACCTGGCATTAAAAATACTCCGTTAATGGGGAGAAACAAGGCAGAAACGTACAAAGCTTTTTGTAGATGGCATTTTCGTGATTGGAGCATGGATTGGAGTCCACTTTCTACCTAATCTATGGGATAAGAATGTACTCTTCATGTGTGGGTCATCAGCTTCCTCATAAGACATAGAGAAATTCTAAGCATGCTCTATTTTGATGCAAAGTTGGTGCAATCAAACGTGTCAGTAATAATTTTAGTGCAACCACAAGTTCGTTACTATGAGTTGTTTTTTGTGTGTTAGCTGGAGAAATGTGTCACCAGCTTACACATGCCGTTAAGGCAAACCAGTGAGGTTAGGGTTTTAGACTATAGTCCAAAAGTTAATGCACAATTGGTGCAATGAGAACCAGAAAAACTAACCGTCACACTCTAATACTGTTGAAACTACGATCATAAAAGTGTGTGCGAGCTGAAGTACCGTGTCTCTGGCTTGCACATCTGTATCTTCGTAATTATATAAGGTACGATGATGTGTTATACCTCAAAAGTTGCTGCAAAATTGATGCAATTAGAACCAAATTTATCAAATCTTTAGGTAAAATAGTTTTGGAGCTACGAACCGATAAGTATGTGTAAGCTGGTGACACGTAACACGGGCTGACACATGGTGAATCTCTGTAACTGTATAAGTAAGAGTTTCGTATTATATATCAAAAAAAACCTTATAGTTGGTGCAAACACGAGGCATGATTTCAAATCTCTGGGCCTCTTAGTTTCAAAATTATAGGCAAAAAACTGTTTTCCCGCCAAAAAATTCAAAATAATGGTCTTGGACGCAGCTAAGTGCGGCGTTGCCGTTCCGTGCGCTACACTGTTGCAAACGAGTTTGAACTTAAGAGCTGGTGTTATTAAGAGTCACTTTAATTGCGCTTTCGATCGTTTTCATTTCTGTTCTAAGAATTTTAGGCCAGGAGCCGTCTGATATAAGTACGCTGATTCCTAACCTTTTTATGAGAAACAGATGGTTTAATTACAAGTAATTTTTAAATTTTGGCGTTAGAAACTTCACACTCATTTGTTGATAAAGCAAAGAAATAATTAGATTTGGCACAATAATAAACATAGAGGAATGCAGAAAGGTAAAATTTATGTAGGTACCTATAAAACCTACTACGTATTTATTACAGAGAGAAGGCTTCATTCATAGAACAGTGCGAAATGATTTCACTACTACCAGTCTACTTACTACATACAGTCAGTCATCGCGTTTGACATTGGCGAAAATGCCGCCGATGTCCAGACAGTTGTAATACTGTAAGGGTTGTCAAGCGTAAGTCTTACTTCGCCGAAAAAAAGGAGTTACATTTTATACATCTTGCTTGACTAACTTACTAAAAAGGTATATAGATATGGCGAAGTTCACAGGTTTATATTGTGACTAGCCTTCCGCCCGCGGTTTCGACCGCGTGGACTGCACGAGAACGAGACGTTATCCTATGGGAATAATATGATGGCGGCCAACTTTTTTGTTTGTGGGCCGATTTTGATGAAACTTGGTTTTTAGTACTATTTTGACAAGAAAACTGCAACGCAATGATAAAATTTTTGAAAAATCCAAGATGGCGGCCAATTTTTTTGTTTATCGGCCGATTATGATGAAACTCAGTTTTTGGTACTATTTTGACAAGAAAACAGCAACACAATGTTAAAATAATTAAAAATCCAAGATGGCGGCCAACTTTTTTGTTTCTTGGCCGTTTTCGATGAAACTCGGATTCTGGTACTATTTTGACAAGAAAACAGCAACGCAATGATAAAAATATTAGAAATCTAAGATGGCGGCCAACTTTTTTGTTTGTTGGCCGATTTTGATGAAACTCAGTTTTTGGTACTATTTTGACAAGAAAACTGCAACGCAATGATAAAATTTTTGAAAAATCCAAGATGGCGGCCAACTTTTTGTTAGTGGGGTGATTCTAATGTAACTCGGTTTCTGGTACAATTTGTCAAGAGAACAGCAACGCGATGTTAAAAATATTAAAAATCCAAAATGGCGGCCAACTTTTAAGTTTTTGAACCAATTTTAATGAAACTCGGTTTTTGGTACAATTTTGACCAGAAAACAGCATCGTAATGTTAAAATTCTAAAAAATCCAAGTTGGCGGCCAACTTTTTTGTTTGTGGGACGATTTTGATGAAACTCGGTTTTTGGTGCTATTTTGACAAGAAATAAGAAACGCAATGTTAAAATTGACGAATTAAAATTAAATATAAGCATGTAAAATAATAAATTTTGAGACTTCCTGCCCCGATTTTTTTTTCCACAATACCTTCGGGGTCCTAAAACATCTACCTTCATATTTTAAGACAACCCTTCCGTACTAACGTTAATACCTATACAGGTGTCGGTATCGCTCAACTTCAAGGGCCTACTGTATGGAAAAGTTGCTGTTTTCTTGTCAAAATACTACCAAATACCTAGTTTCATCAAAATCGTGCATATTTATTTATTTAATCTTTATTGCAAAATATATAACAAATGGCGGACTCAATGCTGATATGCATTCTCTTCCAGTCAACTGGAAAGGGTGTCAGGAAGAAAATGAACAGCAGCAATAAAAAAAATTACAGTTAAAAGAAAACAGAAGGAACTAATTAAATGCAAGAAAAAATACTAAAATTAAATAACAAATGAAAATTTGTAAATGCTTATAAATATATGAGTATTAAAAGGTATACATACTAAAGTAGCAATAACATGATATATAATTTATACATACACATATTACATATACATACAACTATAAATAAATAACACATAAAGTCAGAACAGATCTATCAAATCAGCTCGAGTAATGTTCGTGGACCATTTTCTTGAACACGCACTTACTTGGGGCACTGCGGATATTTTAAGGGCAAATCGTTCCAAAGTTGTACAGGCGAAAAAGAAAATGATTGGGAGACGAAGCCACAAGAGTGGGATGGTGTTTTCATGAGAAAGTTGTCACTAGAGCGAAGGCTACGTTCATTAGAGTCGCCCAGAAACTGAAATCTGGATTTCAATTAATCTGGGGTAAGTGGATCTAATAGAATATTGAAGAGCATGCAGACAACTCTAACGTTCCTACGCTCGCGAATAGGGAGCCAATTGAGCTGCTGACGGTGTTGACAGATATCGTATTTACGTAATCGATATATGAAACGAATACAGTTTTTAAGGAAACGATCCAACTTACTGAGAAGGTTTTTTTCTTTTGAGGTTGGTACTACAGACATCAGCGTAGACAATTATAGGTAAGACAACCGTCTGTATTGGAGCAATCTTGATACTGGAAGGCAGAAAGAACTTAAACCTATAGAGAGATCTAAGTGCATTAGTGGCTCTGAGACATGCTTGTTCGATATGATCTTTCCAAGAGAGGCAGGCATCGATATAGTCAAACCCAAGTCCTTCATTTGTTGTGAGTAGGATATTATCACGCCGTTAAATACCAAATTGTAGAAACTATTCCAGTTTACGCATGACAGCTGTCGAGAACTACCCTACCAGCAATTAAAGATTGACATTTAGGTGCGTTAACTGATATGCCATAATTAGCACTACTCTCTACCAACTCCTGATTTTTCCTTTACTTTCAATCATTTTGTGGAATGTGATGTTAAGAGATCTGTACTCTCTATCAAATCCAATGCTGTGGGTGCTGATTCTATTAGTCGCAAAATGATCCTTCCTATTATTGATATCCTTACTCCCGTTGTCACCAAAATACTCAACACTTCTATATCTACTGGTGTTTTTCCTGCTTCTTGGAAAAACGCGAATGTCGTTCCAGTACCCAAAAAACGAAATCCCACCATTTATTCCGAATATCGCCCTATTTCCGTCCTCCCTTTCCTATCCAAAGTCCTAGAAAAACTAGTTTTCGGCCAGCTGACTGCCTATCTCCATAGAAATAACCTCCTCAATCCTTTTCAATCTGGTTTCCGCAAGGGCCATAGCACATCCACGGCATTGGTTAAGATAACGGAGGACATACGCCGGGGAATGGAAAAGCGTCAACTTACATTGTTGACGTTACTAGACTTCAGTAATGCCTTCAATTCTGTTGATTTTGACCTACTCCTTGGCGTGTTGCAATCTCTTAACATATCTCCAGCTGCAACTGATTGGTTTAGAAGTTACCTGATCGGACGACAGCAGCGCATCTGCGTTGGTGATTCTTTATCTGCATGGTGTAACATCGATGCAGGAGTTCCCCAGGGAGGTGTCTTATCTCCTCTGCTTTTCTCTGTATTTATCAACTCCATCACACATTCACGTTCAAGCTCCCACCACCTTTATGCAGACGATTTACAAATTTATACTCAGGCACCTCTCTCTGAACTCCCTAGTGCAATAGCGGCTACCAATATCGATCTCGCTGCTATTACCAATTGGAGTAAGTCTTTTGGGCTTACTGTAAACCCTTCTAAGACTCAGGCAATCATTATTGGTAGTCCATATTACGTCTCGAGGATTGATTTTGGGCAGTTACCTCCTATCACTTTCGATGGCACTGTCGTTCCTTTAGCTAAATCTGTTCGAAACCTTGGCGTAATTTTTGATGATTATTTTTCATGGATTCCTCAGGTCGATGCTCTTAGAAAAAAAGTATTTGCTGCATACAGCTCATTAAACCGTTTACGAAACTTTCTACCCACTAAAACCAAAATTACTCTTGCCCAGTCTTTTCTCCTTTCTATCATAGACTACGCTGATGTCTGTTACACGGATCTTTCGGAGGTTTTGCTCAACAAACTGGAGCGTCTGCAGAATATGTGTATCCGTTTCATCTTCAATCTCCGTAAATTTGACCACGTGTCGCACTTCCGCTCAAAGCTAAATTGGCTTCCAATTCGCCGGCGCAGGGACTTTCATGCTCTTACGCTTCTCTATTTCATCCTCTTCCACCCAACCACTCCTCACTACCTTAAAGAATGTTTCCGATATCACACCTCCTCCACCCAATGTACCTTACGCTCCTCCTCAAATCTTACTCTTGTTTTTCCACCCCATTCCACAGATTTCCTCTCCTATTCTTTCTCTATGCATGCTGTTCGACTATGGAATGCTCTTCCAGAAGGTATCAGGAAGGCTCCATCTCTTAAATCTTTTAGTGATCAAGTCCGAACGCATTTCCTATCTTATTCTTAATACCTATCTTATTTCCTCTCTTACTCATATTATCATTAAATTTTCTTTACTTTATTCCTATTTCTTTTTAATTATATCTATATAATATATTATAATGTTCTTCAAATTGCACCCACTCCCCCTTCCCCTTTATGTCCTCAGACGATTATTATTTTTCCACTCAAGGTTGCCTGGAAGAAATTGCTACGTAGCAATAAGGCCGCCTTTTGTGTACTTCTTTTGTAGTGTCTTCTTTTTGTTATGTGTTTTCTTTTTGCAATAAAGTGTTTTATTATTATTATTCCCTTTATTACATTTTAAATACTTACAAAATTATATTTCTAAACATTAAATTTTTACAATGTATAACACTAAAAAATATAACATTTAAAAATACAAAAATGCAGTTCCCCAACGGTAGCAAGATCAGGGTCCCGGCTACCGATGGTTAAGGATCCAGAGACAGGAACCTTCTCTCTATACGGGCCGTGTCCAGAAGTACTGCCTTCTGCATCTGACTCCCGATCCATCCACCTAACGCAAGCCTCTTAAGGTGTTTATCGAGGCTCTAGGCTATCAGACCATGGGCAGATATGACTATCGGAACAATAATTGCTGAATCAATGTCCCACATGTCAACAATCTCGTGAGCTAAATCAAGATATTTGTTTTCTTTATCTTTTTCAGCTTTCACAAGGTTGTCGTCATGGGGAACAGTGACATCAACAATTATTGCGCGGCGTTCGTGTCGATCTATCAATACAATACCAGGCTTATTAGCTACAATAGTCCTGTCTGTAATGATAGATCGATCCCAATACAATGTGGCATGGCTATTTTCAAGGACCTGTTCTGGTGCATACCTGTAGTACGGCACCTCGGATGCCATAAGACTATGTTTCAGAGCAAGTTGTTGGTGTATTATCCTGGCCACTTGGTTATGTCTATGCAAATACTCGCCGTTTGCGAGACGAGAACAACAGGAGATTATATGCCTAAGGGATTCACCCGGACGATGGCACGCTCGACAAATATCCACTGCGCCATCCCTTAGGATATACTTTCGGTAGTTATTCGTCATCACAACCTCATCCATAATTGCACAGACAAAACCTTCGGTTTCGCCAAAAAGATCACCGAAACGGAGCCAGGATACTGAGGCTAATAAATCTACGTCGGGCCCATGGAGAGCCCGGTAGAATCTGCCATGTAACTCCTTGCTTTGCCACACAGTGTTGCGGTCGGAAGTACTAAGTACTACAGGTTTGCGCCAGTTTTCTTTTGCTAAAAATAGAGGAGTCAGTCCATTGTCAACAGCAACTACATCTCTATGAGACCCAATATCGACTTGGAGAAAATACTCCCTAAGATTGCATATCTCGCGGTTATGCAATGTCTTAGCATTTAAGAAGCCACGACCACCGCACTTCCGCGGGATATACAATCTCATGGTCGATGAACGTGGGTGATGCATGCGGTGTGCTGTTAGCAATGTACGAACTTTTCTATCCAGGGCATCCAGTTCAGTTTGAGTCCATTTAAGTATGCCAAAGGAATACATCAGTAGCGGCATGACCCATCCATTGTATGCGCGAACCTTGTTTCCGCCAGACAAAAGACTTTTAAGGACTTTTGAGAGGCGCCCCAAGAAACGCTCACGCAACGACTGTTTCATGTCAGCATCGTTGATGCCTAATGCCTGTGACATACCTAAATATTTATAGGTTTCGTTAACGGAGAGAGATCTAAGATTAATAGAATCCGAGAGTTGTGTACCCGTGGATTCCATTATCTGACCACGCTTTACATGCATGACTGCACATTTGTCCACACCAAATTCCATTTTAATGGTATTACTGAAAGCTTCAGTAACCTTCAGTAACGCTGTCAAATGAGAACTGCTATGGGCAAATAGTTTCAGGTCATCCATGTATAGCAGGTGTGATATTACTTGAACATTTCTCCGTAAACGGTAGCCTAATCCTGAATTCTCGAGAAGTGTACTCAGAGGGTTCAAAGCCAGACAGAACCACAATGGACTCAGACCGTCACCCTGGAAGATACCTCGCTCTATTTTTATAGGGTCGCCCTGACCTAGAACCCATCGAGATCCTGGATAGAAAAGGACCGTTCTCCATTTTCGCATGCACGATATCAAGAAAGTGCGTAGAGTTGTATTTATTTTATACAACTCCAGCACCCTCATGAGCCACGAATGCGGTACGGAATCATAGGCCTTCTTATAATCTATCCAGCAAGTCTACAGGTTCTTTCGGTTTCGACGAACCTGTTGGTTAATAGCCATGTCAATGAGGAGTAGCTCCTTAGTACCTCGGGCCCCATTCCTACATCCATTTTGAGAGGCGAACATGAACATAATAGAATTTTGGTCAATGTGTTTATTAATCTTCGACCTCAAAATGGACGTAAGAATTTTATAAATTGTTGGCAGACAGGTGATAGGTCTATAGTTTTTGGGGTCCGCAGTACTACCAGATTTATGGAGCAGATGGGTTATGCCTGTTGTCATAAATTCTGGAAGCGATCGAGATAATAAAGCACTTTGAAATTGAGATGCTAAGCAAACGTGCGAGCTAGGTAACCATTTATACCAGAAATTGTGCAGTCCGTCCGGGCCTGGAGATTTCCAGTTGGGTAAGGAACGAACTGCACAAACTACGTCTTGGTAGTCAATGGTTACTTCATTCATCTCAGGTATAAGCTCACACGAACGCTCAACATCCCTTATCCACGCGCCTTCAGAGTGAGTGACAGGCACAGACCAGATGTTGTGCCAAAAAGTTATCATGGCATCATCATCCGGTCGATGCATATCAGTATCACTCTGATTCGATCGCTCCCAGGATGCATAAACACATCGTTGATCTCTCTCGAACATGCGGTTCTGAGTAAAGCGATCGACTCGCACCCTATACCTTCGAATACGATTTGCCCATGCACAAATTTTCTGCTTCAGGAAGTCAATGCGCTCTGTGACACATGAAATATAATTTTGAGGACTAATACCAGTCCCCAGGAATGCACGCTTCACAAAGCGCATGACCCTAGCGCGCATGTTGCCCTCCCTAAAGCAGCTGAGCTTACCGATGAGTACCCTAGCCTCACTGATACGACGTTCGATCCTACACTGCCAGGCTGGTACAGCCAGACGTGGGCGTGTTGCTGTGTCAGTATTTGGAAATTTGACATGAGCAACACGACAAGCCGTAATAGCCGCACAATACAAGATCGAATGAGTATCAGCCAGGTCTTCACTACTATCAAAGTAATTTGATAGTAGTGAATCTAAAGCACACATCAGCGCCCTATTTTTTTTGTGCATGGGAAAACGCGGAAGCCGAGGTCTAAGGTGAATCGAAGTCGATCGAAACTCCAGAACTACATCTTCAAGAGTACTCCTCAAAATATCATTGTATTGGGGACTTACAGTAGTAACCATATCATCTCCACCACCACCATCAGCAACGCCAGCTTGCAACGTGGTCGCGGCAGAAGCTTGAGTTGCCGCCTGCGATGCAGTAGTACTGATATGGTTACGTTGCACCTCTGTACGGAGCCGATCAAGTACAGAGTCATCCAACAAGTGACCCCGTTGAATGGCTCGCACCTGATCCGACAGTCGTTGAGCCGAAACGTTGATAGATGGTTCGAGAGCCTGAAACAGAGAAAGCATCCAAACACGATACGCAGTAAGATTAGTTCCTGCCTCTGTTGCCTCAAAATATGCGCGCATGACATTTTCATTGATGGAAATTGTCCATCGCATGCGTTGCACTCCACCGGGAGCGGGGGCCCTGACCGGAGCCGTTTGCCCCAGAAGCCCCAAACTCTTCGGTGGCCGGCCCCTCCTCCGGCGTACAGGTGGTGGCGACGTCGGCGGAGAGAAGTACTCGTCACTATCGCTCGACACAACTGCAGATGTCAGCTGAACACACGGCACTGAGGCAGCTGCCGACAACTGCGAGGCGGAGCGAGGTGACGAGCCCGGAGGTGGTAGACGTGCTGTTTGGCTTCTCGTCAACATCTATTTATTCATTCAATATCAAATTTTTCTTTGTATTGGTTTTGTTGTGAAGTATGACATTGTCATACAGGGATTCATTTTTAAAAATATTGCAATGTAATGTAATCTTCTTTTTGTTTTGGTATCGATGCAAGGTAATAAATATTATGGTACAGTTAAATACGAATTTTGACCTTTACATAAAATATTAACGAATAAAATCAATAAAATTGAATAAAATGTGAAAAGAATGATCTGTCACGTTGACTTATTATTATTATTATTCCCTTTATTACATTTTAAATACTTACAAAATTATATTTCTAAACATTAAATTTTTATTATTATTATATTAGTCGACCACACAGAAATCTTCATCAAATCACAGTTGATTAGCGCGACAACATTATTTAAACTGTGGATATTATGTTGCGCATAAAGTTGTAGATCGTCGGCATAGAGATGGAAAGAAGAGGAGAAATGAGAGGTCAGAGAGTTGATAAACAAGGAAAAGAGAAGAGGGGAGAGTACGCCGCCTTGTGGAACGCCAGCCTCCAAGTCGAGCCAGTCAGACAGCGTCCGATCTACTCGCACGCAAGTATTTTTACCCGCTCCAATGGTTTCTTGCCTCCTGGAGGCAAGCTGACATCTAATTAAAATACTTTGATTAATTGTGTCAAATCACTCCCTGTTCCTATCCAAATTATACCAATCTTAATCTAGACACCTTATTTTAATCATAGAATAAGAAATAATGTCTGTAGTACCAACCTCAAAAGAAAAAAACAATCTCAGTAAGTTGGATCGTTTCCTTAAAAACTGTATTCGTTTCATATATCGATTACGTAAATACGATATCTGTCAACACCGTCAGCAGCTCAATTGGCTCCCTATTCGCGAGCGTAGGAACGTTAGAGTTGTCTGCATGCTCTTCAATATTCTATTAGATCCACTTACCCCAGATTAATTGAAATCCAGATTTCAGTTTCTGGGCGACTCTAATGAACGTAGCCTTCGCTCTAGTGACAACTTTCTCCTGAAAACACCATCCCACTCTTCTGGCTTCGTCTCCCAATCATTTTCTTTTTCGCCTGTACAACTTTGGAACGATTTGCCCTTAAAATATCCGCAGTGCCCCAAGTAAGTGCGTGTTCAAGAAAATGGTCCACGAACATTACTCGAGCTGATTACACTTATCATGATACATCTGTTCTGACTTTATGTGTTATTTATTTATAGTTGTATGTATATGTAATATGTGTATGTATAAATTATATATCATGTTATTGCTACTTTAGTATGTATACCTTTTAATACTCATATATTTATAAGCATTTACAAATTTTCATTTGTTATTTAATTTTAGTATTTTTTCTTGCATTTAATTAGTTCCTTCTGTTTTCTTTTAACTGTAAATTTTTTTATTGCTGCTGTTCATTTTCTTCCTGACACCCTTTCCAGTTGACTGGAAGAGAATGCATATCAGCATTGAGTCCGCCATTTGTTATATATTTTGCAATAAAGATTAAATAAATAAATATGCACGATTTTGATGAAACTAGGTATTTGGTAGTATTTTGATAAGAAAACAGCAACTTTTCCATACAGTAGGCCCTTGAAGTTGAGCGATACCGACACCTGTATAGGTATTAACGTTAGTACGGAAGGGTTGTCTTAAAATGTGAAGGTAGATGTTTTAGGACCCCGAAGGTATTGTGGAAAAAAAAATCGGGGCAGGAAGTCTCAAAATTTATTATTTTACATGCTTATATTTAATTTTAATTCGTCAATTTTAACATTGTGTTTCTTATTTCTTGTCAAAATAGCACCAAAAACCGAGTTTCATCAAAATCGTCCCACAAACAAAAAAGTTGGCCGCCAACTTGGATTTTTTAGAATTTTAACATTACGTTGCTGTTTTCTGGTCAAAATTGTACCAAAAACCGAGTTTCATTAAAATTGGTTCAAAAACTTAAAAGTTGGCCGCCATTTTGGATTTTTAATATTTTTAACATCGCGTTGCTGTTCTCTTGACAAATTGTACCAGAAACCGAGTTACATTAGAATCACCCCACTAACAAAAAGTTGGCCGCCATCTTGGATTTTTCAAAAATTTTATCATTGCGTTGCAGTTTTCTTGTCAAAATAGTACCAAAAACTGAGTTTCATCAAAATCGGCCAACAAACAAAAAAGTTGGCCGCCATCTTAGATTTCTAATATTTTTATCATTGCGTTGCTGTTTTCTTGTCAAAATAGTACCAGAATCCGAGTTTCATCGAAAACGGCCAAGAAACAAAAAAGTTGGCCGCCATCTTGGATTTTTAATTATTTTAACATTGTGTTGCTGTTTTCTTCTCAAAATAGTACCAAAAACTGAGTTTCATCATAATCGGCCGATAAACAAAAAAATTGGCCGTCATCTTGGATTTTTCAAAAATTTTATCATTGCGTTGCAGTTTTCTTGTCAAAATAGTACTAAAAACCAAGTTTCATCAAAATCGGCCCACAAACAAAAAAGTTGGCCGCCATCATATTATTCCCAAAGGATAACGTCTCGTTCTCGTGCAGTCCACGCGGTCGAAACCGCGGGCGGAAGGCTAGTCACAATATAAACCTGTGAACTTCGCCATATCTATATACCTTTTTAGTAAGTTAGTCAAGCAAGATGTATAAAATGTAACTCCTTTTTTTCGGCGAAGTAAGACTTACGCTTGACAACCCTTACAGTATTACAACTGTCTGGACATCGGCGGCATTTTCGCCAATGTCAAACGCGATGACTGACTGTATGTAGTAAGTAGACTGGTAGTAGTGAAATCATTTCGCACCGTTCTATGAATGAAGCCTTCTCTCTGTAATAAATACGTAGTAGGTTTTATAGGTACCTACATAAATTTTACCTTTCTGCATTCCTCTATGTTTATTATTGTGCCAAATCTAATTATTTCTTTGCTTTATCAACAAATGAGTGTGAAGTTTCTAACGCCAAAATTTAAAAATTACTTGTAATTAAACCATCTGTTTCTCATAAAAAGGTTAGGAATCAGCGTACTTATATCAGACGGCTCCTGGCCTAAAATTCTTAGAACAGAAATGAAAACGATCGAAAGCGCAATTAAAGTGACTCTTAATAACACCAGCTCTTAAGTTCAAACTCGTTTGCAACAGTGTAGCGCACGGAACGGCAACGCCGCACTTAGCTGCGTCCAAGACCATTATTTTGAATTTTTTGGCGGGAAAACAGTTTTTTGCCTATAATTTTGAAACTAAGAGGCCCAGAGATTTGAAATCATGCCTCGTGTTTGCACCAACTATAAGGTTTTTTTTGATATATAATACGAAACTCTTACTTATACAGTTACAGAGATTCACCATGTGTCAGCCCGTGTTACGTGTCACCAGCTTACACATACTTATCGGTTCGTAGCTCCAAAACTATTTTACCTAAAGATTTGATAAATTTGGTTCTAATTGCATCAATTTTGCAGCAACTTTTGAGGTATAACACATCATCGTACCTTATATAATTACGAAGATACAGATGTGCAAGCCAGAGACACGGTACTTCAGCTCGCACACACTTTTATGATCGTAGTTTCAACAGTATTAGAGTGCGACGGTTAGTTTTTCTGGTTCTCATTGCACCAATTGTGCATTAACTTTTGGACTATAGTCTAAAACCCTAACCTCACTGGTTTGCCTTAACGGCATGTGTAAGCTGGTGACACATTTCTCCAGCTAACACACAAAAAACAACTCATAGTAACGAACTTGTGGTTGCACTAAAATTATTACTGACACGTTTGATTGCACCAACTTTGCATCAAAATAGAGCATGCTTAGAATTTCTCTATGTCTTATGAGGAAGCTGATGACCCACACATGTACTCTTCGTCTAATTTGACATTTACAAGTGCCACAATCTTTTCTGTTCCGGTGGCCAAAATGCAAATCCAACCATAGCGCTGCTGGCGGCTGAAGGTCTTAGAAGTCAGGGCCGGTTAAATTGCTACAAAAAAAGAAAAAGTACGTAGCGCCGCTGTCACCGGAACAGAAAAGTTTGTGCCACGTACTTATATGCACTGACCAAGGAAATTATAAGTACAGTGCCACAAACTTTTCTGTTCCGGTGGCCAAAATGTGAAACTAACGTGTTTTTTAATGTCATTTTGCTGTCAAGTTGATGTCCAACCATAGCGCTGCTGGCGGCTGAAGTTCTTAGAAGTCAGGGCCGTTTAAATTGCTACAAAAAAAAGAAAAGCGTACGTAGCGCCGCTGTCACCGGAACAGAAAAGGTTGTTGTTAGCGGGTACCGTGTGTGCCAAAGGGAGTTAAAGTCTTGAGTTTTAACGCAGTATAGAAAGTAAAGTCGGTCTTTATTACACAATATTCACAACACACAGTTTGACACAAAGTGACAGAGAAAAAACGTAAACATGGGCCGTTGCTAAGAAACCATACATCTAAATTAAAAAACTATAAATTTACTTTATGGCACACGGTATTCCACCTCTTTATAACACCCCCACTGAATACCGATGCGCTTAACACAATATTGAAACTTGGCCTTACTTAGCCCCTTCGTCAGACAGTCTGCTGGCATAGAATTTGTATCACAATATTTGTGGGCACCTACTCATACTATTATTAAAATTCACACGGTTAAAATATTTCGTATATATTAAATAAGTATATACTCACATCTTAAACTAAATTAAAACTTAAACATAATCTTACTTAAATCTAAATCTAAAATCTACTTAAAACTAAAACTTAAATATGTAATATTCAAAATTCTTAATCACTATTTATATTAACATCAAATAATCTAAAAGCCGTATACCAGACGGACGACAATACGAGCGTCGCCGTCGTGGTGTGGGAACGCGCGTCTTTACGGAATGCTATTGTTTCTAATAACCGGCCCCACCCGGCGGCCGGGGCGCGCGCGCAGCCGCGCACGTACGCCCGCCAGTCAAGACACTAACTCAACGCGAAACGCATGCCTCTCTTGTATCCGCCGCGCCTTTGTCGATTGACCTTACGCATACGCTTATACTTCTCGCTTTATGTTTATCATTTTATATTCACTTTCTTCACTGTTTCTTCTGCTCTAATATAAACTGTGCTTTGTGCTTGTGATCCTATTCTCCTTCTGTGCTTCGTTTGTGTATATAACTTGTGTTTGGACATTACACATCAAAACTGTAAGTCGGACTATTTATTTTTCATCATACTACCGGACTCCAAACTGGTGACCCCTTTCGAACACCTAAAGAAGAATAAAAAGCAAAATAATGAGCGACAGTAGTGATACGGCGAACACAACGGTCCCTCAAACCGACCAGCGTCGCGGCCAGCGCCGCCACGGAGAGCCCGTTTCCACTCCACCATCCGAACTTTATCGTGTTAGCGTACGGATCCCACCGTTTTGGCCTGAAGAACCCGAGATATGGTTTGCGCAGGTTGAAGGCCAATTCGCTATTTCGGGAATTACATCAGACGCCACCCGATTTAACTACGTGATCGGCCACTTGGAACCACAGTTTTCAAAAGAAGTCAAGGATATTATTGTAGCTCCACCAACGGAAAATAAGTACGAAAAACTAAAGTTCGAGCTCATCAAGCGCCTGACCGCATCTAAGGAAAAAAAAGTGCAACAACTTCTTATGCACGAAGAGCTGGGTGATAGGAGACCATCACAATTCCTGAGACACCTGCAAAGTTTGGCTGGCTCAGAAGTACCGCATGATTTTATCCGCACGATATGGAGCAGCCGTCTACCCAGCAACATCCAGGCACTGATCGCATCCCAACCCAGTACTTCCTTGGAAGCGCTTGCAGACTTAGCCGACAGAGTACAGGACATCGTGTCACCTATGCGTCAAGTCTCTGCCACGTCACAATCATCCACACTCGCCGGACCGTCAAACGCTACGGAGACCATGGCATTAGAGATAGCGGAGTTAAAGCAAGCTGTGAAGAACTTAACAGTCCAGCTTAATCGCCGAGAGAGAGAGTCCAGACCACGCACTCGATCGAGGGACTACCAGCGAAGCCGCTCATCATCCCGATCCAGTTCCAATTACAGGAAGTTTCCGTTGTGCTGGTACCACTACAAATTTGGTTCAAAGGCGGCGAAGTGCATAAAGCCCTGTGACTACACAAAGTCGGGAAATGCTCAAGGCAGTCGGTAATGGCGACGAACGACTGCCTTTCCTCCAGTAGTGGTCGCCTTTTCGTCACAGACCGTAAGTCGAAAATGCAGTTTTTAGTGGATACTGGAAGCGACCTCTGCGTGTTCCCACGATCTGCACTACGCGAGCGACGACCGAAGACCACTTACCAACTATCGGCGGCTAATGGAAGTATCATCGACACGTATGGTTTTCTCCAATTGAACTTAGATCTAGGCCTTAGACGCAACTTTACTTGGAATTTTGTTGTAGCTAATGTAACCAAAGCCATTATTGGCGTAGATTTTTTAAAGTACTATAATTTAATTGTAGATGTACGTAACCACCGCTTAATTGATAATACAACTTCGCTTTGTACTGTAGTAGACAATGTAAATAATGCTTTAAGCTCTGTGTTGTCAGTTAAGGTCTTGACAGGCGATTCGCGATATCATGCGATCTTAAAAGAATTTCCTGACATCACTCGCCCGTCTGGTACACCGCGCATTACTCGACACAACACAGTGCACCACATCCGCACCATTCCAGGTCCCCCTGTCTACTGTACCCCTCGCAGGTTAGCTCCCGATAAGCTCAAGATTGCTCGCAATGAGTTCCAGCTTATGTTAGACATCACGGGCCCAGCACTGGCAGCATTTGAGCAATGCAAGCAGGATCTCTGCAATGCAGCGCTGCTGTCTCATCCTGACTGCGATGCGCAACTCGCCCTTATCACGGACGCTTCAGACGTAGCACTAGGAGCTGTATTACAACAGCTGAAAGACAACGTCTGGCAGCCTCTCGCGTTTTTCTCACGGAAGCTTAGCCCAGCCCAGCGTAAGTATTCGCCTTATGACCGGGAACTCCTCGCGATTTATGAAGGCATCAGATACTTTCGCCACATGCTGGAAGCTAGACACTTTACCGTATTCACTGACCATAAGCCGCTTAGCTTTGCATTCAGTGACCGGAAAAGTAATTGCTCGCCCCGTCAGTATCGTCATCTCGATTATGTGTCACAATTCACGACAGACATCCGACACATATCTGGTCGCGATAACGTGGTTGCAGATACGTTGTCTCGTATCGAGGAGATCCAACCAGCTATCGACTACGAAGTGTTGGCAAAATCTCAAACTTCAGATACTGAGCTTGCCAACCTTCTTCATGAACAAACGTCGTTGCGCCTCAAAAAGCTCCCAATGGCAGGCAATGGCCAGGAAATATACTGCGATGTAAGCAAAATGCCACCAAGGCCGTTCGTTACCAAGCCATTGCGAAAGCAAGTTTTCAACTGTTTACATAGCCTTAGTCACCCCGGTCCAAACGCAACTGCTCAGTTGGTTGCAGAGCGATACGTATGGCCAGGCATTCGCAAAGACTGTCGCGAATGGGCACAATGCTGCCTAGCTTGCCAACGCGCTAAGGTAAGTCGTCATGTGTCCGCCCCGTTGGGCACATTTTTATTGCCTCGGTCTAGGTTTTCGATAGTGCACATCGACCTAATAGGCCCTCTACCGCCATCGCAAGGCTACCGATACTGCCTTACTTGCGTGGATCGCTTCACACGATGGCCGGAGGTTATACCTATTTCAGACATAACGGCAGAAACGGTAGGACGAGCGCTATTATCGGGCTGGATCTCACGTTTCGGATGCCCAACCGATATTATTACTGACCGTGGGCGTCAATTCGAGTCCAATTTATTTGCATTCTTGGCCAAAATAGCAGGCTTCAAACATCGTCGAACCACGGCCTACCATCCTGCATGCAATGGCTTGGTCGAGCGTTTCCACCGACAACTAAAAGCTGCCATAGTATGTCACGCCGACAGCAACTGGGCTGATTCTTTGCCGTGGGTCTTACTCGGTATACGTTCAGCATTTAAAAAGGATTTACAAGCCTCTTCCGCTGAGCTGCTTTACGGCGAGCCCCTACGCCTGCCTGGAGAATTCTTCCAAAACGAGGTGAAGACAACTACCGACGTCACTGATTTTGCCGCGCGTGTTCGGTCGTTTGCAGAGAAATTACAACCATCTCCCGCCTCTCGCCATAGTAATAACAAAGTTTTCATTTTTAAGGACCTCAATTCCTCTAGTCATGTATTCCTAAGGGAAGACTTACTAAGAGCCTCATTAACTCCTGCGTATACTGGTCCCTTCCCAGTTGTAGAACGGGGGGACAAGGTATTTAAAATTTTAGTTAAAGGCAAAACCATTTCAGTCTCAATTGACCGTCTTAAACCGGCATATATATTTACTGAAACCGCCACAGATAGTACTAGTAACCTACCAAGCGCCATGGATAACACCAAACCAGAAGAGGTGAAAAACAAAACAACCCGTTCGGGCAGACGTGTCAGATTCCCTGATTATTATCGCCCGTAGTGACGGTCTCTGGAGGGGAGTGGTGTGGGCACCTACTCATACTATTATTAAAATTCACACGGTTAAAATATTTCGTATATATTAAATAAGTATATACTCACATCTTAAACTAAATTAAAACTTAAACATAATCTTACTTAAATCTAAATCTAAAATCTACTTAAAACTAAAACTTAAATATGTAATATTCAAAATTCTTAATCACTATTTATATTAACATCAAATAATCTAAAAGCCGTATACCAGACGGACGACAATACGAGCGTCGCCGTCGTGGTGTGGGAACGCGCGTCTTTACGGAATGCTATTGTTTCTAATAACCGGCCCCACCCGGCGGCCGGGGCGCGCGCGCAGCCGCGCACGTACGCCCGCCAGTCAAGACACTAACTCAACGCGAAACGCATGCCTCTCTTGTATCCGCCGCGCCTTTGTCGATTGACCTTACGCATACGCTTATACTTCTCGCTTTATGTTTATCATTTTATATTCACTTTCTTCACTGTTTCTTCTGCTCTAATATAAACTGTGCTTTGTGCTTGTGATCCTATTCTCCTTCTGTGCTTCGTTTGTGTATATAACTTGTGTTTGGACATTACACATCAAAACTGTAAGTCGGACTATTTATTTTTCATCATACTACCGGACTCCAAATATTTAATTAATATGGTACCAGATTCAGCTAACTCTCTGACAAAGTGATACCTAATATTAATATGTTTTGATCTCCTTGTTACCGCAGGAGATTTTTTTTTTTTTTTTTATCCACAACAGTGTAGCACTTAGCCTTCATCACACCTGATGTTAAGTGGTGATAAGGCTGAAGATGGAAGCGTACTACTCCCGGAATCCTCAATCACCGAGGAACTGGCTATCTTATCTCTAACTGCCGGAACACAATAATGCTGAAAACATCATTGTTATGGCGTCAGACTTAGATAAGATGGTGGTAGCTAGCCAGGCGGACTAAGAACAAGTCCTACCACCAACCAAACCGAATACAATATGTCCACTGGGAATCGAACACGGGACCTCTTGGTCTGAAATCGGTGGTGTGAACCACTAGACCACAGAGGCGGTTAAAAGAATATACAAGTTTGTGTGCGCTTTGACTATCGCTATACAAATCTACACAATGACTAATTCCTAACAATTCGCTGAGTAAACCCTGTATACACACTACCTCCATGCTGGCTTCGCAAAGAGCAATGTACTCGGCCTCAGCCGTGCTTAAGGCTACACAGCGCTGTTTGCGAGCCTGCCAGGAGATCGCAGCGCCACCCAAAACAAGGACATATCCTGTAAAAGAGTGTCCATCTTCATTGGAGCCCCAATCTGCATCTGCAAACGCAACGAGATTATTCTGGCACGTCCTTTTATAGACCAGCTTGTAATTAATAGTGCCCTTTAAATATCTCAGCACACGCTTCAGTGCAGCCATATGTTGCTCGTTCCAGCAATTATTAAATTGGCTAAGGTAACTAACTGCAAATGTCAAATCCGGTCTTGTCCCACAAGACAGGTACATTAGGGAGCCAATAATTTCCTGGTATGAGAAATCCTCATGCCTTTCCCTCTTTGCAAGCCGTAGGTTCAGCTCCATTGGAGTACCTACAGGCTTGCAGTTTTGCATGCCATATTTTTCCAATATTTTTTGGGCAAAATGAGCTTGAGATAGATGGATTTCCTCATCCTTCCTGATTACATGCATGCCTAAACAGTCCTTTACTTCACCAAGATCCTTAATATCAAAGGCCTTGGCCATTGTCTTCTTGACATATCCAATGTCCCCCACTGAACTCCCAAATAAATAGAAGTCATCCACGTAGAGGGCTATAGCCAAAACACTGTCCTTCTGCCTTTTAATATATACACATGGGTCATGTTTTAACTGTGAGAACCCACTACTCACTATGTGGTCATGCACTTTTACGTTCCAGCAACGGGCTGCTTGCTTGAGTCCATAAATAGCCTTTTTAAGCTTACAAACCTTGCGCTCATTGCCTTTCTTAATAAAACATTCAGGCTGCTCCATATAGAGGTGCTCATCTAGGTCTCCGTTGAGGAACGCAGTTGTCAAGTCTATATGGTGCACCTTTAATCCCAATTCTGCTGATAGACCAAACAGAAGTCTTATTGAAGACAACTTAACCACCGGTGCAAAAGTTTCTGTATAGTCTTCACCAAATTTCTGGGAATAACCCTTTGCGACCAAACGAGCTTTATGTCGCTGAATCTTTCCATCGGCTCCGATTTTCAATTTGTTTTTAATCCATTTATTTTTAACAACATTAACTTCTCTAGGTCGATCGATAAGTTCCCAAGTGCCATTATGAATAAGAGAATTATATTCTTCCTACATCGCTGCTTTCCAGAGCTCTTTATCAGAACGCTCCAAAGCATCCTTTGCAGACACCGGATCAGGCCCACAAGAGACATGGAAATTGTATTCCATATCAGGTTCCCTCCTAGGTATCCTGTTTCGAAGAGGGTATCTTCTCGCCTCTTCTTCCCTTCTTTGTTCTTGCACTTCCTCGAAATGATTTTCTTGAACGTCGTCGTCGTTATCTCGCGCCCCAGCGGTGACCTCAGCGCTCTCAAAAGAGTCATGAAACACTTCCTCAGTTTCAATAGGAGTGGCTTCAACGGGCTGCGTGGTATCAACCAATGGAGTCGTCGTATCGAAGCTGGTTCTACGACTTTCTACGATATCCAAAACTGGATCCTCATTACTTTCCGCTATCCTAGAATCCGGAAAAATATTAATAGAAACATACTCGGGATCGGGAGGATTCATTCTCTGTTTCTTATTTTTCCTTTGACCACCAACTGAAGTGTCAGTGCTTGTCTTGACTGTTCTGCAAAGGTAACCTCTCATTAAACACTGCATCACGAGCAACAGTCACTTTCTTAGTTTTGACTTCAATGAACCTATATCCCTTCTGGTCTTCACTATAGCCCACTAAAGTTAGTTCGACTGTTTTTGGATCCAACTTCTTCCTATTGTTGCCCTTCACAAGAACTTGCGCCTTAGATCCAAAAACCCTAAGATGAGAAAGATCCACCTCTTTCCCAGACCAGACCTGCTCAGGAACTTGATTATTGAGAGCCATTGTGGGCGAACGATTTTTTAAATATATTGCAGCGAGTACTGCTTCCGCCCAATATGATTTGTCAAGCTTGCTACTTTGCAACATGCATCTGGCTTTTTCAATTACAGTCCTGTTGGTTTTCTCAGCAACTCCATTTTGCTGCGGAGTGTGTGGGATAGTTCTTTGATGCTGAATTCCATATTTTTTCAAATAGTCCTGGAATTTCTTATTGGTATACTCAGTACCATTGTCAGTGCGCAAATTCTTTATCCTTTTATTTGTTTGGTTCTCCACGAACGCTTTGAACTCGCAGAATCTTCCAAAAACTTCGTCCTTCGACTTAAGGCAATAACCAAACACTTTTCTACTGTAATCATCGACAAAGATCAGCAAGTATCTATTTCCACCTAGAGATTCCACCTCCAGGGGACCAACTATGTCACTGTGCACTAATTCCAAAAGTGCAGCAGCTCTTTTGCCCTTCCGTTTTAGAAATTTTTTCACGCACTGCTTCCCTTGACTGCAAGCTACACAAGGCTCGTTGTTTTTCTTCCAAGAACCAAGACCTTTAACAATTCCCTTCAGCTTATTCATGTGTTGCTCCGACAAATGCCCCAACCTTTGATGCCACAGTTCATAATTAGAGGAATCATCTCCCAAAAGAACTGTCTGCTCACGGATATTGGACTGCCCTAAAACATAAAGTCCGTTTTTGAGCGGCGCTGTGAATACAGGATTTCCCTTCACAATAACATTATCAGTATCAAAAACTCTACAATTAAATCTATTAAAAACAATAGTCTTTCCTGACTCCGCTAGTCTACCTACTGACATTAAATTTGTAACTAATTCCGGAGTAAGCAAAACTTCATCCATCTTCAATTTAAAAGTCTCAGGTCCATTGCGAATATTCAAGTTAATGCTGCCTTGCGAGGTAGATACAACTTGATCATTGTTCGCGCACGTCACTGATTTCCGCGATGAGTCTTTGCTGGGTTTAAACATAGATTTATCACATGTCATATGACATGTAGCTCCGGAGTCGATAACCCATCCTGTGGTATTCAAGGAGGTCAACAACGTTACAAAATCTATGGGTCGACAGATACCAAATTAGCGTTGTGTCCTGCTGGCTTCTCCTTCTTCGATTTGAAAAACTTACACTGCCATTTCATGTGGCCCTTGCATTTACAGAAGTGGCATACAACATCCTTATTTCCTCTTGCTGTACCGCTACTACCAAAAGTTGAAACCAAGGCAGAATCGTGTTTGTCCGACGGCTGCTGGCGCTGACCCTCCTTTAGTAATGCTGAATACACTAAATCTGAAGTAATCTTGGCACTGGAGTGCTCAATTGCCATCACTAACGGATTGTACTTATCTGTTAATCCCGCTAGCATAATTATGCCGACAAACTCGTCATCGAGTCCTGCGTCAATTGATTGTAGTTGCTGCTGCGTCGCTCGGATCTCTGTGACATAAGCTTCCATGTTGTCAAATGATTCCAGGTCCATCCGGAACATTTTCTTCAACAATGTAAGTCGTCTCATAAGTCCTGAGTCTGCATACGCCTTCTTCAAAGCTAGCCACGTTTCCTTCGCCGTATTTGCTTCCTTGACCAGGGGGTATACATTTGTGGCAAGCATCAAGCATATCTTCGCTCTGGCTTTGGCGTCCCGTTTCTTATCAACGGCTGTTGCAGCAATAAATGTGTCCCCGACGCATTCCCAAAGGTCATTATCTACTAGCAACATTTGCATAGCAAATGACCAGGAAGAAAAATTTTCTTGTCCCGACAACCTTTCAATATTAGTATGAGAACTATGACCCTCCATATTTTTAGAGTTTCACTTCACTGCAAACTCCCTAAAATTTAGCACCAACAAGGCTACGTGCTGGGCCCATGACCTGTTAGCGGGTAACGTGTGTGCCAAAGGGAGTTAAAGTCTTGAGTTTAAACGCAGTATAGAAAGTAAAGTCGGTCTTTATTACACAATATTCACAACACACAGTTTGACACAAAGTGACAGAGAAAAAACGTAAACATGGGCCGTTGCTAAGAAACCATACATCTAAATTAAAAAGCTATTTACTTTATGGCACACGGTATTCCACCTCTTTATAACAGTTGTTGCACTGTACTACGTACACTCGAGGACAAATTCGGTGAACCACCTCTTACTTCTTTTCACGTGGCTGGTGCCTCGCCATTCACGCGCAGACCCATTTACAATTTTTTTATGTATTAAACTAGGGTAGTACAATGCATAAGTAATTACGGATAGGGACTGCAACTGAAAGGTGAGACGCCAGCCACAAGAAAAGAAGTAAGATGTGGTTCACCGAATTTGTCTCCGACTGTACAGTTGTACGTTGGTTGTACGCTTGTACGTAGTATAGTGCGACAAGCTTTTCTGTTCCGGTGATTATCTTTGAAACTAAATCAGTTTTCATACGACAGTCCATTTCGACAGCTACCTAATTTCGTATTGCATGCAAATGATTGCAAGTGGCTCCTCTGTCACGGCTGTCACCGGAACAGAAAAGCTTGTGTCACTGTACCAATAGTACTTATAAATTCCTTGCACTGTACTTATAAATTCCTTGGCACTGATTTATTACCAAGATCAGTGACTTAAATGTCACAACACAATGTCACACCTATTGTCACACATTTTTTGCATTTTTTGTTTACATCTTTGACCAATTTGTCGGTATTCAAAATCTATTTAAATAATGATGTGACCTAGTCTCATGATGATTTTCGTTTCTTTTAGGCAATATTTTATGCAAAATACCAACTACCCAGTGACTTTTTAATCAAAATAAATTGGTAACTTATTCGTTGTACTTACTAAGTCTTCACAAAGTACCTTTGTATATCTTTCTGCCATTATCCCATCATGAGATATAGGTACTGGAATGTTGACTGAATAAATGAAAAATAAAGAAGTGTGTCTGAGCTATGGAGTCCAAAGAACCTCTGGGAGTGTCACCAGCCGTCCTAGCAAAACGAGATCTAAATAAGCCAAGTCCATGGTGTCAGGTCAGTTTTTTTTTGAAAATACGATTATTAGTTATTTAAATTTTTACTTTTTTGCATTCACAATGCAATTTTTATGGTAGAAAAATGGAAAATGAAGTATTTAGAAAAAATCGACCCGTCCCACAACCAGCTCCGATGGGACGACGAAACGACTCCGTAGCTCAGTGGTTAGAGCAGTCGCCCGGATAACGAAAGGCCGTGGGTTCGTGTCCCATCGGAGCTGGTTGTGGGACGGGTCGATTTTTTCTAAATACTTCATTTTCCATTTTTTTAATACGATCATTATTATTTTCCTTTGTTATTGGCGTATTGTAGGGGATATGACCACTCTCTCTCACCGTCATGCAAACATGACACACTAATGTGGCTCTTCCCTTCTCTCAGTGGGAAAAGCAAGTTGATGTATCTTAATTACAAACCCAGTTACAGCAATGGATACATACTGTCGCTGGGCTAAAAAAATATTAATGCATACCAATACCCAGTACTTAAATGTTTTATTACTGATCACGCACAATTGTGATGACCACATCTACTGTGTTCCACAGTTTATTGAAACGAAGGTTTCCCATGCAAAATTAAGTAAATTAAGCTAATCCTACCTTACTAGAAAATAGTGTCCGTAATCCAGGGGGGCTGAACGTTGTCTCGCCGGCGCGCGCGCGCCTGACAAAACGATCTCCACACAACCCCCGATGGGATACTCTTACAGCTAACACTCTTATACTACACAATGCCCTAATAGGCCGCTAAAACTTTCCCGGCGCTTTTCAAAGCGAACACACACGGGTTACAAGTCCGTACCCCGACCGGAGCCCTAGTAGGTGCAAAACGAAATCTCGGTCCCAATATGGGTAGGTAACTAGCGCGGCACGTCGCTACAGAAACACACGAACTTGTCTCACGGCTGCTTACGGCCAACTGGTCTGCACGCGGCCCGAGCGCATTGCGTGTCGCCCGTGACCTTGACAATGACAACGCACCGCTCGCAGCGCGGCGCGAACATCCCCCCGTCCCGGACAGTAGCAAACTGTCCGCCAACTCAATCTAAGGGCAGGCGAGAGAGGGTAGCGATCGCTCGCTTCAAAACAGAGTCCCCCACCAGGACCTCGGCAAACCTGGGCACACCATCCGACCCCGGATGAAGCTGAACAATGCGTCCTAAACGCCAGCGGAGGGGCGGCAGGTTTGGATCCTTTACCAACACGAGGTCTCCTGTCTTGGGTGGGGTCGTCCTATCCGACCACTTAACGCGTTGCTGCAAAATGTGCAAATACTCCAGATGCCAACGGCGCCAAAAACTCTGCGTAAGCTGCTGGAGCAATTCAAATCGCGAGAGCCGTCCGGAGGCCACTTCGGAATAAGGATATTCCGGCAAGGCGTTAAGCGGTCTGCCAATCAAAAAATGGCCCGGCGTAAGGGCCTCTAAATCATTCGCGTCCGAAGACAACGGACACAACGGACGCGAGTTGAGGACCGCCTCAACCTTACAAAATACGGTCGCGAGTTCCTCAAACGTGAGGACCGTCTCCCCAATAACGCGACGAAGGTGAGTTTTAGCGGCCTTTACAGTTGCTTCAAAAATCCCTCCCCAGTGGGGGCAGGATGGCGGGGAGTACTGCCATCGTACCCCTCTGCGAGAGAGTGTGGATCCGATCTCAAAATTATTCCTATCCAAAAATTCACAAACTTCCTTTAAATACCTATCGCGCCTGACAAAACGATCTCCACACAACCCCCGATGGGATACTCTTACAGCTAACACTCTTATACTACACAATGCCCTAATAGGCCGCTAAAACTTTCCCGGCGCTTTTCAAAGCGAACACACACGGGTTACAAGTCCGTACCCCGACCGGAGCCCTAGTAGGTGCAAAACGAAATCTCGGTCCCAATATGGGTAGGTAACTAGCGCGGCACGTCGCTACAGAAACACACGAACTTGTCTCACGGCTGCTTACGGCCAACTGGTCTGCACGCGGCCCGAGCGCATTGCGTGTCGCCCGTGACCTTGACAATGACAACGCACCGCTCGCAGCGCGGCGCGAACAATTACCTTTACTAATATTAGGTATAAAGCTGAAGAGTTTGTTTGTTTGTTTGGTTGAACGCGCTAATCTCAGGAACTACAGGGCCAATTTAGAAAATTCTTTGACTATTAGAAAGCTACATTCTTCCCGAGTGGCATAGGCTATATAATAATATCCCCGATAACTCTACTAATAACTATTATGAAAGACGGGATTTTTACCATGTTTATTTGTGTTACTCCGTCATCGTGGCGTGTGCAACTGCGCCGAAATATCGGGAATTCGAAAAACGAAATAAACATGGTAAAAATCTCGTCTTTCATAATAATTAATATCCCCGATATCACACGGAAACGGGTATCACACGGGTAAAACCGCGAAGATCCGCTAGCTCTAGTAATATGAGCGTTTACCTTAACTACCTTACCTTTGTATTTAGTAGATGTTGGTTTGCAAGAGATTACAAGATTGTAAATTTTTTACTAACTTCAGTTAGTCCTGGCTATAGACCTTCTCTCTTTGGTTCTGCTAGCTGAAGTTTTAGTTAAAAACCTTGTAGAATATCCACATGTTTTGAAATTCTTACAGAAATTTGACATCGACTTCGATATCATGTGCGACCCAGATAACCCAAAAACAATATTGCCTAAGGATGTGTCAAAAGCAGCGGCGGCTATCAAGGAAGATATTCCTAAAACTCCACTAAAGGTAAGTACGTGCTGAAAATGGCATTTCATAAAATTATTAAAAGATTCAGAAGGAAAAAAATATGTAACAATATTTCGAGGCACATGGCATTTTTTTATTTCTACTCAACCACTAGATACGATATTAATTGTAACTTTAAGAAAGTAGTTATTATGTATTTATATTATAATTGTAGTAAATTTTTAGCAATCCCGATTTACTAAGAACTTGAAAATGGACTTGTATTATAAATTAGAATTATTTCATCGGACAGGAAGGTAAGCAACATTGACCTTATACTTTTTATTCTTATTCTTTCTTCTTATCATAATATTTGAACTTAAAATCTTAAAATCCCTTCATTTTCGTCCAGCTTTAGCGAACGTGGTGCCTTATATGCGTTGAAAATGTTAAATAAAGAGCAACGAAACACCGGGGTGATAACTGCGTCTATTGGTAACTGGGCAATGGTATTGTATTGTGACTTAATTTATTTTAGCTGCTATCAGACGAGCCTTACTACCGTAACCGCGCGAAGCCTTTATAGCCTGGGGTCTTCGATAATACCACTAGACAACGCCTCATGAACTAAATCTATAACAAAACGCAAATATGGCACGAAATGACGGAAAAAAAGGTTACAAATGTTACGATCTCATGTCATAACATAAATGATAATAAAATAAGAGCGCACCTTATCAGTGCGCGCTTATCCGCTCGGCTATTCTGGACACCCCAAACTGTTATCTGGTGGTATTGTTGATTGAAGCCTGGGATACACGGGTAAAGTAAAGGGTAGAGTGCTACAAACAAACTTATCTGACGGTGATAATTTTTGGCACAAAAAAATTATTTCGTACTGCTAAAACAGCCGACAGTCCATTTTTAACCGTCTTCAAAAAAAGAAGAGGTTATACGTTCGACTGTATGTATGTTTTTTTATATGTATGTTCACCGATTTTCTACGCCGATTTCCATAGTTATTTTTTTATTCGAAAGACTATACTCCTGTGGTGGTCCCATTGTCACCTAGTCAGGATCTGATGATGGGAATGAGATCCCAAGGAAATCGAAGAAAACCCTATTTTTTGTAATTTTACGTGTGTTAAGTATTTATTTTTTCTAACGCTTTTCAAGTATTTGCATCTGGTAGTCATCAGCCCAGGTTGATGAGCTGATGATGGAAGGCATAACTCCTTAACGGTTGGAGTTGGAGGATAATTCTTTTAATATTGTTTAAACGTTAAGGGATCGATAGTTGTAATCTTTCCGGTAATTCAGGTGAACTGATGATGGAAGGTAAAACTCCTTAGCGGTTAGGAGCTAAAGAGTGGAGCTGGTATTAGTGTTCTAATTTAGATATTGACAATAGTTATAATCGTTGCACTTTTCGCTACGCTGTCTCATTGTGCGTTTTTTACACTAAAATAAGAAAAATAAAAATCTTTTTATAAAAAAAATTAAACCGCCTTCAAAATAACTTCAAACAAAAACTCAAGTAAGTAACTGTTAAGTAGTTATTACATAAAAACACTTAAAAACGAAAATAAAATAAATTTGTGAGAATTTATGTAATTCAGAGGATTAAAATGCGCTACTTTTTCTAAAAAAATACTCTTTTGATTCCTCTAGGTATTTCACTTAGGATAATTTGTTCTTTCTTGTTATTTTTGGCTTGGCACCGACTTCAGGCAGATCATGCAGTGTTCCAAGAGTAGTTGGAAAAAGTCGAAAAAGGCGCATTATTATCCTATGAATTATATAAATACTTCATGTACTTATTAAAGTTTTCGCTTTTAAGTAGGTGTTTTATATAGTAAGTTTATATTTGAAGTTGTTTTGAAGGCGGTTTAATTTTTAACATCCGACTGCAAGAGCTTTAATTTTAGTTTAAGCATACGGCCGGTCCCTCTGGTGGCAGCTTTAGCTTCAACATGTTTCATATTATCTTTTACCCGAAGTAGCTGTCACCTACATAGATGTACCTACTCTTCTTTTACTCAAATCCACAGGCTCTAGCTTATCATGGTCGCCTACTTGACATACCAGTGACCGTGGTTCTTCCAGAAAATACGCTTGTGAGTGTCGTAGAGAAATGCCTTGACTATGGAGCAACAGCCATTTTGAAAGGAAACTCTTTGGCAGAAGCAAAACTATACGCTTTCACTCTACTTGCCGAGACTGGTGCTACTTACATAAACGGGTACCTATTAAGTATGAAATAACTATACTAATAATTAAACTGGTGGCCGCCTGCAACTTCCTGCGCGTGAAGTTCAGTAGAACCTATAGAACAGATATCAAATTCTATCAAAATTGGTTCTGCCTGAATTTTTTCCGGCATCTACTCATTCAGTCCTTCATAACGGTATCTGAACCATATTTTTAGTCCATAGCATTGTGAATTTTGCGACACACGCTGCCTGGTGCACAACACGATCAATAACCTTAAATTCTAAAGGCGTCTACAGACCAAAGCTGGCGGCCCGCCGCGCCGGCTCACGACCGGTGGTGTCGCGGCGGCGACGATACTACTGCCGCTGCGGCATACTTAATCTGTAAGCGGGCTTACAGATGCCAGGCAATAATTTCCATAAAAAGACCGTGTAGGCTTACGTCAACGTCAACGTCAACGCAATTTACGTCACGTAGAAAATCAAAATATGAACTAAACGGAAATCGCATAAGTACTTATATTGTTTTTAAGGTTATCATTAGTAATGCAAGTCAGCATAATCAAATCGGTTACAAAACCGCGTTTTCACTGGAAACATAAACCAAGTGAGGGAATAATCACGAATCAATATCATTTTATACCGTCTAGTCCAGACCGTTACAGCACTTGTAAATGTCAAAGATGCTTCGCCATCGGTTTACAAACCCTACGGGCGCGGGAGTCCTTTTAACGGGAAGAGCCGGCAAGAATTTTTTCCCTGTATAGATATTATATGACCTTAACATAGTACCTTCACAATTGATTATTATAAATACTTATAAAATAATTTAGTTCATCTAGTAATCATAGCAGTAAACAGGTCAATAATGTTAGATACTGAACTTTCAGTACATTTCAGATACGACCACCCGCATGTGATCGCTGGGGCGGGAACTATCGGGCTGGAAATATTAGAGCAGTTGCCCCAAACCGACGCTATATTAGTTCCTGTTAGTGGCGGGGCACTCATCGCTGGCATCGCCGCTGTGGTCAAGCACTTCAAACCAGAAGTTCTTATATACGTACGGTTTTGAGTTTCCCTATTTTTTTAATACAGATTAATAAAGACACTTAATGTGCCTTGATACTCACGGTTTAAGTTGCTATTCCGATCCCGGCTGCAGGCAGTACAATATGAAATACAGCTGCACGATGCAGCCGCGTTCAGAAAGTAATTTCATACAAATGCACAAGGGCGTCGCCATCCACTGGTCCAGGGGTGGGGGGGCAAATTGCCAGTCTATGGCCCTAGAGGGGGAGGGGGGGCAGTTTGATACTCCGGAAGACGAAATGTATGCGAAAACTTTGAATTATTTTGAGCCTCAAGGGAGGAGGGGCAGCTACTTGCAATGTGATATCATATAAAAATCATAGTTATTTGCACTAAGTAATCGTTGAATTGAATAGCTTCACAGCTTACCATACCACTAATTACTAAAGCAATGGAAAATGAGACCATACCTACCGAGCCAAACTAACGTATAGTTTTTTTTTTATGAACAGGGCATCGAACCAGTTAAATGCTGTGCTTTTTTTAAAGCACTGGAAAATGAGCGACCGTACCAAACCGCCGTTGTTCGGAGCGTAGCTGAATCTTTGGCGGTTGCTACTGCCGGCTACAATGCCTTCCACACTGCGCAATCACTCATTGACAAAATGGTTAGAAGACCTGCTAATATTTCACCTCTATTCTGTTCTGTAAGGGTTAGACCATATATTCTGGCAGCAAGGAACCGCCTTTTCTTCTGCTACTAACCTTTTCCGCCGCTACCGTCATTTGCTAGAGCCAGAAAGAGAGCGAGGATTTGACACGCGACGTAATCGATTCCCGGTCTCTTTCTTTCTATATAGGAGCATATAAAAGTGCAGTTCCGTGCACCAGGCCCCCTGATTCACGAACCGCCGAAAACGCTCCCGACAGCCTGTCTCTGTCACTCACTGTAGAGTAGAAAAAGACTAAGCACAGAATTCGAATCCGATTCCGTTTCCGACGGTTTGTTAATCAAAGGGCAGATGTGGTACAAGGTACAACGTGGTACAACCCTATGTTTTGCTTTGTTTTAAAATCGGAGTCAATCAGCGATAGTAGCATTTTCTAAAGAAATAATAACTTGGAACAAATCAACAGATTCTCGTGAATGATGATTGGATAACGCGTGCAGTGCTGCACTTGTTGGAAAATGAAAAGATTATTGTAGAGGGAGCTGGTGCAGTAAGCATGAGTGCTCTTTTAGCTATCCCTAATATATTGCCAGAACTGCGAGAGAAGAAGTAAGTAAAGTTCAAGTTGGTATTATCCTTATATATATAATTCTTCTGTACGTGTGTTTGTCACTCCTAAGCGGCAGAACCGATTTGGTTGAAATTTTGTATGTAAATGTCATTGGGTTCTTGGATGGTTTGAAAATACAAGTTGGACCCGGTACGTGGCGCTGCTGTCAATAAGGAGGTACGAATTTCGCCGGGTGAGCTAGTAGATAATATTTTTTTTTACAATAAAATTATGAAAAGATGTTGTTTTCAGCGTGGTATGCGTCATAACGGGAGGTAACATGGATGTTACCACATTGCCAAAGTGTTTGGAGCGAGCCAAGGCGGTTGAAGGAAGACTCGTAAAACTTACTGTAAGATTTTGTCTTGTTACTTAGGTACTTTTACACAAAACCTAAATTACTATAATGTGATCTGGTTCTGGATCTGTAATCTGGTTCTGGTGGTTTGGCAGCATACTACAAAAAGTATAGTCCGCCTGCCGATATAGATAAAGCTTCGCGATAGGTTTTCCAGGTAGCGTAAGTACCCGTTCCCACGGGAATATCGGCAATTCGGAATAAAATATAACCTGTCACTTAGGTAAAATCATAAATTTATTATACTATAGTAATAGACGGAGAGAGTCCGCTTGGTTGTGAAACCGAAAATGACATGAGCTAGTGTGTGTAATTTGTAAAAGTGTGTGTGAGTTTTAGAGCTGCCCTCAAGTCCATTTTAGGTTGTCGATAACAATAATGTAAATAAAACACAAACAAGATTTAATAATTATAATAAAATATGTATTATGAAGTATACTTCAATGGACATGGGAAAAATAAAAATAAAGTTCATTTTTATCCTATACCAGTATAGAAGCCGTTATTCGAAAACCAATAGTTTTTATTTCACTTCAATACGATAAATTTACAAAGTTATAGTAAAAATTAATTTGCTTAAAACACTATTGCCTTGGTTGTTCGCTAGCGATCGGCTTTTACCACGTTCGACGTCATTCCTCCCGACCCGACCGCCCCCGTATACCGCACCGGCCGGTCATACTTACCTACTCGCACAGCTGCACTGGTTCAGTTGAAATCTTGTTTTATAGTTGTTTTTTTAACAAAACTAGTTCTGATCGAAGTATTCGTACACAGAGGCACAATACAGTATTTAAATACCGTACTTTGTGAAGTCATGTTGATAATTTTCTTGAATAACACAATATTGTAGGTATAAGACTAGCGAGAGAATTGAGCTGTATGACGTCACGCCCGCGGCTTCCGGCACATTGTGGCTGTCACGAAAACAATAGCACGTGAATAATTTAAAATGAAGTATTTAGAAAAAATCGACCCGTCTCACATCACAACCAGCTCCGATGGGATGTGACTCGAACCCACGACCTTTCGCTATCCGGGCGGCTGCTCTAACGACTGAGCTACGGAGTCGTTAACGACGACGACGACGACGACAACAATCAACGACTCCGTAGCTCAGTGGTTAGAGCAGTCGCCCGGATAGCGAAAGGTCGTGGGTTCGAGTCCCATTGGAGCTGGTTGTGAGACGGGTCGATTTTTTCTGAATACTTCATTTTCAATAATAAAAACTGCATTGTGCATGCAAAAATTTTAAATTTAAATAACTTGGTGGTCATTTTTACGAATGTTTAAAAATTCGTTGTATTAAAGTATTTTGAAGGGCTACGGAAAAAAAAGTAATGACATATTTTAAGTTAAAATGTATATATTTCAAAAAGAAATAAATAAAAATACCTTTCCCAAACCCATTGAACATTTAGGTACCATTAATTATTGAGATTTTATATTATTTTTATGCATTCACAATGCAATTTTGTAAGTATAGGAAAAATGTGATAGTAAAAAACCACGAGCCCTATAAGTAGCTTTCAGGCGGGATTCGAACCCGCGCCTCCGGGAATCCGGCCCGATGCTCTGACCAACTAAGCTACCGAAAGGCTTACACGACGGCAATCGATTAAGATGAAACAGCCATATTGAGATTTTATATTATTTTTATGCATTCACAATGCAATTTTGTAAGTATAGGAAAAGTTTTTTACTATCACATTTTTCCTATAGTTAAACATTTGTAAAAATGTTTCTTTCGGATGCGAGGGTTTCCTCACATTGATGAAGCAACGCTAGCCTACAGCGTAACAAGTGATAGCAAAATTCGACGAGTCGTGTAAGCCTTTCGGTAGCTTAGTTGGTCAGAGCATCGGGCCGGATTCCCGGAGGCGCAGGTTCGAATCCCGCCTGAAAGCTACTTATTGGGCTCGTGGTTTTTTACTATCACATTTTTCCTATACAATTAATTATTGTTCTCTGAAGAAAACAATTTTATTTAAATAATTTCTCAAGGTTTCTTTGCCGTTTTGCTTGAAATATTTGCTGCACACCACAGAGTTTTGGCAAAGCTCCCAGCCTATTCTATTTATTAATTTTATCCAGTTTAACTTAATCACTGGATTTACAGGAAACCTGAAAATATAGTTAAATTGGTACTGAAGTAAGTATAATTTACTTTTTAAAAGGTGTCGGTTAAAATCAGCACTAATAAAACTATCAGTGTTCACAAAGACAAACAAAGTTATATTGGAAACTATCGACATGAGTATCGATATCGATAATTTTTGATCAATCTCTACGTCATATTTTCTCAAGTTCACGGATATAATATCTTTTTATCTAACACATAATGTTCAAAAATCAGCCTTTATTTAGAAAATAGGCGGAAAATAGTATGTTATTAATGTGTCACTTAGTGTATTTGGGAATATATTCAACTAAAATATGAACTATGAAAATGGTAATTGTACAATCCTATTTACCTGTGAAATTAGTGTTTATTTGGTTTATTGTCGTAAGTAACATTACAATTCAACACAGAACACTACACCATTATTGATTTATATAGTTATAAGAGCCAAATCGACGCGATCGCGATAAAAATCACAAAATAATCGAGTGGACGCTTTTCATCAAGATGATAACAGAAGCTAAATAAGTCAAATGTTCTGCTGTCATTTTCTTCAAACTCTTTCTCGCACATAGCTTCTGCCGTAAGGACTGGTTTCTCATTCGCACCATTGTCCGTATATTACCCCTAGTATAAATAAGTTTATGAATAAAATCGGTCCAGTAGTTTTTGAGTTTATCCATTACAAACCAATATACATACAAATACAAAGCAAAAATTCAATATTTTCTCTTTATAATATTAATATAAGTAGATATAATTTGTGTGATTTTATCAATCAACAGGTCGGCGTTCGGTTGGTTGTATTGAAAAGTTTCACGCATCCAATCCATCCATCATCAAAAGATAGAGATAGATAGAAACCATAATAATATTAAGCTTTGCTCCAGTGTAAAACCACGCTTTGATAAGTTTCACGTATCCATCCATCATCAAAATTAAAGATAGCTAACCCATAAAAATAATAATAATAATAAGTTTTTCTCAAGTGTAGAACTATGCTTTATATGTCCTTCTAGGTAGTGCTACCAGCTGATGACTTGAAGCTACAGACGAAGGTTTTGAGCATGATCGGCAATGTCGGTGGTAACGTTCTGCAGTGCTACATAGATCGCGGATGGACTACAAGCGATGAATTCTTTACTATTTATGTAAGTAGGTATTCTAGTGTAGTGTACTGTGTAACATGAAGTCTTCAGATGATCTTTAAAGTTTAAAAGATCTTTCGAGGTGAATAATAACATAAGTTCATCATCATCATCATCATCAGCCATTTAATGTCCCCACTGCTGGGGCACTGGCCTTCCTTATGGATGAATAAGGAGAATGAGCCATGACCCACCACGCAGGCTCAGTGCGGATTGGTGGGTATTAACGACTGCAAGTGCAGCCGGGACCAACGGCTTAACGTGCCTTCCGAAGCACGGAGGAGCTCGAGATGAAAAGTTTTTGGTCACCCATCCCGTGACCGACCATTGCGAACGTAGCTTAACCTCAACGATCGCAGGCCCAGCGCGCTATCCACTGCGCCACGGGCTCCTCAAAACATAAGTTAAATTTAACTAAAAGCGAAAATTTAAAACTACTACGAGAAAGTAATGCCTGCTCACACTTGATTTGTAGTGATGATTATAAAATTGCAAGTCAACAATCACTGAATCTATTTGTTGTAAAAATATAAAGTCATTCTTAAGGCCAGACGAGGGACTTTGTTCACGTGGGACTTTTTACGTTACCGTAAACTATCGGATATACTGCTTACAGTCAGTGCGAGTGAAAGAGACAAAACGATAGTTTACGGTAACGTAAACAGTTTGCATCAACTCATGGTAGGCCCACTGTACGTCCAAAATATGTCCTCCGAGTACTTGTCGCGGACTCAACGCATACGGTGTGCGGTCATTTGTTGCCCGGAAACGTACTTCACTATCGAGCGCTCAATGCAGACAAAAGTTCGTTGTGTGCGTTGTTGCGCCTAGTTACGTTAGGCCATGCCAAAGCTGCTCGCGGTGAAGGAGCCGTACTCTGAAACGCAAATCCGAAACTTCGGTTAGCCCCGTCCCTTTCACTCGATTCTGTCATGACTGGGGAGTGAGAGGGACGGGTATAACGAAGTTTCGGGTTTTGCGTTTCAGAGTAGGCCCTCAGGTCGCACCTATCGGTCGACCGCGATGTAAAAACAAAATATTTTGTTTGACGTCGGCATCCATGTAGACCGCGATGTATTGCAGTGAGGTATCGTTCGGAATGTGCGTACTGGTGAGCCTTCATACATTTGTTTTACATCGAGGTGACATCGATATGGCGAGGTGCGATCGCGAGGTGCGACCTACTAGTGTAGGCAATGAACAGATTCTTTGTATGGAGACCCATACACTAATTCCTCAGTCGATGAAACTTTGCTGAGTTATAAAATAGCATGAGCCATAAACTTTTAAATGATTATCCAAAAAAAAAACTCGCACGGAAGTTAGGTATTTATACATAAATATACAAACCTGTTTATATATTGAACCGAATAATTTCTCAGTCCAAATTTATTTTATCAAATGAGTTATTTATACTAGTATGTGATACTTGATGAAAATCCAAAACTTTTTTCAAACATGAGTATGCTTGGCAAAATGGTATAATTCCGTTAAAAAGTTCGACAGAGACATTTTTCAGTCAAAGTCACCCCATTTTGTTTTATTAAAATTTGGTGTTTCTGCTGGGATATTTTTTTGGATATTTCATATTATTGTTTTTATACATTTACGTTACATGTCTGGTTAAGAAAGTTTAGACGGAGCATTTTTCCTCAAAAAGATTTCAATGAAATAAGACTTTCATTAAAAAATACCTAATCTTCTATTATTATTATTTTTTGGAAATTTATACCATACTTTTAATTTATTGATACTTTATCATGATGTAAAGTTTTTTCTGACTGAGGAATTACTGTGGGGGTCAACTAGCTTCATTGACTACACTATACACCGCGAGCAGCTTTGGCATGTTGTTAACACCCTTATGCGGGGCTTCACCTGCGTGACTCGAGGCGCGTCTTAGCGCGCTAATTGTATCAAATTAGTGCGCTAAGACCCGGCTACACCTGCGTATTGTATCAAATAGCGCGCTAATTAATGACATTAGACACAGGTGAAGTTCGGGCATTAGTCCCATTTTTTTCGGGGACTACCGCGAACTTTTGTCCAATCCAGTCTCTCGGTGTCTGCGGTACTTTCGGGGACCTTTTGTTCGCGGTACTTTTAGTTCCTTGTGTGCGTTATTCGATACAATTTATAAGAGATCTATATCGATGGACAAAAAGTACTTGGTGGACAGTCCCTCGTCTGATCAGGCCTTTAGCAAATTAATTGTATACTGTTATGGGAAAATTAATTTAATATTTCATAATAACAATAGAAAATCAGTAGCGTAGCTGCCGCGGAGGTGGTCAGTCGATCGTACGCACTATTGCTGTTTCGCGCGACCGCATACCGCGACAATATATATTAGCATACAGTTTAACAGTGTTTTAAAACTACAACTTAAAATGAATCGCTGTGGCAAATGCAACGATGAAGTCACCGATGGAGTGCTTTGCAGCCAGTGTCATACCCAGCTGCATTTTTCATGTTCCGGTCTTTTGGAATCTACCTATCGAAAAATGACCTCCGAAAAAAGAGATAACTGGCGTTGTATTACATGCCGCACGCAGAATATGCCTACGTCTGCTGACATTTTAAGAGAATTACAATCTTTTCGTAAGGACTTTGACATTATGAAATCCGACCTGAATACCGTTAAATCGAATGTTCAAGATCTAGTGTCTCAGTGGAGCGATGTTAATCTACGTCTCGAAACAATCGAAGTGCGTCTGGTTAATGTAGAACAAGTTAGCTCTCGGATAAATTCGTTGCAACAAGATCTGAGTGTCGCCAATAACACCGTGAAGGAACTACGTAACGAAAATTTCCAGCTCCGTAACGAAAACAATATTCGTGACCAGTACGCTAGAAAAAATAACATCGAAATATCTGGCGTGCCATTTCATAAAGGAGAAAATTTAGATCAGATTTTGAGTAACATCTATATGAAAGTCGGATTGGACCTAGATTGGGCCCATATCAATTACGTGCATCGGGTACGCCGGTTTGAACAAAAAAATACGCTACCTACCCGACCGCCAGCTATAATAGTTTGTTTTACGAGACAACGTAGCAAGGATGAGTTGTTAGCCGCGGTGCGAACGCGCCGTGGTATTAACACAGCTGATATCGGCTTATCGGGAGCTGCATTAAACATATACGTAAGCGACCACCTGACACCGTCTAACAAGATGTTACTTAGGCGTGCACGGGATTTAAAGCAAGAACACAATTTTAAATACTTGTGGGTTCGTGATTGCAAAATCTTTTTGAGAAAGTCAGATACTTCAAAAATCACCCATATTTCTAGTGAGAAGGATTTGGCCAATATAAAATGACTGTGTTTTGCTCTCGTTCTATGTGGAAAAGTGAACTATTTGCTAGCGTTGTTGTTTAATTTTTAATTGTTTTTGAGGTTATTTCTTTTAAACACATACTTTCTGAAGTAATATTAATATTAAAGAACTGTTGTTACCGTAATTATTGCGATTTATTTTGTAAGACAAAACAAATATCTAAAATCTTCTATTTTAGTATTTTATGTGAATATCATTTAACACTATCAATTTTGTCACTATTACTAATAAAAAATATTTTCTTATGTAGTTTTCGTAGTCGTGACTCAGTTTATAAAGCGAAGCTAAGGTCATTAAATTATTATTTTATTATTTTATGCAAATATAATATAACAAAAATAATCTTATCAAATCATTTCTTAATTCATTCGCTCATTTAATAACAGCATTATGAAGAAAACGCAGACTCCAGCTAACACTCATATAATTATTGATCCAACTTACAGGTACAGGCATAGTACAGGTATAACAATATAGATACAGTCGACGTCTTAGTGAACTTATCCCCTCGAGGCTAGTTTGAAGAATGACCTCTCTTTGCTCGTTAATCGGGCTCAAGTCTAGCTACCCCCCACCAATTTTACCACAGATTAGCCTATTAAATTTAACAAAATGGCGGCAAGAGACGGCATTACCAGTGTTGCTATTAAAAAATAAGAAAAACCTTCTAAAATCATGACATTCGGCCATCTGATAACGTGCTGTCTCCCGACGCACATATAAAAATTATTTAGAATCAATTAATTAGGTAAGTATACAGCTAATATACTGATACACAACTATTCTCAATAGTAAAGTCTTACAACTATGTACCTATTTAGGTTAATCTTATAGTGATAAAAACCTTAAGTTAAAACTTAAAACATAATTGAAACAAATACATTATATTACACAATGCTCAACAATAAACTTTTAAGGAAGCCGATGACTTGTTTAGAATATAGATATTATCGTGAAAATATTGTTTTAGTAAATCGTTAAGTAATACATAATCAAATAAAATAAATTATCAATAACAAACTAATCTAAAACTATTTGAATCAATGTATAAATTAACATAATCATGACATTCGTTAACAAGCGACTATTATTACTTAGAAAACTTATTTTGAAACTATACTTGTTATATAATCATGTGTAAGTAAGTATATGGAATGATTAAAGTAAAGTCTGGTTATAATCTATAAGCATTAGTTATGGGTCATAAAAGAAAAATGGATTAGCTTGGTACTAGTTTACATCAATGCATTGTCAGGAGCTACATTCAAGAATATTAGATGTTGTCAGAAGCAAAATCCCTAAGAATGTTACATTAGGAATAGGTAGGTACAGAATTTAACTTTAACCTGATAACTAGACACCCTTATCACTTCACTCAAATAGTGGAAAAAGCAACTACGAGTCATGAAAGGATTAAAGACCTAATATTAGATGAATTTAACTATCGCTAAGTTTGACCTAGTTTAGTCCTTACAAAAACAACTGTAGGCCTCTGCACAGTTACCAATTTTTACCCAGATATGAGTAACAAACCAAGTTATAGTTATATTTACCATAGTGCACAATTTGTATTAAATCAAAATATGAATTAGGACAACTAAAGGAATTATTTAAAGGCATGTTCGTAATAGGCATTATTACCGATTAATTTAAATATTCTTATAAGGAAGTTACACTGATAATGAAGATGCCGCAGGTACAATTTGAACCGTCACAGCAACAATTTGCTTTTTCAACTTGTCAACCAGTTGTCCAAGGTTTCCAGAGCATTCTTTTCCAGCACCAAATCTTAAATGCATCTATTCTCTGCCTCTGTTAGAATAGTACAATACATGGTTCCACTCCGTACATGAAAATCAAAAGATCATATTATTATCATTTCTAATGAATAAGTTAATGATTTTAAACAAGTTCGCAATTTAATATCAAAACTTAAAAATGTCTAAAAGGTATCCTCATACGAGCATGACCCGCATCCTTATCAACAAATATTCATATTACTATGAATAATATTAGTGTAAATAGATTTAATAATTATAATTGGGATATGAAGAAGTATATTATCATGGATAGAAATAGGACAAGTAAAATCATAAACAGCTTTTCGCCCAAATGAATTAACTACACGATGATTTCCCGTGGGAATAAAATATCCTCCCGGGGTCAAAAGAAGCCGATATGCTATTCCACAGACAAAAGATTTCAAAGATCCGTCCAGCCGATAGCCGTGATTGGGGAACAAACATACAAGCTTTTGCAATCATAATAGTAAAATGAGATAAGATACATGACATGATAATATATACTTCAATATAAGTCAACTTCAGTATCAGCGATCCATTCGTCTCAATATCCGACTTACAACCACAGCCCACGATGATCATCATCACAACAACGATCACTCTGTGATCTGCACCTTCAGTATCATATTATCTCCTCTCATTACCACAGCACGTACACTCTACTGCCTCCAGTTTGTATGCTGTGTTGGTTCGTACGTTCAAGGGTAGCGGGATCCTCATTATTATATTAACTCGATGCTAGCTCATGATAAGTACCTACTGGATGCTACAATTGGCATCTGAAAGCAGTAAACTCACAACACACATAGTAACCAAATCAATTTTATTAATCATTCAAAAGAAATAGATGTATCTGATAATGAATCAATAGAAATAAATGTAAGTATATGAATTCTCATATTCTTTTATAAACATTAGTATGTAAGGTACTTAGTAATTTCAACCATAGTAGAAACAAATGTTCAACTGACCAGATCTAAAAAAATATGGAAATGATTACTACAGAATATGTGAAGGAACTTCAAAGGTCCGTGAGAATGGTAAACTGCTAAGAATTTTAGTATCACGAGCCTACCAAATGAGACGGTAAATTTGACAGATTTACTTGATTTTTGGTTTAATAAAGATATTAATGCTCATTAAAATAACAATAAATTAGATTCACATAATTTGAAATCATATTTTGTCAATACGTACACTAGGACGGTAGTATTAAAATCCTCAAAAACTAATTATAAATCATACCGCCAATAACAACAAAAACACGGCAAAACTAACTTGGTATGCTACAGCAGTGGTTACTTGTGGCTTTATTTGTTAGAACAAGTTTAAAACATGAATCAAAATGTTTGCATGAAGCTGTATAGAACATTTTAATAAATTGAGAGGTGTGATTGAGCAATAATCGTTTTACTTTATTTTGCTTAATTAGGAAAACATCAGTTACAACTTGACAGTGTAATAAACACGATCTACTTAAATGCACTATGGACTGTTTACATGTTTTTGCATTAGAAACATAATTTCATCACTATGTTAATGAAAACAACTAGAATAGATATCAGTGAATGCTTCTTGCAGTGTTGTCTAAGCAACTAAGTATTTCTGCTTTTGATTTGCATCTAAATCATTAAGAGAGATCTAGAACACTACGCAGTACGCACAAATAGCAAAATAGCTTCTAGTGATTTTGGCTGTAAAATTTTCCATCCGTCTAAACCAAAACCGAGTTGCCCGGAAGAAACCGCAGTAAGACGATTAGGCCACCATTTGGTTAACAGTTTGTTTTCTTTGTATTATTATTATTATTTCGTGTGTGATTGTTCCGTTCGTAATATTGTGTACAAATAAAGAATTAATCTATGTATCTATCAAACTAGGTACTTAGATAAAGAATCTTCGACGTTCCCGGAAAAATGTAAAGAATGATGATTTCTAATCAGTCTTATGGCTTTATTGTCTAATTATGTAGAAGACTCGGAAAAGTATGTTCCTGATAAACTTTCTCTAGCACTCATCCACAATTTAGTTTGAATTTAAATTAAATTTGAGATTTAAGTTTGCCACTAAACTCAAATTTAAAAAGTCAAGCATAGTGAATTCTTTTAAATTAAGCTACATATAACAAAAATAATAGACGAAATGTCCACTTGAACAAAGTTACAAAAAATAAAATTAGTAATAGGAAATAGTAAATTTTGGATATCTTTGCATACCTACATTGCTTCCATCCCGAACTAAGTAACTCAAGCACTTGTGTTATGGCATTTGGGAACAACGACGGGGATTACCACATACAATCGGGCAGAATGTTGAAAAGTCCGCTTTAAACATTCACCCGACAGGGAATCGAACCCGGTAGGTACCTCAGAGACAGCGGCACCCCGAAAACTATGCGTACGTACACCGTATCTACAACACTGCTATGGAGGTTGTTAAGCTTATACCAGAAACTAATATTGTTTCCATAGTTAAAAGGTCTATAACAATCTAAGTGACACAGATCACAGTTTATAAAAGTATTACCCAATCGCAATCTTGGAATACTAAATTCGCGACTTTAATAGTGTGCTCTTATTCAAAAGTGAATCGTCATCATGTCCAATCTTATCAAGATCAGAAATACATCCAGTTCTGCGTAAAGGTCACCTGGGCATAGACCTAGGCATAGAAAAACAAACCTAGCTCATGGATATTGACCACTCATGAGAATCAAGATATGGTATGGATTTCGTATAAATGGAAACTAAGGTAATTATAAAAATCTTAAATAGATAAGACAATAACCCCTACTCAAATTGTGGAGCATGTGGATACTTATTATGCAAGAAAAAAGAAATGATGCAAACATAATTTAGTATATAAATATCTTTATAAGTAAGTAGGTACTATGTTGCGATAATTAGAGCGCATATTGACAATAATACTTTAAAGGTATCTACTGCTACAGCTGTGGTACCTACTAGATACTCAATGTCAAGCACGTAGGCAACTGTAGATTTAAAAGGCTTTTCATTCTTCCCTAAGAGTATTTTGATAACATCTAAATGATTCTATGAAAATATAAGTTTTTATAGTTTTGTTTTGTTTTAGGTAGACCTTTACAAACTTTATTTAAGGGGGTGTTACAATCAATTTAGTCGGTTATGCGAGATGAAAATTAAATCTTAAATAGCTTTATTCGATATGCAAATAAATAAACATGAAACATTTTAATCAAAACAACTTCAATACTTTCCCATAAACAAAATGCTCTGCATCATCTCAAATCCTCTTTGACCAGATTCAGCTACGAAGAAAGGGTATTCCTCCTTCGCTCAATACTCCCCTGGGTCGGCCACGTCACCCTGGAGGCCTACCAAGCGGCGCACCAGGTGGCGCGGGCCGTATTCGTCCTCAGATGCTATTTACCTTGGAATGTATACATTATTCATCGGAAAAAGATCGTTCCGTGTCATTCTATAACAAAATCATTAGGTTATCAACACAATATGCCCTTCAGGAAAATTCATGATTTATACTGTTCACTAGCTACAGTAGCTACCTACTTCCTTTATTATTTACAAAAACCATTTCTTTTATTAAGAGCTACTTATCTAGTGCAAAAATGTAAAATGAGTATTGTAAAAACAAGAATAAAACGTTTGAAATTATCTTTGTTCTGTTGTAGTTTCATTTAAATCTAATAATCTTAAAAGTGGCCATACGGGTAGTAAACCAGTATGAAATATAAGTAGGTACTCATTTAACCAGCCTGTGAGAAACGTACTCACTTAACATTTAAACATATTCAGACGAATGTATGCCACCAACATACATCGTTCGTACTCTAATAATATAATAATGCCAATCATCTCCATTAATTCTGTACAATCCACATTTAATACATCATGTAAATTAAACAACAACAATCAAGATATTATGCCAGATTCATGGTACGCTATGATCGTGCCAAACGAAAATATCTACTACATACCCGCGTTTAAAATTATGTAAGTATAATCGGAGGGTAGCCCCGACCGTACACGAACAGAATTAATCAATTCAAATAAAAGTGTGATCTAGTTTATGTCCGTTCCGTCGGAGAGTAGCCCCGACCATGTACGGAACACAATCCGCCACACAAATATTCCAATTTTAACGCTTTAGATTTAACTAACACGATCGGAGAGTAGCCCCGAACACGAATTAGTAAAATCTTAGTACTAAGCTACGCATATAGACTTTTTAAATTATGTTAGTATAGTCGGAGGGTATCCCCGACCGTATACGAACACAATCAATTAAAACACAAATGCGATTTAGTTTATGTCCGTTCCGTCGGAGAGTAGCCCCGACCATGTACAAAACACAATCCACCGCAAAGGTATTTAAAATGTCATTTAGATAAAAAAAATACGCATTAACATGGAATCTGGAATATTTATCCTTTCTCTGCGTGAAGAGAATAAAATAACTCGTTTGGCATTACTATAGCACAGAATAAGCAAATTATTCTTATTATCAGGTTTAGAAATAAACTTACGTGGGTACTTTACCGCTTCTGAAATATGAAGAAAACGCAGACTCCAGCTAACACTCATATAATTATTGATCCAACTTACAGGTACAGGCATAGTACAGGTATAACAATATAGATACAGTCGACGTCTTAGTGAACTTATCCCCTCGAGGCTAGTTTGAAGAATGACCTCTCTTTGCTCGTTAATCGGGCTCAAGTCTAGCTACCCCCCACCAATTTTACCACAGATTAGCCTATTAAATTTAACAAAATGGCGGCAAGAGACGGCATTACCAGTGTTGCTATTAAAAAATAAGAAAAACCTTCTAAAATCATGACAGCATATTATCAAAATGTGAGGGGATTACGAACTAAGTCTCACTCTTTTCTAAACAAAATTCTTTTAAATGACTATGATATCTATTGTATAAGTGAAACCTGGCTTAATGATAGTTTTTATAGTCCAGAGTATTTCGACGATAGGTACCTGGTTTTTCGTAGTGACCGGAATGCTTCAGTGGTAAGTGCAAATAGGGGTGGAGGTGTAGCCATTGCCGTACGTCAAGGTTTAAATCCCATTCCCCGTTTTGAATGGAGTGCACACCCATCTCTGGATTATCTTTGGGTAAGTATCCCACTTTCTTGGACCACTGAGACGCACACCAACATGTCTAACCCTAAATTTTTACATATTTGTTGTGTGTATATACCGCATAGCAGTCGTCATGAAACCGAACTGAGTTTAGTTTATGAGTCGATTAGTAATTTAATACAGCAATATCCAAATGATAGTTTTCTCATTACTGGCGATTTTAATGTGTCTTATGCAGAGTGGTACCATGATGAAATCTCAAATTCAATGGTAATAAAATCAAATAATAACTCTCTTGTACAAATGACCGCTGATTTTATGAGTTTTTCGAATCTTAAACAATTTAATTCTTCATTTAATGTCAATAATAGAATTCTAGATTTAATATTTTGTAATATGAACTGTAGCGTTTTAACTTGTAGTGACCCTATAACGTCAGAAGATGCACATCATAAATCTTTAGTAATTAGTTTGAACTCGGAAATCTTTTATCCTTTAGCACAAAATATAAAATATACTAAACTTTTTCATAAAGCCGATTATGATGCTATTCGAGCTGAAATGTCAGTTATTGACTGGCATTCCACATTGTCTACTTCTAATGACATAGATTCTATTGTGACCATTTTTTATAATATTATTAATGATATAATAAAAAAACATATCCCTATTCGGAAAGTAATTAGCACCGCTCGTTATCCGTCGTGGTACACTATTCCTCTCATAAAACTCTCTAAAGAAAAAAACAAGTATCATTCGAGATGGAAACGATATCAAAATCCTCTAGATTATCAAGTATTTTCTACACTTCGTAAGAGAGAATCTAACCTTCAGAAGATTGTGTACCAAAATTTTATGCAACTAAGTGAAGATAATATCAAAAAATGTCCAAAGTTGTTTTGGCGATTCGTTAAATCAAAGTTACCAACTAGTCATATTCCACAAACTGTGACCTTAAATGAGCGCGTTTCTAATAGCGGCGCAGACACGTGCAATTTATTTAATGACTATTTTAACTCGGTTTTTGTTCGGAGTGTACCACGTTCAGTTACTTATGATCCTAACTGCCCCGCAGTCAACTCCCCAGTCAGTCTGCAGACAATCACAATAACTTTGGAGGCTATCTTCAATGAGTTAAAATGCATAGACACGAATAAAGGAGCTGGCTATGATGGCATACACCCTATTTTTATTCGAAATTGTGCCAAACAATTATCAGTACCTTTATGTATTTTATATTGCAAATCTTTGGAACTAGGTACTTTTCCTTCGGCATGGAAACTTGCTCTCATCACCCCTATTCCTAAAAATGAAAATAGAAGTGACGTGTCTCAATATAGACCAATATCTAAAACTAATCTATTCGGCAAAATTTTTGAAAAAATTGTTACTGGTAAACTAGCTGGTGTATTGAGAAACCATATATCTGTAAGTCAACATGGTTTCTGTAAAGGGCGCTCGGTTGAAACAAATATGCTTACTTTTACAAAATTTCTTGTAGATACTTTAGACAAAAATAAACAAGTAGACGCCGTGTATTCCGATTTTTCAAAAGCATTCGACAAAATTAATCACGATCTCCTTATCGAAAAGCTTTGGAATATCGGGATACATGGCGATCTGCTCCGATGGTTGGATTCGTACGTCAGGAACCGCTCTCAGGCAGTTTCTATAAAGGGCCATATATCAAAATTCCTTGAAATACCCTCGGGAATTCCTCAGGGCTCACACGCTGGACCCTTATTATTTAATATATACATTAATGATATCGAAAAGGTAATTTTAAACTCAAACTTCCTCTTATATGCTGATGATGCAAAGTTTTTTAAAGTTGTTACGGGTATTGATGATTGCTTACAGTTACAATCTGATTTAGAGCGCTTGACAGAATACTGCTCGTCGAATCAATTGTTTTTAAATTTGGATAAATGCAGTGTTATTTCGTACACTCGAAAAACCAACCCTATTAACTTCGATTATAAAATTAGTAATTCATCACTAGTTCGAGTATCATCAATTCGTGACCTGGGAATAATAATGGACTCCAGTTTATCTTTTAATTTACACATTGATTATATTGTGAAAAAAGCATTTCGTCAATTAGGATTTATTCTTAGAGTATCAAAACCGTTTAAACAATCTTTAACCCTTAAACTTCTATATTTCAGCTTTGTTCGATCTCATCTTGATTTTGCATGTATTATCTGGAGCCCTTATTATTCTTGTCATATTGCTCGCATAGAACGAATCCAAAAAAAGTTCATTAAATCTTTGGATTTTCGTGAGAATCATGAGAATATGTCCTATCTAGATTCACTTAACCGTCACTCTATGACTACTCTTGAAGACCGGCGAATAATATTTGATCAAATATTTCTATTCAAAATTATAAATAATCTGGTCGACTCCCCTCACATTTTAGAAACAATAACCTTTAGAGTACCCAGACCTAGCTCTCGCTCCCAAAAACTGTTTGTTGTTCCTTTGTATAAGACAGTATATACCAACAATAATTTCTTTCGACGTAGTGTTGAAACATATAATAAAAATTTTAATGATATAGATTTGTTTTGTAATAGCCTAGCTGGCTACAGAAATTTACTATCTAAAAAATAGTTAGCACTATCTATAGTATATTGCTATTATCATTTGCCTTCTTTATTAATAGGTTTATTGTAGTACCTATTTAATCTTTTAAAATGTGTCTGCTAAAAATACATGAACTGTGTGTAATTATAAATTTTATGGGACTGTAGGTCTATAAGATTTTTGTCATAATGTTTAGATTAATATTAATGTAAAAGACTGTTTGTTTCCTGAATAAAGTAAAATAAAAATAAAATAAAATAAAATAGTATGTAAGTTAAGTATTAATTAATTAAGACAAAATATGAATAATAAAGATCTTCCCTCTCTCAATTGTTGTGCCTAGCAGGGCCCATAATTGTACTTACAATTTTATGTAACACCTTACACACTATTATGGAATGCAATAAAGATATTGAGTATTGAGTATTGAGTATTGAGTCATTCATACCTACATTACTAGTTTTTGATTACGAAATCCCATTTATATTTCAGCTCACGCTGATCGTAGAGACCAACGGTCTCGAACAGGCATGCACTTTGAAGCGAGTGATGGAGCGGCTGTTCCCAGGAAAATGCGAATTTTTAGAAGAACCCTTCAGCCCTATTCCGATTTGTGCTTGTTTTCCCAAAAGACTCGGCCAACATTAATAATTAATGAGATTAAATTATGATGAAAATATATTTTGCATTTTCTTTTTAGTCATGTTAATACGCAGCAGTGGTAGTTCCATATTGTAAGTAGTATAATATTTCAGTAGGTATCCCAAGCACGAAAGACTCTCGTTCTGCCTATTGGTTGCCACTACCTCGATCGCCACCACTGGTGGCAATACCGATTTTTTTCCTGATTGCCGCCCTGTTGCCACCGCCCCGCACCGGGCGGAATGGAGGAATATTGTTCCAGATCGCGACCATTCAATAAAAAAAAACAGCATTACTTAACATTTTTAAAGAGATTATTACAATATCACAAGTAATTCAGCAAGACCTGATATTTTATTCCAACCGGTTAAACCGGTAGCGACAGTTGAAAAAAATAAAGTATTTTTACCAGGGGGGATATATTTAACTTAACCAATGTTTAATCAATCAATTAAAATATAAACTTAAAGTTTATTTTTATTAATTTCTCAAAACTTAATTATAAGTCTCCCTATGTATTTCTCATCGTTGGAGACTTATTTCTTAAAAAGTTGTTTGATATTAGATTATTAGTATCAAAACTCCGTATTGCCAACAGTGGTGGCGATCTGCCGGCCCAGCATGAGCGGCTTTTATCACGCGATATGATTTTATTTTTTATTTTTAATTTATTTAATTCAGGTAACAGACAGTTATATATAAACAATATAAAAAAAGCAAATTTACAAACCTATAGTACCATAACTTATATAATTTATGTGATAATAGTGCACACAAGCGACGGATTAACTAGTTTAAGATTAAGTTCTAAATTAGAAACTACAATTAAATTGCTGATATATTAGTTGTAAAACTCAAAAGAAGAGATGTAAGTATAGTAAATGTTTATATCTAATATCATGCATTACATAAACAACAATTCGCCTACTTTCCTTCTAAAAACATTAAGTGAATTTGAGAAAATATCCATCTCAGTGAGTGACTTGTTATATAAACTACATGCACGCCTTAAAAAGGTATTTTTTGCGTAATTGGTGTGACAAATGATATATTAAATGTGTCTTTAGAACGTGAGGAGGAACGAGGGGCTTTGAACGTAATCTTTTGTAATAGGTCACTAGAGTCTATGTGGTTAATAATTAACTTAAATAAAAATAAAACATCAATAACTGGCGTCTGTGTTCTAATAATTGAACTTTATGTCTTTTAGCACTCACTACTTAGTCACTGTAATAAAACCCAGTACAATATTCGAGGGATTTTATGAACTTCTTCTGTATTCGTTCAATTCGCCCTTTATGAACGATATATTGGGGGTTCCAGACAACACATCCAAACTCTAAAATACTACGTACGTAGGCATTATATAGTATCTTAAGTGTACTACCCTTAGTGAAAGGCTTTCCTAGGCGAAGAATCAAGCCCAGCTGCTTATATGCTCTAGCCACAATATTATCTATATGTGTGTTGAAATTTAACTTTGTATCTAAGGTCACTCCTAGATCTCGAAGTGAATTAACACGGCAAATGCTCCGATCACAAATTCTATAGTCATAGCTGATGGGACAGTTTTTACGACTGAAGGTAATGACGTTGCATTTGTCAAAGTTTATATGTAAATAATTTTCTTGACAAAAACGTTCAAAGCCATTTATGTCTTGCTGTAACTTTATGCAGTCATCCACCGTTCGAATCATCTTATAAATTTTTGTATCGTCTGCATACAAGAGATGGAGTGAGTTGGGAAAACAAAGGCCTATGTCATTGACGTATAAGGAAAACAAAAAAGGCCCCAAATGGGAGCCCTGGGGTACTCCCGATGGGATATTTAAGAATCTTGATCGGTAACCTTTTAGAGCCACAGCCTGGTTGCGATTTTTGATATATGATTCTATCCATCTTAGCAGATCGCCATGAATACCGATTCTCGAAAGCTTCTTTATTAGTATAGAGTGATTTATTTTATCGAATGCTTTCGAAAAATCGGTATTCATGGCGTCTACCTGACATCCAGCATCCATTGCATTCAGCAAAAAATCCGTGTAAGTTACCAAGTTAGTGTTGACGCCACGACCCCGGAAAAACCGTGTTGTTCTGGTGCTAATGCGTTATTCAATTGACTTGTCAAGAAGGAAGTAATAATTTTTTCCATTATTTTGGCAAACACGGATAGTTTCGAGATAGGCCTGTACTGTTTGACGTCATTTTTATTACCGCCTTTTGGAATTTCCTAAATATAATTGTAAGAGGTAAAGACGTTCCTTAAAAAGCTTTTTAACTATAATAGGATGAACATTATCGAAACCAGCATCCTTGTTGCTATCTACTTGTTCAAGTAGTTTTTCAACAGTTTCCTGAGAGATTTCAACAAAAGATAAGTCAACTAATGGAGGTGTATTACTGTTTGGCAAGGGATCACTGCAGTTAGAGTTACATTGCGAGACAAACACAGAATTAAAATACTCGTTGAACATGTTCGATATGGTATCAACATCTGACGATGACTCATTGTTATACTTCATGCAGGCAGGAATATTATGATCTGCTAACTTGGACTTTATAAATGACCAAAAGTATCGTGGGGAAGATGTAATTTTCTCCTCGGAGAATTTAATGTAATTAATGCAACATTCTCTTTCGAGATGTTTCTCTTTCATACGAAAGCGAGAAAATTCTTGATAGTCAAGAGCACAATTGTATTTTTTCCATTTAGCATGCAATTTCATTTTTTGGCGAATCAATTTAATTAGAGCTCGAGAGTACCAAGGGGGATGGCTAGACTGGGACACAACTATCTTTTTGGGAATATGTTTATGGATAAGCTCATTTAATACTTTGAATAAAAAAGATGTGGACTGTTCGGTATTTAGACTGTGTAACTCAATTAGCCAATCAAACCCCAATAATCCAGCGCTCATAGCTTGAAAGTTAGCTGCGTGATACAATAGTTTTAAACGTTGACACTCTTTTATGTAAGCTACAAATGGTAAACTAAAACAAATTTTAAGGGATTTATGGTGGGTGTCTTCAGGAGTAAGAGGAGAAGATGAACTGATCACATTGCAATTACCGTTGCTAAGCACCAAATCGAGAGTGCGTCCATTAAGATTTTTACAACCATTGTATTGGAGCAAATTGCACAAGTTCATGAATTGGGTATTTGACTGTTGTTGAAATGTAGATATTTAATTATGGCATTCAGAAATATAACATTATTGAATAACAAATGTGAAAAAAGAAATTAAATATGTATTATAACAAGCGAATTATGAGCTACTTAATTGTGACTCTAGCTATCTCTTTCTAAAACGAAATTTACTATGGCGAGAGTATGGCGCTATAGAAATGTGACGTCATGTTTCTATAGCGCTCTCCTTGTCTAATTAGAAAGTTTGATGCTCTATATCGCTGAAAATATGCAAGATATTTGAAAATAAATACCTATGTTGTGTTGCTACTAATTAAATTAACATTTTAAGTCAATAAAAAAAATTCAGTCAAATACCCAATTCCATCAAACTTGATGCCTTCCTATCGTTATTTGTGTCAGGTAGACTTCCGAGCATCGCGGCCGATCGCAGCCGCGCGCGATCGATCGCGTGCGACTGACGCGTGCGGCTGATGCGACAATAGTCAGTGTATGAAAATGTATGGCGCCGCTTCCGAGGTATGCGACAGACGCGTGCGGCCGACGACAGACGTCGGCCGCACGCGGCCGTAACTATAATAAAGAGTTCGTTTTTGATCGCCGGAAAGTAAGGAGTGGAAAGCGCGGGAAACTCTAAACAGGGCGGACGTACTTTTATTTTCGGAAATTTCATTTTAAATTTTTTGCTATATTATTGATCAGTGGAGTGGTGAATTGGTGATAATATTTTATTAGTTTGTATTTGTATAGTATTTGTATATAGTCTTCTAACTCTGGTAAGTTTTTATTTTAATTTTGTATATATGGATACTACATGACCGAGCCCCCCGATCTGAATGTTCCACCGGGGGATTTGGGGTATGACCTGAGTCCCCCTGTGGGTTATAATGTTATTGTTTCTGATAGGGGTGATGGAATGGACACTGATGAATCAATAGCCAGCAGTATAGGCTCTGGATCTCGAAAGAGATTGAAAGTAAAGAAAGTGTGCAAACACTGCAATAGGAAAAGGAAACGGAGTTCTGAGCAGGGTAATAACGAGTTCGATTGCAAATGTTCTGGTCATGATATCAGGCTAAACAAAACATCTACTGATACCGTTTTTAAAAGTCCAGAAAATTTTCCCGTCATCTCTAGTAAAAATGAGAGTGGCAAAAATATTGGTGTCTCCACCTCAGTTCCACTTCCCACTCAAACAGCTGAATTTGGCCGTAAGGAATATGTTTCAACAGACATATCTCCTTATTTGATTCATGTTCAAAGAACCGAAACTGCTCCTAATGATGGTAGTTACCTGCACCCCCTAACGTTTGGGAACTTTCTTAAAAAAACAAATTTCAGAAACATAATACCAGGAAGTGTTAAACGGATAGGTAGAAATAGATGTACTGTATCTTTTTCAACCTTACATGATGCTAATAGTTTTGTTAACAGTGACAAGCTTAAAGATTTTAAATTAAAAGCTTTCATTCCCACTTTCAATGTCACGCGAATGGGTATAGTACGTGGGGTTCCAGCAGATTGGACACCTGATGAAATCAAGGACAATGTTAGTGTTCCAATTGGTTGTGGCCACATCATCAAAATTAGAAGAATAAATTATAAGGCACAGGTTGACGGTTCAGTCAGCTGGAAACCATCACAGTCAGTAGTATTTACATTTGATGGACAAGTTCTCCCTAAGAGAGTGTATATATGCTACAATGCACTTCCAGTAGAATTATACACATATCCTACTATTCAGTGCTATAATTGTTGCCGTTATGGTCATACAAAGATAAATTGCCGGTCCCGTCCTAGATGTTTTAAATGTTCTCAGGAACATAATGGTGAAGGTTGTAATGTTGACGAAAGCTGTGCTGTGTGCTTAATGTGTTCAGGTTATCATTATGCAACCAGTAAAATATGTCCTGAATTTAATAGACAAAAAGAAATTAAATTAAGTATGTCTCACAACTGCATCTCTTACAACGAAGCTAGTAAACTTCACCCAGCTATATCCAAACCTTATGCTGATGTGCTAGGTTCAAAACAAAATTTAGTAAACAATAACATAAATCATAGTTTAGCTTCATCAAACTCTCAACACACATCATATAAAAAACTGTATTTATAAAACCTCGTCCGCCCCCGTCAACCATTAAAGGTTATGATCAAAGAACTCACAACCAATTGACCAATGAGTACAATATGCATCTCTCTAGCACTAACGGTACCGCTTATAAACAAAATAAGGAGGTAAATTCTGAAAATAATACAACAATTGATGTAATAATTTCTTTTCTTAATTCTTTGTTGACCAATCATACATTAAAACCGTCCAACGTTGCTATAATAATTGATATTATCACAAATTTAATTAACAATAATAATGGATCTAAAAGTCCTACAGTGGAACTGCAGGAGTGTAGTACCTAAAAAAAGTGACCTAATTTATATAATTAATAAACATAAAATAAGTGTAGTTGCCTTGTCCGAGACATGGCTGAAGACTGGTTTTCTGTTTGGGATTCCTGGTTTCACTTGCCTCAGGGAAGACCGCACAGATGATTATGGAGGAGTTGCAATTCTTGTTAAGAATAATATATCTTTTCAACGACTGTCACTTCCCACACATAACTTGAAAGATATTAATGTTATAGGTATAAGATTAGACAATGGTGTCTCTATTATTTCTGTATATATTCCTTATCCATCTTCTAGCATTATTGATAATGAAGTTGTCCCATTAATAACTAGTGTAAATAGTCCTTTTTTACTTCTTGGGGATTTCAACTGTCATCACCGTTCATGGGGTTGTGGTACCACAGATAATAATGGTGAACATGTTTTGGATATTCTTGATCAACATAATCTGTGTATTTTAAATTCTGGAATTCCTACTCGTCGTACTAAACCTACTGAAAGTTTAAGTGCGGTAGATCTATCTATTTCTAATCCAGGATTAGCTTCTGCGATTTCTTGGTATCGCCTCAATTCAACATTTGGCAGTGATCATTTCCCCCTTGTTATTTGTACCCTTATAAAAACTCCTTCTGGTTCTAATTACAATCCTCGTCTTAAACATAGATTAACTCAATCTGAAAGCGACTGGGAAAAATTTAAAAGTATAGTCCATGGCAAAACTATTGACTTGCCTAACATTAGTCAGTCGGGAGTAACAACCTGTACTGAAGCATTAGCTAAATGCCTTATAGAGGCAGCCGATGAAACATTTCATAGAAAAGGTACTTCCTCAGGATTAATCCCTTCCCCGCCTTGGTGGGATCATGAGTGTACTGCGGCTATCAAAACACGAAAGGAGATGGAGAAAATATATAAACAGAACATGACAGATGAAAATTACGAACAACTGCGTAAGGTTCTTGATAGCACCAAAAACTTTCTTAAACAAAAGAAAAGAAATGGGTGGTTATCTTTTTGTACATCACTTTCTCCTAACACATGTCCGTCTGAGGTGTGGCGTAAGATTAAACGATTCAGATCAGCTTTTAACTCCTCATCTTCAGTACTTCTTGATCCTGCCATAGCGGATAGTTTTATGGATCGGTTGGCGCCTCCAACGGTGTCAGAGTCATCCGATTCTGTTTCATTTAACTTGCCATTGACATACTCTACTCTCACTGATTCTTTCTCCCTTACGGAACTTAAAAGGGTCTTAGGCAATGTAAAAGACAGCTCTCCAGGTGAGGATGGTATTCCATATTCATTTTTTGTAAATCTGACTGATGAGACTTTAACATATTATTTAAAATTGGTAAACGAGGTTATGTCCACGGGGGAGGTCCCACTTTCCTGGAGGACACAAATTGTCGTTCCGATATTGAAACCAGGAAAGCCTTCGAGTGAACCGGGGTCTTTCCGACCAATAGCATTAAGTGCGATATTAAGCAAATTGGCGGAGCACTTGGTTAAAAATAGATTGGAATGGTACATTGAAAGTAATCAATTAATATCCAACAGTCAGTTCGGTTTCCGGAAAGGAAAAAGTACCATAGACAATATTAGTATTTTAACTTCTGACATACATTTAGCTTTTTCTAAAAATAAAGTAGTTTTAGCAGTATTTTTAGATATTCATTCCGCATATGATAATGTCAATGTTAATAAGTTAATACAAAAATTAAAAGACCTTAAAGTTCCCGAAAACCTTACAAAATTTATATATTTTATGCTTTCAGAAAGACATATCCACTTAGATCTCCCTGATGGCACTAGGCTAACTAGAGTACTTGGTAAGGGTCTGCCACAAGGCTCAGTTTTAAGTCCTTTGTTATATAACATATATGCTAGTGACTTAGAACGTTCACTAAATAATATTCACATTCTTCAGTACGCTGACGATCTACTCCTTTACTATGTTTGTCAATCACCCGTAGATGCTTGTAGAGTTTTGAACTTTTCTTTGACTTTGCTTAAACAATGGTTGGACAAAAATGGATTAGAGTTGTCGGTTGGAAAAAGCAGTGTGGTATTGTTTACAAGGAAACGAATTGCACCGGACGTCAACGTTCTATACGACGGAACTCCAATTGAAATAAAAGATCATGTTAAGTTTCTAGGGGTTATGTTGGATTCAAAGCTTACTGGCATCCAACATTGCGAATATGCTGTTTCTAAATGTGAAAAGGCTTTGAATATGATGAGGTGTTTGTCAGGCGTGTGGTGGGGTGCCCATCCAACTTCGCTTAAGCTGATTTACAACGCATTAATAAGGAGTATTCTTGAATACGGAACGTTTTTGCTCCAAGGCGGCAACAAAGCCGCTTTTCAAAAACTAGATATTATCCAACACAAAGCAATGAGACTGATCCTAGGTACTATGAAATCTTCGCCTATTAATGCCATGCAAGTGGAATGTGTCGAACCTCCTCTTAGTTTAAGGAGGCAATTACTCAGTGATAAATTTGTAATTAAAGCATATCAGTTTTCAAATCACCCTCTGTTCCCAAAACTACAAATCTTAGAAGAATACTTAAACTCACTTAGTTACTGGAGACACAAACCCCCAATATGTCTTTCTATTAGTTATAAAAAACTGCTAGCCTTAGAGGCACCCATTTATCGGTCTCACGTCTTACCGCTATTTAAAAGTAGTTTAGAATCTCTGTTCTTGGAACATAACATTTGTTATAATATTGGTATTAATAGAGATGATATAGAAGCAAATACTCTTTTCAACCATAATTCCCATGAACATTTTAGAAATGCAAATTTCATCTTTACAGATGCTTCAAAATCGTCAGCCTCTGAAAAAGTAGGAGTAGGTGTGTTCCATGCCCAGCTCAATATAGTTCAAAAAATTAAATTACCTCCTGAAACTTCGGTATTTACGGGGGAATGTTTTGGTATATACAAAGCCTTGGAGTACATTATTTTAATGAAACTTAATAACACAGTTATATTTACTGATTCAAAAAGTGCATTACAGGCTATAGAAAAATTTCCTTTCAAAATGAAACCCTGTTATCCAATTATTTGTGACGTTAGGGAAAATCTTTGGAAATGTAAATATTTAAATTATACAGTTACTTTGGCTTGGATTCCAAGTCATCAAGGCATTAGTGGGAATGAAAGAGCGGATCAATTGGCTAAAGAAGCGGTGGAATGTGGTGACCTACATCCCTACCTCAACTACTGCCATGATTTGACTTCTTTACCTAAAACTCATTTAACAAATTCCTGGAGACAACTTGTTGAAAAAACTTCTCTTAATAAAGGCAAAATATATTTTAGTTTACAACCTAGCATTCCCATAAAACCCTGGTACAACAAATTAGAATGTAACAAAACCTATGTCAGCATGATCACGCGTATGCGTCTTGGCCATGTGTGCACCCCCGCTCATCTGGCGAGGTTGCATATCGTGACCAGTGACCTGTGTGATTGTGGAACTGATGTTGGAGACCTCGACCATATATTCTTTTCTTGTCCTCTATATGATCACTCCGTTTTCTTCAACTCTCTGTTAGCACTTGATGTTCCCTTTCCTACCCGTATGTCCTGCCTATTGATGTATCCTTGTAAATATTACAATGCATTATCATCCTTTATCGATCTTAATAATATTAAAATTTAATATGTATAATTTATTTTATACCTACTTATTGTATCCATACTATTTCCATTCAACTCATGTTTATTTCCTTATAATATCTACGAACCTGATCCAACTCCTCTGATCCTTTTTTCTCCCCTTATTTGCTATTATTATTATCATCCCTGTTTCCCTACCTTTTAATATTTGTCATTGGCAAAATAGTAAAACTCAATTGCCACAAAAAAAAAAAAAAAAAAAAAAAAAAAAAAAAAAAAAAAAACTATAATAAAAACTTCTTTGTATTGTATAGATACTCACTTTTCTGTCATCTTCCTTATTTTAATCTCTAATTTATGGTTGTCTGTCACCGTTAGAAAATTTATCTATCAACGCTGGATTTAGATGATTTTTATAAACTCTCCTTTTGGGCGTTTGTGCACTACACTGAATGTTACCGCCCGGCAGTCCGATTTTTTACGGTCCGATATAGCAGGCCATAGAATGTATATGTGCGCTTGTGCACTACACGGAATTTTACCGTCCGACATTTTACTTTTCCCCATTCCGGTCCGTTTTTTTCCGTTCCGAGATACACTGAATTTTACCGTCCGGAAAAAAACGGATGGTTGTATTTTAATCATAAATTATTTATAATACATAGTAAGAATTTATTTATTTCGTGTAGTTTTGGCTTTGAAACATTGAAACTGTGATATTGAACTGAAAACGTGATATTCATGAGCGGGCGGGGCCCCCGCCCCGGGGGTAATCACTGCGCTGCCCCGGCGAGTAAAAAGACGGACAACTGCACAAGCCAATCATCCGTGTTTTTCATGCCACGCCGCCGGTCCGTAAAAAAACGGACCGCCGGACGGTAAAATTCAGTGTAGTGCGCAAACGCCCTTTCTGTAACACGCTCACTGCGGCACTGAATTAGCTTATTCTTTCTATTGGTGCGGTACGCGGCGTTTTAGACCTCATACTAAACCAGACATTGTGGCGGTACGAAGCGTTTTCGACCCCACCGAGATTTAAGAGACTGAAATTTCTTTTTTTAAGCGTGAAGTCAGAAACAATATGGATTTTAGTCTTGACTAGCTTTCCGCCCGCGGCTTCGCCCGCGTGTACTACACGACATTATCCTCAGGGAATGTGATATTTTCCGGGATAAACTATATCACTGTCTAGCTCCCAATCTACCCCCGTACCAAAAATCACATTGATCCGTCGCTCCGTTTTGACGTGAAAGACGGACAAACAAATAATACCTACTACTGGTTTTCCCGTGGGAATATGATACTTTCCTGTGGTAAAAAGTAAAAGTAGCCTATTATAATCCTTCCCAGTGTCTCAAATTATTTAACCAATTTCTGGCCAGAAACAATATGGATTTTAGTCTTGATAAGTGAGTATCTATACAATACAAAGAAGTTTTCATAATAGTTACGGCCGCGTGCGGCCGACGTCTGCCGTCGGCCGCACGCGTCTGTCGCATACCTCGGAAGCAGCGCCATACATTTTCATACACTGACTATTGTCGCATCAGCCGCGCGCGTCAGTCGCACGCGATCGATCGCGCGCGGCTGCGATCGGCCGCGATGCTCGGAAGTCAACCTTAAACGGATAGACGAGTCACCGTCATTTTGCCAAACAGCATTAGTTATGTTAAAATCTCCCAATATAAGAAAGTTATCAGTAGGATTGATTAAAATGAGTTCGGACGTATTTTCATAAAACGATTGGAGTGCATTAAAGTGATTACTATAATGCGGGAAGTAACACCAGGCCCACTGCAACAGGCCAGATGTAGCTGCGAAGCGCTGGCGTCGGCAGCATAGAGAAAGATAAATATATATAGTCGGCAGTCGATCGCAAGTCGCCATCACGAGCGCACGGAATGTTAAGCGTAAGCCATAGTTCGTCTATATCGTTATGCCCCCAGTACAGGTTGGCCGACCATGGTCGGCGACCATGACCAATACATCGTACATTGACACTTTTGAACGAACAAGTTTAAAAAGGTTCTTTCAAAAGTGTCAATGTACGATGTATTGGTCATGGTCGCCGACCATGATCGGCCATCGTGTACTGGGGGCTTTAGCCGAGCGCCACTCGGGCTCCTCACGGCGACGCGCACACAGCTCTCGGATATAGCACGTCATGCTGTCTTGCTTACCCCACTAAGGTGTGGTTGCTTACACCTTAGTGGGGTAAGCAAGCAAGATAATGATGGTCATGCTAGGCAGGCTGGACGAATATGCCTCATTGCCACCACTGACTGGGCGGCAATCAGGAATCCATATTGCCACCAGTGGTGGCGATCGAGGTGGCGGCAACCAGGAATGGAGGACATTTTAAACATTTTTGCCAAGAAAAATTGGAAAATAATTTAAAAGCTCCGCGGTACTTTCCTCATTTAGCCACTTCAATGCGTTCAAAAACCAATATTTATTTTTTTATTTTATTTCACAATCTATATAAATTCGTCAGTATAGTACTAAAAATAGCGCTGCGTCGTCATGTCGTTTCGTATGTCTCCGTGTGCCGATTCGATCGACTTGTATCTAATGTTACGGGCCAAGCGCCCCTTCAAGCACCCCTGTAAAACTCTGTTTTCCCCTTATTTTCCGTGTTTTTGTTTTCTACAAGAGCTATAACTCCATCATCATGTCATCATGTCAGCCGAACAACGCCCACTGCTGGGCATAGGCCTCCCCCAAGGATCTCCACAACGATCGGTCCTGCGCTGCCCGCATCCAGCGGCTCCATATCAAGACCAAATTGTTTACTCTATGATCAAAACCTCTTTTTGTCAGTGATTGCCATGAAGCTCGACTTAATACTGAGTTACCTCAGTATTAAGTCGAACTTCATGGTGATTGCGAAGGTAGAACAGGTAGAAGAATAAATTATTAAAGAGATTATCTTCACCCATAGAACTTCCGCTACTGACAGTGTGCTGACCATTGACAGTTGGCCCAGTGACAATTCAAAATTCACTAAATAGATATGTCATAGTTCATCATTTATTGAATATTACAAAACAAGCCTAAAATGCACAACTAGCAGGATCATAACAACCATATTAGCATTTTCAGCATCACTGTAAACTACATATCCCGAAACATGGCCCGCCGTAACGTGAGTTTTAGTTTTTATCATAGTTACTCATAGATTAAGAACAGCTTCGCTTCGCTTAGTTACTTGACCGTTATCATACTCGTGCTAGTCTTTAAGGGCCTAAACTGAGTTAAGCGGGCGCTCGCGACGGGCACACGTCGCGTGTCTCCGTCCGTGGACACGCGCGCGGGCTCCGTGGAACCGCATCACATAGCGCTATTGACTGTAACAAGCCCGTGCGTGCTACGCTGGCGGGCCCCGGTGCGGGCATCCGTGTGTCCGTCGCGGGGAAACGGGCCACAAGGCACGGGCGTGGGGCCCGCCTCCCCGCGACGGTTGCCCGCGCGGGTGCCCACGTCGGAGCACTTTTGTATGGAACCGCGCGGACGTCCGTTTTACGTAGTTTAGGCCCATAAGGCTACATTACTTGAAGTGAATTTTATTCCTAGGAAGACTTTGATGAATTCTGTGATCCGGAAAACCCAAAAACCATCAACCAAAAAGATGTTCAAGATGCAGCAGACCGGATGAAATCGCACATCATAAACACGCCATGCATTGTAAGAGAGAGTTAGAGTAGAGATATTACTTGACTTGTGTTACGGCCGACGCTCGGCTCGGACTCGGCACGATCTAGTGTGACTTTAATAAAAAAACAACGGGTTGCACTCCGGGAGTGCCGGCAGAAGTGAAAAGGGCCCCCTAGACTTTTTCACAAAAAAAAAGAAATCTATACATATAATAAAACAGAAACGGAAAAAAAGTCTGTACATGAAAGATTAAAAAAAAAAATTACTGCTATGTGATGTGTACAGGATATAGACCCCAAAACGATAGATATTAAAATTTTTGTCTGTTTGTCTGTTTGTCTGTTTGTATGTTCGCTTTTCACGCAAAAACTACTGGACGGATTTTTACCAAATTTTGTGAAGTAATAGCTTATAACCCGGGTCAACATATAGGGTACCTTTTATTGCGGGAAAATTTCTTTATATTTAATAAAAACCCCTTATTCCTACGGGAAAATACAAAGACTGATTCTTACTAAAATAGATGGCGCCACATGATTATGAAAATACGTTATATTTAATCGCTGTCTCAATTAATAATAAATCATGTTATTTTTTTTTTACCTGCTTCAAAACATAATATAAATTGAAACCCATCCAGGCCCATATAAAATCATAAAATTAATTTCATGTTATTTACGTCATTATATCTACTAAGCAATAGATGGCGCAGGTAGTCAGTAAGATATACCTCTCACAAAAGTACATTCGAATGATTATTTTAATTAGGGTGGAAGCCCTCTCTGTTGCCACTTTAAGATGTTTTTCAATTCTTTCGCATCATAACTACTAAGCAATAGATGGCGCAGGAAGTCAGTAAGATTACGATATACCTTTCACAAATGTACATTCGAATGATTATATTAAGTAGGATGAAAGCCCCCGCTGTTGCCACTTTAACCCTTAATTCGACGCCGTACTGTATACTTCCCGTTGAATAAAAAAAAATCCACATAAAAAAATAGAGCATATACCTTAGGTTTAGATGCTAAAATTGCAACTTGAACTATCTAACCACGTTGTCAAAAATCAGCAACACGTGTGCATCGACGGGACGCGAGCAGTCACCAGCAAGATGGCGGGGAGGAAGGACGCGCTGCGTGGGCTTTCGGTAAGTTGCACTTTATTTATTTATGTTGCGGCTTATTTTCTAGCAATATTATTGAAAACTAAAGATAACATACACGGAAAGCTACTCACATTGTTTTGATTGTCTTATTGAGTTTTGTTTAGTTTATACGACGCTCACAACTTGTATGTCCAGTATACTTCCCGTCATCAAATTACTAGTAAAGTAACTGCTTAATACTATGTCCAGTATTCTTCCCCTTGTCGATGTAGTAGAAAACTAAATACAAAATCGTATGTCTAGTATGCTTCCCGTTGCCGTCTTATTAGAATATTAACTTTCGATGTTTTTTGTAATGATATTTTCAGGGATCCGCTGGTAAAATGTTAATAGTTTACTATTTTTCGTTTTTTTCAGATCTTCAAGTCAAGAGGCCATCAATTGGTGGCATTGGTGCCACCTGAAAATGCTCCTTCGGATATCGATAGTGCATCTGAAAATGAAAATGAAGAGGAACTTGCAGTTCATAGAACTGAGGAGTTGTCGTCCTCACCCTGCCCTTCTATCGATTCATACATACAGAACATGAATATATTAGACAGCTCCGAAAATGATGCAAACGAAAATATTTCAATAGACAGTGACGAAACTTACGTTGATAGTGATGCTTTCATGGAGACCGTAAACGAAAATCTTCAAACAGAGGACCGTCCTAGCATCAGTGAGAACAACCCTGCGTTAGAAGCCGAAGACAACTTGATCCATGAGGACCATGAGCGACCTCCGTTGACTCCTATTATTAACAACGTATTACCACCAACTGGTGAAGTAAATTATAATGCTTTACCAAGTTTGGCTTCATTATTGTCGATTCCGTCACCAAATGTTTCGTCTATTGCTAGTCCATCAACATTAAGGACAACCAGGCGTAAAAGGCAACTACCAGTACGACCCGAGCCTAATGTCCGGGCCAAAAAGACAAAGAAAACGTTAATTGTGAGCTACAAATGGAAGAAAGGACAATACAGACACAAGGCTGACATTCCATCAAACGACTTCGTGTTTGATTTACCGGATACCGACTCTCCGTTGGATTTCTTTTATCGGTTCTTCTCCCCAGATATTCTCGTCGATATCGTCGATAATACAAACTTATACTCAACCCAAAGAACTGGCAAATGTATACAATTAACCATCGACGAGTTGAAAGACTTTCTCATGATTCTTCTTATAATGGGTATAGTGAAAATGCCGTCTTATCTAGACTATTGGTCTACTGAATTCAGATATGCCCAAGTGGCTAACGTTATGCCACTGAAACGATTTGAGCAGATTCGACGCAATATACACTTTGTGGACAACGCCAATTCGGATGAGGACAGATACTACAAAATACGACCATTTGTTGAAAAAATTAGGAGGAACTGCCTAGAAACGGAGGAAGAAACAAAGTATAGCATAGATGAGATGACTATACCGTATAAGGGCACTAAAGCAGGAAACCGGAGACAGTATAGCCCCATGAAACCTAATAAATGGGGATTCAAGAATGTAGTGCGCGCTGGTGCGTCTGGAATCGTCTATGATTTTTTGTTGTATGGCGGTGATGACACTTTTCGTTATATTGATTTTAGCGAGGAAGAAGAACAGATGACACTGGGTGCTAAAATGGTATTAGCCCTTTGCAAGACAATTCAGACTCCAGGATGTGCTGTTTATTTCGATAACTATTTCACAACGCTCGACTTGATCTGGTATCTACGTGAACACAGGGGGATTTTTAGCCTCGGAACCATAAGGCAAAACAGACTCAAAGGTTGCAAGGGACTGTTAAGTGACAAAGAACTGAAAAAAAGAGGCAGAGGTTCATTTAGCCAAGTTGTAGACAACGACAGAAAGATCGCGATTGTCAAATGGTACTACAATAAAGTCGTAACTTTGGCCTGTTCTTATGCAGATGCTTACCCAGTTCAGGAAATCAAGAGATGGAGCAAAGAACAGAAAAAGAAACTTGGTGTCACGTGTCCGCAGTTAGTTCGACATTACAATCAACATATGGGAGGCGTTGACTTGTGCGACATGTTGATAGCTCTGTACAGAACATCTTTCAAGAGCCGTCGTTGGTACATGAACATCTTTGGGCAAATGTTAGATATAGCGGTTAACAATGCTTGGCTACTTTACAGGAGAAAATGCAACATCAAGAGCGAAAAAAACATAAACCTGAAAAAGTTTAGAAAGAGGTTGGCAATTGAATTGAGGCAAAAGGGAAGATCAATTGAGACGGAACCACCAAGCCCTTTACCGAAAAAAGCGCTGATCCAAAACCCAAGTGCACCGAGGCCCCCAGTTTCTGTGCGATATGATGGCTACAACCACTGGCCTGAATATACGACATATGGACGTTGCAAGTTCTGTAAAAACAATAAAACGAACATGCATTGTTCCAAATGCAAGCAGAGGTTGTGCTTAGTGACCAAAAGAAATTGCTTTTATAATTTCCATAAAAAATAAGTAAAGCAGGGTACCTAAAAAACCAGTGACAGTTGGTATAGATTAAGCTTTTGTTAACGTTGGTGTGTATACATTGATATTTTTGATATTTTTTTTAAGAACACGTGTGCTGATTATTTTTTAATAGGTAAACTGTTGATTATTATGAAGATTTTATAGATACTTCATTATTATGTTCAAAACATAAGTGAGTTGTGCATACCTACTTATAAGTTTTTGGAGTTCCTATTAGTGTTTTAAGCATAAGCAATGTAACTATGAGACTGATTTGCTAAAATAAAATGACTATTTTCCTACGAAATCACTTGTTTCTTTTATCCTGTCTCTTTGACAATGGGAAGTATACTGCACGCGGTTGGAGTGCATTAGTTTCTTATAAACTTGATAATGTCCAGTATAATGGACCTAAGTTTTTCAGGAAACTGAAATAGGTAGATTTTTTCAGGTATTTTTTCGCAGGCTCCCTACAAGCTAAGAATCGAAATGTGTAACAATTATACAAAATTTATTTTAAAAAAAATCCGTCGAATTAAGGGTTAAGATGTTTTTCACTTCTTTCGCCTATGGTTTTAAGTAGGTATCTATAAAATACAAAATTTATATCTAAAATTGTCAAGAATGTATCTTATACTTTTCTTTACATTTTTAAATTCTTACAATACAAAAAAACTACTTAAAAAAAATTTACAGACTCCAAAAAGTATTTGTCAACTGAAAAGGAAAAATATAATATCTATAATTTAGGTACCTTTTTGAGGTCGGTGCCAGTCAGTTTATTTTTTTTAATTACTTTTTAACTCTTAAGTTTTAGTGTACAATAACAATAAGTTTTAGTGAATTGTACTATAACATACCCACGGAAACTACTAAACTGATTTTGATGAATCTTAGACTGTTCCCAAAGTTAGAATACACCTAATTTAAATCAAATAGAATCATCTCGATATACCTTAAGATTTCGAGAAATTCGTGGACAAACATAGTAAAAAACATATAACTAAGTATTCATATACTTACGAAATTTAGTTTTATTTTAGTAAATTAAAAACCTATTTTTTAAACTTAAAATGTGCGAAGGGTGCCGATTGATGTGTTTTTGTTAATCAAATTTTAAAAGATACATCGAGAAATCAATACTTAACTAACTTAGATAAAATAAAAGAAACATCTAATTCGATGTAAACTGAATTATTACTATTGTTATTATGACAAGTATATTATCAAGCAAAAGTTATTAACGAAATGTTTTAAGCTAAAGTAAGCACTCGGGGCAGTGGCCAAAACTGAAGTTTTCACCCTATTGATGTAATATTTCTATTTCGCATTTCCACTCGACGCTAGATGTCGCTACAGTAAGTATAGTGGTGCCACAAATATATCTGACCCGGTGACAGTGGTCGTGGAGGAGCCACTAGCAATACAAAATTAACTGTCAAAATGGACTGCCGGCAGTCAACAGTATATTTAGTACCAAAAAATAACCACTGTGTGAAATAAGTTTGTCGCAATGTAGACAAAATGTCACCAATGTAATTTTGAAAAATTTGCTCATAAACGCTAAGTGGCCAGTACGTAGATACCGACACCTACCTACCATTTTTTATGTCATTTAACCGGCTCTGGCTACTTAGGCCTTCAGCCGTAGGTACCATCCAATAAAATAAAGGAATATTAAAAATAGTTTTCTATCTAACTTATTTATTCATTTATTTACTAGGAAAGCTTACATAAATGATGTTAAATTAAATAATTAAAGGGTATATAATTAGGGCAGAGGTACCCTTTGTGGCCACTTTAAGGATTTTTTGACTTTTAAGCACTAAGTGCTAAATGGTCTTAGGTGTTTAAGACACAAGTTATATCTTAAATTATAGATAATTTATCTACCTTTAAAGGTACATTTTTCAAATGTATAAAAGTAAAATAGTTTTTTTATATTACACACAATGTGTGAGGGGTGCCAAATGTACCGGTTTTGGCCACTTACTGATAGTTGAACTTTTGTAAGTATTGCGAAAAATCAAAACCAAACCCAGGTAAAATCAATATATTCTAATGCGCTAGAAACCAGTCAATTGCAAAACAACAATTTAATTGTAAAAAACAAAGGTTTATAAAGTATTTCATCCAAAACAAATTTCTTAAAATTTTCATACAAAATATTTCTTCAAACAGAAAATGGAATTTATTGAAAAAAAATCTTATGACATAAGGAATTTTAACGGTTGTTATTATTACCTTAAAATACCTTATTTTAATTGCATTTATCAAAAATGGCTAACAGTTGTTTAGAAATCTTTTAGAGCAAAAAGTGGCCAAAACCGGTACAGTGGCCAAAACCGGTACGCCTGCCCTACATTTTATACCTGTTACTTAAAGAAAGTTAATTACAAGCTCTCACAAATAGGAAATGTCTCCATATCAAAAAACTAGCCTTCCGCCCGCGACTTCGCAAGCTCGGACTAAACGACGACGTTATTCCGCGGGAATGTGATATTTTTCAGGGATAAAAAGTAGTCTAAGGCAGCCATTACACAGTCCATCTTGATCGCGATCGAGATTTACTATGTAGATATTTTGCGATCAAGATCGCGAGCCGTCAATCACCTTCGTACACAGTCAATCTGGATCGCGATCATCATCATTGATTTTGATCGCGGATCGCGATCCAGATTGACTGTCATAGGCCGTTTGTGCACTACCACTGAATTTTACCGATCCGGAAAAAAACGGATGCTTGTATTTAATTAATTACTAATATAAATGATTAATTATTAAAATACAAGCATCCGTTTTTTTCCGGATCGGTAAAATTCAGTGGTAGTGCACAAACGCCCTAATGGCTGCCTAAGTATGTCACTTTTCAGCTGCCAAACTATTCCCATTCAAAAAGTCACGTCGATCCGTTGCATCAATTTTGACGTGAAAGACGGATAAACAAACAAACCCTCTTTCACATTTATAATATTAGTATGGATACACACAATCTCTTTTTCATTTTATAGTTAAAATATGATTGGCCTGATATTATGCATTACTAAGAAAGAACATAAATTTTAGCTTGATACCTCCCACGCATACTTGAGAAAAAGTTTCTTGATAGGTAAACGGACAGATCTATGAATGAGGGCTCAACTATGTTCATGCAGCATTTGATAACAACATACCATGTTCATACCCTAGCCTGCATATTCGATATTCTTTAGACCCTTTTAGTAGAGAATAGGATTTCAAGAAGAGCGTTATGAAATCTGGGCAACAAACACACATAAACTAAACTAACACAAAAGTCACTACACCGCGCGTACGAAGTCGCGGGCAACAGCTAGTTGACAATAAAATAAAAAAATTCGGACTAGATTTGATCCGAGGTCTTCTGGCTTCAATGCCGCCTGTTTTCTAAACTGAACTATCACAACTTTGGAAACGGTGGAGAAATTTGCCTTCGTATTCTAATGACATTGTAACAGTTTTTCGATCAGGTCACGTTTCCGTCTTACGAATTTTCGATTTGACGGTCACGTGAACGTGATCCTGACGCGAGTTTAAAATTTTTTACCCATCACAAAAAGAGCACGACGCCGCTAAAGAAGTTTTCACTTCAAAAATTATAAAACGCCAATAACATTAATTACTGTTGTGGCTCTTTTAATTCCAGCCATCACATTATCAGCGGGATTATGTTATGAATCTGTATTACAAGTTAGAATCTCTTCAAAAGACGGGCAGGTAAATTGACCTCGCTCTTTATGAAATCTTTTTCGTGTTACTCTTCATATTTTTACAATACAACCTCTCATCATCATCTATTTTTCAGTTTCAAAGAAAGAGGCGCATTAAACGCTCTGCAACTGCTACCTTTAGATAAGAAGAAGCTTGGGGTCGTAATAGCGTCTATAGGGAACGAAGCGGCATCGCTGTGCTACCATGCATCAAAATTGGGTGTTCCTGTGTTCGTAGTAATGCCATACACGGTGCCAATAGCTAAGCTTCAGAAGTGCCACAGTCTTGGCGCAAAGGTAATCGTGCAAGGAAGCAACCTGATGGACTCCCAACGGTACGCGCGGGCCATCGCCCGTGATAAAGGACTTACCTTCATCAATTGGTTAGTCTTTTTCATACATGTTTGAATGAAACGCAAAACCTGAAACCTCGTTATATTATACCCGTCCCTCTCACACTCCAGTCATGACAGAATCGAGTGAAAGGTGATTTTTTGCACTTTGGTAGTTCAAGAGTAGGAGAATGTCCGAATATTATTCATGCCAAAGTAGCTCCTGTCTGTTTGTCTAGGTATAGTTACCTTCTCATGCCTAAACCACTGATCTGACTTTCATGAAATTTGGTATATGGAGCAGTGGGTAGCGTGCTCGGCCTGCGATCGCTGAGGTTATGTGACTTTCGCAATGGTCTTATCACGGGATGGCTGTTCAAAAATATATAGTGCTTCGGAAGCCGCCGGCTTCACTATAAGCCGATGGTTCTGGCTGCATTTGGATTGGTTAATACCCCATAACTGCAATGGGCCTGTGTGAAATGGAAGGTCATGGCCCGTTCTCCATATCCATCTATACCTATGAAGGCCAATGCCCTAGCAGCGGGGACATTAAAATGGATTGATGATGGTGCTGATGAGACTCTAGAGAACACCTATCTACCTACTTTTTGACATGTAATTTTGCGATGTAGGTACCCAATTAAATTACTCGCGGACAACGTAGTCGCGGCTGGCCATCGGCATATTCCTATACCTACGACCTATCCCTACTAATGTTATAAATACGAAAATGTATATATTTGTTTGTCTGTCTGTCTGTATGTTCTGTTTTCACGTCAAAATGGCTGAACCGATATTGATGTAATTTGGATTGGATATCATTCCCATGGGAAAATAAGTTTTAGCGCGGGCAAAGCTGGGAATGGAATTGGTATTTAAGGTGATAGTTTAAGTTAATAGGAAGGATTATATAATAATATTTAGTATAGATAGAGACAGTTTTAGGCCCTGGGAAGGACATAACTTACTTTTTACTGCGGGTATAATCTCATTACTATAGGAAATCAGTTTAAGCGCGGGCAAATTTGCGGGCAGAAATTGGAATTTAAGTACCTAAATAATTCGACACACTAGCAAGGATTATAAAAGGCTACTTTTACTTTTTACCACAGGAATGTAGGTATCATATTCCCATGGGAAAATCAGTAAAATATTATAGGAAAAATGTGATAGTAACAAACCACGAGCTCTATAAGTAGCTTTCAGGCGGGATTACTTGTAGGGCTCGTGGTTTTTTACTATCACATTTTTCCTATACTTACAAAATTGCATTGTAAATGCATAAAAATAATATAAAATCTCAGTAAAATATTATTTGTTTGTCCGTCTATCACGTCAAAACGGAGCAACGGATCAATGTGATTTTTGGTGCGGAGGTAGATTGGGAGCTGTGGAGAGTGACATAGTGTACTGTTTATTCTGGAAAATCATAAATGATTATCACATTCCCTCAGGATAATGTAGTGTAGTACCTACCTACACGCGGGCGAAGCCGCGGGCGGAAAAGCTAGTGAAATGTATAAAATGTAACACAGCTTGACTTTTATCAGCCGTGACCATCCCCACGTGCTCGCTGGCTACGGCACCCTGGCGCTGGAGATACTGGACCAGGTGCCGAACGTGGACGCGGTGCTGGTTCCCGTGGGCACCGGCGGTCTGGCAGCAGCCATTGCCTCCGTCATCAAGACCCTCAAACCTAACTGCCTTGTTTACGTGAGATATAATATATCCTTAACTAATATTGAATATCCATTTTATATTTAAAAACAAAACTGCGTAGTAGATCGGATAGTTGACAACGTATAATAGCTATGTGCCTTGAGAGTGGATTAACATTAACATTCCACAAAAAAAAATTGGTGACTATTCTTTTACAAGGGAGTGCAACCTGAGTCGGTACCAACGCTGTTCAAATCATTGGAGAATAACGATCCAGTGATACTGCCTCTGCAGCCTACCCTGGCAGACGCGATAGCGACTCCTAGCGTCGGAGTCAACTCATTCGACAGCCTCCGGCAGATTCTCGATAAAATGGTAAGAACTTGAGCAACAACAAACATTTTATAGTCCATTGCACCTCCGATAACCTTGACGCAGTTGGTCCCTGCTGCATTTGTACTTAGCGCTAGTTAACACTCCCCAATCCCATTGAGACATTAAAGGTTGGACTACATCTGGCAGCACGGTACAGAACGAGTAAGAGCGCAGGTATCCGACCGCCTCGTCGAATCCGCCGGCCGCGTGCTGTTACATTCCCAAACTCTTTATCGCTCTAGTTATTGACGGTTCGATGCAAGAGATAAGGATAGCAGCATACAAAGTGCTGTTCTGTGCTGCCAGATGTAGTCCAACATTAGCTTATCCTCCTCTTCCATTCATGAACAAAGCTTACACTGTTTGGTTAGTTTGCGATTTCCCAATCGTCATTTATTTCCAGCTGCTAGTAAAAGAAGACTGGATAGCTCGTGCGATCCTTCACCTTATGGAAAAAGAAAGATACATAATCGAAGGCGCTGGGGCCTGTCCACTCGCCGCCATTCTCGGGAATTTAGTTCCAGAACTCAAAATTAAAAAGTGAGTTCAACAACATTGTCCCTGAATATAGTCACTAAAAGTTCATTAATATCTTCATATCATTTTTATCTTTAACCTTTCTTATCACTCAATAAAATGTCAATGAAACGGTTTTAACGCTACAGTAAAATAGATAACAGTAATTTTATTTGATCATTGGTGGTATTTTTCACGAGGTGAGCGTTAACGAAAAATATCCTACGGTGGTAACAGCGATTGTCATGGGGAATACATAAATGTTGAATAATATGATATCATATGTTTATTATGTTCACAAAGCGTGGTATGCGTGCTGAGCGGGGGAAACATAGACCACATTACTTTGGGTCGCTGCATTGACCGAGGATTGTCGGCGGAGGGCCGCCTGGTGCTGTTCAGAGTAAGCATTAGATTAACATTACTAACACTAGTGGATGTACTTAGATGCGGATTTCGTAAAGATAGGGCAGAGGTACCCTTTGTGGCCACTTTAAGGAATTTTTGACTTTTAAGCACTAAGTACTAAATGGTCTTAATATCTTAAATTATAGATAATTTATGTAGCTTTAAAGGCACATTTTTATTTTTTTTTAATGTCAAATAGTTTTTTGTATATAATACAAAATGTGTGAGAGATGCCAAATGTACCGGTTTTGGCCACTTACTGATAGTTAAACTTTTGTAAGTATTGTGAAAAATCTAAATCAAACCCAGGTAAAATTAATATATTCTAATGCGCTAGAAACCAGTCAATTGCAAAACAACAATTTAATTGTAAAAAACAAAGGTTTATAAAGTATTTCATCCAAAACAAATTTCTTAAAATTTTCATACAAAACATTTTTTCAAACAGAAAATGGAATTTATTGAAAAAAAATCGTATGACATAAGGAATTCTAACGGTTGTTATTAATACCTTAAAATACCTTATTTTAATTGCTTTTATCAGAAATGGCTAAAAGTTGTTTAGAAAACTTTTAGAGCAAAAAGTGGCCGAAACCGGTACAGTGGGCAAAACCGGTACGCCTGCCCTATTTCAATTTTAAGTGCATAGGTAAATAAAAACAAATAAAAGTGATTTAAATATATTTTTTAAGATTATTTTGAAAACAAAAAACCTTTATCTATTTATACATACCTACATACATACAAATAAATAAAATTGGAGTGTCTGTTTGTATTATTAAAATAACCGCTTTTTACTACATGCATATGATTATTATGATATATACGGTACATATACCAAAATATTTTTTTTTACAATTTTTGTCTGTCTGTCTGTCTGTTTGTTCCGGCTAATCTCTGAAACGGCTGGACCGATTTTGACGGGACTTTCACTGGCAGGTAGCTGATGTAATAAGGAGTAACTTAGGCTACGTTTTATCCCGATATTCCCACGGGAACGAGAACCACGCGGGTGAAACCGCGGGCGGCCGCTAGTAATATAATAATCTTGTTCATTAGAATGTTAAAACTTTTATCACTCATTCATTTTAGGCCCGTAAAAGCTCCACATTGTAAGATGTTCGAATAAATTTGAATATTCCGCATTTGCTTATAGACCGGGCGGACACGACAGTTGGAGGTGTAATAGTAGATTGTTTAGTAAGGGCTGTATGGCATAACAGTCGAGTGTTTTGGCGCACGAACGAAGTGAGGGCGCCGATAGTTCGAGACTGTTATGGGTCCATACACCCGAAGTAAACACTCTACTTTTCATTTTGAATATGAGGAAAGTAAAAATAAACAGAAATAATCTAAAAAATATTTTTCCTATGGCCGCGGAATTTTCGAAAGACTATAACTTTTTTGTTCATTTTCTCTGTTTTAAGGAAGGCAAGGGAAACTAAGTCCATACAGTCTTGTTTGGTGTTTGACCCGTACTCTATGCAATTCCATAAAATTAATAGCCTGATTTTTTATGTTACAAATAACTTATTTGGTTTAATCTGTTTCTAAAAACGCACTCTTTAAAAAAAATACAATGTTTTAGATATTAATAATAACTCTACGATATTAATTATTTTATATAATAGCAAAACATGGCTGTATAGGCTTCTGTACCTTTGCCTATATATTTTTGGTAAATAAATGTCCAAAGAGATAAGACTCTACACACGTTCCTATCCGACCTCCGATCCGATTCGGTCTGCTCCCAGACCAAATCGGAACGTGTGTAGCGTAGATTTGGTCTGGGAGCAGACCAAATCGGCTGTCGGATCGGAACGTGTGTAGATGCTATTACAGATTTTGACATGACCCCTCCTATTCCTTTTTTAAATTTCATAACGGCCCTAGGGCCGCCACATACCACTTTCAACCCGCATTTTAGGCAAGTTAGGAGTTACTTTCAGAATATGAGACATGAAAAATTTTTTACAGTACCTATGCAAATTGTTGTAAGTATCGATAACGTTTCTAGTATAAGTGATAAATATGGTTTGCATACTTTTCACACGCGTACTAAGTTTGTTCCATTTTAAAATAAAATTTCAAGTGTGATGCACAGGGATAAAAATTCTAATTTTGATAGTGCTTACATATTATGTCGTCGTCTAGAACGTTCTCGCAAATTTGCATACTGTAAAAAATTGTACACCTCTAACTGTCGTATCCGCCCGGTCTATTATGCGGATGCGAGTATCCGTAAGGCCCCTGATTCAGACCACTGATGATATATTTATTTATTTTGACTGTAGGTTGGGATTAAAAATAATTATAGTTCGAATGCCCAATTACTGAGACTGCTCGCGAATGGGAGCTATAACGTCCTGCGACAATTCAGAGACAAATGGTGGATGGAGGACGAGTCTTACTACGTCGAGGTAAATATAAATTAAATAAATTCGTATAAACAAGTTACTATAACTAAGCTGAGCAATAGGGTATTTAGCTGTTGTTGAAATGTAGATATTTAATGATGACGTTAAAAAATATTGCAATTAAGAATACCAAATGTGAAAAAATAATTTGAATCTGTTTTATAATAAAAGAATTATAGTCTGTTTGATTTTGACTATAGCTGTCTCTTTCTAAAACGAAATCTTCTATGGCGTGTCTATGACGCTACTAACCCACTGACGTCACTAAGATAGCGTCCTGTCCTTGTCTAATTATAAAGTTTGAAGTCCTATATCTTTGAAAATATTCAAGATAATTCAAAATGAAAACTTATTTTGTGTAGCTAATATTTCGAAAAACATTTTAAAGAAATAAAAAAAAATCAGTAAAATACCGTATTGAATTAATTGCATTTCTAATAAGATAGCAATCAAATTAATGATTGCATTCCGTTGTCAATTTCCGATATTGAGGTGTCTAGTAGGAAAATGATGTTACTCGATTTAAACTTTTTGAATACCCAGTCGAGTTTTACCTAACTCTAACTGTCTAGTCTTCAATAAAGTAACATAAGCATTTTTCAATATCTTTTGCATTCGCTGGTTGACCACTAGAGTCCGTGTCAAAGTTAGCGCGCAGAGTTAGCGCGCGATTGGGGCGTTTCTGGCGCTCACATTTTTTTGGTCTAAGCATATTAGTCCAGTCAATATCGACACAAAAAACGACAAACATCGCAAACTCGCATGTAACTACGAATTTTTTATATGTTGTTCCCTTAAGAGAAGTTTACACCCAAGTTTGCAACCCTGAAAACCCTGTGCTAACCCGTTGCTCGAAAAACTGCGAAATTTTGGCACTTGTTTCAGTTTTTTCGAAAAACTACACTAAGGAAGCGTATTTCAAGTATATTTGTTCTACACTTTTATAAAGATAATTAAATTTCCTACAATTGAGCATACTACGTCCATTGGTTGCGAAGATACAGCAAGTCAAAGATAGGCAATTCTTCCACAGTTCTCGGAAAACGTTTTTTTTTTAAGTAAAACGCCCGCCCGCTTGACCTGGGGAGTAAGCTGGTGAATATTACCGGCAGGCTTATTACCGATCCTAAAGTGACAGTTGCAATCGCGACAATCAACAATTAATCGCTCCCAAAACACATATTCGTATAACGGAAGGTAAATCGCTACGATAGCGCCACAAGCGAGCGATTTGTGAAATAAATTGTAAATTGCATGAAAGGTACTGTACCGACCTGTACCGATTGCAAACTAACCGCAACTAGAGGCAGTCGCGTTGCAATTGTACAATTACAACTGGTTGCTTGTTTTGGTAATAAGCCTGCCGATTATTTACTATATTTGTTATTTTTGAGGAAACTATGAAACCTAGACGCACTACTTTCGCATCAAATTGAACCTAATTAAATTTTCTACAAATTCTTGCCTCATTCTTTTCTCTAAGACTATTAGTTAAGCCAGTACGTGTCTTTGAATATGACAAAAACACAAAATAATCACTTTAAAAAAATTCCTGCCTTTGAACAGCTGTATCTCTGCAACCAATGGACCTAGTGTGCAGGGGGCCAAGTCTGCGAACGTTAAGTCACAATCGTGTCTCAATCGTGTTTCAAATGTAGTTTAGTTGTAGTGCTTTTTTACACACTACATACAAGAAATGTGTACTTTTTTCAAAATACTACTGATGGTCACACCACACACTACATCCCAACATCCACATTAGGGCTTGAAAACCGGAAGTCCGGTTTTGGCTAACTCCGGAGTTTCGAATGATTTCAGCATCGTTTTGTAAAACCGGAGTTGCACAGCCAAAACCGGACTTTCGATTTTGAAAAATAAAATAAAAATTTCCCCAGTCACGGACACGACTCACTCATCAAATAGTTGCAATGTAATTTTTGAAAGCTAACAACACATAAAACAGTTGTTACAACAAATTGCCTACTTATAGGTAATCAGTGCAGTAATCTGATTTTAGAAGCAACTAGATAGTTAACAGCGCCCAAATCACCGAAGTTTTTTTTTTGTTTATCTGCAACTTGGCGATCAGTGTTGACACAATAAGCCAATCAGTTGGTATGAAATTTTGATTATGTCAATACTAGCACAAAGAACTCCTTATTCCTCCTTATAACTCCTTATAACTCCTTATTCGTTCTTTAATCGAATCTCGCAACTAGCGTAGGGACATCATGTCGCTTCAAACGGTTGTGTGACACACTTCCTGTACCCTGTAGTTTAGAGGCCAGCTCATTGACGTGAGTCGATATTCGAATTTGATAAGTTTTACTATGTTTAGCAATGTCTCTCCTGTTTGACTGTATTGATGTTTAGATCCTCATGTATATATTTGTTGCTCACGTAGTCACGTAGTATGGTATGTTTAACATGGCTCTCAATGTTTTGCTCTGGAATCTTTCGAGAATCTCGATATTGCTGTTACTAGCAGTCCCCCACAGTTGAATACCATATGTCCATATTGGTTTCAGTATGGTCTTATATATTGCAATCTTGCTTTCGTGTGACAGATGAGATTTCCGACCTATTAGCCAATACATCGATATTACTTTTATGTCCAGTTGTTTACGCTTAGTTCAAATATGCTTTCTCCAAGTCAACCTACGATCAAGATGCATTCCGAGATATTTGGCATCTTCAGCTTGGGGAATATCCTCATTGTAGAGTTTTATAGGAGGGCAAGTCGGTTTTTCTGAGAGTGAAGGTAACATGGGCAGATTTGCTTTGGTTTGCTTTAATGCGCCATTTGTCTAGCCATTCTTCGATCTTGCAGACGCGAGCTTGTAGTTTAGCTGATGCTGTCGCTGGGTTATCATGAACTGAAAGCACGGCTGTGTCATCGGCGTATGTAGCAGTTATAGTATCGTCTTGCGTAGGCAAGTCTGCAGTATATAAGAGGTACAGTACGGGGCCCAAAATACTTCCTTGTGGTACTCCTGAAAGAATTTATTTTAATGAAGAAGTCTCATTTTTTAATTTTACCTCAAAACATCTTTTGTTGAGATACGATTTCAATATTGGGAAGAGTGAATGAGGAATAATTAATTAATTTATGTACTTACTTACGGATGGATATGGATTATTTATAAGTAATTGCTACGCCCTTGCAGGGTCATGTTTGTGTCTATATGTATTATAACATCTTTATAACAACATGATGCAATAAAGAACTTTGAACTTTGAACTTTTAGCAGCTGTTTGATTTTGAACAGAAGTCCGTTATGCCACACTCTGTCAAAGGCCTGCCTGACTGATGTCTAGGAACACGGCAGAACATAATTAGGGATGTGAATTTTATTTTTCTTGCGATAAATCGAAAGATCGTATATAAGTTTTCTAACAAAGTATTTATATTTTAATTTTTTTTGCAATAATTCAAAAGTTATATCAAAATAAAAATTTGTTTTTGAATCCAGAACCGAAGACACTCCAAAACAGCTCCCAAACAAACACGAGCGCGTGTGACGTCATAATGTTAACTTTCACTCATTGCAGTTTAAACTGACATAAGTCAATGATGTTTGACATAAGTAAGTACAGTGTTCGTTATTCTATACTCAAATACATACCTATTGAAATGTCGAACCTAAAAAGTTATCGTTCTTGTTTCGTACCCATGTGTACAAATACTACAAAGAGTACTAGACAAAAAATGTTTTTAAATGTTCCCCAAGACCAAGAACGTCGGAACAAATGGTTCCAAGCAGTGAACCGTCATAACCCCAAAACAAAATCGAATTTTCTTTGTTGTGAAGATCATTTCGATCTAAGTATTTCATAACCATTGAGTTATAATGTATGTTCATAACACCATTTTTATTAGGTAAGTAGGTAATTATTATTTATCCTAGTGTATAAATGAAATAAGTAGAGTTCAGTCAATATTTTTTAACTGGACTCCAAATACACTCTGCTTGTCACTTCGATTGCAAGGAAATAAAACAAGGATTAAGCATATACAAGAAACTTTAATTAATTTTAATTGATAACAATGAATGTTTTCAGCATTATTGTGTTCCGGCAGTTAGAGATAAGATAGCCAGTTCCTCAGTGATTGAGGATTCCGGGAGTAGTGCGCTTCCACCTTCAGCCTTATCACTACTTAACATCAGGTGTGTTGAAGGCTAAGTGCTGCCCCGTTGTGGATAAAAGGTAAAAGGAAAAGGAATTTCAACAATTCGTCAAAATAGCTTAACAAAACACACTCCGCAAACGTGTTTACGTTTTTTTTGGTTCTTCCAAATCATACAACTTTCGTAGTTATGTGCTGAGATAGATTTTCTTCAACTTAGACGGCAATATCTGTTCAAATACATTTTTCGCACTTCTTTCCATTAAAGTCTCAGGCGAAATCATTATTTGTTCGTCACTATTACTACTCGAAGACATTGTTTATTAACTTTCATATAACTTATTGAATTTTCTACCGCAACACAACAAATTTAGCTACTTATGTAGTTTCTAGTTTTGTTTGACTAACTAATTAGCTTCGACGTTCGACTAATGGTCTGAGCCGTAATGCCAAGTTATTTAAAATTTTTGCGTTTTATTTTTTTTAAGTAAATGTACGCCCTGCATTAATCCTTATTATGTATTTAGATAGTAATTCATATGTCGTAATTAAATTAAGATATAAGTAACCTATATTTCATAAAAATAATATCACGTAAATGAAGGTGTATTGTGTAGTCTTAAAAGAAGTTACTTCATGCACAAGAGCATAAAATCCATTTTATGCAGCCTTACTAGAATAAAAAATTTCACGTTTAGGTATATAGTGGCTTTTAACCGACTTCAAAAAAAGTAGGTTCTCAATTTGATCTGTATTGTATGTATGTATGTAGGTATGTATGTATGTATGTTTGTCCGCGATTATCTCGCGTTTGGCCGAACCGATTTTGATGCGGTTTTCAGGAAAGTATTTGTTACATTTAGGAGAAGGTTTTAGTATATAAACCGACTTCAAAAAAGGAGGTTCTCAGTTTGATCCGTATACAGGGTTAATTTTTGAACACCATCCAAATTTTTAAGATCGTCTCAGAATCTGTAAGTGAAGTGAACAACTTTCTCCTATAAACATGGGTCGAAATATGACATAATTTTTTTGACTTTTCATACAAATCAGACTGATTACACGATCGATTTAGTATGGGAAGTCCAAAAATTTTTGTCGTATTTCGACCCAAGTTTCTAGAAGAAAGTTGTTCACTTACCGATTCTGAGACGAGCTTAAAATTTTGGATGGTGTTCAAAAATTAACCAACCCTGTATGTATGTAAGTACCTATATTTGTCCGTGATTATCTTTCGTTTGGCTGCACCGATTTTGATACGGTTAATAAAAATGATAAAAAATCCAAGATGGCGGCCAACTTTTTTGTTTGTGGGCTGATTTTGATGAAACTCGATTTCTAGTACTATTTTGACAAGAAAACAGCAACGCAATGTTAAAAAAATAAAAAATCGAGATGGCGGCCAACTTTTTTGTTTGTGGGCTGATTTTGATGAAACTCGATTTCTAGTACTATTTTGACAAGAAAACAACAACGCACTGTTAAAAATATAAAAAAATCCAAGACGGCGGCCAACTTTTTGTTTGTGGGCTGATCTTGATGAAACTCGGTTATTGCTACTATTTTGACAGGAAAATAGCAACGCAATGTCGAAAATGATAAAAAATCCAAGATGGCGGCCAAAATTTTGTTTGTTGGCCGATTTCGATGAAACTCGATTTCTAGTACTATTTTGACAAGAAAACAGCAACGCAATGTTAAAAATACTAAAAAATCCAAGATGGCGGCCAACTTTTTTGTTAGTGGGCCGATTTTGATGAAACTCGATTTCTAGTACTATTTTGACAAGAAAACAGCAACGCAATGTGAAAAAACGCAAACAAAAACGTTGGCCGCCATCTTGGATTTTTTAATATTTTTAACATTGCGTTGCTGTTTTCTTGTCAAAATAGTACTAGAAAGAAGAAAGAAAGAGAGAAAACACATTTATTTGCACATCACAAGTTCACATTACAAAAGAATACAGATAACAAAGAACACAATTAAATTAACAAAGAACTAAGTACATAAAAGAAAAAATAAAAAATAAAATATCTATGTGATGCGCCAATAAGGACCCTGCCTCAGCATATGTTGTTGCTGGGTGTCAAAAATGACACCCTACAACAACGCTGGTATTCTGGAAGGGCCTATGCGAGCAACACCAGACGCCACCAAAAAGTCAAAAACAAACATAATAAGTAAAAAACAGTTCCTAACTAAACACATATAACAAAAAATTATAAAATAAGAAATAAAGTTGATACTCAAGAATTGGCAGTCTTCGCCTGTCCAAAAGGACGAATGGGACGAATTACATGACAATACATTAATTGTTCTGTGGTATAAATAAAAAGAAAAACTATTGTATTGTAAACAATCAAATACCTAGTGAAAAACAATAAACTCAACATAATTTTATGTCAAACAAAATCCACAAAATACATAGCAAGAAAGAAAGTACATACATAAAAACAACAACAAATACACTTGTTCAATCCTAAATTATTTAGAATTTGTGAATGTTCACAGTCGCGTGTGTTATTGCTGATTGAAGGTCGCGTGTCTAGTCGCGTACTAGAAATCGAGTTTCATCGATATCGGCCCACAAACAAAAAAGTTGGCCACCATCTTGAATTTTTAATTATTTTAACATTGCGTTACTCTTTTCCTGTCAAAATAGTACCAAAAACCGAGTTTCATCAAAATCAGCCCACAAATAAAAAAGTTGGCCGCCATCTTGGATTTTTTTATATGTTTAACAGTGCGTTGTTGTTTTCTTGTCAAAATAGTACAAGAAATCGAGTTTCATCAAAATCGGCCCACAAACAAAAAAGTTGGCCGGCATCTTGGATTTTTAATTATTTTAACATTGCGTTATTCTTTTCCTGTCAAAATAGTACCTAAAACCGAGTTTCATCAAAATCAGCCCACAAATAAAAAAGTTGGCCGCCATCTTGGATTTTTTTATATGTTTAACAGTGCGTTGTTGTTTTCTTGTCAAAATAGTACTAGAAATCGAGTTTCGTCAAAATGGGCCCACAAATAAAAAAATTGGCCGCCATCTTGGTTTTTTTTTTTTAACATTGCGTTACTCTTGTCTTGACGAAATAGTACTAAAAACCGAGTTTCATCGAAATCAGCCCACAAACAAAAAAGTTGGCCGCCGGCTTGGTTTTTTTTAACATTGCGTTACAGTTTTCTTGTCAAAATAGTACTAAAAATCGAGTTTCATCAAAATTGGCCCACTAGAAAAAAAGTTGGCCGCCATCTTGGATTTGAATTTTTTTACATTGACGACATTTGACGACCTCTGTGGCCGAGTGGTGTATGCACCGGTTTTCAAGGTGCCGCTATCTCTAGAGGTCCCGGGTTCGATCCTCGGTCGGGTAAATATTGAAAACGAACTTTTCAATATTTCCTTTTCCATAACACTATTAAGTGCTCGAGCTACTATAATTTGGTATTTTAACAATGTATGTGATGGTGACTAATATTTAATAAAAGAAGCTAAAGCCTAAATATAAACCTATTAAAAAAATAAGAGCTATTTTAAAAAGGACCATGGTTTACCACGTAAACTCTGTGGTACTGTTGGAAAATAGTTTAAACATTATGACGTCACAGCTAATCGTGGAGAGTTTATAGTCGGGTGATCTTTTTTCAAATTTCATCAATTTTTAATTGCTAATAATTAATCGAAAAAAAGTGTTTTTTAAAGTTTATCCATTAAATATCAATATTATTGTTAATAAAATTTAAAAAAAAATTGAAAAATAAATATTCTTTTTTTCACATCACCAATTGTTTATATTCTAGGGTGCGACTTATAGTATCCGTTATGCGGTGGATTTGTTCAATGGTTCCATGCCTTTCTCGAAAGCCAAATTTGTGAAGTGGCACCACTGCCGGTAAATAGAAGAGCATCCTGTTCAACAGTATTTTTTCTAGAAGTTTCCCCATTACAGAGAGAAGGCTTATCGGTATGTAAGAACTAGCTTCATGAAGCGGTTTTCCTGGTTTGGCTATCATTATAATCTGTGCTGGGTAAGGCCGCCAAATAATGCTGATTTGCTAGACGACGTGGCGTCCAGCAACTTTTTGGTAAAAATATTTAAAACTATCAAATTTTATAGCTTTCCTCTTAAAAAAGGATCATTTATATAAGTGTCTAAATACGCAGACGACTGTAAAACTACTTCTTTCCATTTAATAAAAATATTTTTTAAACGGGAATACACAATTGCTAGAACAAATAAAAGTGTCCCAAATGATCCCCCATACACAATCGGTATTAATATTAAATTTCTGTTCATTCCACTGGCAATTAAAATATTTTCTTTGAAGAACCACCTATTTTAGACATTGTTTATTTACTTTACTACAGTTTAGCAATTAAAATAATAATCATTTTTATATTAATAATATTGTCCTTGTATTTTATGCTTTTATGTTACCGATTTTAAGTTACCATTATCTTGTATAACACGAAGTAATTGAGCAGTAGAATCCGTTTTTAATAATTGGCAACACCAGTACCTTACTTGTTTATGGTATGACAATTACCTGTCGGCCATTATTGAGGTGCTACTTGAGTTTGTTTGCCCCAGATCGTGCTTACGTTCGCCGCAAAAAAAGTGGTATGTGATTTTAAGGTAATATTTGTATCGTTTTGCTTTAATCGGCAGATTATTCGATAAATATAATCTATAAATTAGAGTTTTAAGTTATAAAAATTGATAAATTATTCATTATAGTGTCATAGATTGAGCGTCTTTTGAAAAGAGAAAGGTTTTATGTTACTTTTAAGTTACTTTTATGTTACTATTGTTGTTTATATTTAAGTTACGTAACATAAAAGTGATGTTAAGCCTAATGCACATTTGGGACTGTAAAATAAAGCATTAATTAAATTGCAGTGAATTAACGCACCGCAGATTTATATTGATTGTTTCTTAAATTAAATCTTATTAAAGTGATTACTGATTTTAAAAGTTGATTTTTTATTCCCCATAGCACAAGTAACTTTTTGTAAAATTATGTACCTATTAAGAATTATTGATAGTGATATTATAGTTTTTCATATGACAGATGCATCTCACTCCCGCTCAAAAACAAAAAAGTTAGGGAGGAAATACAAAGAGGGAATCCTGAAAAATATACAAAACAGGATAAAGAAGAGAAAAAGCAAAAATGGCGAGATTTAACTCAATAACAGTAAAAATATTTTATTGATTTTTAATTTAATTAGAGAAGAATTATAATTTTTAGGGCGTTATTATTTTGTTTTTTACAAAAAAAATAAAGGTTAAAAAAATAAAACGAGTTTTACTGAAGTTAGTAACATAATTATTAATTTTTCGAAAAAAAAAATGAATATGTCCTATTGTAGACATCCCCTTTGAAACTTTTGTGTTACTTTTAAGTTACCCGGTAACTTATATTTTTAAGTTACTTTTATGTTATATCAGGCCAATTTGTCGGCCTTACCCTGCTATTTTCCACTGAACGGGGAAGATGTTAAGCCTTAGGCAGGCGTTAAAAATTACTGTGATGTACATCAAGCCCTTTTTAGGAAGTTGCTTTAGTAATGAGCGATTTTCTGAGAGGCCATTTAAAAAAAAAAAAAGCTTCCAATTGCTTCACTAGATGGCGTTGAATAAGTATGTACATGTCTATGGTATATTTTGGTATGAAACAAATTTAAATTAATTACTTTTTAAAAACCCAAAGGAAACTAATAATATATTAAATAAGTACTACTGTGAGGAACAGAAACGAAATAGGTAAATTTAAAGATTTAGGTAAATAAATAACATCTGTCTGACGTTCCGTTTTACGTAAAAAAGTCGCGTCAAGGTAAAATTTATAACGTTCCGTTCTTTCTAACTGCATAGGTGGGACAGCGCCATCTAGTGACTGAGCTTTCAGAAAATCGCCCATTGCGCGTCAATTAAGTCATATCCTGGTGCTTGACCATCCTGCAATTTTAATATTTCTCTACGTACTTCACTGGGGCTAGCACTTTTAATTGGCATGCACATTTGCGATGGTGAAAGTAGGTATTCGCTAACTTCTCTCTCATGCTCGGGGTCTTTACTTGAAAGTGGTTGGAATACAGATTTAAGATGCTCAGCGAACACTTGGGCCTTATCGAGATCCGTTCTTGCCCACTTACCCTCAGTGGTTTTTATAGGGGGTATATGCGCTATGGGCCTTTTGAGCTTTTTTGTTACCTTCCACAAAGAGTAGTTCGTGTCTGCGTCTGGTGTTAGATTGGCCAGTTCATCTTGCAGGCGATCATTGTTAGTTTGGAATATCAAAGTTTTAAGTTCTTCAGATGCCTTGTTGAAGGCTTTTTTTGTCCTGTGGATATTTAGTGGAATGCCAGATTTTCCGCAGCTGCCTTCTTTCTTGTACTTTAAGTTTTATCGTTTTGGAAAAAGAAGAATTGCTAATTATTTTCGGTCTCACAGGGGGTGTTGACTCTTTAACGGCTTGGTGGATTAACTTGACAAATGACTCAATAGTAGATTCAACGATGTCCGCATTATTGAGGCGAGATTAGATTTATGTTTTCTGTTATTTTGGCTCTGTAAATGTCCCACTTAGTTTTATTATTATAAAGTCTTTGAGGACTCTCAACCTGAACAGCCTTGCATTGGACAATGATTATAACAGGTGTATGATCCGATGAAAGGTCGATACATTCCTCGATGCTTATTTGGCTAAGCGAGATATTTTTAATCATAAAAAAAACTAGCAAGTCTGGCTTCTTGTTTGGGTCTGCTGGCCAGTATGTAGGTTTTCCGTGTGAAGCACTGTGAAGGCTCATAGATAAGATCATTCATAGCTGTATATAGTTGGCGACCACGTCGTGTGATTAGCCTAGAGCCCCAAAAAACATGTTTTGCGTTCCAATCACCCCCGCAAATGTATCTGTTATTTGGTAACAGATACATTTTGAAATAAGTTATAAAATCATTTCAGGTGATAAGGTGCCTGGGTGGGCAATATATTGCAGATAATGTTGCTTCTGTTTTGTTATCTTGGATTCTGACTGAGATGGCCTGTATCTTTTCAGTTTGGTATTCTTCAAGAGGATAATGTTTGATGTTATCTTTTATAATGATTGCAGTTCCACCATGAGAGTTACCAGAGGGGTGGTTTGTAGTGTATACTTTGTAGTTCTGCAAGCTAAACTTAGTTTTTAGGGTAAAACGCGTTTCTGAGACTAAGACGATATCTATTCTCTCAGTTTTTAGGAAAAGTTCAAGTTCCAGTTTGCGTTCGGTCAGTCCATTGGCATTCCAGGTAATTGCCTTTAGGTTTAGGGATGTTTTATAAGACTTGTGATTAATTGGATCATTCGATCCATTATGTTGTCTAACATAATGTTCATCATGTTTTGTAATTTATCAAACATCACATCTAGTACCTCGACAAAATTGTTTGGATCCTTATTGTCAGTTTTTGCTCCTACTGAGTTGTTGGCCTTTGTTGCTTGTGCATATGTGTTGTATTTCATTTGCGGGTATTCTTTGTTTTGGTTGTTTTCTTGTTCAATGGTGTTAAGTTTAATTTCGCATTTCACGCATCGGAATGGTCGGTTGCATTGGTTTTTGGCATGTCCAAACCTCTGGCATCTCTTGCACTGAAGAACGTCTAATTTTTTGTATGGCGCTTCAAATGAGATTTTAGTGTGGTTTAATTTATTAATTTTGAAAACATCTTTATTATTGTGTTTTGGTTCTAGGTCCAAGTAAAATATGGGCATTGGTTGTTTTGTGTTTCTGTGTCTTATATTTGTTATGTGTCTGACTTCATGTCCAAGTTCGTGTAGCTCTTTCTTTATAACTTCGGTGTCTTCAGATGAGTCTAGGCCACGTAGGACTACTCGATAGGCTCTTTCGCTTTTGAGTCTGTAGGTATAGAGGCTTACATCTTTCTGTATAAAACTAGCTCTTATGCTTTTATATGTATCTATATCTGATAGATAGATAGATAGATAAATCGTTTATTGCTGAATTATTTCACATACATACAATTGCCGAGATAAACATAAAAACAGAAAACACAAAATATACCTAATAAACAAAATTGGAAAGTACATATTTTAGAAAAAAGAAAGAAAAGAAAGAATTGTACGTATGTGCAGCAGCAAAATGGGCCAAGGCTCAGTGTAGTTTTTGCCCGGAGGCAAAACACTGATTTTCAGCCATCACCCTTGAGACGCATGGTAAACAAAATTATAAACAAAATAATAACAGTGGGAGAAAGTGTTTGAGTGTATGTGTATGTGTATATTTGCTGGCATTCCTTTTACTATATGACCGGATCTTAGGGTTGTCATAGTATATTTATCGGTTTCTACAATAGTTGCGATGAGGTCTTTTAATTTCCTAATGTCTATGACTCCAGTCACGAATATGGGTTCTGGTTTCGGTGGTTTAGGCTCTTTATATTCTTTAGAAGGCTCAGCACCATCTGCAGTTTCCAAGGCTTAGAATCTATTTTGAGTTGGGATTGCGTATGTTGTTTTAAGTAGTTTATTGTTTTTGTTCGTAATTTCAGGACTTGCTTCACTTTTCTTTTCATAGGTACCTGATCATTTTGCCATGATGTGTTGTCTGGTTCGTTATTTGGGTTGCTGCTAATTGCTGTTATATCTGTATTCGACTTTCCATTAGCGATGTTTAGTATGCATGTTTCATCTGGTAGCGTGCTAGCTAACGGAGTGACTCCTAGTACCTATGTTTAAAAAAACTTTTGAAGAAGTGTTTGTTGTATCATCTTTTGATTTTTGGTTTCTTTTTCTTCTTCTTCTTTGTTAATATTCATTTTTATTCCCACGAGTCACCGTAGTGATGAAATATATGTTGTTTGATTTGAGTCTTCGGGTCTTTCTTACTAGTTAGCTATAGATCGATAGCATCTGATGAAAAAAACTTCGATAGTCGTCGTCTCATTAATCAGGCAGCACCACCTGTAACTTTGACCTTGACCCTGGAGGCACTCACCATGGTATTATTCTGACAAGGCTCCCAAGCCTAACCCTGCCAAAATACAGTCATGCACTTTCTATCTACGTAAGAAGCAGACTACCTGCGAGCTTAATATCTCTTGGCGAAGAGTGCCAATAAAGCACAACTCTCACTAAATATCTAGTGGTACTTATGATAGAGCTCTTACCTACAAACATCAATGTGAAGGCGTCAAGAATAAAGTCTGAATTCGCTACAATCTACTCCAGCGTCTGACGTCAACCAAGTGGAATAACGTCTTGGGAACGACTGAAATGATTCCTTGCTACTCTGCTAAAATTGCTTGTCCTTCACGCGTAGCATGACAAACCCGAGAAGAGTTTTGTCTACCTCGAAAGTCTATAATTGACAGCCATACAATAGATTTGTCTACGATGAAATCTCATTTTTGACGTTTCAATATAGACAAAAACCTTTCTCGAGTTCATCATGATACCTTTGCTGGATACAGCATCACTGTATGAAACAGCCAATAGCTGAAACCGCTGATCTCGTTGGCTTATACACTGGCTGGCGGCATCCCAAAGTTCGCAGAGAAGTAGCAAGTAAAAAGAACACGATCCTCGGCATCCAATATATGGAAATATCGGCGTCAGAGATTTCTTGGAAGCCTGCAGCCCATCACTGGAGAACCATCCCATCACAGGTCAACTCCAACTTTCGCCGGAAAGAACACCCAACTCGCAAATAATTCCATCCACGAGCTTCACCCCGGACTCCTATCAACAGAGGCTAGTCCGAAAATTTAACATGAACAAGCTCGGAACATAAGTCATCCGCTGAATATGTGTGACTGGGGCTACACCAGCAACGCCCAGCAAGTGTAAGTGCGGTATCTCTCCAACTCCATATCCATGTCTAATCACTTATTGCTACGTTGCTACGCGTTCCCGAGCACCTGTACATCTGACGACCAGTTGTCTGCTGCCAAGCCTGTTGTTCGAGTGGCCGCATTTAGGGCAGGGCAAGATTTGAAGTGGTCATTGACTCGAACGAAGAAAAAGAACAACCACGGTAAATTTCGATAGCAATCTACAAAATGGTTGTCACTGCAAACGACCTAAACCACGGTACCACGGTACGGTAACCTGGTTTTCGAAGCAGGTGGGTAGACGGCGCGATAGAACAGCGCGTAGTGTTGAAATATAGTACCTTCTAACTGTTTAGTGGTATTTTTATAGAATTTTAAAAATACAGTCTGATAACTCCGGAGCTCCGGAACGTCCGGAGTTGGAACTCTGAAAATCGGAACCCAACTCCGGAGCTGAAAAATACTCCGATTTTCAAGCCCTAATCCACATCACATCATACTGTCTTAATTCTTGTAACTAGTGTTTTAAAGAGCACTGAACTACAATTGAAACACGATTGAGATACGATTGTCACTTAACGTTAGCAGACTTGGCCCCCTGGGGTTAAGTTCAAATTGTAGTAAATTTTAGTTGGCTTTATTAAAGCAACATTACTTGAAAACGCTTCCTTAGTGCAGATTTTTCGAAAAAACTTAAACAAGTGCCAAAATTTTGCAGTTTTTCGAGCACCGTGGGGTTAGTACTTACAGGGTTTTCAGGGTTGCAAACTTGGGTGTAAACTTCTCTTAAGGGACCTAACAACATATAAAAAATTCGTAGTTACATGCGAGTTTGCGATGTTTGATGTCGATATTGACTGGGCTATATGGAAAAGATTAGTATTCGATTTTGACCGCGCACAGACTTATCTGGCGCGCACTTTACTTGTCTTGGCCTTGACCAAATTCGTTACCTACTTGGTAAACAATTTCGTAATGCTTTTGGATGTGAAAGTTCTTTTATATTGTAAACTAGTGTCTCATTATTACAATTAATTAGCATTTCAGGTCTACACTCGTCACAAAATAAGAGGCCCGTTTTAACAGATGGGGATGACCCTAGAATGTAACTTTTTACGAAATTGACAAATTCAAATAAATCATAATGAATTAGTTCCTTTATATCATCAAAAACACCTAATGAAACTTCTCGAATTCCCTATTATTTCGATATCTTACGAAAGGCTAATTTCCAAAAAGAAAAAACATTAAAGCTACGAAGTTCGACAAAGCCATGGTCCTTCGAAGTTTGTTGAACTAACGTCTAGTCGAATTTAATGCTTTGTTAACGCACTAGAAATCTACTTACAATCTATATATATAAAAATGAATCCCTATTTCCCTTGGTCACGACATCACGCGTGAACGGCAGGGTAGGGTAGGGGTAGGGTAGGGTTGGGTAGGGGTAGAGTAGGGGTAGGGTAGGGGTAGGTTAGGGTAGGGGTAGGGTAGAGGTAGGGTAGGGGTAGGGTAAGGGTAGGGTAGAGGTAGCGTAGGGGTAGGGTAGGGTAGGGTAGGGCAGGGGTAGGGTAGGGGTAGGGTAGGGGTAGGGTATGGTAGGGGTAGGGTAGGGGTAGGGTAGGGTAGGGGTAGGGTAGGGGTAGGGTAGGGTAGGGTAGGGTAGGGGTAGGGGTAGGGTAGGGTAGGGGTAGGTTAGGGGTAGGGGTAGGGTAGGGGTAGGGTACGGGTAGGGTAGGGTGGAGTAGGGGGTAGGGCCACGGGAACGAAGTCGCGCTGGGTCAGCTAGTTAATAGAATAAATAAATGTGTTGTATATTAGTATTAGATGCAGACCCTGTTGTTTATTAACGTACATAACATTATTTTCAGGTCAGACTTGTGGTCGAAACTAAGGGGTTAGAACATGCCTTAGAGTTGAAGAGGATCATTGAACGAGCTTACCCTTGCACCTCTGCATTTGAAACAGAGCCCTTCAACGACAGGCGAACCTGCCCATGCTACGTCCGGAAATCACTATTATAACCACCATAATAAAGCAGTACCTACTCATTATTGGTACCTACTATTAACGAAAACATTTTTTTCCTATTTTGATCCAACTTTCATTTGTCCTATTTTGGTAGTAAGTATTCAGCTCATCAAAAATTAAATAAAAATGATGTTTACTTAAAATAATAATCGTCACGCTCACGCATGGTGCGTGACGTTAGAGGCAGCGAGATCGCGCACGTTCGCAAGCCGCTCTGCACGTTAGTTGTCGTCGTAGCAAAGAATATATACACTTACGCGAAAAGAAACGACACTTAAGCATGTGTGCACGTAAAATCGCTTGCGGCTATGTGTGGGTGTCTGGATGTGAGCGGGGGCCGTGAGAGGCGCGCGGGGCGGGGAACGGGCAGTCGGGTGAATGCCTTGGCCGAGGGCTGGCGCAATCTTCATACATTCAAATAGGTACTACTAGGAAGCCAAAAAATGCGAAAGTTGTTAAAATTTAGTCGATAATAAATAATTATTGAGAGGACTAATTTTATTTAGGCGATTATTGATACACTTACTCAGTATTTTTGTCGCTAACTTAGTATTTTCTTTGGACGATTTAGTATTTTATTCGGACACATTAACTGTGTCCCACTGTTAGTAGTTTATTTTACGTACATATATATTATTATTATTCCCTTTATTACATTTAAAATACTTACAAAATTATATTTCTAAACACAATTTTTTTACATTAAAAAATATAACATTTAAAAAATACAAAAAAGGCAGTTCCCCAACGGTAGCAAGATCAGGGTCCCGGCTACCGATGGTTAAGGATCCAGAGACAGATACGGGCCGTGTACAGAAGTAGGTACTGCCTTCTGCATCTGACTCCCGATCCATCCACCTAACGCAAGCCTCTTTAGGGTTTATCGAGGCTCTTGGCTATCAGACCATGGGCAGATATGACTATCGGAACAACAATTGCTGAATCAATGTCCCACATGTCAACAATCTCGTGAGCTAAATCAAGATATTTGTTTTCTTTATCTTTTTCAGCTTTCCCAAGGTTGTCGTCAACTTGTCATGTCATGGGGAACAGCGACATAAATAATTATTGCGTGGCGTTCATGTCGATCTATCAATACAATATCAGGCTTTTAATAAGCCTGATATTGTTGTATTGTAGCTAATGCTACAATAGTCCTGCCTGTATGTTATGATAGAATCTGATAGATCGATCCCAATACAATGTAGCATGGCTATTTTCAAGAACCTGTTCTGGTGCATACTTGTAGTACGGCGCCTCGGATGCCGCAAGATTATGTTTCAGAGCAAGTTGTTGGTGTATTATCCTTGGTTATGTCTATGCAAATACTCGCCGTTTGCGAGACGAGAACAACCGGAGATTATATGTCTAACGGATTCACCCGGGCGATGGCACGCTAGGCAAAATATATCCACTGTGCCATCCCTTAGGATATACTTTCGGTAGTTATTCGTCATCACAACCTTATCCATAACTGCACAGACAAAACCTGCGGTTTCACCAAAATGATACTTGTTTACCGAGATATACCTACGTATTCCTGAACATATTCTAATAAAGTATTTTCGACTCGAAATTCATAAATTGTCGCTAGCTTAGTTAATTTTTCGCAAACAAAATATAACGCTGCTCGGTTTCTTATTTGAGTATTTTATTCAATGTCGTTCATATTTTATTTTGTCGGAAATTTTATTATTTCCCATTTGTAAAGATATTTAATAAATATATCTATAAAAGTTGATTGAAAATTGAACGTGTCTTTCATTACCTAAATATTTTTACACAAATTATATAACATCCTACACGTAACCTTCTTTGGCATAAGTCTATAATTATTCAATTTCGGTATCAACCCTAGCGTCGGCTAAACGTCACCGGCGCTCGAACTCTCACGGACACGGAGTGTCACCGCTGTGGTCGTAGTTAGGTCACATCACAAGGCCGGCAGTAGCGGACTAACGGGGGGCGGAAGGGGAGGTCCGCCCGTGGCCTCCGGGCATCCCGTACGGGGAGTCAAAAGCGCCAAACGCCTCCACGTTCAAAAGCGAAAGTGCTGCGGGAGGGCCTAAAATGTGAACTGATCACGGGGAGGGGGAGCAGGGCCAACCGTGTGCTGCGAGTTCATAATAAAATAAAATGTATGAAAACCACAAAAAAAAATAGGTCGGTGTTTTGTGGTTGTGCCCGGTTCATAACTCGCGTTCCGACCTTTTATAAGAAGATGGAATACTGTAGTAAATAGTAATTATACTGTGACAAGAGCCTTCTTAAACAGATGTAATGAAAACCGATGTTTCCTCATGGACCCACTAATTTGTCCCACTGGGGGACTACCAGGAATTGTCAAAAGTCAAAATATTAAAAGCTTTTGATTTCGTTTGTCATGGTCTACTCTTATCCAAATTAGATCGTCGGCATTAAAATGGCTAGGACTCTACCTAAAGAATAGAAACCAAAGTGTAGAAATAACTCAAATAAACAGAAAAAACGTCACCCAAACATATCGGAATTAATGCATAATAAATTTGGGATTCTACAAGGTAGTGTACTGGGTCCTTTGTTATTTGTATTGTATATAAATGATTTAATTGACATAAATGAGGATTATGTATGGTATTGTTTGCTGAGGATATCTTTGCTTTAGTTATAGTGAGTGACAATAAATAAAAACAATATAAAATTGACATACGCGCATGTCACTCAAACATACAGTAGCCTAAGGCTCTAAACTGCGTTACGCGGACGCCCGCGCGGGGACCCGTCGCGCGTAGCCACTAGGCATTAAATAAAGTATTCTCCGTGCCACTATACTACCCCCCGCGACGGTCGCGCGACATACGCGCGACAATACACATAAGTAATAAATACAGGTAAGGTAGGGCGGGGCAATTTCGACAGGTTTGACGCACATACAATTTTCTTGCATCATTTTATACATAATAATAATGTACTCTAAATCAAACATAACCTGGTTATAAATCGACTTTTGGTGATTATTTATGGCAAACATCCATAAAAAAACTCATGTTATATTTATTTAAAAACGTTTTTAAACATAAAATGTCGGAATTAGTCGAAATAGGGGCTATATAATTTTCGGGAAATTCCAACTATTTCTTTTAATTTCTCACCTAGTCGTCTGAGAAAGCTCTAAGTTGAATCCAGAGTTGATAAACGGAAATGGCACGTAAATATGGACCTTATTATAAATTAGAACGCTTCGTTTTCGTAAAAACACACTTTAAAAATTAAGAGGGGTAGTTTAAACTACGTCCCATAGTAACTAGTGACGGGACACAAAATATCGAGTATTTTTTGTACGAGCACAGTCGATCATGTCGATATATTATTTTTTCTATTTTCTACATTCATAAAAATTCTACTTAGGTAATGTATACATCTCTAATAAAAAGAAGCTCATTATTTTTAAACCGGTCCCAATGTTTGCAAAATCTAAGGTTTATGCCTTTCAACTTTTTTCTCAAGTTTTTTACCAAGTAAACATCATTGCAAAATTCTTAAATTTTTGTGATGACTTACATGTTGCCTTTCACCATATAAATACCTATATTATTATCAATTAAGGACTTTAAAAAGTAGGTCGAAAAGTGTTTTATTTGTGGCACTTAGTTAAGAGTTTGAAAAAATATAGTTAAATATACAGGGTGATTGGAAGATGGGTGCAAAGCTTTAAAGGGAAGCTAACTTAGACTATTTAGAACCATTTAAGCCATGTTTGTCTTAGACGAAGTCTACCAATTTTTTTTAAACAAATTGTTAAGTTTTTTTGGTTATAACCCAAAATTTTACAATTAGTTACAAATAATGGCCAGTTTAAATGATAAATGAATACTTTTCATTTTAATTCACAAAAGTAATGTGTAACTAATTTAAAAAAACATGTTTATAACATCTGTAACACATAACAATTTTTTTACTGATGTTTTAAGTTAATGTAAATTTTAAAAATTTAATAAAATATTTTTTTTAAACCGCAATAAAAAAAACAAGGAGGGTACTTTTTTTGTTCAAAGCTTTTTAAAAACATGCTTGGTTATTGTACTTTCTTTTGACGTATCACTTACGTGGTAATCTCTAAAGTTTTTGAAATTCGGACTTACAAACCAAATTAAGGGAGAAATTTTTTAAAATTAAGCTGACTGATAAAACAAAATAAAGTACAAAAACCAACTCTGTTTTTTAAAAGCTTTGAACAAAAAAGGTACCCTCCTTGTTTTTTTTATGGCGGTTGAAAAAAATATTTTTTTAAATTTTTAAAATTTACATTAACTTAAAACATCAGTAAAAAAATTGTTATGTGATACAGATGTTATAAACATGTTTTTTTTTAATTAGTTACACATTACTTTTGTGAATTAAAATGAAAAAGTATTCATTTATCATTTAAACTGGCCATTATTTGTAACTAATTGTAAAATTTTGGGTTATAACCAAAAAAACATAACAATTTGTTTAAAAAAAATAGCTAGACTTCGTCTAAGACAAACATGTGTGATCCTCTGTGGCCGGACCACATATCAGTACCCAGATGCTATATAGTGCAATAGCAGCTACCTGTAGTCTACTTTCATAGGAATGTATTAAAATTAAAAGTACCTCAACAGATAATGAAATATTCAGTAGCTTTTGTGGTCCGGCTGCAAAGCAGTGCTCTCTGGCCGGACCACCTCGAATTCAGAAAAGTGTGATGCACTTTCCAAGAAACTAATACCTCAAAAAAAGCTACTTAAAGAGTACCTTCCATACATACAAGTGTGGTACGATAGAAGTCATTGGTTCCGAAGTTACTAGTCGTAGATTGTGGTCCGGCTGGAGAGTATACTCTGCAGCAAGTCATTTTGATAATTTTAAACATCAACGATGCGTGAATCTATTTAAAGATAATCTACCTTTTCTCTACCTCTCGTTGCTACTATTTTTTCTCTCGTGAAGCTATTAATTTGTTTTATTAACCGCAAAATATGTGGCGCGGCTAGGGAGAACTACTTTTGCGCGAATAAAAAGAAATTTGACTTTTTCTTCATAACAACCAATACTGCATAAAAAGTACCTTTTAAAAAAAGCTTGACTTCATTTAAAATCTTTTGTTTTAAGTACCACTAACGATTTACAGGAAGTTCGCTTGCATTATTAAGGAGAATGGGCAAGAATAGGTTCACCTGTTAGGTATTACTTACCTACCTATTTTATAATAATTGGGTATTTGACTGTTGTTAAAATGTAGATATTTAATTATGACATTAAGAAATATAACATTATTGAATAACAAATGTGAAAAAAGAAATTCAATCTGTATTAAAACAAGCAAATTATGAGCTACTTAATTGTGACTCTAGCTGTCTCTTTCTAAAACGGAATTTACTATGGCGAGTGTATGGCGCTATAGAAATGTGACGTCACATTTCTATAGCGCTCTCCTGGTCAAATTAGAAAGTTTGATGCTCTATATTGCAGAAAATATTCAAGATATTTAAAAATAAATACCTATTTTGTGTTGCTACTAATTCAATGAACATTTGAAGTCAATAAAAAAAATCAGTCAAATACCCAAGTAATAGGTGAATGTTCAGGTAAATAAAGACCAAATAAATACTAAAAACAAATCATATATTCCTTAACCAAATGGACTCCCATTACTTATGTATCACTTATGTACTTACTAATAAAAAAAAAACAAAAATTCGTCTTCTTATTAACTAGGTACCATTTAAAAAATCAAACTAAAATATATTGTATTCTTTTTTCTTATTAACTATTAAAAAATTATTATTAATTATTAATTATTAAACATAGACCAACCTCGTAGAGTTGGAAGAGGCAATAAGTAAGTTACATTGGGATATCATTGGGTTATCTGAAGTCCGAAGAGAGGGGGAAGACTCGATAACCCTGCAATCCGGTAACTTACTTTACCACCGGGAGGGCGACCAACAGTCCATTGGTGGTGTCGGGTTCATCGTCCATAAATCCCTTGTCAACAACGTGATCACCATCGGAAGTGTCTCGAGCAGGGTAGCGTACCTGATACTCAGATTATCGAAACGATATTCGCTGAATGTTATCCAGGTCTACGCTCCGACCTCGAAACACGACGATGTCGAAGTGGAGGCTATGTATGAGGAGATCGCTAAAGCCATGCATAGCTATAAAACCCACTACACGGTTGTGATGGGGGATTTCAATGCAAAGTTGGGGCAACGTTGCGGTGATGAGCTGAGAGTGGGGCAATTTGGATTTGGGCAACGGAACGATAGAGGCCAGATGCTGGCAGACTTCATGGAGAGGGAGAACCTCTATATGATGAACTCCTTCTTTAGGAAGCCCGTAAGCCGCAAATGGACCTGGATCAGTCCGGACGGTAAAGTCAAAAACGAGATCGATTTTATCATGTCGACGAAGAAGCACATATTCAATGATGTCAGTGTGATCAACGCTGTTAAGACAGGAAGCGATCACCGTATGGTGAGAGGCACATTGAATATCGATGTCAAGCTCGAAAGATCGCGACTGATAAAATCCACGCTCCGACCAATACCAGCTCAAATTCAAAACCCCGAGTGCTTTCAGCTCGAACTTCAAAACCGCTTCGAAGCCCTTGAGAACAGCATAGACGTGGACGATCTATACAACATGGTGGTGGATACTGTCTGCACGGTAGGGTCTAAGTACTATAAAACCCGCCGTCCCAAATTGAAGAAACTCTCCAGTCAGACTCTCCTACTCATGGATCAGAGACACGAAATGAAGCTGCAGAACTCAGCGGATGCCCATCGTTATCGACAGCTTAATAGACAGATATCTAAGTCTTTGACGCGCGACCTTCGCCAATTTAATACCGAGCGTATTAAAGAAGCATTGAGCGGAACAAAGGCTCCAAAGTGTTCGCGAGAGATCTGTCTATCGGGCAAAGTCAATTGACGAGGCTGAAAACTGAGGAAGGTAGCATCATTTCGTCAACACCTGAAATCCTGAGGGAGATTGAGAGTTTCTATGGACAGCTATATTCCACACAAACACCTGTTGAAAGCAAGGCTACAGACCCTAGAGCCAAGCTTACCCGACACCATACCGAAGATATCCCGGACGTCAGCCTGTACGAGATTAGAATGGCTCTCAAGCAGCTTAAAAACAACAAGGCGGCGGGTGATGACGGAATCACAACAGAGCTTCTGAGAGCGGGCGGTAAGCCGATACTTAAAGTCCTCCAGAAGCTTTTCAATTCAGTCATCCTTGAGGGCAAAACGCCAAAAGCATGGGGCAGAAGCGATGTGATGCTGTTTTTCAAGAAGGGTGATAAAACTCTCTTGAAGAACTATAGACCCATCTCGCTTCTGAGCCATATCTATAAGTTGTTTTCGAGAGTCATTACGAATCGTCTCGCTCGCAGGTTCGACGACTTCCAACCTCCCGAACAAGCCGGGTTCCGGAAAGGCTACAGTACCATAGACCACATTCATACGCTGCGGCAAGTTATACAGAAGACCGAAGAGTATAACTTGCCACTTTGCTTGGCGTTCGTGGACTATGAGAAAGCCTTTGATTCGATTGAGACTTGGGCGGTGCTGCAGTCTCTCCAGAGGTGCCAAATAGACTACAGATACATCGAGGTGCTGAGGTACTTATACCAAAACGCCACCATGTCGGTCCGATTACAGAACCAGAGCTCTAATCCTATCCAACTACAGCGAGGTGTGAGACAGGGAGATGTCATCTCTCCCAAACTGTTCACAGCTGCGTTGGAGGATATTTTTAAGCTGCTGGACTGGAAAGGATACGGCATCAACATCAATGGCGAGTACCTAACACACCTACGGTTTGCCGATGATGTAGTTCTTATGGCTGAGACCTTGGAAGACCTGAACACAATGCTCGAAGATCTCGGTAATGCTTCGCAAAGAGTGGGTCTTAAGATGAACATGGACAAGACGAAAATCATGTTCAATGCCCATGTTGCACCCGCTCCAGTTAATGTTGGGAACATTACACTCGAAGTTGTTGACCACTATGTTTACCTAGGACAGACGGTCCAGTTAGGTAAGTCCAACTTTGAGAAAGAGATCTCTCGTCGAATCCAGCTCGGATGGGCAGCGTTTGGGAAGCTCCGACATATATTCGCGTCCGAAATACCTCAATGTCTCAAGACGAAAGTCTTTGACCAGTGTGTGTTGCCAGTAATGACCTATGGAAGTGAGACGTGGTCTTTTACTATGGGTCTCATAAGAAGGCTCAAAGTCACCCAGCGAGCAATGGAGAGAGCGATGCTTGGTATTTCCCTGCTCGATCGAATCAGAAATGATGAGATCCGCAGGAGAACTAAAACAACCGACATAGCTCGAAGGATTGCATCATTGAAGTGGCAGTGGGCGGGACACATAGCGCGGAGAACCGATGGCCGTTGGGGCGGAAAGGTTCTCGAATGGCGACCGCGTACCGGACGACGTTCCGTGGGCAGGCCCCCTACAAGGTGGACCGACGATCTGGTCAAGATCGCGGGAAGCCGCTGGATGCGGGCAGCGCAGGACCGATCGTTGTGGAGATCCTTGGGGGAGGCCTATGCCCAGCAGTGGGCGTCGTTCGGCTGACATGATGATGATGATGATGATTAAAAAATAAAACAAAAATAAATCTTAAATTTCTATACTCAAGTGTCTAACTTACAGTATTGTAAAGGACAATGGGTAACAGCGTACCCAGACACGAAAATAGATCAAACATTATGGGTTATGTCTATATTAATTTTTTATTAGTAGAACGGTAGCCCCGGTTTTGGCCACTTTTTGCTCCAAAAAATTTATATTTAACTTTTCGTCCTTTTTGCCAAAGCTTAATTTAAATAAGGTATTTTAAGGAAATAATAACAATCGTTTGAATTCCTTATATCATACGATTTTTAAAACGAAACGAATCAATTGTAAAATAACAATTTAATTGTAAAAAAAGGTTTATAATACAATCCATAAAAAAAATCTTAAAATTTTCATTCAATTAAACAGAAAATAATGTTCATCGAAAAAAAATCGTATGACATCAAGAACTCAAACGATTGTTTATTTATAGACCCCAGCATCTGCACATTCTGCGAATATAAGTAAATATAAATTGGTAACGCAATTTCGGGAAACGTTATGTCAATAATTATTACCTTTGACTGTAAGTGTGACATTTGTATGTGAAAATATTATGTTCTTTTTAACCCCGATGAAGCAAAAAGATGGGTGTTATAAGTTTGACGTGTGTGTGTATCTGTCTGTCTGTTTGTCTGAGGCAACGTAGCTCCTAAACGAGTAGACCGATAATGATGCGGTTTTTTTAATTGACAGCTAAATTAATCGAGGTGGTTCTTAGCTACGTTTGATGAAAATCCATCTGGCCTGGCCATTTATGGAGATGGATAACTGCCTGCCGAAACGGTAGAAGATACAGAGATGGTGCTTTGACTAAAATAATGTACACTCTAGGCAAATTCAGGTGCAATAAAAAAAATGGCGGCCAAAAAAAAACTTTCTCTCTGTACTTATATTAGTAGTGCCTAAACGGATCAAGCGATTTCTATGCGTTTTTTATTTTGAGTTTAATTTAAAAAGGATGAAATAAAAATAAAATTTTAAAAACCCCCGAGAAAAATATCAAATAAGTAATACAATTTCTCTCTCTGTCCCAACATATAATACACCCTTTCAGTACTTCTCTTTTTGTGGTCCCCCGAATGAGAGAGAAATTTTTTAGAGAAGTTAAAACCCTTCAAAGTACTTACGTTATTTGGTGAGGGATTATTTCTTACTTTTTTGATGTCTTTTTTGAAGGCGGTTTTATTTTTTTATAAAAATATTTTTTATTTTACTCTTTTTAGTGCATCATTCATGCAATTTGCGTGTATTCTGGTAAATAGGTGTGTGATCAAATTGAGAACCACCTTTTTTGAAGTCGGTTAAAATACCTTAAGGTATCCTTTCCAACAAAACAAGAATCATCTAAATCGGTTTATAAACAAAGGAGTTATGCCTAAAGATACGGAATAAATTCACAGAAAGTGGTAACGAAAACGTCAGTATTTTCAAGATTTCCTGAACCGATTTCAAAATTTCAAATAAGGGACCAACTTGGGAAAAACCTGATGTTATGACGTTTGAATCATTTCAATCGGTCCATCCGTCTTCGAGTAATCGGCGGACATACACAATAAAAAAAATACATACAGACGAATACTTGTCCTTTTTGAATTTGAAGTCGGTTAAAAAGGACAAAGATTTTTCAAACTTTTTTTTAAAGTCAATCTTTTGATATATAGCCTTCCAAAATGGTAAAATGAGTTTCCTCCCCCCGCCCTTCTAACTTTTGAATTAAATCAGTGAAATAATCTCGTAAAAATATACTTTATTTTTTAGGTCGAACGAGATATATTACGCACTTTTTGAGATAGAACACATTTTCAAAAACCGCAAATGTAACTTTGTCGTTCATACAAACTCTATGAAAAACAAAGTTGTATTTTGCTGACGAGAAATGGAAGATGCCACTACTGCTGCAAAAATGCCTAACTCAGCAATAATAAAATTTGTACAGGAGAATGGACAAATTAGACAAAATATTGGTGCCCTTTGGTTTATATGTCATTGGAAAGCAACCAATTAGAGAAACATTTCTTTGTATGACGACGATTCTGAAATCCACTTAGAAAAAAGCTAATTATAGATTTGGCTTCAAAGTATTATTTTTTTTTCAAATAAAAGTTATTTTATGTATATTGTCAGCTATTTTTAGAAAACTTGGCAAGAAAAACCATATACATATCTTAAATACCATGTAAATAATAATATAAACCAAAATAACGTCACTGTGCCATTGGTGCATTATAACTCAATGCACTGTGCGTGCATGCTTGAAGTGAACGCGCTCCGCCACCATGAAGTGTGTTCGAACATTTTTGCCCATTCTCCTTAATAATGTAAGCGAACTTCCTGTAAATCGTTAGTGGTACTTAAAACAAAAGATTTTAAATGAAGTCAAGCTTTTTTTAAAAGGTACTTTTTATGCAGTATTGGTTGTTATGAAGAAAAAGTCAAATTTCTTTTTATTCGCGCAAAAGTAGTTCTCCCTAGCCGCGCCACATATTTTGCGGTTAATAAAACAAATTAATAGCTTCACGAGAGAAAAAATAGTAGCAACGAGAGGTAGAGAAAAGGTAGATTATCTTTAAATAGATTCACGCATCGTTGATGTTTAAAATTATCAAAATGACTTGCTGCAGAGTATACTCTCCAGCCGGACCACAATCTACGACTAGTAACTTCGGAACCAATGACTTCTATCGTACCACACTTGTATGTATGGAAGGTACTCTTTAAGTAGCTTTTTTTGAGGTATTAGTTTCTTGGAAAGTGCATCACACTTTTCTGAATTCGAGGTGGTCCGGCCAGAGAGCACTGCTTTGCAGCCGGACCACAAAAGCTACTGAATATTTCATTATCTGTTGAGGTACTTTTAATTTTAATACATTCCTATGAAAGTAGACTACAGGTAGCTGCTATTGCACTATATAGCATCTGGGTACTGATATGTGGTCCGGCCACAGAGGATCACACGACAAACATGGCTTAAATGGTTCTAAATAGTCTATGTTAGCTTCCCTTTAAAGCTTTGCACCCATCTTCCAATCACCCTGTATAGGTATGTCAATTGTATAGTAGAAACTATTAAAAAATGTCGAAGTTATAAAAGCTATCGTCAAGGATATTTATCGACGTAATATCGAAACTTGTACAACACTATCTTTTCTCACTTTCATATAAAATTTGACGGGAAATTCAGACTGTCCAATGTAGTTGGAATTCCCCGAATTAACATTCACGTGGGGTTATTAAAACTAACACCATAACTTTCTAAATACGCATGGAACACAAGCAAAAACATAAAATAAACAAAAGGGGGGATTTAATTATCCATCTTGCCTTGAAAAATCGAAGATTGAAACATTTGAAGCACAAATAAATCTTAAAACCTTAGGACACTTGTTTAGACGTACACACCAGAAAATGGTGGCTGGCAAAGTATCATTGTTGTAAGCGTCATACACATGCCTAGCGTCATCATCTATGTTCGAGGTATAGTTACTTGCTTTCGGCTTCCTGTATATAGATGTCACTGTTTCAAATAACGGATAACACCGAAGTTATTCAAGGTAGTTTGAATTGCCCCACAGTTGTAATTGCCCCGCCCCACTTTATACTGATTTATTTACTGCAAATGTAATTTTGTAATCCTATATATTTATATCGGATTACAAAGTTATTTATGCAGTTGGTGTAACTAGAAATTATCCTAGTTTTTATAGTTTTCCCTTTATGTGGCCATTAAACCCTAACTCTGCACCAAATTTCAGCTCTCTGAGTTTATGGGAAGTACTAGTTCTATTGATAGTTTCTGATGATCATGAGTGAGTGTCATAAATGCGAAACTTTGCTTTCGCTTAACTTCGGAACTAAATAACGTACAGACTTGAAATTTTTGATTTTAAGTATGTAATTATAGCTTACTGGATGACGAAAATTTCTGCGTTCTGGTCTTATCCAGAGGTTCTCAAATAGGGGTCTGAAAATGCGGCGAAATGGTTCCAGTAAAGGATGGTACGGCAGTGTTTGCTTCGCGCTCGACTTGGCGGGGGCACTGCCGTGCCCCCAGATTTGAATGGACAGGTCCATAATACCTATAATACTTTACTATAGATTGCCAGTAAATTAAACTATGAAGTTTCCAGCTATCATGAAGGTTCTATCTAACCATCCATGAGACCGGAACGAAACGGCATCGTTACAATACCGGGTTTATGTACGCGACGTCGATGAGTTAATAGCAAAAGTATAAACAACAAAGATGGTTCCCCGTCAGAATCAATTCTTAAAATGAAGTGCTTGAAGTGCGCCGCACTAACCCAAGCCGCGGGGCAGCAGTTATTCTGTGGCAGCAGCGCGCTCGCTACTGTCGCGGCAGCTCCGCTGTTTTTATAATGTAAAGGCTGTGGTAAAGGCAACCGCTGCTGCCGCGCTGCTGACGCCCTAATGTGAAGGCGGGCGAAAGCGTTTCAAAAGACGTTTGCGTAGGTCTACTACAGGTGATCTGTGGCCTGTGGCGTAGGTGGTTGATCGTTCTATATTGATGCATTTTTTGAAACATACTTAAATGAACATAATATACCTAGTTATATCCCTAGGGATATAAGTATATACCGTAACACATCTTACTAGTATTCTATAGGTACAGTCGGGGACAAATTCGGTGAACCACCTCTTACTTCTTTTCGTGTGGCTGGCGTCTCACCGTTCACTTGCAATCCCTAACCTCTTATGTATTGAGCAAGTTGTTGGTGTATTATCCTTGGTTATGTCTATGCAAATACTCGCCGTTTGCGAGACTAGAACAACCGGAGATTATATGTCTAAGGGATTCACCCGGACGATGGCACGCTAGGCAAAATATATCCACTGTGCCATCCCTTAGGATATACTTTCGGTAGTTACTCGTCATCACAACCTTATCCATAACTGCATATAATCTCCGGTTGTTGTCGTCTCGCAAACGGCGAGTATTTGCATAGACATAACCAAGGATAATACACCAACAACTTGCTCTGAAACATAATCTTGTGGCATCCGAGGTGCCGTACTACAGGTATGCCCCAGAACAGGTTCTTGAAAATAGCCATGCCACATTGTATTGGGATCGATCTATCATTACAGACAGGCAGGACTATTGTAGCATTAGCTACAATACAACAATATCAGGCTTATTAAAAGCCTGATATTGTATTGATAGATCGACATGAACGCCACGAAATAATTGTTCATGTCGCTGTTCCCCATGACATGACAAGTTGACGACAACCTTGGGAATTCCACTGGGAATCGAACCCGGGACTTCTGGGTCTGAAATCGGTGGGATGAACCACTAGACCACAGAGGCGGTTGAAATAATGTAAAAAATGTATGTTTAGAAATATAATTTTGTAAGTATTTTAAATGTAATAAAGGGAATAATAATAATATATGTACGTAAAATAAGCTACTAACAGTGGGACACAGTTAATGTGTCCGAATAAAATACTAAATCGTCCAAAGAAAATACTAAGTTAGCGACAATAATACTGAAAAAGTTAATCAATAAACGCCCAAATAAACATAAGTCCTCTCAATAATTATTTATTATCGACTGAATTTTAACAACTTTCGCATTTTTTGGCTTCCTAGTAGTTCCTATTTGAATGTATGAAGATTGCGCCAGCCCTCGGCCAAGGCATTCACCCGACTGCCCGTTCCCCGCCCCGCGCGCCTCTCACGGCCCCCGCTCACATCCAGACACCCACACATAGCCGCAAGCGATTTTACGTGCACACATGCTTAAGTGTCGTTTCTTTTCGCGTAAGTGTATATATTCTTTGCCTATGGTATAGTGTACAAAGTCCTAGCCGAGGCTCCATACAAAACTGAAAAATCTCCTTTTCCCGCAATAAAAATTTGGTAAAAATCCGTCCAGTAGTTTTTGCGTGAAAAGCAAACGTACCGACGTCCGCAAATATAAATTCGTCAACGTTTTTTTAAATATAATGACATTTCCCCGCAATAAAAGGTACCCTATATGTTGACCCGGGTTATAAGTTACTACTACACAAAATTTGGTAAAAATCCGTCCAGTAGTTTTTGCGTGAAAAGCGAACATACAAACAGACAAACAGACAAAAATTTTAATATCTATTGTTTTGGGGTCTATATCCTTTACACATCTCAGCAGTAATTATTTTTTTTAAATATTTTATGTACAGACTTTTTTCCGTTTCTGTTTTATTATATGTACACTCAGGGACAAATTCGGTGAACCACCTCTTGCTTCTTTTTGTCTGGCTGGTGCCTCGCCATTGACGCGCAGACCATTTTACTATTTGGTTATGTATTAAACTAGGGTAGTACAATACATAAGAGGTTAGGGATTGCAAGTGAACGGTGAGGCGCCAGCCACACGAAAAGAAGTAAGAGGTGGTGCACCGAATTTGTCCCCGACTGTACCTATAGAATACTAGTAAGATGTGTTACGGTATATAGTTATATCCCTAGGGATATAACTAGGTATATTATGTTCATTTAAGTATGTTTCAAAAAATGCATCAATATAGAACGATCAACCACCACGCCACAGGCCACAGATCACCTGTAGTAGACCTACGCAAACGTCTTTTGAAACGCTTTCGCCCGCCTTCACATTAGGGCGTCAGCAGCGCGGCAGCAGCGGTTGCCTTTACCACAGCCTTTACATTATAAAAACAGCGGAGCTGCCGCGACAGTAGCGAGCGCGCTGCTGCCACAGAATAACTGCTGCCCCGCGGCTTGGGTTAGTGCGGCGCACTTCAAGCACTTCATTTTAAGAATTGATTCTGACGGGGAACCATCTTTGTTGTTTATACTTTTGCTATTAATTCATCGACGTCGCGTACATAAACCCGGTATTGTAACGATGCCGTTTCGTTCCGGTCTCATGGATGGTTAGATAGAACCTTCATGATAGCTGGAAACTTCATAGTTTAATTTACTGGCAATCTATAGTAAAGTATTATAGGTATTATGGACCTGTCCATTCAAATCTGGGGGCACGGCAGTGCCCCCGCCAAGTCGAGCGCGAAGCAAACACTGCCGTACCATCCTTTACTGGAACCATTTCGCCGCATCAGCATTAGGCAAGCGCGATTCATCGTAGATCGCATCAACGCTTAGGGGCGTGATAGCGGACAAGCGCTTGCCTATCAGTCAATAAAAATAAAATACTTTAAGTACAGTTTGTATTCACTACAAAGCCACTAACATGATGGCTTCTTACGTGCTTTTCTGTTCCGGTGATATATGATAATCTTTGGAACTAAAACAGTTTTCATACGACAGTCCATTTTGACAGCTAATTTCGTATTGCAAGTGGCTCCTCTGCCACGGCTGTCACAGGAACAGATAGAAGTGTCATGGAGCTCGACTTAATATTGACAGTAAAGTCGAGCTCCATAATGAGGGAGTTTTTTTGACGTTTCATCGTTAGTTCAAAAATTTGTACTAGATGGCGCTACCCCACTATAGCGACCTAACTTTTTCTGAAGAAGTATACGAAAAAGTACCTAATAGAAAATAGCCAAGTAAATAGTCTGTCTGTAGTAAGGCGTACATTAGACGGTCATGCAAGCATCAGTCACCGCCTGGCTACGGGAAAGCGCGGCGGCGCGGCGGCAACCAGCGAATTGCGCAAGCATTGCGCGCTCGCGCCAGACGTCTAATCAAATAAGTCAATGAAACGCACCAACTGATGCGTAATTCGCTGTCCCGTGGCCAGGCGGTCAATTCCATCACTCATGACTATCTAACTTCGGGCAGCGTTATGAATGATTCATTTTGATTGGCTAAAAGAATCGTGAACTGATAGCAAACTGACAGCAAAACCTACCGTCTAATGGGCGCCTAGTAGGTAGACTAAAGCCGTCCATTCACGGCAGGCCGCTCCGCTGTCCGTCGCCTTATGCAGGATGGTGAATGTTGTCGAGGCTCCTGCAACAACATTCACCATCCTGCGTGAGGCGACGGACGGCGGGGCAGCCCTGTGAATGGGCCGCTTAAAATAATTAATCATCGTTGGTCGATGATTTTTATTTATTTTATGAGTACATTATTATCCCACAGATTAGGTAGAAAGTGGACCCCAATCACAAAAACGCCAATAACGAAGTCCAGAATTCAATGCCAGGTTTCAATCAAATTATCAAGAAAAACGAATACGCTCACAAAACACCACTAACACCAACGCATAGAAGCAAAGCAATCCGCAGATCTGACAGAAGAAAAACTTTACCACAGACAGATTAATTTGACAGTACAACCGACCGACATACAAGTCTTTTTTAGGCTCAATGAACTAATCCTTTGCCATAAATGCTGAAAAAAGGAGGTTGTGTTAGGGTTACAGCGCCATCTAGTGCATCGAAAAATAACTGCAGGAAACTCTCCCATTATATTGCTTACAGTGCCACAAACTTTGCTGTTCCGGTGACAGCCGTGACAGAGGAGCCACTTGCAGTACGAAATTAGCTGTCAAAATGGACGGTGTCGTATGAAAACTGTTTTAGTTCCAAAGATAATCACCGGAATAGAAAAGCTTGTTGCACCATACTATTGACGGCTGACACCCTGAGAAAACTCAGCTTATTGTGATTTTTATGAATTAAAAATACGATAAATAAACTATACTTGCGATTTATTGATTTGTAGTTAAATTTGAATTGTTGGAAAACGGACATTGATTATTGTGATTTGATTACGATTATTGTTATTTGAAATGCCTAGGAAAAAAAATAGTAATTTATCGCAAGGCTCTAGGTCAACTAATGTGGTCTTTGGTGCTATAGCCTTTCCGGAACCCGGCTTGTTCTGGAGGTTGGAAGTCGTCGAACTTGCGAGTGAGACGATTCGTAATGACTCTCGAAAACAACTTATAGATATGGCTCAGAAGCGAGATGGTTCTGTATTTCTTCAAGAGAGTCTTATCACCCTTCCTGAAAAACGCTTCAGCCCCATGCCTTTGGCGTTTTGCCCTCGAGGATGACTGAATTGAAAAGCTTCTAGAAGACTTAAAGTATCGGCTTTCCGCCCGCTCTCAGAAGCTCTGTTGTGATTCTGTCATCGCCCGCCGCCTTGTTGTTTTTAAGCTGCTTGAGAGCACTTGTTTTGAAAATGAGCCGGTATTGGTCGGAACGTGGATTTTATCAGCCGCGATCTTTCAAGCTTAACGTTGACACTCAATGTGCCTCTGACCATGCGGTGACCGCTTCCTCTCCCCATCTCGTAATGGCAATTTTCCCTCTGTCGCCTCTTAAAACACTCACAAGAAGAGAGGGGGTAGTGCTATTCTTTTTATGTGCCGGCACTACACAGCGCACTAGAAATCTTACCTATTGTTCACGTAACAAAATAATTCTCACATACCACACATTCATACGCTGCGGCAAGTTATACAGAATACTAAAGAGTACAACTTGCCACTTTGCTAGGCGTTAGAACAGGCCCACTCGAGCAGAGTTCCGATTGCTCGAGTAAGGCGAAATTACTGATCCAGGATTGCCATCTCCCTGGGGAGACACCGTTCGGAACCAAGCTCCCCCTTGGCCACGCATCCCTCGGCGACGGCGAGACGGTACGTCTGACACCTTGGATTGGGTTTCGCTAGATTATCTGCCACCACTGTAAGTAATTCCTTACAATCAAGAAAATTACTTACAGTGGCGCAGAGGGTGCACCGTCCCTCCTACCGTTCTTCCCAGCGTATGCGAACATAGAGTGGGACGAACAGAGCACGCGTGGAGGATATCTAGCTTGCACCCCGAGAGAGAGAGAGCTGGCATAACAAACTAGACAAAATATTAGGAACTAGCATTTCCTCTTTATTTATAGTAATCTGACAGGGGGGCAGTTACCAGATTTCATTGTCCTTCAAGTTTTAAGTATTCCATTATGTTTTGCAGAAGTAAGTTTACTCAATGCGCTTTTACTTACGCCATTTTCGCATTTCTTCTTCATGGACCATGGTTCAGAGGGCCTACTAACAGATGTATAAATTTTAAACGGTAACTCAAAAATGTAAATTATGATCAAAATGGTCCGACTACATCTGGTCTTAAATTTGTGTTTGGCAACTTTCCATAGTCTTACTATTACGTATGGTAATTGGACAAAGCTGTACAACATGACAATATCGAAACAATGCGGTAACCTAGAAATGTAAATAACTAACATATTTGGAGATTTTAAACTTATCACTATTATGGTTACGGCGAGTTACGATCTTTAAGACTTCGCTTATAGCATATACAATGGCGAAATCTATAACAATTTCACGAAGACAAACGGTAACCTTTTTCGTAATTTGAATGTCCACGGGCTACAGGTCTATAAGAGGATGAGGTTACTTCGTGCTCTTAAAACCGATGAGGACCGTAAAGCTCGTTTAACAAGCAATTGCGAGCGCAACACTGAATCCCGCGCTTCCGAGACCTACACCTATACACACATATACCTACTTTGCGGTCACTGGAAGGGCGTTTGTGCACTACACTGAATTTTACCGTCCGTCATTTTACTTTTCCCCATTCCGGGCCGTTTCTTTCCGTTCCGAGATGACGGCAATGAAAAACATATGTGCGCTTGTGCACTTCACTGAATTTTACCGTCCGGAAAAAAACGGATGGTTGTATTTTAATCATATATCACTACATAGTATAAAACAAAGTCGCTTCCCGTCTGTCTGTCCCTATATATGCTTAAATCTTTAAAACTACCAAACAGATATCCATGCGGTTTTCACTAATAGGTAGCGTGGTTGTGAAGTTGTGTTGCGAAGGATGTGTAGATTACACATAAAATAAACAAATACAAAAGTCACTTTACAGTGCGTACGAAGTCGCGGGCAACAGCTAGTATAATAATAATACGGTTCAAGTTAAGTGAACTACAGATTGTCCAAAAAAGGACCGAAACACTCCTGCGAAATGCGCATTATGCACATGTGATCACCCAGCAAACTACAAAGGATGCCAAGTCTACAAGGAATTTCTTGCTAGAAAAAGTAACAAGGTTAAGCCAGCTACTCGTCCATCCAACCGAAAGAACCCTAATGACATAGTCGCTAATAGTGCCTTTCCTGATAATTGAGCCGCCTCATCTTTACCACAGATATCACGAGATAAGAAGACATACTCAGACGTCACCGCAAATCGGCACCTGCCAAATTCTGTTGCCGAGACCGCATAATTATAACCCTCAACAAAGTTCCACCATAGAACAAATTCTAATAAATCAGTCCGAAAAAATAGACCAACTCATACAACAAATAGGAGTTCTATTGAACCTATTGACAGTAGTCGTCTCGAAGCTACATTCGTAGTTCCGTTGCGCATTGCGACGTGGAACATTAATGGACTCTCACCCAACCTTCCAGAACTCGCAGAAATTATAAAAAGCAACAAACCTGATATAGTTTTAATCTCCGAGTCTCATGCCACTCAGTAGCTACCGAATGAAGTAGGTTTCAAGATCTACTTTACTTCTCATCTCATCCCAATGGTAAAGCTCACGGTGGCACAGCGATAGTCATCAGATCCAATCTTAAACACTCTCTTTTAGAAAAATATGCCACAGAACATATTCAGGCTACTAACAATCAGATTAGAGGATCGTGCTGGGCCAATTACGATATCTGCTGTCTATTGTCCACCCAAACACAAAATCACACAATTGATGTTTAATGATTACTTCTCTCGGCTCGGAAATAAATTCATATCGGGTGGGGACTGGAATGCAAAGCACAGCTTCTGGGGCTCACGTGTCACGCTTCCAAGAGGTCGAAACTTAAAGAACTGCGCAGATACGCGCCACTTAATACCCATTTCCACAGGTCAACCTACTTACTGGCCCACTGACCCGAATAAACTACCAGACCGGTGGACTTCTTTGTTACCAAGGGTACTAACCATCTGTATACAAACATAGAATCTAGTCTCGATGGAACATCTGATCATACTCCAGTAATCCACACCCTGAGCACCACAGTTCTAAACGAAGTACCACAGGAATCCTTAGTAAATCAAAGAACTGACTGGGAAAGCTTTCGATCTTACCTGGATGAGAACGTTAACTTGAATATCCCTCTCAAGACCCACGATGACGTTGATGATGCTTGTGAATACATAACTAACTTGATTCAAGTATCGGCTTGGCGCAGCTCTCCATACATATGTCGATCTCGGCAATTAACACCGCAATCTGGGGAAATAAAATCAAAACTTGAGGAGAAACGAAGGATATGGCACCAATCTCACCACCCCTTAGATAAAGCAGCGTTCAATACATCTGCAAAACAATTGAAACAACTTCTAAGGAACTCTATAAATACCGGGCTTCGAAAAACACTTGAAAACATGTCTCCATGGGGAAAGGGTGAAAGCTCTTTATGGAAAGCGACAAAAATCACAGGCAAACCTCAGGAACACCGTCCTCCTTTAAAGGTCAGAGATTCATGGGCGAGAACGGACGCTGAGAAGGCAGAGGTGTCTGCAAATCACTTGGCAAACGTATTCAAGCCAAATGATAACGGCGTTGAAGAACAAGACATCGATAGGATTCTTCTTCAAGATCTTCAGATGTGCCTGCCGATTAAACCCACTTCACCAAGAGAGGTCGCTGCAGAAATAATAAAAGCTTGACCGAAACAAGGCTCCAGGGTTTGATCTTATAACTGCAAATGTCTTGAAAGAAGTACCCAAAAAGTGCATAACATTTCTTGCTATACTTTTCAATGCTATTCTCAGAACATCATATTTCCCAAAGCTATGGAAAGTGTCTCAAATTATCATGATTCACAAATTTGGAAAACCATGCCATGATGCTTCGTCTTATCGTCCGATCAGTCTCACTCCCATCCCATCATCTCAAAATTATGGGAAAAAAATTTCGTAATCCGCTTAAAAGATCATATTGACCAATGTGAAGTTATTTCTCAGCATCAGTTCGGATTTCGAAAATCTCACTCGACCATAGAGCAAATGCACAGAGTACATCATGAAATTAGTAACTGCTTTGAAAGGAAACAGGTGGCCTACCACAAGCTCTTATAGCAGTTATTTTTAAGTTGAGAGAGTGAGACGCCGCTATACGGCGTACGGTAGGCCCACAGTCACAAAATAAAGAGTTTACAGAAGGACCGCTCCCACCGTTTTTGAAACTCTATTCCTATCCTTGTCTGACTCACTAGGGTTGCTTCTGTATTGATTCTGAATTTAAAAAGGAGTAGGTAGTATAAGTTACCAATCATACATACATCAATTCGTTTATACATACATCTTAAACATGTTTACATGCCTTAGAGGCTGCTTAGATGGTAAACAGAACATCTAATATCCATTTAAAGTCCCGACGCCACACACGACGAAGACAAGATCATATATGTTGTAATGTATTCCATTCCTATATGTTATAATGTACTCTATGAACAAGATATAAATATGGTGTAATAGTTATCCCACAAAACAAACGTGAAAAAGGCACTAAGTTCGACGAAAACATAAATGTAAAACGGGTGCCAAGTTCAGCGAAAAGTAGTTGAAATCTAAATGGGTTACAAGTTCCATAATGTTTTTCGTTCAACTTCAAATAATTAATATTTTCTTAAATATTGAATAAATAACTTGTCATCTTCAAAAATTTAAAAACCTTTATAACGCAAGAACTATATCAAGCAATAGTGGTAACTATTTTTAAAACAAGAAAGTGTATTTAAATACCTATGTTGTGTGTTTTTATCGTATATAGGTAAATAAAAAATATAGTGATAGTCAAATTTGTTTATTCAATTTAGATTGGTTTTTACAATACTTGTGAACGTCATAGAAGCTACGCTATCGGTTCGCAAACCCTACAGGCAGCGGGAGAACAGCGAGATGAAAACAGGTTCATATTTGTTTTTGGTGCAGCTGTTCTTTTTATTCTTTTGTTGCACTCAAGAATATCCTTTTACAGCTTTCTTTTACTGGGAGAATTTGCAAAAAGGTGAGCTGCTGTTTGTGAATTTGAGTCACATTTAACTTTTTCATATTGTGTACAAGATTCATTAGTCTCCACAGATGCGATTCTTTATTTTCATTTTTTTGACAGGTAGCAAAAAGTTTGGGATTAGTGTTTTTTTTCAGGACAGTTCGGTTTGATGTCTTGATTATAGAATTGGTTTCGAAATGGACCTCACAAACTCGGAGATATGATGAACATTTGTTGTGTACATCTTCTCGATCAATTAAACTTAACCATAAGGTTCGTCTGAAAAGAAATCATTTGATTTTTTAAATGAACTAGTTATTTTTGCAACGAAAATAGCCTATGGAACTCCTACGATTAAGACGTTAAAATAAATAGGTATACGCATAATCGTGCGTGGTCCGTTTTCAGGAGAAAACGGACCACGCACGATTATGCGTAAAACTTGACTGGCACACTGCCGTGCGTCAAAAAAACTTTACTGCAAGTAAAATGTTATTTGGGATTTAATGATTGGCGTTCTCTCCTGAACTTGGCTGGCACACTGCCGTGCGCCTAGATAAAGAAAACTTTACTGCAAGTGAAATGTCATTTGGGATTTAATGATTGGCGTCCTTTCCTGAACTTGGCTGGCACACTGCCGTGCGCTTAGATGAAAAAAATTACTGCAAGTAAAATGTTATTTGGGGTTTAATGACAGGAGTCTCTAAAATGTAAGTAGGATCTCTTAACACTGCTAAAATAAAAGAAAATGCAACAACAACTTTTACTTGAAAATTCGTCGACATGACTTTGTGGCTGTGTCCGCTGAACCGCCAAGAAGTTTTGAGAATACTATAACATTCAAATAAGGACCTGCGTCATCATCATGTCAGCCGAACGATGCCCACTGCTGGGCATAGGCCTCCCCCAAGGATCTCCACAACTATCGGTCCTGCGCTGCCCGCATTAGTAATAAGATTATGCGTGACCCGCTGCGAGTTGTGGTTGTGACCGGCGGGCGGCGGTCGAGGAGCGCCAACAAAGAATATATCTAGGTAGGTACCTACTTAACTAAACCATAGTACCCAAATACTGGCGTTTTACCAGCGAACGATAAGATGAATGTGTGTGGTTGATCGTCGTTATCAAAGCGGCTAGTTCCAAAAGTACCTAGGTATACTCACCTACCAACAAGAGAAAACAGTTTTACATAACTTACCTTTCAATATCGTTTGGAAATTTAAAGAACGTGCATGCACAGTTTTTAGTCGTATTTAGACAACCAAATACACTGCAACTTTAATAATATCTATTATTCATTTTGTTAATTATTGGTAAAATTGGTATATATATAAGTGTCACAGTGACACGTAGCATCGCGGACGTGAAGTGATCAATTAAATGCTCTTTGGAACTTGCGATCACTGACCTCTTTGCGATACTCGCGACCGAGTACTGTCCCAAACTGCCCAATTTTGCCTGTAAATGTGACGTCTATGTGTGCGTGACGAAAATGGCTCCTTGTTCTAAGCGGACTCTCTGCTAGGGCGACCGCCCGCGTAGTTACTTTGTGCCACAGTACTAGAGGCTTACCACAAGCTCCTAGCAAACAAATGCAGGGCAGTTTTATTGCAAGGTTTAAAATAAACTTCTTGCTAATCGTACCATAAGCCAAAATTAGCAGTCTTTTAGCAGGCCTGCTGCACTGCTGTTGCCATGAAGTTTGACTTAATACTCTGAGGTAACCTCAGTATTTAGTCTAAGCTTTTTGGCTGTTGCTATTGAATGATTGTCTCTGGCCTGTCGAGCCAAAATGTTGTTTGCGTTCGAAAACTAAATATGATTTTTACCGGTAAATACCGTTTCGTATTAAAGTAACATTTTATAAATAAAATACAATAACAATGCAAAGGAAAACCTAAAACAAGATGTTTTTATGGAAATAAAATTGAACGGCAGTGTAAAAAAATGGTTTTAAATATTATTCTTGACAGAGTTTTATAAACAAGCGTCACTTCTAGTTTCCGAACGTTACTCGCAAGAAATGTTTTTTTTTTTACAAATGTGTTTCAAGCTTTGGTTTCAAGTTGGAAAAGTGACTAATTTCAACAAACAAAGTTAACACAGTTACTTAGACCCGTATTCTAGAACGATACTCAAGTGGAGATCTCTTCTCAAGCTCAGTTAGAAAGGGATGAGAAAACATGCACCGAATCATGGCCCGCTATTATTTCTCGGCTGCTTGCGCATGGCCCGCTATTATTTCTCGGCTGCTTGCGAAGTGCAACGAGTGAGATAGAAGATCGCTTTGACCGAATACATTCATCCCTTGCTAACTATACTTGAGAAGAGATCTCCACTTGAGTGTCGTTCTTTAATACGGACTTCTCCACGAACGCAGCGTTCGTGGAGAAGTTCGTATTAAAGAAAAAAGCGCTAGGAACGCTTCACAATAATGCAGCAGTAACCTACTTGACACGGTTTGTTGTGCCATGGAATGCCCCCAATGTCCCCCACAGCCACAGGTTTTTCAGAGAAGCCGGTGGCAAAAAAGGACAAAGCAGACAATACCTAAAATAAATAATTTAAATGTTACAAAGTTCGAGAAAATAAGAATCTTGTAAGACTCTTGTTTTATAGTCTAGTTCAGCCTAGTACTAAGGGTAAAAATTTTAATTGCCACTCCTCTAAATACCAACGACAGGTATCGTTGTATTCGCCATGGTCTCCAGATTACGAAACTGTGAGCCGTAATGTAAATTTTTGGTGGAGGGGTTAAAGATGGCGGATCAGTACTTCAGTTAAAACGCTCTAGTCTGAGAAATATTGTACAGATTTCTTTGTTTTTGGTCTCATTTGAAAGAGGATAATTTAAACTAAAACTCGTTTATAGACATCAAATACTGTACTGCACTGATTGAGGCGCAATAAAGGAAAAACATATATTTTTACTTAATTACATTTTTTTTATTGTGAATAATTCAAAAAATAGTAAGCTTTCGTGAAAATTATGTTACATAAAAATTATAGGAAATTTAATAACCTATTCAAAAAGGTAAGTATCTTTACTCTAAACATATATACGACCATTTAATAGACTTTATAAAGTAACACGGCGCAGCATATCCGAGCCACCGCGACCGGGAAGCCGCGGGTCTATGTCTTAAAATAAATATGTAGTTTAAAAAACTAAACAAACACACTTTTATAGGAACAGACTAAAAAGTACAAAATAACCGTCTATTCAGTAACTGATATTAAAAAGCGTGGAGCGCGTGGTCAATATTTAGTACTTGAATGCATGCTTTGCAAAGGGCGCACCACGCTTTTTAATTTCAGTTACTGAATAGACGGTTATTTTGTACTTTTTAGTCTGTTCCTATAAAAGTGTGTTTGTTTAGTTTTTTAAACTACATATTTATTTTTTACTTTTTAGTTTAATAAATGGCAAGCTATGGATGGATGGTAATCGATTTCACAGTCCATTCATGTGTCTGCCCACCCCGTAAACATTATAACTCAAAGGCGTGATTGTATGTATTTAGTTTTACAAAATTCAAGTGGAGTCTATTAGTTACCGGATGCGTGAGCCGAACCCTTACTTCCTCCCTGCTCCGTCATCAGACCCTCACCACCAAGTGTCAAAGTCAATAAGTCAAAGTCAAAGTGTCAAGTGTAGCAAATAGGTCTCATCAGAACGAAACAAATGAGCCCAAACTCGAGGGGTTTTCTAGTGGTCATGAAGGAGTGCCACTGACTTTCTCCCTGCTCCATCATCTGGCCCTCACCACCAAGTGTAGCAAATAGGTCTCATCAGAACCAAACAAATGAGCCCAAACTCGAGGGGTTTAATAGTGGTCATTAAGGAGGGCCATTGGCTTTCTCCCTGCTCCATCATCAGACCCTCACCACCAAGTGTAGCGTATAAGTCTTATCAGCACGAAACAAATGAGCCCAAACTCAAAAGGTTTCGTAGTGGTCATTAAGGAATTTCACTGGCTTCCTCCCAGCTCCATCATCAGACCCTCGCCACCAAGTGTAGCGAATAGGTCTCGTCTGAACAAAAGAAATGAGCCCAAACTCGAGGGGTTTCCTAGTGGTCATTAAGAAATGCCACTGGCTTCCTCCCAACTCCATCATCAGACCCTCACCACCAAGTGTAATGAATAGGTCCTATCAAAACGAAACAAATGAGCCCAAACTCGAGGGGTTTCCTATTGGTCATCAAGGAGTGTCACTGGCTTCCTTCCTGCTCTATCATCAGACCCTCACCACCAAGTGTAGTGAATAGTTCTCATCAGAACGAAACAAATGAGCCAGAACTCGAGGTGTTTCCTATTGGTCATTAAGGAGTGCCACTGGCTTTCTCCCTGCTTCATCATCAGACCCTAACCATCAAGTGAAACGAATAGGTCTCATCAGTACAAAACAAATGAGCCTAAACTCGAGGGGTTTCCTAGCAGCCATTGAAGAGTTCTATTGCCCACCTCTTGACTCCATCATCAGATCAGCGCGATGGTTGCAAATTATTGTATTGTCATCGGATTCATATAGACTTGCAAAGTTTCAAATCAATACGACAATTAGAAGTAGGTTAAAATTGAATTCCAAGATTTTCTTACATTGTGACTTAGTTACAAGTGAAGCTAATAAAAGTGTGGTAATTAAAAAGCTTTATTCTAAAAAATTCTGTGAAAATTATGGTGTATAAAAAATTATAAAATTTAAAAACCTATTCAAAAAGGTAAGGATCTTTACTCTTACATTATATACCACCATTTAATAGATTTTATAAAGTAACACGGCGCAGCATATACGAGCCTCAGGCGACAGGGAAACCGCGGGTCGTTGCTTTAATTTAAGCGCTCTATTTCAGAATACAGCATTTAAATACTTATTTTTCGAAAAATATCTTAACTAGGTACTTAAGTAGGTACAAACTTACCTACTTATTTAACTGACCAATGTATTGTCATAATTATATTGATTGAAACATACGTCTTGATTAACGTGACAAACACCTTTCATACAATTTTTGCTTATTTTTACACAGCCATATCTAGCTGTAGTAGATGCCGAATCTACTTTTGCACTGGCATGCCACCAACTCTAGTCCTATAATAGATATTGGAGACTGGAGGCTAGTTACTGTTATCATGCCAACCCCAAAGTTCTGGTGAAGGCATCATTTGTAATGCTTTATCGGCAGTTTTCCAAATGAATGTTTGATAGTTTGCTCTTTGTAAGTGCTTCAGATCTGGGTGGCAACTTATCTAAGCTATTTATGTTTGGAAATATTGCAGCTCCAAGTTGATCTATTTTATTTATTTTACTATTAATTTGGTTTATTATGGAGTGTACATTTTTAAAACAAACTTCTCAGCACTCTCTATTTCATCATCATAGACGTGTGTGTTATTGCCGAACGTTTTTAAAAGCTCATAGTGTTCGAATAGGACAGGCTAACAAGCTTTTTTTGACAACCCAGCAAAAGAACTCGTTGTATCACAGCCCGTGATGGCGTGGTAAGCAAGCAGAGACTGCTTTTCAGCACCAAGACTCCTGCGACTTGTACTATTTTAGTATTCTGTGCTTCTGCTGATATCGTGCACAGGAACATATTTAGGTATTGTGCCACATTGAACCCATACTTTGTTTGGTAACTTATCGATTTGATGAATCAGTAAAAGCAGAATCAGTATTAAGACTGTGAATCACTACTGTTTCAAATCTTCGCTGGGCAGCGTCTATACTATAGACGATAGATAGATATTTTTTGAATGATGAATGAAGCGATCCCATTTCTTAGGTCGTATCTGAATTAGCGATACTTTTGAATGCAGGCAGGTGGTGTCAAAGACATACCTATTAACAGTTTTCACGAACACTGAAAAATAAACTTTTCATTTGCAAATTGATCACGAGGAAGGTGACACGAGGATCATACTACATGCTACAGACGCTGCCCAGCGAGGATTTAAAACAGTAGTGATTCAGAGTCGTCATACTAATGTTCTGCTTTTGCTGATTCGTCATATCGATAAGCTACCAAACAAAGTATGCGTTTAATGTGTACTGAAAAGCAGTCTGTTTGCTTACCACGCCATCACAGGCTGTGATACAACGAGTTCTTTTGCTGGGTTGTCAAAAAAAGCTTGTTAGCCTGTCTTATTGGAACACTATGAGCTTTTAAAAACATTCGGCAATAATACAAATAGAGAATGCTGCGAAGTTTGTTTTAAAAATGTACACTCACACGAAACCAAATTATAGAGAAAATATATAAAGAAAATACTGTGTCACCCAAAATTATGATAAAATTTTACTTATTTATTAAGTACTAGCAGATCCTCACGGTTTTACCCGCGTGGTACCTACCCGTTCCCGTGGGAATATCGGGATAAAATATAGCCTATGTCTAATGGTCAAAGAACTTTCTGAATCTGTCCAGTAGTTTCGGAGCCTAATCGAAGCAAACAAACAATCAAATCTTTCCTCTGTGTAATATTAGTATAGATAAATAAAATCGATCAACTTAGAGCTGCAATGTTTGTAAACATAAATAGCTTAGAAAAGTTGCCAACCAGATCCGAAGCACTTGGCCATCATCTACAAAGAGCACACTATCAAACATTCATTTGGAAAATTGCTGATAAAGCATTACAAATGCTGCCTTCACCAGAACTTTAGGGTTGGCATTTAAGAGAGGGTAATTTGATAACAGTAACTAGCCTCCAGTCTCCAATATCTATTAAAGGACTAGAGTTGGTGGCATGCCAGTGCAAAAGTGGATGCCGAACAGCTAGACATGGCTGTGTAAAAAATAAGAAAAATTGTATGAAATATGTTTGTCACGTTGATCAAGACGTATGTATCAGTCAATATAATAATTATGACAATACATTGGACGGTTAAATAAGTAAGTACCTAGTTAAGATATTTGTCGACAAAAATATTTCATTAGTAAGATATATTATTTAATAAGTATTTAAATGCTCTATTCTGAAATAGAGCGTTTAAATTAAAGCAACGACCCGCGGCTTCCCTGTCGCTTGAGGCTTGTATATGCTGCGCCGCCGTGTTACTTTATAAAATACTAGCGGCCGCCCGCGGTTTCACCCGCGTGGTTCCCGTTCCCGTGGGAATATCGGGATAAAAAGTACATATAAACCTTCCTCTTGAATCACTCTATCTATTAAAAAAAAACGCATCAAAATCCGTTGCGTAGTTTCAAAGATTTAAGCATACAAAGGGACATAGGGACAGAGAAAGCGACTTTGTTTTATACTATGTAGTGATATTAAATGATCGTATATAATGTAAGAGTAGAGATACTTACCTTCTTGAATAAGTTATTAAATAAAAAAAAAATTATACGGCATAATTGTCACGAAAACATATTTTTTTTTAATTATTCGCAATAAAAGAAATAGAATCAAGTAAAATAAAAATGTTTTCCTTTATTGGTGTCTATAAATGAGTTTTATTCTATATTATCCTCTTTCAAATGAGATAAAAAACAAAGAAATCGGTTTAGAATTTTTTAGAATAGAGCTTTTTAATTAAGACATAGACCCGCGGCTTCGGATATGCTGCGCCGTGTTAAGTTATAAAGCCTATTAATTGGTCGTACATATGTTTAGAGTAAAGATACTTACCTTTTTGAATAGGTTATTAAATTTCCTTAATTTTTATGTAACATAATTTTCATGAAAGCTTACTATTTTTTGAATTATTCGCAATAAAAATAAATGTAATTAAGTAAAAAATATATGTTTTCCTTTATTGCGGCTCAACCAGTGCAGTACAGTATTTAATGTCTAAAAATGAGTTTTAGTTTATATTATCCTCTTTGAAATGAGACCAAAAACAAAGAAATCGGTACAGTATTTCTCAGACTAGAGCGTTTTAACTGAAGTACTGATCCGCCATCTTCAACCCCCCTACCTCCCCCCTCCACCAAAAATTTACATTACGACTCACAGTTTCGTAATCTGGAGACCACGACGAATCCAACGATACCAGTCGTTGGTATTTAGAGGAGTGGCAATTAAAACTCACGATCACGATTTAGACGACTTTTCACAAAACTGCACTAGACTATTAATTTTTGAATGGGTAGAACTCACTCACTCTTGCCTTTAACGGATTAATCTATAGATTTCGTTGCCGCTGCAGTATCAGCCCCCGGATTCACAAACCGTTGGAAACGCTCCCGACAGCGGAATGTATGCACTGTCTCTGTCACTCACTATAGAATAGGCAAAGACAAAGCACAGAATTCAAATCAGATTCCGTTTACGGTGGCATCCAAACCTCCGAATAAAATCCATTTTGTCGTAAACTTCCAATGGATTGCTTTGTTCTCGTATTAGTCGCCACGCTTTTTTCTTTCTATTGCGGAAAGCTTTCGTCCTCCAAAAATCACAGAATTGCTTGATCATTCATTTAATAACGAACAAAATTATCAGTGGTATTCCACTTATCAAAGATATTTAATCGTCCTCGTCTCGTCCAATTTCTTTGATCAAATATTTGAGATAAGTGGAATACCACTTTTACCACTTTTAATAAATATGTCCTGACTCCTGAGTCCTGACTACAGTTGCAGTCGGGAATAATTCCGAATCTTTCCCGTGGAATACTTACGAAATATTCCGAAGTATTACGAAACATTCGGAATATTTCGATCGTCGAAAAATACGGGAGTAGGTAACGATAAAAAAGCAGCAATCGGTAAAAAAGCAGTAGAAAGCAGTTTTGACACTTATTTTTAAATACCTACATAAGCAAGAAAAATAGTCAATCATAGTAAAAGAAGTATGGATGGATATCTTACTATCTAGGTACCTCTTAAATAAAATGTCTGTGGAAGTTTTAAGTGTAGAAGTAGGTACTTAAGTAGGCACATATACCCTACCTAAGTACCTATTATTTTAGCGAATTTTTAATGTTTTTGAATTGCTTGAAACGGATGAAAACATATTTTTAAACTATGATAAAAGGTTTTAAACTATAATAAGGTAAGCCGATTAGAATCGGCTTGTAGGTATGTACCCTTTCGTTTTGCCACTGCTAGGTAGGTACAAAACTCGGCACGGAGTCACCGAGTATAGCCGTCATCGGCATAGCCGTCGAACCACAATATAAGTGGTCGTACCTAGCAATACAAGTGCCGTGCCGAGGCTTAGGTCATCACTTCACTATCACTAGGTAGGTAAGTAGGTAGGTACATAGTATAAAATAAAGTCACTCTCCGCCTCTGTCTGTCTGTTTCTAACCTTTCTTCTTTTAAACCACGCATCGGATTTCGATGCAGCTGTCACTGTTATTTAGAAAATTTATTCTCGAAGGTTTATAAATAAATACCTACATAGAAAACATTCTAATTACGTATTTATATAATAGAGAAAAATTACATGTTTTTTGATGAAGCCGTCAAAAAACGATTTTTCGAGCGCTTAGGTACATTGCGAACGCTGCTGGCTAAGGGTGGTGGTATTCCATTCATCAAAGATCTTTGTCCAGAAGACCTTTGTCCAAGAAATTGGACGTCGAATGTATGAAATTGGACGTCAAAGTCGTCCAATATGCGTCCAATTTCATACATTCGACGTCCAATTTCTCGGACAAAGATCTTTGATAAGTGGAATACCACCCTTAACCGTATGAGATACCTACCTACATCAAAATAATTTACTACGGCATTGTATATCATAGAGGCCTACAAAAAAGACCCGAAGTCGCCTTATTTCTATAGGTTGACTCACAGTAATTTTTATATTTATTAAGTTATTTAAAAATATTACTTTATTTGCAAAGCTTATGTCTCCTAATCAGTATTAATCCTTATCCAAATAAGTACCTATATAAGTTACCTTGGCCATTTAATGTAGGTAAAACGATATCATTGAGGTAGATCAAAATTATCCTTTACCGTATTTCATTTAAATGAACACTTTAGAAGTTATCACAAATTCGAAGCACCCATAAATTGTTCAAACGAAGCCGGGCTGGGTCGCTAGTACCTATAAAAATTAGTGTTTTGCTGTAAGTAGGTACATACCTACTTTTGTTGTTAATGTCGCCTTACATAGGTAAGGAATAAAATAAACATTCAAATTTTACTTACGCTAATTACGCTACAATAATAATAACAACCAATTCACCATCAATCCATCACTGAGCAAATAGGTACCTAAGCACTTCGTTTTTAAAAACAACGCTCACGTTTATTTTTATCGAAATTGAAATATTTTCTTAGACCGCGAATTATTGCGAAACATTATGAATCCTTCTCTGCGGGGAAGGGGAGCGGTCGAATAATTCCCCGGGGGGCATCGCCTCCCACTCCCCGCCCCGCTAATCTCGCCCGCCCGCCCTGCGCGCCGCGCGCGCCGCCAGCGTGTCCATCGTTCCAGCAGCGCCACGGTCTCCGATTTGCTTGAAAAAAATACACCATGCAGGCCAATTTTTTACCAGTCGGGAAAAAATACGATTGATTTTTTCCCCCCACTGGATCCGAGGATATACGGGGATTTCTGTGGCGCTGCTGGAACGACGTCGTCCTGGCAGCGCCCCGCTATTTCTCATTAATTACAAAAGCTATAATAAATCTAATAAGACACATATTTTTGGCTTTTTTTTCCATTTCACATAAGCTAATGTCCACCTGTAAATGTCGACAGATTCAGGAGTAATCGTAGGTCACTTGGGGCGCTGCTGGGACGACGTCGTCCCAGCAGCGCCACGGCCGAATCTCAGCAATTCGATTTTTTTACTGAAAACAGTGTGCCTGTATATTTAGTTCCTTCATCATAGGGTACGGAAAAAATTGAATTTCTACATTTCATCATGGAATAATGATTTTATAGGCATCGAAAAATTATAACCTCAAAAAAAATTTTTTTTGCTCTAACGCCTTTAATTGATGTATTAAATAGCATTTGCGCATTCTTTTATCTTCCTATATAGGGAAAAAAATAAACCACTCTCGCAGCATTAACTATTCCAGAGAAATCCTAGGTTTAGATTGTGTTCCTACATTTAGGCATCGTTCCAGCAGCGCCACACCCAGTACAGCATGATCCAGGGCACCTGTCACCAAACTGAGCATGCCAATATTTACTACTACCATAGCGAACACGGGAAAAAATCTGATAACGAGTATAACACAGCGAATTTCCGAGAAATAAGCCTTTGATTCAATATGCCATACAATTGGTACATTCGAGTAGAAAAGTTTTATTTAAATTCTTTTTAGTGCCACAAACTTGGGGGCTTTAAGCCCCCAGTACAGGCTGTCCGATCATGTTGGCCGACCATGATGGGTCATCGTGTACAGGGGCGGTTTGCGTATGATTGCCGTCTGCGAGCAACGCAAACCGCCCCTGTACACGATGGCCCATCATGGTCGGCCAACATGATCGGCCATCCTGTACTGGGGGCTTCATACTTCATGTTTACCGGGCTTGTCAAGCATTGCATTGCATCATTGGGGCACAATATCGGTATCGCTATGCGGATCGCAGCTCAGCATTATTATGGTGCAAATAATGCAATGCAAGCAAAGTAATATCACAGTTTAAGCAATCTTTCTATACAGTTGGACGACGCCCTTGAAGTTGGGCGATGCCGACGCCTGTATAGGTATTTACGTAAGTACGTAAGGGTTGTCACTTTAAAATGTGACGGTGGACCTTTAACGACCCCGGGTAGGTACATTGGTATTGCGATATTAAATTAATAAAATAATTTAATAATGCAAATGCAATGTCAAAAATATTAAAAAATTCAAGATGGCGGCCGACTTTTTTGTTTGTAGGCTGATTTCGATGAAACTCGGTTTTTGGTACTATTCTGACAAGAAAACAGCAACGCAATGTTAAAAAAATTAAAATCCAAGATGGCGGTCAACTTTTTAGTTTGTGGGCCGATTTCGATAAAACTCGATTTCTGCCCCCCTAGCATGACCAACAAAATGGGATATGATATGATAAGTTATCCGGTTTAACTGTCAAAAGACTATGAGTTTTGACGTTTGAATGTCGATAAGTCGCTTTATCATTCGATACATATCGCGTTTTGGGTGGTCATGCTAGGCTTAATGGTACTATTTTGACAAGAAAACAGCAACGCAATGTTAAAAATATAAAGAAATCCAAGATGGCGGCCAACTTTTTTGTTTGTAAGCCGATTTGTTTCTGGTACTATTTTGACAAGAAAACAGCAACGCAGTGTTAAAAATATAAAAAAATCGAAGATGGCGGCCAACTTTTTTGTTTGCAGGCCGATTTCGATGAAACTCAGTTTCTGTTTCTATTTTGACAAGAAATCAGACACGCAATGTTAAAAATAGAAAGAAATTCAAGATGGTGGCCAACTTTTTTGTTTGTAAGCCGATTTTGATGAAACTTAGTTTCTGGTACCTATTTTGACAAGAAAACAGCAACGCAATGTTAAAAATATAAAAATTCAAGATGGCGGCCAAATTTTTTATTTGCTGGCCGATTTCGATGAAATTCAGTTTCTGGTACTATTTTGACAAGAAAACAGCAACGAAATGTTAAACATATTAAAAATCCAAGATGGCGTCCGACTTTTTTGTTTGTGGGGCGATTTTGATAAAACTCAGTTTCTGGTTCTATTTTGACAAGAAAACAGCAACGCAATGTTAAAAGTATTAAAAAATCCAAGATGGCGGCCAACTTTTTGTTTGTGGGCCGTTTTTGATAAAACTCGGTTATTTATACTATTTTGACAAGAAAACCGTTCTTAACACAATGTAAAAAAATACAAATGGTCAAGATGGTGGCCGTTTTTTGTTTTTGTTTCTCTCTTTTCGCTTATTAAAATGTAACAGGTTTTTATTTGAAAGCTTGAGACAGAGTCAAGTATCATCATCATCATCATGTCAAGTAAAAGATTTAACTAATTATTAATTTGCTTTAACACAAGCACAGTAAATTACGACGTAACATCCTTCGTAATTTACTGTGTTTTTGACAGCTGTAAACCCTATTAAAAAAAAAATAAGTAAATAAAATAATAATTTATATTAAGTTACAGAGTTTAAAAAAAATTATGATTGTGACATGGGATGATTTTGATATATAGACGAAGGCGCTTCAAAGGTTAAGAAATATGAATCGGCTTATTTCCAATCTGAATATTTTTTTTAACAAAACTTCAACCCATTCAAACGTCAGGAGTAGATCAAATTTACCTTGCAAAATTTCATGGCAGACAGACAGACAGATACAATTATAGGTGAAACTAAATAAAACATATAATATATTTTATTTTGATACTTCTAAAATGCTTACCACAATTATTTATTTTATTTTATTTCGCAATACACCAAAATGTACCTGCCGCATTTTAATTTTGTTACAACCCTTCCGTAGTTACGGAAATACCTATACAGACGTCGGTATCGCCTAACTTCAAGGGCGTTGGCCTAAACAAAACATTGGTTATACTGTGGTAATTGTAACATTTATGTATATATAATTTAGCGTTGCTGTTGCCTTGTCAAAATAGTACCAAAAATCGAGTTTGAACTAAATCGGCTTACAAATTAAAAAGTTGGCTGCCACTTTGATTTTTTTTATTTTTTTGACATTGCGTTGCTGTTTTCTTGTCAAAATAGAACCAGAAACTGAGTTTTATCAAAATCGGCCCACAAACAAAAAAGTCGGACGCCATCTTGGATTTCTAATATTGCGTTGCTGTTTGCTTGTCAAAATAGAACCAGAAACTGAGTTTCATCGAAATCAGCCTGCAAACAAAAAAGTTGGCCGCCATCTTGGATTTTTTATACTTTTAACATTGCGTTGTTGTTTTCTTGTCAAAATAGTACCAGAAACTAAGTTTCATCAAAATCGGCTTACAAAAAAAAAGTTGGCCGCCATCTTGGTTTATTTTTATTTTTGACATTGCTTTGTTATTTTCTTGTCAAAATTGTACTAAAAACCAAGTTTCATCAAAATCGGCTCACAAACCAAAAAAGTTGGCCGCCATCTTGGACTTTTAATATTTTTAACATTGCGTTGCTGTTTTCTTGTCAAAATAGTACCAGAAACTGAGTTTCATCGAAATCAGCCGGCAAACAAAAAAGTTGGCCGCCATCTTGGATTTTTTATACTTTTAACATTGCGTTGTTGTTTTCTTGTCAAAATAGTACCAGAAACTAAGTTTCATCAAAATCGGCTTACAAAAAAAAAGTTGGCCGCCATCTTGGTTTATTTTTATTTTTGACATTGCTTTGTTATTTTCTTGTCAAAATTGTACTAAAAACCAAGTTTCATCAAAATCGGCTCACAAACAAAAAAGTTGGCCGCCATCTTGGATTTTTAATATTTTTAACATTGCGTTGCTGTTTTCTTGTCAAAATAGTACCAGAAACTGAGTTTCATCGAAATCGGCCTGCTAACAAAAAAGTTGGCCGCCATTTTGGATTTTTAATATTTTTAACATTGCGTTGTTGTTTTCGTTTCAAAATAGTACTAGAAACTAAATTTCATCAAAATCGGCCTACCATAAAAAAGTTTGCCGCCATCTTGTTTTTTTTTTATTTTTGACATTGTGTTGTTGTTTTCTTGTCAAAATTGTACTAAAAACCAAGTTTCATCAAAGTCCGCAAACAAAAATGTTGGCCGCCATCTTGGATTTTGGAAATTGCCTTTTTTTAATAAGCGAGATGAAGATTTGCACGCACTCACACTACATGTCGTATGCACCATAATATTAATTTAAAAAAAATTATAACGATAAAGACGTGATAGCCCTGGAAGACTTGTCCCGAGTTACTATGAACGGCGTTGTATGTAACTCGGGACAACCACTCCCCCGTCTCACCCCGCAAGCCCCGCACGATTGACCTGTCTAGACGTCTCCGTCGGCCTACTGTATGAAAAGTTAACTGTGGTAATATTAACGTAATAAAGACCGTACGAGCCAAAAAAAACGTTGGCCATTTGTTTCCACGTGCCATAGAGAAAGGTTAACCTATGGAGTGTAGGATAGAAGCATGATAGAAGTGGGTAAACCACATCATCCATCATAGCCTGATTACACCTACCGAGTAGAGTGGGGAGACAAGTACTCTCGGCTCGGCCGAATACTAGGTACATGTAAACACAGTACTCGGCCGAGCTCGGTACAACATTAACTCGGTCCCGTCAGATACTTTTGATTGGGTAATCGATACTTAGATTATTTGAGCCCCAAAAATAATCTACAATACAATGGGTGATTTTCTGAAAGCTCGCTCACTAGATGGCGCTGTCCCACCTATGCAGTTAGAAGGAACGGAACGTTATAAATTTTACTTTGACGCGACTTTTGTTACGTAAAACGGAACGTCAGACAGATGTTATTTATTAACCTTAATCTTTAAATTTACCTATTTCGTTTCTGTTCCTCACAGTAGTACCTATCAGTACTTATTTAATTTATTTTAAGTTTCCTTTGGGTTTTTTAAAGTAAATAAATTAAATATGATTCATACCAAAGTATACCATGTACATACTTCGTTCAACGCCATCTAGTGAAGCATTTGGAAGCTTTTTTTTTTAAATAGCCTCAGAAAGTTGCTCATTAATCGATTCGGAATCGATTATCCGGCAACAATCACTATATACCTACGTCGAATAATAAGAGCGATAAAAATTTAATTAACGGATTTATTTGAAAATGAAATTGTCTTAATTTTATGAGAACACAGAATCCTAAACTTATACTAGGCTCCTCAGAGTTATCTGATGTGCAGTGTAGTCTCTTTAAATGATCTCGAAGATTTGTTAGGTACCTATGTTTCCACAAAGCTTTATTTTCTTTTTACAAGTTTTATTTTTCTTTTACAAGTTTTGCACGTGGCCCGCAGTTCCCCCTCTCTTCTCAAAATGCGTCCAAATACGAAATTTACTTTTTAACAACGACAGATAAATAAATAAACGGCCCTAAATTACCGCCCAAATAACTCTACAATTCAAAGGTAACTGTACTGTCATTGTCATGTCACTATATGACACTACAGTCTGTAAAATTTGGCATGGTTGGAATAGCAGCTCATTTGTGCAAAGCAAAAAGATGTTTATGCTATTGGAATAAAGCTCAAGAAAAACCGCATCAGATATTTTTTATGACAATGTAGCTTACGCTAGAAAATTAGACTCTATTCCTTGTCAGGCTATGATGGATGATGTGGTTTACCCACTTCTATCATGCTTCTATCCTACACTCCATAGGTTAACCTTTCTCTATGGCATGTGGAAACAAATGGCCAACGTTTTTTTTGGCTCGTACGTTCTATATTACGTTAATATTACTTTGCTTGCATTGCATTATTTGCACCATAATAATGCTGAGCTGCGATCCGCATAGCGATACCGATATTGTGCCCCAATGATGCAATGCAATGCTTGACAAGCCCGGTAAACATGAAGTATGAAGCCCCCAGTACAGGATGGCTGATCATGTTGGCCGACCATGATGGGCCATCGTGTACAGGGGTGGTTTGCGTTGCTCGCAGACGGCAATCACACGCAAACCGCCCCTGTACACGATGGCCCATCATGGTCGGCCAACATGATCGGACAGCCTGTACTGGGGGCTTAAAGCCCCCAAGTTTATGGCACTAAAAAGAATTTAAATAAAACTTTTCTACTCGAATGTACCAATTGTATGGCATATTGAATCAAAGGCTTATTTCTCGGAAATTCGCTGTGTTATACTCGTTATCAGATTTTTTCCCGTGTTCGCTATGGTAGTAGTAAATATTGGCATGCTCAGTTTGGTGACAGGTGCCCTGGATCATGCTGTACTGGGTGTGGCGCTGCTGGAACGATGCCTAAATGTAGGAACACAATCTAAACCTAGGATTTCTCTGGAATAGTTAATGCTGCGAGAGTGGTTTATTTTTTTCCCTTTATAGGAAGATAAAAGAATGCGCAAATGCTATTTAATACATCAATTAAAGGAGTTAGAGCAAAAAATATTTTTTTTGAGGTTATAATTTTTCGATGCCTATAAAATCATTATTCCATGATGAAATGTAGAAATTCAATTTTTTCCGTACCCTATGATGAAGGAACTAAATATACAGGCACACTGTTTTCAGTAAAAAAATCGAATTGCTGAGATTCGGCCGTGGCGCTGCTGGGACGACGTCGTCCCAGCAGCGCCCCAAGTGACCTACGATTACTCCTGAATCTGTCGACATTTACAGGTGGACATTAGCTTATGTGAAATGGAAAAAAAGCCAAAAATATGTGTCTTATTAGATTTATTATAGCTTTTGTAATTAATGAGAAATAGCGGGGCGCTGCCAGGACGACGTCGTTCCAGCAGCGCCACAGAAATCCCCGTATATCCTCGGATCCAGTGGGGGGAAAAAATCAATCGTATTTTTTCCCGACTGGTAAAAAATTGGCCTGCATGGTGTATTTTTTTCAAGCAAATCGGAGACCGTGGCGCTGCTGGAACGATGGACACGCCGCCAGCCATGCGCCACTAGAATTTGTTCTCTGCGGCGGGCGCCGCGCGCCGCGCACGAGTTGTTTGTTCATCCGTCGTCGTCGTCGCCCGCCGGACTCGGGCACGATATTTTCTAGCAAGATTGACCTAAGATAAAAAAATGCCAATATTTTCAAACGAATTTATTTTGAAAAATTCTGATGGAAAGAAACTTTATGAGAAGTATTACGTAATTATTCCGAATACTTCAGAAGTTTTGCAACTGTCCTGACCTATTTAGGTAAGAGGTGGTTAAATGAAATTCAGAAGGTATTTAATTAGTAATTTATTGGACGCGAGCTGCGCCCACAAATAACCGGGAGAGACTGGCTTCGCCGGTCCCTATTACATACAAATAAGCTTACTTAAGACAATGGTACATTGTATGTTATGTGTACACACTCTTAGCAGGCTTTTTATAGCTGCTTGAGACCAACTTTTTAAAAACTGCTAATTATGACAGTTTGGCAGGCCTGTTGGTGTGCTAAAGTGAGCTCATGGTACGTTTAGCAACGCTGTTTGAGCGGTGAACGTCTAGGACTAAAACTAGAAACACATTTCGCTGGCGCAGCGCAGCGCAGTGCAGCGCAGCGTCGACCCGGGTGTGCACACTTTACTACGCAGCGTTTCCTGACGAAATTTTTGATCAGTCATCATCATCAGTGTCAATCGAGTCGTTGCCGAGCTAACATCTGCATTATGTTTTCTTCTAATTTTGAAAACAATTAAATCCAAAAAAATATGTTGATGATTACGATGATAATATGATGATGAATGGAGACGAGATGCAATTTATATCTATACTAATACTATAAATACACTTTGTTTGTTTGTAATAGATAAACTAAAAAAATACTGAACCGATTTTAGAAATATTTAGTGTGATTTATTTTCAAATCAGAATTATACATTATTTTTGTTATAAAATTAAAAAGTATAGTGTACTAAAAACACTTTAATACTGTTTTAACCATTGAGTTATAATGTACTAACGTACTAGAGAAGCTATCCCAAACAAAAATCTTGTAGTATTTTTGCTAAGCTAAGAGTTAAAACTAACGTTTTTTTGTTATTGAACATTTGAACATTGAACTTACATAATTATACTGCAAGTTAAATAAACGGTAAAATAATTAATAGTATTCATGTATTAAAACGTATATAAGTACCAAAAATAAACTCTATTAGTAAGTATTTCTCTCACGATATCAATGTTTAATCTTAAAAAAATAATTAATTAAATAAAATGTGAATTCTCATAAAATTTGGTAGGCAGAAAACACGCACAAAAGCTATGTCTATTCTGCAATGTTTGATCTATGTCTGTTGCACTACTATTGGTTGCCGCTTTACCCCAAGAGCTATCCGATATTTTTGTAAAAAATTCAATAACAGGCCAAATTTTTGTAAACTCCCCTTAAATATAATTTTAAGAGACTATATTTTGGAATCCAACATAATATCGCATTGGAAGGTATAAAAAAAAAGTTATACCCCGAAAATGGTGCAATTCTTTCAGCAAATATGCTATCACCAATTTTATCAATAACATGTGTTTATGTTCACCATATCTAAGCACCAAAGTCGAAATCCATAAAGATATAAAACGGGAAACTAATGCTTTAGGAAGAAGTCGGTTGTTTCTGATAGCATTTTTAACATAGGTGTAATGCCAATTCGAGTTTACGTAGAGAGTTTTTTTTTAAGTTTATTTGTTTTTCATTTACAAATATAGGGGGATTATATACTTTTACGAAAGATAGTAATAAATGTATTCAAATGTAAAGTGAATAACACTTATACCATTTTTGCCTATTTTTTAAAGATTTTTTAAAGCTTTGTATTTGTTTTTTTTTAATGTTGCTGTCATAAATATTGGTGGATTACTAATGAATTATTTATTAAACTAGATAATCTAATTTTCAATGTTAAGAAATTACTGATATAGAATTATTGTTGAGTCTCCATAGAGCGAATTAGTTTGGCTCTCGGGCTACTTTCTGCACGAGCGCTTTCGATTGGTCGCGAGGAAATAACACTGTACAAGCGCTCTTGCGCTGTATGTTTGAATCGTTTGAAAAGACGGCGAATTATTGTAAGCGCTGCAAGCGAACTTTAGTTTTAACTCTTAGCTTAGCAAAAATACTACAAGATTTTTGTTTGGGATAGCTTCTCTAGTACGTTAGTACATTATAACTCAATGGTTAAAACAGTATTAAAGTGTTTTTAGTACACTATACTTTTTAATTTTATAACAAAAATAATGTATAATTCTGATTTGAAAATAAATTACACTAAATATTTCTAAAATCGGTTCAGTATTTTTTTAGTTTATCTATTACAAACAAACAAAGTGTATTTATAGTATTAGTATAGATATAAATTGCATCTCGTCTTCATTCATCATCATATTATCATCGTAATCATCAACATATTTTTTTGGATTTAATATGTTCAAGTAAAAACAGAAATTGTTTTCAAAATTAGAAGAAAACATAATGCAGATGTTAGCTCGGCAACGACTCGATTGACACTGATGATGATGACTGATCAAAAATTTCGTCAGGAAACGCTGCGTAGTAAAGTGTGCACACCCGGGTCGACGCTGCGCTGCACTGCGCTGCGCTGCGCCAGCGAAATGTGTTTCTAGCTTTAGTCCTAGACGTTCACCGCTCAAACAGCGTTGCTAAACGTACCATGAGCTCACTTTAGCACGCCAACAGGCCTGCCAAACTGTCATAATTAGCAGTTTTTAAAAAGTTGGTCTCAAGCAGCTATAAAAAGCCTGCTAAGAGTGTGTACACATAACATACAATGTACCATTGTCTTAAGTAAGCTTATTTGTATGTAATAGGGACCGGCGAAGCCAGTCTCTCCCGGTTATTTGTGGGCGCAGCTCGCGTCCAATAAATTACTAATTAAATACCTTCTGAATTTCATTTAACCACCTCTTACCTAAATAGGTCAGGACTCAGGAGTCAGGACATATTTATTAAAAGTGGTAAAAGTGGTATTCCACTTATCTCAAATATTTGATCAAAGAAATTGGACGAGACGAGGACGATTAAATATCTTTGATAAGTGGAATACCACTGATAATTTTGTTCGTTATTAAATGAATGATCAAGCAATTCTGTGATTTTTGGAGGACGAAAGCTTTCCGCAATAGAAAGAAAAAAGCGTGGCGACTAATACGAGAACAAAGCAATCCATTGGAAGTTTACGACAAAATGGATTTTATTCGGAGGTTTGGATGCCACCGTAAACGGAATCTGATTTGAATTCTGTGCTTTGTCTTTGCCTATTCTATAGTGAGTGACAGAGACAGTGCATACATTCCGCTGTCGGGAGCGTTTCCAACGGTTTGTGAATCCGGGGGCTGATACTGCAGCGGCAACGAAATCTATAGATTAATCCGTTAAAGGCAAGAGTGAGTGAGTTCTACCCATTCAAAAATTAATAGTCTAGTGCAGTTTTGTGAAAAAGTCGTCTAAATCGTGATCGTGAGTTTTAATTGCCACTCCTCTAAATACCAACGACTGGTATCGTTGGATTCGTCGTGGTCTCCAGATTACGAAACTGTGAGTCGTAATATAAATTTTTGGTGGAGGGGGGAGGTAGGGGGGTTGAAGATGGCGGATCAGTACTTCAGTTAAAACGCTCTAGTCTGAGAAATACTGTACCGATTTCTTTGTTTTTGGTCTCATTTCAAAGAGGATAATATAAACTAAAACTCATTTTTAGACATTAAATACTGTACTGCACTGATTGAGCCGCAATTAAGGAAAACATATATTTTTTACTTAATTACATTTTTTTTATTGCGAATAATTCAAAAAATAGTTAGCTTTCATGAAAATTATGTTACATAAAAATTAAGGAAATTTAATAACCTATTCAAAAAGGTAAGTATCTTTACTCTAAACATATGTACGACCAATTAATAGGCTTTATAACTTAACACGGCGCAGCATCTTTCCCGCGGCTTCCCGGTCGCGGTGGCTCGGACCACCGCGACCGGGAAGCCGCGGGTCTATGTCTTAATTAAAAAGCTCTATTCTAAATTGATTCTCATTTGAAAGAGGATAATATAGAATAAAACTCATTTATAGACACCAATAAAGGAAAACATTTTTATTTTACTTGATTCTATTTCTTTTATTGCGAATAATTAAAAAAAAATATGTTTTCGTGACAATTATGCCGTATAATTTTTTTTTATTTAATAACTTATTCAAGAAGGTAAGTATCTCTACTCTTACATTATATACGATCATTTAATATCACTACATAGTATAAAACAAAGTCGCTTTCTCTGTCCCTATGTCCCTTTGTATGCTTAAATCTTTGAAACTACGCAACGGATTTTGATGCGTTTTTTTTTAATAGATAGAGTGATTCAAGAGGAAGGTTTATATGTACTTTTTATCCCGATATTCCCACGGGAACGGGAACCACGCGGGTGAAACCGCGGGCGGCCGCTAGTATTTTATAAAGTAACACGGCGGCGCAGCATATATACAAGCCTCAAGCGACAGGGAAGCCGCGGGTCGTTGCTTTAATTTAAACGCTCTATTTCAGAATAGAGCATTTAAATACTTATTAAATAATATAACTTACTAATGAAATATTTTTGTCGACAAATATCTTAACTAGGTACTTACTTATTTAACTGTCCAATGTATTGTCATAATTATTATATTGACTGATACATACGTCTTGATCAACGTGACAAACATATTTCATACAATTTTTCTTATTTTTTACACAGCCATGTCTAGCTGTTCGGCATCCACTTTTGCACTGGCATGCCACCAACTCTAGTCCTTTAATAGATATTGGAGACTGGAGGCTAGTTACTGTTATCAAATTACCCTCTCTTAAATGCCAACCCTAAAGTTCTGGTGAAGGCAGCATTTGTAATGCTTTATCAGCAATTTTCCAAATGAATGTTTGATAGTGTGCTCTTTGTAGATGATGGCCAAGTGCTTCGGATCTGGTTGGCAACTTTTCTAAGCTATTTATGTTTACAAACATTGCAGCTCTAAGTTGATCGATTTTATTTATCTATAGGTACTAATATTACACAGAGGAAAGATTTGATTGTTTGTTTGCTTCGATTAGGCTCCGAAACTACTGGACAGATTCAGAAAGTTCTTTGACCATTAGACATAGGCTATATTTTATCCCGATATTCCCACGGGAACGGGTAGGTACCACGCGGGTAAAACCGTGAGGATCTGCTAGTACTTAATAAATAAGTAAAATTTTATCATAATTTTGGGTGACACAGTATTTTCTTTATATATTTTCTCTATAATTTGGTTTCGTGTGAGTGTACATTTTTAAAATTAACTTCGCAGCATTCTCTATTTGTATTATTGCCGAATGTTTTTAAAAGCTCATAGTGTTCCAATAAGACAGGCTAACAAGCTTTTTTTGACAACCCAGCAAAAGAACTCGTTGTATCACAGCCTGTGATGGCGTGGTAAGCAAACAGAGACTGCTTTTCAGTACACATTAAACGCATACTTTGTTTGGTAGCTTATCGATATGATGAATCAGCAAAAGCAGAACATTAGTATGACGACTCTGAATCACTACTGTTTTAAATCCTCGCTGGGCAGCGTCTGTAGCATGTAGTATGATCCTCGTGTCACCTTCCTCGTGATCAATTTGCAAATGAAAAGTTTATTTTTCAGTGTTCGTGAAAACTGTTAATAGGTATGTCTTTGACACCACCTGCCTGCATTCAAAAGTATCGCTAATTCAGATACGACCTAAGAAATGGGATCGCTTCATTCATCATTCAAAAAATATCTATCTATCGTCTATAGTATAGACGCTGCCCAGCGAAGATTTGAAACAGTAGTGATTCACAGTCTTAATACTGATTCTGCTTTTACTGATTCATCAAATCGATAAGTTACCAAACAAAGTATGGGTTCAATGTGGCACAATACCTAAATATGTTCCTGTGCACGATATCAGCAGAAGCACAGAATACTAAAATAGTACAAGTCGCAGGAGTCTTGGTGCTGAAAAGCAGTCTCTGCTTGCTTACCACGCCATCACGGGCTGTGATACAACGAGTTCTTTTGCTGGGTTGTCAAAAAAAGCTTGTTAGCCTGTCCTATTCGAACACTATGAGCTTTTAAAAACGTTCGGCAATAACACACACGTCTATGATGATGAAATAGAGAGTGCTGAGAAGTTTGTTTTAAAAATGTACACTCCATAATAAACCAAATTAATAGTAAAATAAATAAAATAGATCAACTTGGAGCTGCAATATTTCCAAACATAAATAGCTTAGATAAGTTGCCACCCAGATCTGAAGCACTTACAAAGAGCAAACTATCAAACATTCATTTGGAAAACTGCCGATAAAGCATTACAAATGATGCCTTCACCAGAACTTTGGGGTTGGCATGATAACAGTAACTAGCCTCCAGTCTCCAATATCTATTATAGGACTAGAGTTGGTGGCGTGCCAGTGCAAAAGTAGATTCGGCATCTACGACAGCTAGATATGGCTGTGTAAAAATAAGCAAAAATTGTATGAAAGGTGTTTGTCACGTTAATCAAGACGTATGTTGCAATCAATATAATTATGACAATACATTGGTCAGTTAAATAAGTAGGTAAGTTTGTACCTACTTAAGTACCTAGTTAAGATATTTTTCGAAAAATAAGTATTTAAATGCTGTATTCTGAAATAGAGCGCTTAAATTAAAGCAACGACCCGCGGTTTCCCTGTCGCCTGAGGCTCGTATATGCTGCGCCGTGTTACTTTATAAAATCTATTAAATGGTGGTATATAATGTAAGAGTAAAGATCCTTACCTTTTTGAATAGGTTTTTAAATTTTATAATTTTTTATACACCATATTTTCACAGAATTTTTTAGAATAAAGCTTTTTAATTAAGACATAGACCCGCGGCTTCCCGGTCGCGGTGGCTCGGATATGCTGCGCCGTGTTACTTTATAAAGTCTATTAAATGGTCGTATATATGTTTAGAGTAAAGATACTTACCTTTTTGAATAGGTTATTAAATTTCCTATAATTTTTATGTAACATAATTTTCACGAAAGCTTACTATTTTTTGAATTATTCACAATAAAAAAAATGTAATTAAGTAAAAATATATGTTTTTCCTTTATTGCGCCTCAATCAGTGCAGTACAGTATTTGATGTCTATAAACGAGTTTTAGTTTAAATTATCCTCTTTCAAATGAGACCAAAAACAAAGAAATCTGTACAGTATTTCTCAGACTAGAGCGTTTTAACTGAAGTACTGATCCGCCATCTTTAACCCCTCCACCAAAAATTTACATTACGGCTCACAGTTTCGTAATCTGGAGACCATGGCGAATACAACGATACCTGTCGTTGGTATTTAGAGGAGTGGCAATTAAAATTTTTACCCTTAGTACTAGGCTGAACTAGACTATAAAACAAGAGTCTTACAAGATTCTTATTTTCTCGAACTTTGTAACATTTAAATTATTTATTTTAGGTATTGTCTGCTTTGTCCTTTTTTGCCACCGGCTTCTCTGAAAAACCTGTGGCTGTGGGGGACATTGGGGGCATTCCATGGCACAACAAACCGTGTCAAGTAGGTTACTGCTGCATTATTGTGAAGCGTTCCTAGCGCTTTTTTCTTTAATACGAACTTCTCCACGAACGCTCGTGGAGAAGTCCGTATTAAAGAACGACACTCAAGTGGAGATCTCTTCTCAAGTATAGTTAGCAAGGGATGAATGTATTCGGTCAAAGCGATCTTCTATCTCACTCGTTGCACTTCGCAAGCAGCCGAGAAATAATAGCGGGCCATGCGCAAGCAGCCGAGAAATAATAGCGGGCCATGATTCGGTGCATGTTTTCGCATCCCTTTCTAACTGAGCTTGAGAAGAGATCTCCACTTGAGTATCGTTCTAGAATACGGGTCTAAGTAACTGTGTTAACTTTGTTTGTTGAAATTAGTCACTTTTCCAACTTGAAACCAAAGCTTGAAACACATTTGTAAAAAAAATCATTTCTTGCGAGTAACGTTATTAGATACTTTAGTGAGTACCATAAACTTATTATACTTTACCCCTAGTATAAATAAGTTTATGGTGAGTACTTACTAGTGAAAAGTAATTCCTTGGGCTTTATTAGTATTTTTTGAGTTATTTAAACAGTACCTCAACCCACATATCGGCATTTTTAAATAAAATAGAACAGAGTACACACACGTGTTGTTGCGTCTATCGCTTGCCACAGACTAAACGAGTTGAGTCCACGTGGACTCAACTCGTGTTGCAAAGATTCTAGCTGAGATGTCTCCTCTATTCTTTTATCTCAATGGTTTTAACAGTATAATTAACAACCCTACATGATAATGAATTGGTGACTCTTCTAAACAAAAAAAATATTTTTTAAATTGGCCCATTATTGACGGAGAAATCGGAGAACATAAGTAGTAAAAAGCAAAATGCAGAGCTCCGCTGCGCAGTCCGCTACCGAGCCATCTGACGATACAATGCTAGAAAGTGGTGGGGAGCCTGGCGCAATCGGAGCCGGGCGGAAACGCTGCGCTGCGCCAGGGAAATGTGTTTCTAGCCATACTAAGGGCGTTTGTGCACTACCACTGAATTTTACCGATCCGGAAAAAAACGGATGCTTGTATTTTAATAATTAATCATTTATATTAGTAATTAATAAAATACAAGCATCCGTTTTTTTCCGGATCGGTAAAATTCAGTGGTAGTGCACAAACGGCCTAAGGGCGTTTGTGCACTACAACTGAATTTTACCGATCCGGCGGTCCGTGTTTTTACGGACCGGCGTGGCATGAAAAACACGGATGATAGGCTTGTGCACTTGTCCGGTTTTTTACTGGCCGGGGCAGCGCAGTGATCTCTTTGAAACTACACTCTACGGACGCGTTTTAAACGAGAGGAATAATGAGTTCCTTGGAACGTCAGCAATTACTTGCTTTATTGCTTTATGTACGAAGACGTAGAAGACAGAAAGAATTTTGGGTTCATCCTCTTATCAGTGACAGGGTCATTTTACCGAAATCACAATTAATTGAGGCTTGATGAAAAATTATTTTTTAACTACTATCGAATGTCTACAGCTAGCTATATAACAAAAAAAGTTTCATCAAAATCCGCTTAGTAGTTTTTGCGTGAAACACGGACAACAGACAGACAGACAGACAAACAAAAATTTCAAAATCCATATTTTTGGTGCTAGATATATTACGTGTTATTGGTGAAAAATAATAATAATAATAATAAATAAATAAATTCTTACATTCACACCAATTATCTAAGCCCATTTTAATTTCATTAAGAAACTGTATCATGGAAAACTTGATAACGGATAAATATATACTTAAATACTTTTTGTTTGTAAATACATACATATTATACATAGTTAACACCCAGACCAAGACAAATAGACATGTTCATGCACACAAATATTTGTCTTGTTCGGGAATCGAACCCGAGACCACTGGCGCAGAAGGTGGGTAGCCTACTCCTGCGCCAAATCGGTCGTCAATCGAGAAAGGCGCTTGAATTTATTTTGGCGTGCGTTAATTTATTTGCGATAACTCCTAAGATATTCATTTAAATTATATGGTGTAAAAGAGTAAAATAATGTGCATAAAATGCTTAAAGCAACTAACGTATTTAGATTGATAAGGGTTAATACTGTATCCGTTTAAATAGCTTTCCAAATTACCGCATTGTTCGTAACCATTTTTTAAGAGATAATATGGCTATAATATGCTATCCTTAAAAGATAGACATATGCTATCGCGGACTTTTTTGTAGATCTATAGAAGAGGAATATCCCAACATGCATTATTTTTTTAAACCTCGAAAGGATTAGGCAGCGTTTTTGCAGAAAACTCCCGGGCGGCTTGCCGTTTGCCGGCACTTTCGACAATTATCGTTATATTTCTACCAATTTACATAAAACTTTCATAAATTATATATTAAAATCTTTCTGAAGAACCACGCTACCTGTTAGTGAAAACCGCATGAAAATCTGTTTCGTAGTTTTAAATATTTAAGCATATATAGGGACAGACATACGGGAAGCGACTTTGTTTTATACTATGTAGTGATTTATGATTAAAATACAACCATCCGTTTTTTTCCGGACGGTAAAATTCAGTGTAGTGCACAAGCGTACATATGTTTCTCATTGCCGTCATCTCGGAACGGAAAAAAACGGTCCGGAATGGGGAAAAGTAAAATGACGGACGGTAAAATTCAGTGTGGTGCACAAGCGCCCATATGTTTTTCATTGCTGCCAAAGGGCGTTTGTGCACTACCACTGAATTTTACCGATCCGGAAAAAAACGGATGCTTGTATTTAATTAATTACTATTATAAATGATTAATTATTAAAATACAAGCATCCGTTTTTTTCCGGATCGGTAAAATTCAGTGGTAGTGCACAAACGCCCATATCGGTCCGGAAAAAACCGGATCGCCGGATCGGTAAAATTCAGTGTAGTGCACAAACGTCCTAAATGTATGAAACCGATCGCGCTGCGCCAGCGAAATGTGTTTCTAGCTTAACAGCGCTGCTATTGTTATGGTTCATGGTACCGATAAGCAGGGCAGTTTTTTTTAAGGCTTAAAAATAACTGCTATTAGAGCTTGTGGTAAGCCCCCTGTTCAGCGGCGTTTATGGACGTACAACAAGCTTTTGACCGAGTTTGGCATAAGGGGTTATTGTGCAAAGTGAAAGAAATACTTCCACACTCTCTTTACCTAATAATAAAATCTTACTTATCAGATCGACGATTCCAGGTTAAACAGGGAGATGCAAGATCTGCTCTTCACAAAATTGAGGCGGGCGTACCTCAGGGCTCGGTCCTCGGCCCGGCACTGTACAACGTTTTTACATCAGACCTCCCAACATCCGAGGATGTGACCGTTGCGACATATGCCGACGATGTAGCATATCTCTCTAGCGACAAATCTCCAGTCGAGGCTAGCAACAAACTTCAACGCCTGCTAGATGAGACGGCAGCACGGCTAAAAAAGTGGCGCATCCGAGCAAGTGCCCAAAAGTCGAACCATATCACTTTTACAATGAGAAAAGAAAATTGTCCACCTGTCAAACTTGGCTCTGACTACCTACCCGAAACAGATTGTGTAAAATATTTGGGTTTTCATCTTGACCGAAGGCTCACCTGGAAAAACCATATTAAAAAGAAGAGAGATGACATAAATTTAAAATTTAGAAATCTTCTCTGGCTAATGGGGAGGAACGCTGTTCTTTCTGTTGACAACAAACTTATAATATACAATGCTGTTATAAAACCAATTTGGACCTATGGCATTCCGCTATGGGGTACTGCCAGCAAAAGCAATATCATGTGCCTACAACGAGTACAAAATAGCATCCTACGTACTATAACAAATAGTCCCTGGTTCTCTAGAAACGACGAGATTCAGGAATATCTAAATGTACCCACCATACAAGCTGAAATAGAGAGGCATAGAAAGGAATATGTTAAACGTCTGATCTCGCATCCAAATTCCTTAGGTACCCAACTCCTCAAGCCTTCCTTAACTGCAAAGAGACTGAAAAGGAAGAATGTATTGTGAAAGGACTATAGAGGCACTGGCTTCTTTACCTTCAAGACAGTTAGTCACACAACACATCAGCTTATAGTCTTGCGACTGATTGCCAATTAAATAAAAAAAAAAAAAGTTTAGTTATAATTTAATTTAAGTAGTTATAAGTTTTTAGTGATAATTTCATTATTATGACTTTTTGCTGACTATTCAAATATTGTATTGTCTTCTAAACCAAACTTGCATACAAAATTTCAGCTCAATCGGACACTGGGAAGTGGGTCAAATTAAGCTTGCAAGATTTGACCCGAACGGACATACATACATGCATACATACACTGCAAGTTAAATAGCTTGTAAAAATCAATGCCACTTTTCGTTGTAACTGAACTCCTCCTAAACGGCTGGACCGATGTTTATGAAATTTTTATGCGTCTTCAGGTGGATTCGAGAATGGTTTAGATTTACATTTGGACCCGGTAGGTGGCGTGCTGTCGATAAGGCGGTACGAAGTTCGTAGGGGTAGGGTAGAGGTAGGGCGTTTGTGCACTACAATGAATTTTACCGTCCGGCGCGGGGCGGTCCTTTTTTTTACACAGACCGGCGGCGTGGCATGAAAAATGATTGGCTTGTGCACTTGTCCGTCTTTTTTCTCGCCGGGGCAGCGCAGTGATTACCCCCTCCCCAGCCCCGCCCGCTCATGAATATCACGTTTTCAGTTCAATATCACAGTTTCAATGTTTCAAAGCTTAAACTACACGAAATAAATAAATTCTTACTATGTATTATACCTAAATAATTTATGATTAAAATACAACCATCCAACAAAAAGCGAGTTTGCCTTAAAGTCCTGTAGAACACGTGACGTGATAGGTTAGAAATTTAAGGCGATCACGAAGCGCAGCGATCGCCTTTGGAGCCACTAAACCTGGTGTACCGGTGGGACCTCAAGGAAGATTTTTTTCTCGTAGACCCACTGATTGATACCCAACTTATGGCACTGATAAAATTTTATTCAATTCTATTTTAACTTTAATTCCAAGACCTTTTCCTGTTACAAATGTTTGTCATAAAAAATTAAAATTAATATTATATTATCTAATATAATAATATTATTATTTTTTTGAGAAAAATAATAACAAAAAATTTAGTTACCTATTCATAAAAAGTTAAAATTTTGAATTATATAAAATGTTATCAGTGCCATGGGTATCAAGCAGTGGGTCTACGAGGAATAATTATTGGTTGTGGTCCTACTAGTGGGACAAATTAGTGGGTCCATGAGGAAACAGTAAAAAAAACAAATGTTCGAATAATATTGGAATAATAAAATGGTGTGGTGTTCCACATCATATACTATAGGCCTGGCCTACCAGTGTGAACAAGCTTTGATATGTTAGTTAAAAATGGTAAGGCCGATGACAATATGACCAAAAGTAAAAGAAAGAATGCTGAATTAATTTAAAAAATTTGGTACTTATCATATTATTTAATTATATGCATATTTTCCCATAAACAATCACATTTTCAAACTGACGTTCTATCTATGGGTATTGGTACATTCATAACTGTAAACATCCATAAATATATAATAATATGTTTACAAATGCTGTGTTGTTTTCCTCAGGCAAATCGTAATATATTTGTAAGTATATCCATCTATAAGTTGAAATTTTTATCCATAAATGTAGCCATTTTGATATCTCTTTTACTAAGACCGCTTACATCATGAGATGATAAAGTTACCTGCAAGAGGACACAAAGTGTATGAGAATTTGAAAGAACAAAGAATTTATATTTAGTAAACAAACTGCAACTGGTAAGATTTTTTTATCTAACTTAGAACTCCTTTTTAAGCACATTGTGCATTTGGCATACCAAGTTCATAGTGACAAACAATACAGAAAGATAATTAATAATTACATGTTACAACTCCTCACATACCTGGACCTTATTGTAAACATTGAACCACTCTGGATGGTGATCCATTTTCTCTGCCAGTAAAGCCACCCTGGTCATGAAACCAAAAGCCTCATTGAAGTTTTTGAATTGGTATTCCTTTTCTATTGCATCACGATTATTTTGTAATTTCCACCCAGATTGTAAGAGAGACTGGAGCTGTGTGTCTCTTTCCTCTTGAGTTAATTTATCTGCCTGTAATCAAGTTTTTAAGAGAATACTTGGGTTGAAATCAAACTTATTTTCCTGTAAAACAAAAGCTAACTCAGCACATTGAGATAAAGTAGTAGGTACCTATCACAAAACAGTAGGTAAGTAAATGGATACAAGAATACTGAAATTACCATTTTCCTCTTGGTTGCTGGTACTGTTGCCGCGCTTGTGAATCTGACGAATGAATGGGCATTGATCGGCGGTTGTGCGCGACGGCACACCGCTGACCTCGCCGGGTGAAAGTGTATCGCTGCAGAGCCCGCCATATATAAACTTCTGAGTACCATACCTTCTTTTCACAACTTAAATTCCAGCTAACAGCACAGCAGTTCAGTTTAAAACTATCTTGTAGAACTTGCTCGCTATCGAAAGACAAACTATATAAAAAAAGAAAGACTGTTAGATGAAACTAGACATAGCACCACAAATTATTAGCACAAGCACAGTAGCACAAAGTAACTACGCGGGCGGTCGCCCAAAATATTCAAAACAGAAAAAATTACTCCAATTAAATTTGAACCTTAATACATGGAAAATATGTACAAAATCGACTAATAATGACATCTTTTGATCTTCAAAGTAATCTGTGCCTGCTATATGACAGTTCTGTCTGTATATCAATCTGTGTATGATCTGTGTCGTTACAGTTCAGAGTTTCAGACTTGTTTCAGACACAGCCTTCTTTACTACAAGCCATGCTATTTCGGTTTGGCAACGTCGCTTGTGAACCTAAGCGTAGACCTGCGTAGACCGAACATTTGGTTAGAGGTAACCCGACCTAGTTAAAAATAAGCAGATGCTATGGAAACCTATGGGGCAACTTGACCAACCATAACTAGTGGTTAATATTATGCGTCCTATTTGCGTTCGCGTTAAGGACGTATTTATGCTCGTCAGAACTTCCTACAAAGCAAACTTAGTCGGATAATACACAAGTGTCATTTTAAAATAAACGGTTGTTTTGGTGCGTGGTTTGTTTTGATTTCAGTGGAATTTAAAGTAAATTTGAAGAAATTTTATGCTTTTCCTTATGAAAACATCATTAAGCATTATATTGATAGCGTGTACTATTAAACAAGGTAAGGATTAATAAAATTTTCCCAATTTTCTGTTAAAACTTCAACTTAGGGTTAGCGCGCACACTTATTTACACGGCAATTTATTTGTCTCTGTCACCGCACTTATTTACACGGCAATTTATTTGTCTCTATCACGGGAGCGACAGCGACACAACTTTTTCGCAGTCAAGTCAGTCATCAACATGGATTTCGAAGAGGCGGTTGTGTTGTGGTATGTGCTCTTGTCTTTAGAATCCAAAGACGACAGCGAAAAAAGCAATATTGGGTGCATCCATCCACTGTGGAGTGATAGGATGACACTAGGAAAATTACATACATAAGTACAATGTTTATAAAATTGAGAGGCATATCCAAAAAAAAAATTTTTGCTACTTCAGAATGAGTGTCGAATCTTCGTCAATCAGCCTATTATCCTTAATTAAAATTATAAATGCGAAAGAAACTCTGTCTGTGTGTTACGCAATCACGCCTAAACTACTGAACCAATTTCAATGAAATTTGGTACAGAAGAGGTATTCTATTTAAATGACACACGCAAAAGTGAGAAACTTTCCAGATATTTGTTTTATATTTCTTTTTATTGTATCGAATGTCAGTCAGATCGTTTGATGAACTTATTGTCTTGCCGTACAAATTGCACACGTGCGTCCGCGTCCACTCGACTTGACATCTTATGGGAATTTCTGATAGGTGTGCGGGGTCTAGAACAAAGTGTATGGAGAGTGCGCCCTCCGAATTTCTGATCAGAATTTTGCCGTCCGATCGTTTGCACCCGAGACTCATTAGAAGCTGACGTCAGACACGTCAGAATTCTGATAGTATGCGGAGTCTACAACAAAACTTTCAGACAGAAAAAATCGTATAATATGCGACAGGCCTTAAATCGGTTCACACCCAACGAAAAATGCGACGTTGTCAAACCTAATAGCATGGCTTGTAGAAGAACAATAGAGAAGGAACAATAGAGAAGGCTGTGCCTCAGAACCATAGAGTAACTTGTGTATCTCAGAACAATAACTAAAGCTCTCTGAGTACTGAATCTAAAGCTATAGAAACCGTACTAAAATAAAAACTGTGTATCAGCTATCGTACTCACTTTAAGTAATTCAGCATAGGTACATGAGTAAGAGTGAAATAGACAATCTTTGTGAGTTTCTAAATTGTTTTTAGCTCGTAAAGTACAAAGTACAAATGTCAAATGGTTCTAATTGATTGTTGAGCCCCCAGTACACGATGGCCGATCATGGTCGGCGACCATGACCAATACATCGTACATTGACACTTTTGAAAGAACCTTTTTAAACTTGTTCGTTCAAAAGTGTCAATGTACGATGTATTGGTCATGCTCGCCGACCATGGTCGGTCAACCTGTACTGGGGGCTTAATATAATACTACCAAAATAAAAATTTGTCTTTGTTGAGAACGTAGCTTCTGAGGTATGACCAATTTAATACGAACGTATTACAATGGTCGAACAGCTTCGCTGGCAGCTAAAGTGAAAATTTATTAATTTACAAGGAATTCGGTGATAAAACAACAGGAAAGTGTGCATACAGATTCTCTAGAGAGATTGCATTCCGTGTTTAGGATGGTTTGTGTTGTTCTAGGCTGTTAGTCTAATATATCACGGAAAGAAAATTCGGATGAGATTGAATCATTTTATCGGTAAGTTTTGTTTCAAAATACAAATATTTTTAAGAATTTAACATCAGTATTATCCGAAAATTGTAATAAATTAATATTATCAATAGAAATGTACGTGAGTTTTGGTCTATTTTTTATATTTTCTTGCATTTCTGTTAAAGTTGTTAAGGTTATGATAGTGCTGTGATTTTTTTATCGATGTTAACAATTTTTACTTCTTTCAGATTTCCCAAAGATGAAACTATTAAAAATGATTGTATACGCCGTATTTCAAAAATCAACTGGACAGCAAAAGTGAACAGTCACGTTAAGCGTACCACTTTGGACTACAATCATTTGAGCCAAATGAGAACATTAAAGATGTGTTTATAAGAAAAAATGGTTTTTAACCGACTTCAAAAAAAGGAGGGGGTTATCAATTCGACTGTATATTTTTTTTATTTTATTTTTTATTTTTTATGTGTGTTACCTCAGAACTTTTTAGTTAATGAACCGATTTGCATAATTCTTTTTTTTTAATTAATTGATTAATTTCCTTTTCAGCTTAATTCACTCTAATGTTTGAAAATCCCGCCTGAAAGCTACTTATAGGGCTCGTGGTTTTTTACTGTCACATTTTTCCTATACTTACAAAATTGCATTGTGAATGCATAAAAATAATATAAAATCTTAGTATAGATTACTGAAGACTGCAAATTTTCAGCATTATTGTGTTCCGGCAGTTAAGAGATAAAATAGCCAGTTCCTCAGTGATCGAGGATTCCGGGAGTAGTACGCTTCCACCTTCAGCCTTATCACCACTTATCATCAGGTGTGATGAAGGCTAAGTGCTACCCCGTTGTGGATAAAAAAAATAAAAAAATATATAAAAGAAAGTGGTACTTACTGCATTTATAATATTGCAGGTGCTATACTTAATTATTCATTGGATCTACTCACACGTACCACAACCACACAACATGTAGGCGGGGTGTATTTTGTATTGGAAATGAATACCTAGTACAATTTACACGTAGGTACCACATTTTGCCGTCATTATCGACCGCGTACGTAAGTAATACCGACCACCACCAGCGACGACGCTGTGAACTAGCAGCCAGCCACACCGCATACGACGTATCCACATCACAACTACTAGCGACAACGCAAACACATTGACATTTTGTCGCACAGCCACAACGCAACTGCTAAAAGCTGCATCGACACCACATTTTGTCGCTGCGATCTGGTGTGGTTGTTTGTGGTAGGTACGTGTGCGTCGACACATTACCATAGGCATGGCCCGCTATTATTTCTCGGCTGCTTGCGCTCCTACAGGCCATGCTGCTCGGATTGGCAACGTCATAAATGTCAATGTCGTACCACTAATCCTAATTTCTTGTATGCATGAGATGATATGAATTCCTGATTATAGCGCCTTAAAATCAAATAATACGCGTACATAACTAAGGGTTGTTTTATTTTAACTATATCACAGTCACGAAAATGTTTATTAAACACTCCTACTGATGTTGTAAGCTCCCAGTCGGCTCGAGGTATCGCACGAATCCATCGCTGACGCAGTGTTCCTCCTTCGGGAATCCAAATCTTTCGAGATCCAAGGTTTCATAAGTAATTTCCAACAATGATCACGTATTTATATGCACTAATTATACAATAGATATTGTATTAAAACACCCAAACAGCAATCAAGAAAATCAAACAGCAACGTTTCTTGACATGACCAAAGAGTATTCCGACTTGCCACATCCAGATAAAAAAATTATCCAAAATGTGCAAAAATAATAGATTTTCTTTTTATTTTGTAACAAGCAAATTTAACCAAGTTGTTAATAAATGCGTGCAAAATCCGAGAAAGTGTTTTATTTAAATGAACAGTTCGCGCGGAAATCTAAGATGTGAATTGAATTACGGCGAAAGTTATTTTTTTTTTATTATATTATATCAAGTTTAGCCTAGTCAACGAAGAGATATAGAGGGAAATGTTTGGAACACAATTTTTGACTTTGGAACTTTGTTTGGGCTAAAAGTTTTGTAAAATACTGTATATATTTTACCGGCCAAGCCCAATTTCAGGACAAACTAGTTTTTCCTAGGCCAAACTAGTTCATCGCGTTGACATTTCAGAGAGCGAGTTTGCCTCGGAAGTCCTGTAGAACACGAGATTGGTTAAAATCATGAAGTTTGACTTAATACTCTGAGGTAACTGGAGCTCTCACCCTGAATAAAAAAGTGTCGCCAGCAAATTTGACATTTATGTATGTAGTGGCTGTCAGCTGTCTCATATGACCATACGTATTTTTTAAAAGTGTAGGTGAGACGGAAGACAGCCACTGTGTTATTTGTGGTATTCAAAAAATTGTTCGTACTGCACGCTCCAGTTACCTCAGTATTAAGTCGAGCTTCATGGTTAAAATGGTGGTTATTTTTTTTTTGTGTCATGTTCTACATCTACAGGTCTTCCGAGGCAAAGTCGCTCTCTGAAATGTCAACGCGATGAACTAGTTTGGCCTAGGAAAAACTAGTTTGTCCTAAAATCGGGTTAAAAAAAAATTACACCTTCAAACCGACCCCCCCCCCCGGATGAAGGGCTACGGGCGGGGACTTTTGCTATGTTTACCTCCTTATTAGCCCAAACAAAGTTACAAAGTCAAAGATTGTGTTCCAAGCATTTACCTCTATACTGTTTTTTGAGTGTTCGTTGATTTTTACTTCCACATAATTTGAGAGTTATCGCCTAACCTGGCAACACTACACGATTGTTTATTTATATAGAACAAAGAGTAAAGTGTATAGATCAACAATCTTTTCTGTTCCGGTGACAGCAGCGCTGGTTGGACAGTGCAACTTGACAGTAAAATGACATTATGAACAAAACACGTTAGTTCCAGTTTTGGCCACCGGAACAGAACACGTTGACGTAATCGACTGCAACGTTGCCGCTTTTCCAAGGAGCATGGCTTGTTAAGCCCCCAGTACACGATGGCCGATCATGGTCGGCGACCATGACCTATACTGAGCGTTTTTCTGACAGGTAGGAATTTTAGTACGTTTTTTCATCAATAGATGTCGCATTTTATACTCAGCTGTCAAAAATTGTATAGAAATAGGCCATAAACAAAATCTTTTACTTTTCTCACTCGCTTAAACACAAGGAATTTATAATACAACAGGAAGGTGCACTGCTGCTAAAAAACGGTCCTAATGAGATAGCAAGAACGAGGTCAGTTTATCTCACTCCATTCCATTACGGCGGCCACGAACATGCGCGACGGGCGGCGGGCGACGACGAGCGAGTTGCGAACTTGACACAACGTAGACGGAAAACGTCATTCGGCTTGTACTGTTGCCACTTTAACATTCTGAAATCTATCATTCAAATTCTTTTCTAAGATAAGCCATAAAAAACTTAAACGACCTGATACATTTTTATGCTTAATACGGTAATACCTAAATTAATATGCGATGTTTTCTATTGACTAAAAGTAATACGAAGCGGAAATTTTACGAAATTTAATTTTTATAACGAAAGTTGTGAACCATAAATCTGTGATAAATCTACTAAACCTGATATTTAAGAGTGCTGGCAATTTCAGAGAAAGGGACACCCCATAGATGTATGGGACACCCTCACCCCGTTCTTGCGGTCTCAGCTGGACCGTTGACATTTTGTATTGAAATATAAACCTTATCTCTTAAAATTAAAGTGTATTTTTAAATACACAAAAATACGGAGTGCACCTTCCTGTTGTACGTAGTACTTATAAATTCCTTGCTTAAACAGAAATAATATATGCTTTCTGTCTGTCATTTTGTCTTCGTTTGTCTCGTCAGTGTCACAGGGTAAAAAAACTATAGTCAGTGTGTTTTGTTCGCTTCTGTTTGTGGTTCATTGTTTTCGTTTGTATTTTCCGTGGATTATTATAACCGACGACTTTGGCTCTTCCTACTGGTGCCTGTCCTGACGACTCGTCTATGCATTACAAGATAAGGGCTAGCACGCACGGGTGACTTAGTTACCCGGCAATTTAATTGTCACTATATATCGCCGGCCGGCCGTCTCTTCGCCGCGAAAGATGCACACACGAGAGCGACAGCGACACAACTTTTTTTGCAATTTTTGCTCGCAGTCATCAACATGGATTTCGAAGAGGCGGTTGTGGTCTGTGCACTTGTCTAAAGAAGCCGAAGACGACAACGAAATAAAAAGCAATAAGGGGTACATCCATAATGGAGTGATAGGCTGACACTTGGAAAAACCTGGAAACCTGGAATAGCTGCTGGCAAACTTCTCCCCAGGCTTAATAAGATTTAGCATGAACATCTCAATATTCTTTTAAATTTTTATTGTATAACAGTTATCAATATCTTCTTTGTCAGTTTAAAAAGTATTTTAATAATATTAAGGATATGAACTATATTTTAGATCGATAGTAGGAAGCGTATGTGGATTTTCCGTTACTAGGTAAACACTATCACCGCTATCACCCCGGGCGACGGTTGAGTAGCTACTGGCCGATCGGCAACTTATTTGTCGCCTTGCGCGCACTTGTATTGAAACCAATAGAGAAGGAGACAGTTGCGTCGCGGGCTTGTCTTTGAACCCGTGGACAAGAAAGTCTCCCGGGTTTCGCGTCGCTACGTGCGCGCACTTTCATACTAACCCGTAGACTTGATGCGAGTGACAAAATAGTTGCGGATACAAAAGTCACCCGTGCGCGCACGCTCTAACCCTTGGCGTATTCTACGAACTTTGACTTTGCCTTTGCGATTTAGACAAGACTTTTGAACGGGATTGGCCGTCGTGCCGTGTAAAAGAAAGCAGAGCTGAAGAAAAGAAATGCGATGCTTACGGGGAAAACAGCTATTCTTGTGTTTATATAAACTGCAATCTCAATCTTTATTAAATAAGTAATAAAATTTATTTGTCTTATTGATATAACCACAGACTACTTCTATGCTACTAACACAGTAAATATATATTCTAAAGCCCCCAGTACAGGTTGGCCGACCATGGTCGGCGACCATGACCAATACATCGTACATTGACACTTTTGAACGAACAAGTTTAAAAAGGTTCTTTCAAAAGTGTCAATGTACGATGTATTGGTCATGGTCGCCGACCATGATCGGCCATCGTGTACGGGGGGGCTTAATATAAACTGTGCTACCAACGACCATAAAATATTGTAGAATGGTTTGACAGCTGACTGTAAATAGTGACATCTATTAAAAGATTTGGAACTAATTTTGACGTATTATCTGTCAAAGGAAAACAGCTCCTTGAAAGAACCTTTTTAAACTTGTTCGTTCAAAAGTGTCAATGTACGATGGTCGCCGACCATGTTGGGCCATCGTGTACAGGGCCGGTTACAAGTGCAACGAGTGAGATAGAAGATGGCTTTGCCATAGGTATCTACCGTACTTACTAGTGTCATTGACATACATAGAGATTTTAAAAATGTAATGTATGTAAAATCTATTTTTAATTTATCGATATTAATGTCGATGACGTTGCATCACTGGCGTAAAAAAAACTTGTGACAACCTTGTAAATTAAGAAACATTAGTCTGTATACTATCTCTTTCTTACACATGTACTACTGCATAAGATAAAAGAGTACGAACTAATGTATTTTGTTGTTATTTTAGCACGGTTTCTATAGCTTTAGTTATTGTTCTGAGATATAGACTATGTAGTACTGTGTAGAGGATACTGATCTCTATTATACCCAAGGAATTTATAAGTACTACGCAAGGAATTTATAATACAACAGGAAGGTGCACTGCTGCTAAAAAACGGTCCTAATGAGATAGTAAGAACGAGGTCAGTTTATCTCACTCCATCCCATTACGGCGGCCACGAACATGCGCGACGGGCGGCGGGCGGCGACGAGCGAATTGCGAACTTGACACAACGAAGACGGAAAACGTCAGAAAACGTCATTCGGCTTGTAATGTTGCTACTTTAACATTCTGAAATCTATCATTCAAATTCTTTTCTAAGATAAGCCATAAAAAACTTAAACGACCTGATACATTTTTATGCTTAATACGGTAATACCTAAATTAATATGCGATGTTTTCTATTGACTAAAAGTAATACGAAGCGGAAATTTTACGAAATTTAATTTTTATAACGAAAGTTGTGAACCATAAATCTACTAAACCTGTTATTTAAGAGTGCTGGCAATTTCAGAGAAAGGGACACCCTCACCTCGTTCTTGCGGTCTCAGCTGGACCGTTGACATTTTGTATTGAAATATAAACCTTATCTCTTAATATTAAAGTGTATTTTTAAATACACAAAAATACGGAGTGCACCTTCCTGTTGTATTATAAATTCCTTGATTATACCACTGGATAGGCTGTCTCCATACAAATGACAGCTAATTTTGTGTAACAATTTGAAGCGCTACTAGTGTCACTACGAGGGTGCTGAGAACTAATTTTGACGTGAGATTGTGACAGCCGCGAGATTTTAAAAGTATTTATTTTATTTTGTGTTATTTTGGTGTGATTTTATTGTGAAAGTTAAGCTCATAAACATGAGGAAACGTGTGTTTGTAAAACTCGGTACGAAAAAAGGGAGAAAAAGGTCATTTCACAGGTGAGTGTATTAAATTGTTGTTTTTAGTCAAAATTGACCTTAAACTGTGTGTAAAGCATTTGATTACTATCTGAAAATTGTTTGCAATGATATCTTATCAATATCTAGGCATTATAATGATGAATTTTGAGAGAATTATGAAAAAAATGTTTTGTTTATAATTCACTAGTGATTGACAAATTCTTATCGATAAAATGTCGATATTCAATACCAAAAGTTGATAGAGCTCAGGCTGATTCAGTAGCTGTTGTACACCCGTCTTTCGACATTATGGTAGTACCTAGCTCTCCGCTCGCGGCTTCGCCCGTGTGAACTACACGACGTTATCCCGTGGGAATGTGATATTTTTGCGGAATAAAAAGTAATAAGTAGCCTATGTTCCTCTCCAGGCAACAAAATATCTGTCTTAAATTTCAGCGAAATCTGTTCAGCCGTTATGGCGTGATTGAGTAACACATACTTCCTACTTTTATAATAAATCGACCTCGCATAGCATGTGGGGTCGACCTAGGTTTTATTTTTTTTATGCTACCCATATTTTTTTAAAAGAAGTAGTTTAGTTTTAGGATTAGTTTTAATCCTAAAACTAAACTATCATCATCATCATCATCATGTCAGCCGAACGACGCCCACTGCTGGGCATAGGCCTCCCCCAAGGATCTCCACAACGATCGGTCCTGCGCTGCCCGCATCCAGCGGCTTCCCGCGACCTTGACCAGATCGTCGGTCCACCTTGTAGGGGGCCTGCCCACGGAACGTCGTCCGGTTCGCGGTCGCCATTCGAGAACCTTTCCGCCCCAACGGCCATCAGTTCTCCGCGCTATGTGTCCCGCCCACTGCCACTTTAATGATGCAATCCTTCGAGCGATGTCGGTCGCTTTAGCTCTCCTGCGGATCTCATCATTTCTGATTCGATCGAGCAGGGAAATACCAAGCATCGCTCTCTCCATTGCTCGCTGGGTGACTTTGAGCCTTCTTATGAGACCCATAGTAAAAGACCACGTCTAAACTAATTAATTATTAATCCTAAAACTAAACTACTTCTTTAAAAAAATATGGGTAGCATAAAAAAAATAAAACCTGGGTCGACCCCACATGCTATACGAGGTCGATTTATTCGACAATTGAAATTCGAGTCTTATAATACGTATGCAGAAAATAGTCGTCGTTTGAGTAATAAATCTTTTTTTGTTTTTAATGAGCGATTTTCTGAGAGGCTTCCAATGCTTCCAATTGCTTCACTAGATGGCGTTGAATAAGTATGTACATGTCTATGGTATATTTTGGTATGAAACAAATTTAAATTAATTACTTTTTAAAAACCCAAAGGAAACTAATAATATATTAAATAAGTACTACAGTGAGGAACAGAAACGAAATAGGTAAATTTAAAGATTTAGGTAAATAAATAACATCTGTCTGACGTTCCGTGTTACGTAAAAAAGTCGCGTCAAGGTAAAATTTATAACGTTCCGTTACTTCTAACTGCATAGGTGGGACAGCGCCATCTAGTGACTGAGCTTTCAGAAAATCGCCCATTACACTTGTAGATCTTAATTAAAATTTGATCAATTATTTTTGCAGATTTCCTTCCGAATTGAGTCTAAGAAACAGGTGGTTAGAAAATATGAAAGCCCTAAACTGGACCCCGAAGGAAACAGATTCACTTTCTTCAAAACATTTTGACACCTAGTGTTTCTTCACACATAACACCTCTTTTTTAAATAAACTTGTTACTTGAGCAGTACTTATTTCTGTTTTTTATTTTGTATAAGCTACCCCTTTATAACATGAATTAAGTAATATAACGTCAATTAAGGCTGTAGTTGTGTGTGTCAGTAAACGGTACGGATACGTACCTTGTAGTACCTAGATGGAAAAAAGAGTAGGTACCACAGTATTTCAACAGTTTTATCACATTTTTGGTGGCCGAGCTGCAACGCATAGGACCCAACCCGGCCACGCTTCTATCAAAATAAATAGTAAGTTTATGATGGTACCTATCCTGTACCAACGATAATGTGTCCGTTTTCCCGTTAAATTTGCAATAAAATAAATTTTTAGGGCATCGAAATTTCTGACAAAAAACGCCTGACATTATTGATTGATCGACACAAGACGTCAAGTTACGTATATTGCTCAATCATGAATGTCAGGCGTTTTTTGTCAGAAATTTCGATGCCCAAAACATTTATTTAATTACGATTTTAAAGGAAAAACGGACACATTTCCGTTGGTACAGAATAGGTACCATCAGCCTGTACTAAATTTGCATCATAAACTTAGTACTTATTTCGATAGAAGCGTGGCCACCAAAAATGTGTTTCACTGATGAAATGCTGTGGTACTCTTTTTTTCCATCGAGGTACTACGAAGTACGTATCCGTACCGTTTACAGCCTTAATTGACGCCGCCGCCGGCGCCGTGGCCGGGCCAGAACGTACCTAATACACGTATTTACAAACAAAAAAGTATTTAAGTATATATTATTCGTTATCAAGTTCATGTAGACAGTTTCTTAAGAAATTTACTATGGGCTTAGATTGTTAAAAAATATATATTTATTATGTTTATTATCATCGATATATTATCATTACCACAGTCGACCTAAGAACATCACTAATGTTAGTTCCAAGTACTTTCGTATCTGCCTACAGCGCCAAAATGGCGATACTCAAATGATCACAAAAATATTTTACGTCAGCCAGTCCAGTGGTAGGTATAATAGAGGTCAGTGGTAGAGTGGGTGTCAGATAACTCTGCGCGCGACTGGAGCGTTTTTGGCGCTAGTTACAGTACATTTTTCGTTCTAAGCTTAGGGAAAAGATTAGTATTCGATTTTGACCGCGTGCAGACTTATCTGACGCGCACTCAGGAGGATGACCGAGTTTCAGTAGTAGTAAAAATTCGTCCTTTTTTTTTTTTGTGGACAGGCGAAGACATCATGCCATACTGCCAGGTCTTTAGTTGACCGAGTTTCAATCATGAGCTGGATTTGACATTTAGTACGTAGTCGTCATGAAGCTCGACTTAATACTGAGGTAACTGGAGAGTGCAGTACGAACAATTTTTTGTCCACCACAAATTACACAGTGGCTGTCTTCCGTCTCACCTACACTTTAAAAAAATACGTATGGTCATATGAGACAACTGACAGCCACTACATACATAAATGTCAAATTTGCTGGGGACACTTTTTTATTCAGGGTGAGAACTCCAGTTACCTCAGTATTAAGTCGAACTTCATGGTAGTCGTAGTGGCTGTCTGTTGTCTCTTAAGACCATAGTACGTTTTGTTTCCAAGCTCAGGTGGCCTACCACAAGCTCTTATCATCATCATCATCATCATTTCAACCGTACGACGCCCACTGCTGGGCATAGACCTCCCCCAAGGATCTCCACAACGATCGGTCCTGCGCTGCCCGCATCCAGCGGCTTCCCGCGACCTTGACCAGATCGTCGGTCCACCTTGTAGGGGGCCTGCCCACGGAACGTCGTCCGGTTCGCGGTCGCCATTCGAGAACCTTTCCGTCCGCCCCAACGGCCATCGGTTATTTTAAGTTGAGAGAGTGAGACGCCGCTATACGGCGTGTAGAGCGGCGTCTCACTCTCTCAACTTAAAAATAACTGCTATTAGAGGTTGTGGTAGGCCACCAGAACAATAACTAAATATTGTTCTGAGTTTCCAAGTGTAGGTGAGTGAGACGGAAGACAGCCACAGTGCCACAAAAAAAGTGTTAGTACGTGGTACTACTATCTCCAGTTACCTCAGTATTTAGCCTAAGCTCTTTGGGATGACCGGACTCTACTTCTGTGCCTGACGGAAGGAAGACGGACTTCTTTCTCCAATCCAAAAAAAGCCAAGTCATTGTAAGCTTGTAAATCCAAGTCCTACAATCCCTGTCCCAAGGAATTTATAAGTACTACTTACACTATAAATTATTCCTTGCCCGGTCCATCCATCCAACAACATACCTACAAACTTGATCCATCCCATCCATTGTTCAATCCATGAAGCTCGACTTAATACTCTGAGGTAACTGGAGTTCTCACCCTGAATAAAAAAGCGTACCCAGCAAATTTGACATTTATGTATGTAGTGGCTGTCAGTTGTCTCATATGACCATACGTATTTTTTTAAAGTGTAGGTGAGACGGAAGACAGCCACTGTGTAATTTTTGGGGACAAAAAAGTGTTAGTACTGCACTCTCCAGTTACCTCAGTATTAAGTCGAGCTTCATGGTTCAATCTAACAGCAGTCCATTTCCATTGAGATGCTTCAGTCAGATTGACATTTCATTTAGTGCACTAGGGCCTCACTAGGGCAGTGTTGAGCACAAAAAAAGACTAGTGTGTTAGGTTTGATTGAATTTTACATTTTCACTCAATGGAATTTATCAGCTTTTTCATGATCTCACTCAACCATTATAACCATATTATAACTCAATAATCTCAACAGGTATGTATTAGAATTTCTATTTAATTCATGTGTGATGGTGGAGGTATTCTATTGTTGATTCTAGTTGATTAGGTACTTAGTTGAATTATTTGTTAAAAAAATTGTTACGGTGTGGCATTGGGTTGGCTTGTAGTAATCAGTAGCACGAATAATCAAAGTGATTTTGGTCTTAAATCGATAGGAAATGATGCCCCGAATCACAATCTATTTGTTTTTATGCGGAAATGCATAGTTTTTGAACAATCTTTATTTTAATTTTTGAGGTTAATTATGGAAGAACTTGAAAGAAAGAGACGGTAAATGTCAAAATGTATGACGAAATTTAGTGTTGTCTATAATTTTGTCTCTGGTCTGTTATCAATGAAGTGTCATTGTCAAAGTGTCAAACGTTCATTCCCTTTTAATGCCCTTTTTACCTTCTCGCGTGCGTTTGTGGAATCAGGGGGGCTACCGCTAGCCCCCACCGGGGGGGGTATCGCGTAACTTTATGGGTATGAACTTCATACGTTTTTGGGAACTTTAAGTCAATTTTATAAAGAAAATAGCCGCTATCTGGTGGCCTACCACAAGCTCTTATAGCAGTTATTTTTAAGTTGAGAGAGTGAGACGCCGCTCTACACGCCGTATAGCGGCGTCTCACTCTCTCAACTTAAAAATAACTGCTATAAGAGCTTGTGGTAGGCCACCAGTTCCTTGTTTGGTGACGTCGGGTATAACGATAACTAGCTAGCAACGTTCAACAGAACAAAGCAGCAAAAATTTATCAAGATAAGGAATTCAAATGACAGTTGAAGCCCATACCCATATCCATATTTCTTAAGCTAGAAACACATTTCGCTGGCGCAGCGCAGCGCAGCGCAGCGCAGCGTCGACCCGGGTGTGCACACTTTACTAGCGTGGCGCAGCGTTTCCTGACGAAATTTTTGATCAGTGTCAATCGAGTCGTTGCCGAGCTAACATTTGCATTATGTTTTCTTCTAATTTTGAAAACAATTTCTGTTCTTACTTGAACATATTAAATCCAAAAAAAAATATGTTGATGATTACGATGATAAGATGATGATGAATGATTACGAGATGCAGTTTATATCTATATAATAATGTTTCTTGTACGAAATTATCTTTTTTATTTTTATTTATCTTCTTTTTTAAATGCCAGAGTAACAGGCGCTGCAAATGGGCTATAAGATTCTTCAATCAAATTCTTCTCTAGTAGTTTTGATACTTGACTTTCTATTTCTCTTCGATCTTCAGCTGTGCATCTGTATGGACGCTTGTAACAGTATTTATCCACCGTCAAGTCAATATGAGCCTCATAGTCCCGCACAGTGCCAATATCATACTTATCCTTAGCAAAAACTTGTTTATATTTATCAATCAAGTTATCTATTTCAGATTTTTGATATGAATCTAAATGGTTTACACACATTTCAAATCCATTCAAGTTAATATGTTGATTAAAATTTATTTCACATTTATTCTTGTCTGTACTTGTGTGTTCTTCTTTATTTGTGTCACCTAGTTCATTAGGGCGCTTTTAGTGTCACGCGGATTTGCTCACGCACGCGGGATTGGACCGCATGCGTAAAATTTCACGCTGCGGATCATACGCAGCATGAGTTTCAGTTTTCTACGGGCTGCGTAACGGTATAGACGTGTTCAAAAATGATCAATGTCAGAAGAATATGTGTCGCTTACATACTTTACAAACGACGAAACAAGAAGACAAGAGTACATGTTGATCCCTTTCTTGAAAATAGGCTTCTTGCTGGGGCGTTTGTTACACACTTTGGAAAACTACAAAATAATGAACGTAAATTTAAAAATTACTTTCGAATGTCCATTCGTTCTTTTGATGAACTGTTGTGTAAAATTGAGAATAAGCTACAAAAAAGCAGTTTACGAAGGATTACAATACAACCGATTGAGAGGCTCGCTATTACATTAAGGTAAGTTTTAAATTTTAAATATTTAATTTCCTGCTATGATTTAGTGGAAAGGGATTTGAACAGGTAGGATAAACGTTTTTTGACTTCAAATTACTGTCATGTGTAAATTTACATGTGCAAAAAAAAGATTTTGTCATGTACTCTGAAATTTCATTGTTCATAATTTCATTCAATTTCATGTTGAAATTTCATAAAATAAGATTATTTCACTCATAAAATGTCGCCATTAAAGTGGAATCATTCCTACCTTTCATCACACGCTACTTATTATAATATAGATAAAAGTTATAGGTTTGCACATGACAGTAATTTAAAGTCAAAAAAAGTCCTTAATTGGTTTGGGATTGGTACGTTCAACCTACATACACAATCCTTTTTTTTATCTGATAAAGTACACATGGCCACAGATCAAGTTACCCAAAACCAGCATAAATGGAACTCGCGCCTTGCGTATTATCATACTTAGGTAACCCGTCGGAGTCCCGCTTATACTGGATTTGAGTAACTTGATCTGTGCCGTGTGTACAACCGCACTCATATGACTAAACAAACAATTAGAGAGAAACTGGAGAAAAAAAGTTAATCGTACTCATTTTAATAAAAAGAGTTTTATTCATAAATTAAAAAATCAAATTTTACATCATTCATTTCTTTGTAAATTTGTATCCTGAGCGTTGACATTACTTTCGCCTGTAGATGATGTTGTTGCTGGGGTATAAATTACGTCATAAGACGTGATATTAAACAGGCCGCTTTCAGTCGAAATAAGAGTTTCATTGTCATTCACTGCAGCAGAACTAATAGCATTGTCGTTAAGACTCGAAGTATCCTGGATTATACTATTGGTTTGGTAATCTTGATTTATCGGTGACAAACTGTCAAGCTCAGTAAAAGCACTAGAACTTGTTGTAGGTATGGGACTGTAGTATGCAGGTTGTGTTTGACTTTCCATTTCCATAACTATATTTAACACTTTTGTTCTGAACATTAGTTTTTGATATCTAGTGAATCTTTTTAATGAAGGCTGCAGAGACTGAAAGAAAGCCAAATCCTCACTTTCTAGCTCCAGTTGATTAGACTTTAAGCATTCTAATAACTGTGCCTCAAATTCAGATGGTGCTTGCTTTTTAGATTTTACTTGTTTTTGTTTTGATGTTGGGTGAGAACTTTCTTGACGTGAAGTATCTGGTTGCGTGGACTCATTACGTGTTTCTAAATTACGTTGTGTTGTTAGTTGAGAACTTTCTTGACGTGAAGTACCTGGTTGCGTGGACTCATTAGGTGTTTCTAAATTACTTTGTTCAGACATTTCTTCACAGAGTGACTCTTCTCCAGCAGTTTCCGTTGTACTGTCTAAGAAAGTCAAAATGTCATAGTAAGAATATTTCTTCTTCTTCTTACTCCCAGAGCCGGATGGCTGATTTTTTTCAGATATCTTGTCTTTCTGGTAAGTGTCCCTTGCTGTTCGCCAGCGTTGTTGTATTTTCTTGTCTGAAATGACAAAATATAATAAGTAAGTGGCAAAAGTACACACAGTTTCAGATCAAGTTACCCAAAACCAGTACCAATAAACGGAACTTGCTAGGGCCTCGCCGAGTCGTCTACGATAATAAACAACGCATGAGTCCTGTTTATACTGGTTTTGGGAAGCTTGATCTGTGGCCGTGTGTACAAATCTGATATTAGTTGGAAATTTAACTGCATTCGATTAAAGGCCCTCCTTAATTCACACATGTTGTCAACTTTACACTGTCTCATGAAGCATTAGATAAATCAAGCAATATATATATACCTATACAGAGTGGAAAAATAAGGCCGCAGTTGAAGGAAAAGTACCCTTAATATTGATGATGGCAAATTTTACTGAATAGAAATAATTCATTTTTTACAAAAATAATTAGAACTTCATTTAAGGATTTTTGGAAAAACACCGGATTGAATCGGGAAATTTGTTTATTTGTTACAGTAAAATTTGCCATCATCAAAATTAAGGTGAAAACTTCCGGAAGTCACTAGCGCTGTAAGTTTTTAATTTGTTTTAACAAAAATTTGCTTTATTTGCATCTGTCAACCTTCATGAAGGAGGACTTCTGGCCGCAGGGTGTCGTGTTTCGGAAGTTCCGAGGGCGGCTGCCCGCTGACACCGTGCACACGTCGGCGACATTACGTGTGAAATAATTAAAATAGTTTTTGTATATAAAATAATATGTATGTTAGTCTGTAAGGTATATATCTATGGGCCTCTGTTTACATTACCATCTTGTAATGTAAATATTGCCTGAAATAAACGATATTTTATTATATTATATTATATATATTTATTAGATTCCTTTCATTTGCCGGAAATTTTACCATAGGGGTTAATTTATACAGAGAAGATTTCTTATAAAATATTTACAGCATAGTTATGTGTCTCAAATCTGCTAAAAGTGGCCACTTTTAGCAGATATGAGATACATAACTATACTTCGAACTTTTCATATGAAATCATAACTGCATAAATACCCCCCTATGATAAAATTTTCGGCAAATCATAGAAATCTAACGTAGCTATAGTACTGTAGTTAAAACGAATTAAAAACTTCTAGCGCTAGCTACTTCCGTGCCCTTTCACCTTAAGGGTATTTATTTTTCTTCTGAAGTAAAATTCGAGCGGTGCATGCTGTCTTATGTCTGATGTCAGCATTATTAATATATTATGTTATCATATTATTAATATATTGTTTTTGTTTTCAGATATTTGGCAACTGGTAATACATTCACTGATCTACACTATTCCTATGTGATTGGAATTGCAACAATTAGCGAAATAGTAAGACAAGTTTGTTACATAATATGGATTGAACTAAAGTCTGAATGTATTCCACAGCTTAATGGGATCAAATGGAAAGAAATCGCAGAGGGATTTCTCACATATACAAATTTTCCTAATTGCTTGGGTGCTATTGATGGAAAACATATAAGAGTGATTCGGCCGCCGCACAGTGGATCACTATATTTTAATTATAAGAAATATTATTCTGTAGTGCTCCTCGCAATGTGTGATGCTGATTATAATTTTACATATATTAATGTCGGTACCAGTGGAAGCAACGCCGATTCAACCATCTTTAGAAGGAGTCAATTGTATACGAAACTGGAAAGTAACACGTTGGGTATCCCTGACCCGCAAGAGTTGCCTATTATTTGCCCCGAAGTAGCTTATCCATCTAGTGTAAGAGCAAAGTTGCCGTTCGTGATAGTGGGAGACGAGGCATTTGGTTTATCATCACATGTGATGCGGCCTTATGCTCGTGATAATTTACCTTACAAAAAGAAAATATTTAATTACCGTCTGTCCAGAGCTAGAAGGTACATAGAATGCACTTTTGGAATTATGTCAAATAAATTTAGAATATTTCACAGATCCATGAATGTCAAGTTAGATCTAGCACAATTAATAGTCAAGACGGCATGTGTACTTCACAATTTCATAAGGAAACGGGATGGCTACAAGGTCAGCCATACATTTGTCACAAATGGTTTTACGGGACCACTACCCAGGCAGCAGACTGAAAGTAGTAATACGTCGGCAAGTAATATCAGAGATATATTTGCAGATTACTTTATCAATGAAGGAAAAGTCTCCTGGCAACACCGATATATAATTAATTAACTAAACTCAAAAGGTTTTAGGTTTTTGATGTTATTTGTGAATTAAATAATTATGCTTATATTAATAAAGTAATGATGCTTGTATAAATAAAATAATGAACCAAACACATACCCGCCTCTTTTCTTTCCTCTTCGCTCAAATTTTCGTAGTTAGGTGCCAATTCCTTCAAAATATCTCTCCATGCAGCCTCTCTCGCGTCCCTGTTTTTGTATAATTCATTGCGTTTATCCCACAAAACGGGCCGCAGATGAACTTCAATGATTACTCGTTCTGTATCGATTTTCATTTCGGTAGTACAATACGGCGCGTGCGCCCCGCTCGACTCTAAAATGGGCACTGAAGTTGTAGGCAGCGCTTACGCATGCGGATACCCCGCACCGGGGTGACGCCCCGCACAGCGCCCCGCGTCCCGCGTGCGTTTATCACGCTTTACAATAGATACCTATATGAAATTGTTCTTTGCGGATGCTACGCATGCGGTCCAATCCCGCGTGCGTGAGCAAATCCGCGTGACACTAAAAGCGCCCTAGGAATATTGACACTAGTCGACGCTGAACTATTAATCTTTTGATAGACCTTTTTTCTAGCATCTTCTTCAAAAATCGTATTTTTTTCTGTATTGTTCCATTGTATAATGTTTAAACTTTCATTTTGCATCAATTTGAAATTCTTGATACAATCCAATCCAATAAGAAAATCGTAGTTGAAATTATCTTTATCTATTACAAAAATGTTCATAAATCTTTCAATATTATAAATCTTGATTTTAACTTTTACCATGCCTATCGTTTTCTTTTCACCATTAATAGTTTTCAAGTTAGCTATTTGAATATTCTGATAACTTTTTTTTTGCTGTATCTTCAATAGTTTTGCATTGATTAACGACACATTTGAACCAGAATCATAAATCCCAAAAATATTCAAATTATCATTTACTACCAACTCTACTTTTATTAATGGTGGTACTTCAAGTTTTTTGGATTTTCTTCATTAAGTTCGACTTCCAATTCCGAGCTATTAACAGTCTTAAAAACTTTTTCTTCGTTTCTTCCTCTAAACCAGCAACTTCCTACGGGGTGATATCGTTTTCCTTTTTTTTCCCTGATACAAATTTCACATGGTATTTTTTCTTCAATTTTCTTTGTTTTCGTTTCAGGAGCTGTAATGTTCGTTTTGACGTATTTATTTTTCCCAACTAGATGTTCTAATTTTCCTAATACATTGTATAGATCCTCTGTCCCTTGTAAAGTTTCTCTGTCAATTTTATCTGTGACATAATTAGGTAAGCCAAATGCTATAAGGTCGATTAGTGTTCCAATATCAATTGATTTCCTGACCTCCAGTAACAGTTTCTCTTTTTTCAATGCATAGTCCAATAACGAACCCGCTTGTTATTTAAATGCCAGAGCATATCTAATAGGGGACCAACCTTTGTTCGCAAATGTCTCACAAATTTTTTTCTCCCATTTGCTCCATTCTGACTCCACGGTATATTTTATTAACATACAGCTGTACCAATCTACACTTGAAAATTCTAAAAAGTTTTTCAAAATTTCAATTTTCTTCTTGTCTTCAATTATTTGAAATCGATCGCATTCTTTGTTGAAACCTTGAATCCATTGATGCGCATTCAGGTTCCTCCCAGTAAATTTTTCGATCATAAAATCTGTTGCAATCGCTGCCAAATTTAATGTTTCAGATTTTGTTTGTTTACTTTCTAATAATTTTTCCATCAGTTTTTCTAGCATGTTATTTGACTCACCGTGTATCGCACTATTGGTTTCAACTGGGATCTCCTCCAGATAAATGTCATTAAACTGTATGTTTTGTTCATCGTCCAAATATATTTTTGATATGTCATTTGTCAATGTTATCCAAATTTTCCGTGATTGGTGTCTTTTGTTCAATGTTTTCTTTATCTTTACATAATTGGAAGTTTTCATAATTTCCTGATGTATATTCACAGGTTGGTATTCGGTTGGTAACTCAAAAACCTGTCCACCAGTTGTAGCAATCGAAGTTATGCAAATTTGGTTTGATTTATTATCTGCCGATGGTTTTACGGCAAAATCAAACCTCAACTTCTCCATTTTATGTGTAATAAATACGAGTATATTGACGAAAATGTTGTTTTATAATAATGTTTCTTGTACGAAATAAGACACGAATGGTTTTTCTGAAATCATAAGAATTATATTTTACACTAAGTTTACAATTTTAATATTACATTTTCTACTATAAAAGAACACAACAAAACTCACCTGAAATCATAAGAAAAACAACATTAAGTGTCCTTATTTAATCCGTATTTTTAATAAATCTTTCTATCGAATAATCCATCCATAAATGTCATGGTTGACATGGCACTTCAAATGTTAGCCGCAGACATCGACAAACTTTATAAGAAACTCTACAGAGGTTCTTTACATCTATACTAATACTATAAATACACTTTGTTTGTTTGTAATGGGCGATTTTCTGAAAGCTCAGTCACTAGATGGCGCTGTCCCACCTATGCAGTTAGAAGAAACGGAACGTTATAAATTTTACTTTGACGCGACTTTTTTACGTAAAACGGAACGTCAGACAGATGTTATTTATTTACCTAAATCTTTAAATTTACCTATTTCGTTTCTGTTCCTCACAGTAGTACTTATTTAATATATTATTAGTTTCCTTTTAGTTGTTAAAAAGTAATTAATTTAAATATGTTTCATACCAAAATATACCTACCATAGACATGTACATACTTATTCAACGCCATCTAGTGAAGCAATTGTAAGCTTTTTTTTTTAAATGGCCTCTCAGAAAATCGCTCATAGATAAACTCAAAAAATACTGAACCGATTTTAGAAATATTTAGTGTAATTTATTTTCAAATCAGAATTATACATTCTTTTTGTTATAAAATTAAAAAGTATAGTGTACTAAAAACACTTTAATACTGTTTTAACAGTATAATTAACAACCCTACATGATAATGAATTGGTGACTCTTCTAAACAAAAAATTTTTTTTTAATTGGCCCATTATTGACGGAGAAATCGGAGAACATAAGTAGTAAAAAGCAAAATGCAGAGCTCCGCTGCGCAGTCCGCTACCGAGCCATCTGATGCCCCCAGTACACGATGGCCGATCATGGTCGGCGACCATGACCAATACATCGTACATTGACACTTTTGAAAAAACGTTTTTAAACTTGGTTCAAAAGTGTCAATGTACGATGTATTGGTCATGGTCGCCGACCATGGTCGGCCAACTTGTACTGGGGGCTTTACGATACAATACTAGAAAGTGGTGGGGGGCCTGGCGCAATCGGAGCCGGGCGGAAACGCTGCGCTGCGCTAGGGAAATGTGTTTCTAGCCATACTAAATGTATGAAACCGATCGCGCTGCGCTGCGCTGCGCCAGCGAAATGTGTTTCTACCTTTAGCCGGTAGCCCCCCAGGCGTGAATGTAGTAGAGGCGTGAAGTGAATGTAGTAGAGGCGTGAATGTATATAATGTTCTGTGATAGTCGATATCTACGATGAATTCCCTGAAGCTAAACAAACCGTTATCGCGCCAAGAAAATCCTTGGTTTTCAGCAATCCGACAAAACCCAGTAACAATTAAGCATCCACACACTAGAGCACTAATTTTGCTTCACTACTGCTAGGATATTACCACTTTTTTATTATTATTATTATAATAAATCACATAAATAATATAAAACCATTTAAATTTTCATATTTGATGTCAGCTGTCTTAATAGTTTTATCTAGCTAGACAGATAAAACTAAACAGACCAGATGGTCTGTGAAACTGAATTACTTAGATCATTATTTTAATTCAGGAGCTTCAGCTCGTTGATTTGTAAAATGTATTTATTACATTAAAATTGTTAATATTTTTTTTCTCTCTCTCTTTCTGCATCGTGGCAATCTGTTGAACACAACAATAAGCCACTACTCTATCTGATAACTTGTATCTGTTTTGGGCATTTTAGCTTGGTGAGACACTTCTTAAAATATTGATGTCTCAATCCATCCTGAAGAATCTATCTTGCAGAGTAGGAACACTGTGTCTTTTTAGTCTTCTATGTTGGAGGCCTTTATCTCTGCTCAGACTAAAAGCTAGCTCATTTTTATGGTTTGAGAGTCTTACCTGGTAGTTATTGCTATATTTCATTATCTCCTGTTTAACAGTTGGTAGTTTTAGGTCATTATATATGTGTTTTTTACTCATGTATTGAGGGATGTTAAAGATGGCTCTAAGTGGTTTAGTTTGAAAACGTTACAATATCTCAATATTGCTGTTGCTGGCTGTACCCCAAGGTTGGATACCATGTCCATATAGGTTTTAAGATGGCTTTATACACTGTCAGCTTGCTATGCGTGCTCATTTGTGAGTGGCGTCTTAGTAACCAGTACATACTGCGTAGTTTTAAGTCTAGCTGCTTTCGCTTTGTCCATATATGTTTTTGCCATGTCAACCTTCGGTCCAAATGCATGCCTAAGTATTTTGCGTTGTCATCTTGAGGAATTTTGTCATTGTTAAATATTATAGGCGGGCACGTTTTTCTCCTGAGAGTGAATGTCACATGTGTTGGCTTGCTTTGGTTTGCCTGAATTCTCCAGGTTTTAAGCCATTCCTCAATTTTGTCAAGATGTTGTTGTAGGTGTTCTGATGCAGTTACTGGATTTATGTGTGGCGAAAGTAAAGCTTTATCGTCTGCATATGTTGCAACCGTAGTCTTGTCTGTTGTTGGTAGGTCAGCAGTATACATGGTGTAGAGAACCGGTCCCAGTATGCATCCCTGTGGTACTCCTGATTTGATCTCATGAAGATTGGATAAATCATCGTTAAATTTTACTTCAAAGCATCGCTTGTTGAGATATTACTTTATTATTTGGTAGAATGAATGAGGAAAATTATTAAATAATACGATTTAGAATATATTCGATGATTTTGTGAAATCTGAATCCGTAAACTCAATGATCCTTAGTTTACTTTATGTAAAGGAGTTCGCTTATTCCGCTTAGCCACCTTAAAACAGCCACCCTAAGGTGGATACTCGGAAACGCGTGTCCATCTATCCACCCTGAACGGGGTGGATAATAAGAATTCACTTCTGTCAAAGAATATACAGGGTGGAATCGAAGTCGTTAGCATCCTTTTAAAATAAGAACATACTCATGATATAGAGTCTTTTCCCCAAATATGATGCAAATCCAAAACGTAAAAAAATTTATTTTTAAAACCCTGAAAAATCGCGTAAAATACTCAGTAAATGATCACTATGGCAAACAAAAAATAAAATAACTAAAAATAACAATTTGATAAAAAACATTGATTAATTAATATTCAAATAACATACAAGCCTTTAACTACTTTCATTTGCCTCTCGACAAAACGCGAGCTCTACTTTAACGTGAATTTATTCAAGTTCGCGCACGGAATTCACTGAAACAAACAATGTCGCCCATGCTTCATGCCCGCTTTGGCCGCGTCCCTGCGCCCGCGCTGACGCCGGGCACCACCCCTTTTCACGTAAAAACATAGCTTCATATGAGTACATTAATGGGCCGACTGGATGCCAATGACTTCAAAAACACCCTGTATACACTTACGCGAAAAGAAACGACACTTAAGCATGTGTGCACGTAAAATCGCTTGCGGCTATGTGTGGGTGTCTGGATGTGAGCGGGGGCCGTGAGAGGCGCGCGGGGCGGGGAACGGGCAGTCGGTGAATGCCTTGGCCGAGGGCTGGTGCAATCTTTATACATTCAAATAGGAAGCCAAAAAAATACGAAAGTTGTTAAAATTCAGTCGATAATAAATAATTATTGAGAGGACTAATTTTATTTGGGCGATTATTGATTCACTCACTCAGTATTTTTGTCGCTAACTTAGTATTTTCTTTGGACGATTTAGTATTTTATTCGGACACATTAACTGTGTCCCACTGTTAGTAGTTTATTTTACGTACATATATATTATTATTATTCCCTTTATTACATTTAAAATAGGTACTAACAAAATTATATTTCTAATTAATTAATTTCTATTCTAATTAACTAATTGATAAGGTGTGTTAATATTTAGTTTTACGACAAATTGTGAGTTTTTAAATAAAAACAACGAAAAAAAACGAATAGATTAAGGAATCGCAGCACGGTTTTCTGAAGGGCCGCTCCACAGTTTCCAACCTGGCAGTTTTCACAAATTATATCCTTAATCAGATGGAGAATGGAGGGCAGATTGATGTGATCTACACTGACATTGAAAAAGCGTTTGACCGTGTGGATCACATCATTCTACTCCAAAAACTGGAAAGACTAGGGATACACGGTGATCTACTCAGATGGATCACCTCATACCTTTCAAACCGTTCACAGGCAGTGGTGCTTGGGGGTTATAAATCGGACTTCATTACGGTGCCGTCTGGGGTGCCACAGGGCTCCCGACTCGGCCCTCTCTTTTATAACGTCTACATTTATGATATTTCAGCTAGTGTACTAAACTCTAGGCATTTATTATATGCTGATGACATGAAAATCTTCATGCGTATCGAATCTATTAATGATTGCAAATTGTTACAAGAAGATCTCAATTCCCTCATGGCATACTACATGAGAAATAAGATGAATATCAGCATCTCAAAATGTAACTCCATTAGTTTTACACGTAGAAAAAATCCAGTAGTATATACTTATAATTTCAACGGCGTTATGATAGAGAGGGTTGAGTTGGTTCGCGATCTGGGAGTCTGGCTTGACGCAAAAATGTCTTTCACAGACCACGTAGACAGGATCGTCAAGAGAGCATACCGCAACTTGGGTTTTGTTATGCGTACGTGTAAACCGTTCTCAAGCCTGATCAGTTTTAAAATAGTCTATTACGCGTTTGTTCGTAGCATCCTGGAATACGCAAGCTCTGTCTGGACGCCAATATACGACATTCATAAAGCTAGGATTGAGGGCATCCAGAAGAAGTTCATTAGGCACCTAAACTATAAATTTAAGTTTGACATATCCGACTACAATGATAGCTGTCGTCAGTACAAGCTGCCCACATTGATTGAGCGCCGAATGGTGTCAGACATGGGCTTGTTTTATGATGTGCTTAGCGGACGTCTAGATTGCCCCGAACTCATGGAGAAGATGGCGCTGGTGGTACCGTCACGCCGCACTCGGCATACACAATTGTTTGCTGTCCCACGCCACAGTACAAACTATGGAAAAAATGAGGTGGTAACACGGTTGGTTAGCACTTATAATAAAGAATTCGCAGAAGTTGACCCCTTTAATACCAACACTAAGAACAAATTCATTGCAGGAATAAAGGATGTATTGTTGGGAAAATGATAGTTCTCGCTACACTATATTATGTTTCGCAATAAAAATTGAAATAAATGTTATTTCATTATTTAATTATATATACATATTCATTTGCTAGTGTATTGGTACTTAAGTCTTAAGTTAACTTTATACTCATGGCATCTAAAATAATGGATTTATAATGCATTTTTTTTTTGTACTTACTTATTTCTTTGTTTTCGAGTTAATCGACAAATAGGTTACATTACATTGTATCAGTCAGTAGTTATTTTCTATTTTCAGTTTTAAAGTGTAAAAAAATAAAATTCGTGTAGTTACCCTCTTATTCATAAATGTATTTGGTATAGATATTATTTTCTGTTTATCTATAATATGAAAGGAAGCCAAATATAATTAAAAATTAACGTGACAGATTTATTTATTTATTTTTTATGAATAAGTGGGACTTTGGCAGTTACCCGCATTAATGGTAGGAATCGTAACTTATAGATTTTGTTTTTAGTTTTTAGTTTTTGTTTTGTTTTCATATTTTAACGATTGGTGTCAATAAATTTTGTAATATTCTGTGAATAACCCTTTTGGCCCAAGAAATTTTAGATTTAAAATAGCATTACTTAAGTAGTTTAGATGGCTGTTGTTATTCCTAATTAAATAAATAAAAATAAATAAATCTTTGCTTAAATGGCCATATTTAGACCTTTCGTTTGTTCAGTTCTACGTAAAACTCATCAACGAGCATTAAATTGAATCGTCTGAAAATCCCTTAAACGTAATTTTACCTGCTTTAAATATTTCCGATTTTACATATTTTCTCCCTAAATCTAGGGGAAAACCTCCAAAATTGCCAACACTGCCAAGTTGGTCCGGTCGGAAGCCTACACACGTTCCGATTTGGTAGGAAGTGAAGTTCGTGCGAACCAAATCCGGCCGACCGCGTCAAACACGAATAATAATAATTATGGTCAGACGACTACGCTACACACGTCCAGATTTGGTCTGGAGCAGACCAAATCGGTGGTCGGATCGGAACGTGTGTAGATGCTATAAGCACAGAAGATAGTACCCCATATGTAGTACTTATATAAAGGGCCCCACAGACGATTAGTTCGCCTGTCGGCCTAGACCGGGCCGTAGCTAAGAGGAAGGGGGGGCATTATAGGGCAATGCCCTTCCTTAACCCTTAACCGGCCACAGATTACTAAATAGTTACTATGTAACAGATATTCACTCCGCTAAGTCATTTAAATACCTAAATAGCAACTCTAACTCTAACGCAATAAAGTAGAATTCAGCTTGTACGGCGCAAATTACGAACGGCCACTCGTTGCATCTCTTTCTATCGCATAATTATACAAGCTCTTTTGCGGACCTAATTTCTATGGATTTACAACGCCGGCGTTGCCGCCGCGTTTTCGAGCCGACACGGGGAGTGAAATAAGCCTGACCAGGCTCTGGGTTTTAGGCGTCCCACATAGATTTTTGGAGTTTTTACCAGGTGTTGGGGGCTGAACTTCCCGCAGTGCCGGAGACATTCTGAAACCTTTTTGTGAATCAAAACTCTTTGACCTACAAGTGTACCTACCTATCTACGGACATTTTTATTATTATTTTGTGTCTCCCCATTAGGTAGGTAGGAGGGAGTCAAAATTTTACTTGTTTCCCCAGCACCTGTCATCAATTTTAACTATTTCCAGACAAAATATTGCGCATTTCACAGACCTAACCTCAAAACAAAAAATTAAATAAGTATCTCAAAAACTATGCGTTTCCGCATCTCCCCACCTTAGGGAGAAGTTCCCCTAGTCCAATTTTTTTGGAAGCCATATCTTGTATTCTTTGTGAGAAAAACGGTTTCAACTGAAGTCAATAATGGTGAAATATCAGAGTTAGGCCTCTGTAGAATACCTAGCTGTAAGTACCTAGTTACCTAGCAGTACACAAGCGTCCTTTGGGTACAGAATCCTAAAAAATTGTCTTTTTAAAAAAAACCGCCTTCAAAACAAAACTGCAAACAAAAACTCATATCCCAAAAACACGTAAAATTGAAAAATAACTTTATAACTTTAAATAACTTTTTACATTCACATCACACCAATTATCTAAGCCCATTTTAATTTCATTAAGAAACTGTATCATGGAAAACTTGATAACGGATAAATATATACTTAAATACTTTTTGTTTGTAAATACATACTTAATATACATAGTAAACACCCAGACCAAGCCAAATAGACATGTTCATGCACACAAATATTTGTCTTGTTCGGGAATCGAACCCGAGACCACTGGCGCAGAAGGTGGGTTGGGTAGCCTACCCCTGCGCCAAATCGGTCGTCAAAAATAAATTGAATCATTCAATTCAAAGTACAAAGGGCGGGATTTTTCCGAATTAATCTTGGGTTTTTACTGTCACCAAATCGCACAAAACTGCGGTCTCGTGAGTTTTGAAATAAATCAACTCTCCTGGGGCACGGCTGAAAATTGCTCGGTGAGTTCCTAGGGCCATGGGCTGGCAACTTGCCCCCCACTGAGCCATGGGCTGGCGATGGCGACGCCCTTGACATACTTATCCAGGGCTATGGGCTGGCAACTTGCCCCCCACTGAGCCATGGGCTGGCGATGGCGACGCTCTTGACATACTTATCTTAAAGTGACTATTCTGTATTTATTTATAGGTTGAAGAGTATAAGGCACAAGTATGTTAGAAGAAATATTACCTTCAAAACTTTTTGAGATTTTGGACAGAAATGGAATTTGTACATCGAAACAAATAATCATACTTTCTTCATGGGATATTAAAAAAGCTACGAATTTATCTAAAGATGATATAGAAATGATAAAAAATATAGTTAGCGATCATATACAACGAAAATGCGTAACATGTGACCAAATATTAGATCTTCACAAAGAAAGAGTCTCATTAGGTTGCAAAGCCTTGGATAGTATTTTAAAAGGTGGGTTACGGAGAGGTACAATGACAGAAATATACGGTGAAAGTGGTTCTGGGAAAACTCAGATTGGACTTCAAGCTATTGTTTGTAATTGGGCTAAAGGAAGTGTATACATTTGTACTGAAGATGTATTTCCTGTTCGGCGATATGAACAAATGAAAAGATCTATTCCTAACTATAATCCTGATGTTGATTATGGAAAAAACACATTTATTGAACATATTACGGAGTCAGATGATTTATTGTCATGTGTGACAGTACGCTTGCCCAAACTTTTAACACATAATAAGATATCGCTAATTGTACTCGACTCAGCTGCTGCTCCTTTTAGAGTTGATACTACGGATTATAAACGACGAGCCGATGAACTAAGAAAGTTAGGATATTCCTTGATTAATATTGCTAAAGAGAAAAATTTGGCGATTCTCTGTATAAATCAAGTCACTGCTGCATTTAATGAATCAGCATCAGAAGTGTTACCATCACTGGGGTTAGCTTGGTCTAACATGATTTGTACTAGATTGTGGCTGAAAAAGACACATTTAACACATTATACCTCTGATGATAATACGCAGAATATCCTAAGAGAACTGTCTATAGAATTTGCTCCAGATATGCCGTATTCTGCTGTGAGGTTTATTGTTACATCAAGTGGTGTCCGTGGACTTAATGCAATATGAAATTAAACAATATTAAACTGCTATTATTCTTCTAATCGAGTTTTATTTCTATTTCTGTCGTCACCATCATCATCATCAAATTGTCGAGTATGGCTACATTTAGATACACTAAACGTTATTGTGTAACCATTTGAGCGGACGAACCTAGGAATATATTAATAAAATTTTTTGTCCAGGAGTTATTAGTATTATTATTTATTTTCGGAAGACCAACAGCGAAATTACAGGAGTTGGTAGGTTAGACACAACAAGACACGTTTTAAAAGGTTTGTAACCTCTGGATTAAGGCGTAGTGCGGTGCCATATAAAAAGTGAGTATGGCGCGCTTCCCCGACTATACTGAGTTTAGAATATTTAACTTGCAAAAAATATATAAATTTTACTAGATTTGAGTGATGATTATAGTCAGAATCTTAAAGCAACATATTTAAATTGTACACTTACCACACTCATATAGTGGTAAGAACTCGATTTCTTGAGATTTACGACGAGGATCACCCCATAGTTGCTCCTCACCACTTTGAATTTCAGTGAAATTATAATTGCGTGTGTTTCAAACTCACATGACTGGAGCCATCTGTGACTATCACGAAGAACAATGATTTAGTTTGTAGCATCGACGTAAGGTGTCACTAATAATATTCCCATCGGTAGTTTTCGAGATATTTGTGGTAGGCGCACTTGGTCGCTAGGCGCACTTTGCCACCTTCACCTTAGTCGGACTCCTAGTGTTCCTTGGTACAAAACAGAGATATTTAATCAATTTTCTTTGTACATTCTCGATGCGCGTTATATAAATTAAGATACCGAGGGTTCCAGATCTGCAACGCGTACCTACTCCAGATGACTCCGAACAAATGTACAAATATAAAATCTTAAATGTTTTTACATCACGTTATTTTAATTTTTAATTTTTTGCATTCACAGTGCAATTTTTATTATAGAAAAATGTTGTGAGACGGGTCGATTTTTTCTAAATACTTCATTTTCCATTATTTTTTTACATTACTTCAAAGAACCCTGGAAGCTTTGGAAATAATATAATTTAGGTATATGATCATCAAATATCAGCTTATCGTCATGTAGAACACCGAGGTCCCGCACGACATTGTCACGCTTCAACTTAAAGCCTCATTTTCAGTGAGTCGTCCTCCCTGGGCAATGTCGAGGTCCGAATGGAGCTCCCCCATTCTACTTCTCCGGACCAAGATAGCTAATGTGAAGGGCAAAAGCGAGCCTTCAGCGCTATAACTGAATAACTGGCTAGGGGAAAAAAACCCCGAATAAAAAATATTTAACCATGGAAGCAAAACTAAAAGAGGTATTACCCCAGGAGGGTACCAGCGATAACGTTGGAGAATCCCTCCCTGAGCTTAGCTCAGGCAGCCCCACGTACTCTGGGGGGGGCAAAGTTTTGCCGCAAGTGGGTCTGACAAATGAAGAAAGCAACCACGTAACAGGGAAGCGTAAATTTGTGCAACAGGCGTTTCATCCGAGCCTATTCATAAGGAATAGCCCATCCCTGGGAAATAAAACACAACTGGATTTACCATCACCATTACCTGATGACAAGGATAAAGAAATTACGACTCCTGAACCTCCCAACTGGCAAAGAATTCCTGTACCTAGAACCAATAAGAGAAAAAAGTTGTCTCAAACACCATCTCCAGAAGGAATTAAGACAAAAAACCGATTCAGCGAACTACCAGTAGACCTGACTGAAGAATCTGTGACCCCAAAGGAAAAACGACCTAGTAAGCCTCCACCCATAATTCTCTATGGTATCGATGATATCAACAAACTGACAGAACTGTTAGAATCCTCTGCAGACAAAGAAAGTTTTACTCTAAAAATCGTGAACAGGAACCAACTTAGAATCACCTGCAATAATGTAGAGGTCTACAAAAACATAATCACTATTGTTCGGAGCAAAGGTCTAATAGGCCATACCTTTAATCTGAAGGACCAACGATGTTATAGAGTAGTCATAAAAAACTTACACCACACAACTCCACATACAGCCATTGAAGATGAAATAGCAAAATCCGGTAATGAAGTCTATGGTGAAATTATCAACGCCAAATACGGACCAGACAAAAAACCTACATCGACATTTTTTGTAAACGTGGTTCCAGGCCCAAATAACAAAGCAGTTAAAAATATTAAATACATCTACCACCAGTCAGCAGTCATCGAAGATCCGAAAAAGAGAAAAACAATAACATAGTGCCAAAGATGTCAACAGTATGGACACTCTAAGAATTACTGTGTGCGACCATACCGCTGCGTAAAATGTGCTCAAGGACACAAAACGGCAGACTGTCCAAAAAAAGACCGCAGTACACCGGCTATGTGTGCCTTATGTCATGGCGCACATCCAGCGAATTACAAGGGCTGCGAAATATATAAAGAGATTCTCTCAAGACGAATGCCGAAAAACAAAACAACAAGGAATTATATAAAACAAGACTTACCAGAAAAGCACGTAGATGACACAATGCCCTGCCATTCAGAAAGAAAAAACATACGCGCTCTTTACGCCGATAAATTAAAACAAAAACCAGAAGAGACACCACCCGATACCAATGCGTACAATCGTCTAGAACAACTGTTAATCAAACAGTCTGAAAAATTTGATACCATCCTACAGCAGATGAGTACCCTCTTGGGCCTCGTAACCACACTGCTCAACAAACTACCACGGATCTAAACCTCAGAATAGCCACGTGGAACATAAACGGTCTAGCCCCGAACAAGGCTGGGTTAGAAGTACTAATGAACCTTAACCAACTTGATGTTGTACTAATATCAGAAGCGCATTGTACAGAAAGAAGTGATGTAAGGATCAAAGGTTGCAATACCTACGTCACTACGCATTCTGATGGAACTGGGCATGCTGGAACGGCCATCGTGATAAGAAAGACTATTAAGCACCAAGTATTACCTGATTATAGAAGTTACCATATCCAGGCGACCACTGTGTCAGTGGAATCCAAAAGTGGATGTCTTAATCTATCAGCATATTCATATTCATATTCATTCATATTCATTTATTCATTGCAACTATAATGTAGGTACACATTTTGGTCTTATATTAATACAGAGGAGCATTATAGACCCTGTTGGGCACTGCAACAACATCAAAAAGAGAGGAGGATGCTTTGTACTTTATTGTAATGCACTTTTTCTCAATAAAATAAATAAAATAAAAATTATAAGTTTTATGTATTGATTGTTATTGTTGTATTGTATTTATTTAAAATAATAACTTAATTATAATTATTCCATTTAATTATTTAATATATATTTTTTATCATAATATTTTATTGCTTTAAGATTATTATTTTTTGTTGACTAGGTACTTATAATTTACTATTGTGTATATATGTATAATCCTGTTTTTTTCCTTTACCTTTATGTTATTTTATCACTTAAATATTCTTGTATTGTATAATAGCATTTTTCAATAAGTAACTGTTTTAGTTGTTGTGTAAACTTTTTTATGTTGTTTTCTAACTTTAGTGCAGCAGCAGCAGCAGCAGTTTACTGTCCGCCAAGGCCTAACATAGATTCCGCTAAATTCAATCACTATTTTTCGACTTTGGGGGGCAGATTTATTGCCGGTGGTGACTGGAACGCCAAACACACCTGCTGGGGCTCAAGGTTGACGACAACTAGAGGAAGACAGCTCAAACTTAGCAATGATACACAAAACCAATCCTACATCTCAACTGGTGAACCAACGTATTGGCCTACAGACCCGAATAAGAAGCCTGATCTTCTAGACTTTTTTATCACCAAAGGTCTATCAAAGAACTACTTCAAGGCTGAATCATGTTTTGACAGCGATTCTGATCACTCGCCAGTCATACTGACAATGAGCGCAACCGTAATTCATTATGAAAGACCATAATTTTTATATAACAAGCTTACCGACTGGGAGGGTTTCAGAAACTACTTAGAGGAAAATATAGAACTACATATTTCCTTAAAAACGCACGAGGAGATAGAAGATGCAACTGCCTATATAACCAATCTAATACAAAATGCATGCTGGCTTAATACTCCAACTGAGAGTAAAAAATACATTAGGCGAGATATACCACTCGAAATTAAGCAAAAGGTACTGGAAAAGAGAAGGCTAAGAAGGATCTGGCACCAGTCGAGGCATAGAAGCGACAAGACAGCGCTCAACAAAGCCATTGTAGAATTAAAACAAATGCTGGAAAACGTAAATAATGCTACATTTCAAAGTAAACTGGAAAACTTGACTGCTACAGCATCGACCGAATATTCTTTATGGAAAGTTACAAAACCACTAAACAGACCCCAGCAATTTAAAGCAGCATTAAGAACTGGACATGGTCAATGGGCTAAAACCAGTCGAGAAAAAGCAGAAGCTTTCGCAGTCCATCTGGCGAAAGTCTTTAAGCCAAACGAAAGCGATCGCACGAATGTCGAAAAGGAGATAGAGGAAACTCTGCAGCAAGATTTCCAATTATCGTTGCCACCAAAACCAGTGACAGTACAGGAGCTGAAAAGAACAATCAACAGTCTTCAGAATGGAAAAGCGCCAGGATTTGATTTGGTTACTAAGGAAATTCTTGTTCAACTTCCCAGGAAAGCCTTAGTCTTCCTCACTACCCTGTACAACGGTATACTTCGGGTGCAACACTTTCCTAGCATATGGAAAGTATCAGTTACAACCATGATACACAAGGCAGGAAAACCTAAAGAAGAAGTTGCGTCATATAGACCGATAAGCCTGCTACCGACTCTTTCTAAGGTGTTCGAGAAGTTGCTTCTTACCAGAATAGCGCCAATACTTATCGAAAATGAAATTGTCCCTCAACATCAATTTGGATTTAGGCAACAACATTCGACTATTGAGCAAGTACATCGCGTGTGTGACCGAATTCGCAAGTCTCTCGAAACAAAGGAGTACTGCTCAGCCGTGTTCCTGGACATCCAACAGGCCTTCGATAAAGTGTGGCACAAGGGCCTGCTGTGCAAGATAAAACGGTCGCTGCCCCATAGCTTTTACCTACTGATGGAGTCATATCTGTCCGACCGCATTTTCCAAGTTCGAGAGGATGGAGACACGTCTGCAATCTATAACATCATGGCTGGTATTCCACAGGGCTCGGTTCTTGGACCTGTGCTGTATACCATATACACTGCTGACCTTCCCGAAACACACGGAGTAATAACAGCTACATTTGCTGACGATACTGCACTATTGGCTAGCAACAAAGATCCCCAAATAGCTTCCAAACATTTGCAAGTTAGCCTTTGTAAAGTTTACGACTGGCTCCAGAGATGGCGAATCAAGGCAAGCGCTTCCAAATCTGTGCATATAACCTTCACACTTAGAAAAGAAAATTGCCCACCAGTGACCTTAGGAAACAACACCCTTCCTCATCATGAAACGGTCAGATATCTCGGAATGCATCTGGATAGGCGATTAACTTGGAAGAAACATATCAAAACAAAGCGAGACGAATTAAATACGAGGTTCAGGAATATGTATTGGCTAATGGCACGAAACTCAAAACTCTCTGTCGACAACAAGCTTCTCATCTATAAAGCAATACTTAAGCCGGTATGGATGTACGGCATCCAACTATGGGGCAGTGCCTGTAATACAAGCCTGTCAATCATCCAAAGACTACAAAACGGCATATTGCGTACAATATCCAATGCTCCTTGGTTCCTAACCAATACTGAACTACACGAGACACTGAATATCACAACAGTAAAGGAAGAGATAATACGATCAGCTTCAAGATACAAAACTCGCCTCGAGTACCACCCGAATGAACTGGCTACCGCCCTATCAAATGTGACATACCACAAACGCCTAAAGCGCCATGACATCCAGGGTCTAGAGAAGCGTTTCTGATTGACGGGGGAGTCTTCCGCTGGGGAGCACCCTCAAACTCCAATGGCACGTTCTACAAGCCTACTCAAAGTTCTAGGAGGACTGATCGTAGAAAAAACACAATAAAAAAAATAAAAAAAATACAGAGACTTCAAAACACTATTCTTCGTACCATATCAAATGTTCCATGGTTTGTGACAAATGCTGAAATCCATGAAGCTCTAGGAATGAAGACCATATTAGAGGAAATAAGACTCAATGCTGTAAGATACCAAACACGGCTAGCCATTCACCCCAATGAGTTAGCAGCCCAGTTAACAACCCAAAGCTACCCCAAGCGCCTCAAGAGGCCTGATATCTTGAAATTGCATACCAGAATATGAAAAAAGATTCTGCAAAATATAAGTAGTGTACTCGATGGAGTACACTTAACTCGCGATCACTTTACAACCCATCCGCTTATAGTCGCGAGACTGATTGCAGATATAAACATAACACAAAAAAAATGAATGAATATTCGCTTTTGGCCTTCTGACCGCCCGGCTCGTAAACCACATAATATATTTCACAAGTTTTGTAATGCATCTCTCAACAGATCACACGGGACCACGAAAACGTACTAATAAGGCGAAATTTCGCGAGTAATTCACGAAATGCACAAATTCACACAATGGCTGCATTTAGCCTAACTAATCGCTGACTAATCGCTAAGTCATCGATTACTTGTCTGATTACTATTTTCGATAGATTCTGCTGAACGCGCTTTATAGTCCATGGAAATCGTACATTTTGCCTTGCGTTAAATGAGGTAGTTCTGATTTTTTTTGTATGTTAGTAGTGATGAGATAGTAATGACAAATCCAAGTTTTCCACCTCGAAAGCCCTCCGGATCATTGTTAAATATTTAAAAATCCAATAAATTTTCAGATTTTTTTCAGTTTTTGTAAATTTTTACCACCAAGGACCTGTGTTACGGCAAAAGTTACTACTATGCACGCTTTAAAGTAGACTAAATTTGCAATAAAAAGATAATAATTTGGTTTTTGTAAGTCAAATAGTTTTTAAGATAGGGCTATTTAAAAGTTTGCTAAAATTCATAAAAGGAAGTATTACAGTTTTTTTTAGTTTTCGTCATTTTGACCCAGGGTAGTGGGTTTATGGCAAAAGAATTATTAGTTATTAAAGTCCATTAAATTTTCAGCAAAATGAGAACAATTAGTAATATCAACTTACACTTGATAGTTCCTGAGACAGCTGTTCAAAGTTATTGAGGTAAGTAAACAATTATGTAATAGAAGGGTTTGCAAAATGAAGTACGCCCTAAAGGAAGGATCAATTATGTACATTGTATGTATTTTTTTGATGGACCAGGCACGTCCTCTGAATCCACAGCACACTTTTTGGGGGCCGCTTGCTGAGGTATAATTTCTTCATCGAACTGCTCAGGAAGGTCAAAATCGTCCTTTGATGGTGGGTTATCAATCAATGGTTCATCAATGTCATCACACATCAGGTCTGGTATGTTCTCGCATGATTGGCCAATGCAGTAGCTGCAGACAGCCGAACATTTGAGTTCTGCTTTCCTGCAACCACATCTGCTGGTACAACCTTACATCTTTGGTATGCTTTCAAGGTGATAAAGGTTTGCGTGTCATTAACAGGGTAGAACGGGAACGCCTCCCAGATCCTTCTTCCTTTAGGGCTTACTACCTTTTGCAAACTGATCACGCACAATTGTGGTGACCATCGACTGTGTTCCACAGTTTATTGAAACGAAGGTTTCTCATGCAAAATTAAGTTACTTAAGCTAGGCCTACCTTACTAGCAGATACTGTCCGTAATCCAGGGGGGCTGATCGCTGTCTCGCCGGCGCGCGCGCGCCTGGCAAAGATCTTCACCTGACCCCCGATGGGAACCTCTTATTGCTAACACTCTTATAACTACACAAGGCCCTAATAGACAGCTAAAACTTTCCCGGCGCTTTTCAAAGCGAACACACACGGGTCACACGTCTGTACCCCGACCGGGCACGCGTAGGTGCAAAAACTAAATCTCGGTCACAACACGGGTAGGTAACCTGACGCGGCACGTCGCTACAGAAACACACAACCTTGCCTCACGGCAGCGTACGGCGAACTGGCCGATCCCACACGCGGCCCGAGCGCATTGTTCCGTGACCTTGACAATGACAACTGCCCGCTCGCAAGCGCGCGTGAACATCCCCCCGTCCCGGACAGTAGCAAACTGTCCGCCAACTTAATCTAAGGGCAGGCGAGAGAGGGTAGCGATCGCTCGCTTCAAAACAGAGTCCCCCACCAGGACCTCGGCAAACCTGGGCACACCATCCGACCCCGGATGAAGCTGAACAATGCGTCCTAAACGCCAGCGGAGGGGCGGCAGGTTTGGATCCTTTACCAACACGAGGTCTCCGGTCTTGGGTGGGGTCGTCCTATCCGACCACTTAACGCGTTGCTGCAAAATGTGCAAATACTCCAGATGCCAACGGCGCCAAAAACTCTGCGTAAGGTGCTGGAGCAATTCAAATCGCGAGAGCCGTCCGGAGGGCACTTCGGAATAAGGATATTCCGGCAAGGCGGTAAGCGGTCTGCCAATCAAAAAATGGCCCGGCGTAAGGGCCTCTAAATCATTCGCGTCCGAAGACAACGGACACAACGGACGCGAGTTGAGGACCGCCTCAACCTTACAAAATACGGTCGCGAGTTCCTCAAACGTGAGGACCGTCTCCCCAATAACGCGACGAAGGTGAGTTTTAGCGGCCTTTACAGTTGCTTCAAAAATCTCTCCCCAGTCGGGGCAGGATGGCGGGGAGTACTGCCATCGTACCCCTCTGCGAGAGAGTGTGGATCCGATCTCAAAATTATTCCTATCCAAAAATTCACAAACTTCCTTTAAATACCTATCGGTGCCCTTGAAATTGGTTCCACAATCGGACCTGATTAACGACGGCATTCCGCGGCGAGACACAAAACGATTCAACGTGGCTACAAAGGCTTCTGTGGTGAGGGCACTAACCACCTCCAGGTGGACCGCTTTAGTGGCCAAACAAACAAATACACACAAGTAAGCCTTTTCCGTTCTAGCATTACGAAGCCGCGATGTCTTAACGGTAAATGGCCCCGCAAAATCCGTTCCAACTCCTGAGAAGGGCATCGATTCGTTCACTCGATCGGCAGGCAAATCACCCATCTGGGGCTGCATCGTATCGGCGCGCAAACGATAACACGGGAGACAACGAAAAATAACGGATCGGATTATTCTCCGCGCTGACAAAATCCAGAACTCTCGTTGGAGGAGCGCGGTCAAAGCATTACAACCGGCATGAGCATTCTTTACATGTCGGTCTGTAATCAACAGTCTAACTAACGGTCCATCCTTGGGGAGCAACAAAGGGTGGCGTGATCCGTACGGCAGGTTGGCATGTCTGAGCCTACCTCCGACACGCAGCAATCCGGTACTGTCCAAGAAGGGATTCAACCGCACCAAGGGTCCCTTCAACTTGGGCTTACTTGAGCGCAGGGCTTTCAGCTCCGGTTCAAACTCTCGCTGTTGCGTCACTCGCAACCAATGCAACAGAGCGTCTTGCCGCTCTTGTGGGGCGAGGACCGGAGACAACGATTTCTCCTGAGGCTGGCGACAATTTCGCACAAAGCGCCTCATCCAAGCAGTCACGCCGAGCAACTTATCAAGAGAACTGTAGCGGTCTAACAAAAACTCCATCTGCGGAGCCGCCATCGTCTCCACGGCGTGAACACGCATGCCTAGGTCTGGGACTCTGGCCACAGCCGGGGTGGCAGGCCATGAGCGCTCAGGCCGTAACAACCATGATGGACTACACCATAGGTGGTGGTCCACTAACTCAGGCGCCTCGCAGCCGCGGGAGGCACAATCTGCGGGGTTCAATTCGCCCGGTACGTGGCGCCAAATCAACGGGGCCTTTGAAGTCTGAATTTGTGAGACCCGGTTGGCCACAAAAACCTCAAGGGTGTGGATTGAACTCTTCAGCCAACAAAGGACGACCTGGCTGTCAGACCACGCAAATATCGACTCCAAGTCGACACCGTTTCCCAAGGTGTCGGCAACATGATTGAGTAGCCGTACTAAGAGAGTGGCGCCGGACAACTCCAACTTCGGAATGGTTAGCCTAGTCCGAAGGGGGGCGACCTTACTCTTGGCCGTAACTAAGTGTACGGCGACAACGCCTGCTGCTTCCACCGTTCGGATGTAAACGGCTGCCGCGTATCCGCTTTCGGACGCGTCACAAAAGCCGTGCAGGGAGGCTTTAAACTTTCCCGAAGGCAGCATTTGCCTCGGTATACAAACCCGATTGACGTCGGGTAGGGATGACACGAACTTCACCCACTCTCGTAGGAGGCTACCAGAGAGGGGCTCATCCCATGACAATTCCGCAGCCCAGAGCTCGAATTCGCAAGTCTCTCGAAACAAAGGAGTACTGCTCAGCCGTGTTCCTGGACATCCAACAGGCCTTCGATAAAGTGTGGCACAAGGGCCTGCTGTGCAAGATAAAACGGTCGCTGCCCCATAGCTTTTACCTACTGATGGAGTCATATCTGTCCGACCGCATTTTCCAAGTTCGAGAGGATGGAGACACGTCTGCAATCTATAACATCATGGCTGGTATTCCACAGGGCTCGGTTCTTGGACCTGTGCTGTATACCATATACACTGCTGACCTTCCCGAAACACACGGAGTAATAACAGCTACATTTGCTGACGATACTGCACTATTGGCTAGCAACAAAGATCCCCAAATAGCTTCCAAACATTTGCAAGTTAGCCTTTGTAAAGTTTACGACTGGCTCCAGAGATGGCGAATCAAGGCAAGCGCTTCCAAATCTGTGCATATAACCTTCACACTTAGAAAAGAAAATTGCCCACCAGTGACCTTAGGAAACAACACCCTTCCTCATCATGAAACGGTCAGATATCTCGGAATGCATCTGGATAGGCGATTAACTTGGAAGAAACATATCAAAACAAAGCGAGACGAATTAAATACGAGGTTCAGGAATATGTATTGGCTAATGGCACGAAACTCAAAACTCTCTGTCGACAACAAGCTTCTCATCTATAAAGCAATACTTAAGCCGGTATGGATGTACGGCATCCAACTATGGGGCAGTGCCTGTAATACAAGCCTGTCAATCATCCAAAGACTACAAAACGGCATATTGCGTACAATATCCAATGCTCCTTGGTTCCTAACCAATACTGAACTACACGAGACACTGAATATCACAACAGTAAAGGAAGAGATAATACGATCAGCTTCAAGATACAAAACTCGCCTCGAGTACCACCCGAATGAACTGGCTACCGCCCTATCAAATGTGACATACCACAAACGCCTAAAGCGCCATGACATCCAGGGTCTAGAGAAGCGTTTCTGATTGACGGGGGAGTCTTCCGCTGGGGAGCACCCTCAAACTCCAATGGCACGTTCTACAAGCCTACTCAAAGTTCTAGGAGGACTGATCGTAGAAAAAACACAATAAAAAAAATAAAAAAAATACAGAGACTTCAAAACACTATTCTTCGTACCATATCAAATGTTCCATGGTTTGTGACAAATGCTGAAATCCATGAAGCTCTAGGAATGAAGACCATATTAGAGGAAATAAGACTCAATGCTGTAAGATACCAAACACGGCTAGCCATTCACCCCAATGAGTTAGCAGCCCAGTTAACAACCCAAAGCTACCCCAAGCGCCTCAAGAGGCCTGATATCTTGAAATTGCATACCAGAATATGAAAAAAGATTCTGCAAAATATAAGTAGTGTACTCGATGGAGTACACTTAACTCGCGATCACTTTACAACCCATCCGCTTATAGTCGCGAGACTGATTGCAGATATAAACATAACACAAAAAAAATGAATGAATATTCGCTTTTGGCCTTCTGACCGCCCGGCTCGTAAACCACATAATATATTTCACAAGTTTTGTAATGCATCTCTCAACAGATCACACGGGACCACGAAAACGTACTAATAAGGCGAAATTTCGCGAGTAATTCACGAAATGCACAAATTCACACAATGGCTGCATTTAGCCTAACTAATCGCTGACTAATCGCTAAGTCATCGATTACTTGTCTGATTACTATTTTCGATAGATTCTGCTGAACGCGCTTTATAGTCCATGGAAATCGTACATTTTGCCTTGCGTTAAATGAGGTAGTTCTGATTTTTTTTGTATGTTAGTAGTGATGAGATAGTAATGACAAATCCAAGTTTTCCACCTCGAAAGCCCTCCGGATCATTGTTAAATATTTAAAAATCCAATAAATTTTCAGATTTTTTTCAGTTTTTGTAAATTTTTACCACCAAGGACCTGTGTTACGGCAAAAGTTACTACTATGCACGCTTTAAAGTAGACTAAATTTGCAATAAAAAGATAATAATTTGGTTTTTGTAAGTCAAATAGTTTTTAAGATAGGGCTATTTAAAAGTTTGCTAAAATTCATAAAAGGAAGTATTACAGTTTTTTTTAGTTTTCGTCATTTTGACCCAGGGTAGTGGGTTTATGGCAAAAGAATTATTAGTTATTAAAGTCCATTAAATTTTCAGCAAAATGAGAACAATTAGTAATATCAACTTACACTTGATAGTTCCTGAGACAGCTGTTCAAAGTTATTGAGGTAAGTAAACAATTATGTAATAGAAGGGTTTGCAAAATGAAGTACGCCCTAAAGGAAGGATCAATTATGTACATTGTATGTATTTTTTTGATGGACCAGGCACGTCCTCTGAATCCACAGCACACTTTTTGGGGGCCGCTTGCTGAGGTATAATTTCTTCATCGAACTGCTCAGGAAGGTCAAAATCGTCCTTTGATGGTGGGTTATCAATCAATGGTTCATCAATGTCATCACACATCAGGTCTGGTATGTTCTCGCATGATTGGCCAATGCAGTAGCTGCAGACAGCCGAACATTTGAGTTCTGCTTTCCTGCAACCACATCTGCTGGTACAACCTTACATCTTTGGTATGCTTTCAAGGTGATAAAGGTTTGCGTGTCATTAACAGGGTAGAACGGGAACGCCTCCCAGATCCTTCTTCCTTTAGGGCTTACTACCTTTTGCAAACTGATCACGCACAATTGTGGTGACCATCGACTGTGTTCCACAGTTTATTGAAACGAAGGTTTCTCATGCAAAATTAAGTTACTTAAGCTAGGCCTACCTTACTAGCAGATACTGTCCGTAATCCAGGGGGGCTGATCGCTGTCTCGCCGGCGCGCGCGCGCCTGGCAAAGATCTTCACCTGACCCCCGATGGGAACCTCTTATTGCTAACACTCTTATAACTACACAAGGCCCTAATAGACAGCTAAAACTTTCCCGGCGCTTTTCAAAGCGAACACACACGGGTCACACGTCTGTACCCCGACCGGGCACGCGTAGGTGCAAAAACTAAATCTCGGTCACAACACGGGTAGGTAACCTGACGCGGCACGTCGCTACAGAAACACACAACCTTGCCTCACGGCAGCGTACGGCGAACTGGCCGATCCCACACGCGGCCCGAGCGCATTGTTCCGTGACCTTGACAATGACAACTGCCCGCTCGCAAGCGCGCGTGAACATCCCCCCGTCCCGGACAGTAGCAAACTGTCCGCCAACTTAATCTAAGGGCAGGCGAGAGAGGGTAGCGATCGCTCGCTTCAAAACAGAGTCCCCCACCAGGACCTCGGCAAACCTGCGCACACCATCCGACCCCGGATGAAGCTGAACAATGCGTCCTAAACGCCAGCGGAGGGGCGGCAGGTTTGGATCCTTTACCAACACGAGGTCTCCGGTCTTGGGTGGGGTCGTCCTATCCGACCACTTAACGCGTTGCTGCAAAATGTGCAAATACTCCAGATGCCAACGGCGCCAAAAACTCTGCGTAAGGTGCTGGAGCAATTCAAATCGCGAGAGCCGTCCGGAGGGCACTTCGGAATAAGGATATTCCGGCAAGGCGGTAAGCGGTCTGCCAATCGAAAAATGGCCCGGCGTAAGGGCCTCTAAATCATTCGCGTCCGAAGACAACGGACACAACGGACGCGAGTTGAGGACCGCCTCAACCTTACAAAATACGGTCGCGAGTTCCTCAAACGTGAGGACCGTCTCCCCAATAACGCGACGAAGGTGAGTTTTAGCGGCCTTTACAGTTGCTTCAAAAATCCCTCCCCAGTGGGGGCAGGATGGCGGGGAGTACTGCCATCGTACCCCTCTGCGAGAGAGTGTGGATCCGATCTCAAAATTATTCCTATCCAAAAATTCACAAACTTCCTTTAAATACCTATCGGTGCCCTTGAAATTGGTTCCACAATCGGACCTGATTAACGACGGCATTCCGCGGCGAGACACAAAACGATTCAACGTGGCTACAAAGGCTTCTGTGGTGAGGGCACTAACCACCTCCAGGTGGACCGCTTTAGTGGCCAAACAAACAAATACACACAAGTAAGCCTTTTCCGTTCTAGCATTACGAAGCCGCGATGTCTTAACGGTAAATGGCCCCGCAAAATCCGTTCCAACTCCTGAGAAGGGCATCGATTCGTTCACTCGATCGGCAGGCAAATCACCCATCTGGGGCTGCATCGTATCGGCGCGCAAACGATAACACGGGAGACAACGAAAAATAACGGATCGGATTATTCTCCGCGCTGACAAAATCCAGAACTCTCGTTGGAGGAGCGCGGTCAAAGCATTACAACCGGCATGAGCATTCTTTACATGTCGGTCTGTAATCAACAGTCTAACTAACGGTCCATCCTTGGGGAGCAACAAAGGGTGGCGTGATCCGTACGGCAGGTTGGCATGTCTGAGCCTACCTCCGACACGCAGCAATCCGGTACTGTCCAAGAAGGGATTCAACCGCACCAAGGGTCCCTTCAACTTGGGCTTACTTGAGCGCAGGGCTTTCAGCTCCGGTTCAAACTCTCGCTGTTGCGTCACTCGCAACCAATGCAACAGAGCGTCTTGCCGCTCTTGTGGGGCGAGGACCGGAGACAACGATTTCTCCTGAGGCTGGCGACAATTTCGCACAAAGCGCCTCATCCAAGCAGTCACGCCGAGCAACTTATCAAGAGAACTGTAGCGGTCTAACAAAAACTCCATCTGCGGAGCCGCCATCGTCTCCACGGCGTGAACACGCATGCCTAGGTCTGGGACTCTGGCCACAGCCGGGGTGGCAGGCCATGAGCGCTCAGGCCGTAACAACCATGATGGACTACACCATAGGTGGTGGTCCACTAACTCAGGCGCCTCGCAGCCGCGGGAGGCACAATCTGCGGGGTTCAATTCGCCCGGTACGTGGCGCCAAATCAACGGGGCCTTTGAAGTCTGAATTTGTGAGACCCGGTTGGCCACAAAAACCTCAAGGGTGTGGATTGAACTCTTCAGCCAACAAAGGACGACCTGGCTGTCAGACCACGCAAATATCGACTCCAAGTCGACACCGTTTCCCAAGGTGTCGGCAACATGATTGAGTAGCCGTACTAAGAGAGTGGCGCCGGACAACTCCAACTTCGGAATGGTTAGCCTAGTCCGAAGGGGGGCGACCTTACTCTTGGCCGTAACTAAGTGTACGGCGACAACGCCTGCTGCTTCCACCGTTCGGATGTAAACGGCTGCCGCGTATCCGCTTTCGGACGCGTCACAAAAGCCGTGCAGGGAGGCTTTAAACTTTCCCGAAGGCAGCATTTGCCTCGGTATACAAACCCGATTGACGTCGGGTAGGGATGACACGAACTTCACCCACTCTCGTAGGAGGCTACCAGAGAGGGGCTCATCCCATGACAATTCCGCAGCCCAGAGCTCCTGTAGGAAGCACTTCATCGAAAACACTACAGGGCTGAGCCAACCGTTCGGATCAAAGGTACGGGCTACAGTAGACAGCACCGTGCGTTTAGTCCAGACCTTTGGGTCTGGCAGTTCCAATCTATAGGTGAACAAATCCGGGACTGGTCGATACTGGACTCCCAAAACAGACAGCATGTCTGGAGTCTCCGGATTTTCAAAGAGGAGCGGCTCTTGCTGGTGGTCCTTAGGCAAATCTGCCAATAGGTCCGGTGAGTTAGACAGCCACTTCCGCAACTCATAGCCACCAGCCCTCAAGAGCGCAATCAGCTCATCACGTAAGACGAGAGCCTCATCTAAGCTCGAGGCCCCCGTGCAGATATCGTCGACAAATAAGGCCCCCCCCTCAATAAGAGCAGATGCCCGGGGATAGCGTAGCCGTTCGCGCTCTGCGAGCTCCAAAAGCGAACGGATCGCCACAAAGGGGCTCGACCGCAAACCATAAGTGTTGGTGTTCAGCTCGTAAGCCAACATCGGATCCTGGGGATCCTCACGCCAAAGGATGAGCTGGTATCGTCTATCCTCCGGGTGAATCACGGTCTGTCTGAACATCATGCGGATATCGGCCACAAAGACGACAGCGTGCCGGCGGAAGTTGGTCAAAACATCACAGACATCGTGATGCAACTTCGGCCCCGCATGCAGACACTGATTCAACGACACTCCGGTTGACGTGGGCGCTGAACCATCAAAGACCACGCGGATCTTCCCATTGGAAGTCTTCAAAACAGCGTGGTGTGGCAGGAAGTAATGTTCCACATTACGCCAGTCCAACTGCGAGATGGACATGTGCCCAAGGTCCAAATACTCCCGCATGAAGTCTATATACTTCTCCTTGAATGCGGGATCCCTGGCCATCCTACGCTCCATGGACAACAATCTCTTCTCGGCCATCGGCCGGGAGCTCCCTAAAGGAGGGCGAACCGCCAAGAAGGGCAGGCGGGTAATCAAGCGACCCGAGAGGAGGCGCCCAGTGTTGTTCTGGTAGAACAATTCGCACTCCTCGGCTAACGGATCCAACCGCTTGGCAGTGGGAGGTTCCTCCACCTCCCAAAACTTTTGGAGAACGTCGGACAAAGTAGAGCCGACAATGGTCTGGCGGTCTACCGACGGGGTCTCTGGTGTCTGTGGTACCTTTCCCATCACCACATGACCCAGCGACGAGGACAAGGCGACAAGATCGGCTGTCTGCAAAACTCGCTTGCTTCCACACAGTACACGACCGAGGACATCCGCACCAATCAACAAGTGTATTGGGCCCGGTCGGTGGAAGGAAGGATCAGCCAAAGCCAGTCCAGACGTCAGCTCAATCGTGGATGGCGGCACTCGCACTTGCGGGAGTGGTCCAACCACCTTATCAAAGACTATCGCCGAAGCACCGATCTTCGGCCTTGGAGTGAAGTGGGGGGAGAAGGAGAACTCAACTCGACCAATCGGATCAGGGATCCGCGAGTCTCCCACCCCCCGTACCGCTTCGTGATGCGGCACAAGCAAAAGACCCAGCTGTCGGACAAGCCACCTGGACATTATGCACCCCTGGGCACCTGAGTCCAAAAGGGCACGCACCGTTACAACATTGCCCTTAGGTCCCCAAACATTCACGGAGGCTGTTGGCAACAGCACAAGCTCCGGAGGGGTGGTTGGGTCCGACAGGGGCGCCATTAAAAATTTTGGGGGGGTACTTGTCCCCCTCGCGCCTGAGTCGGCGCGCCAAATGTGGGACGCTCGTACCGGGCGAGCGGGTCCCAATCGGGTACATACTGGCCCCGACCAACAGCACTCCTAGGTGCAGGGTAATACCCGTGTGGGGCGTGCCTCGGTACATAGTACCCCAATCGAGGCCTCTCCATTAGGGGGGGGGAGTAGCAAATAGGGCCCGTGCCCATCGCCACCGTGGCGTACTCTTGTGGTACCCCCCTACCCCCGCCCGTGGCGGGGGCGTCTCTCCTATAGTTCCCCCTCTCCGGGGGGGACTGAACGGGGGGGCTAAGCCCCGCCGAATCTCTAGGGGACCGGTTCCGGGCTGCCGGGCCCCCGCCCGTGCGCGAGGAATTCGAACCCCGGTCGCTCCCGGCGTCCTTGCGGTCCAAACAAAGGAGGGGGTGATGCCTCCCTCCGCAAAGACGACAATCCTCTGTCTGGGGACACGCCGACTGCATGTGTCCCCCCAAACACCTATAGCACCATTGGCGCTGTCTAGCAACGGCCCTCCGTCCCTCTGGGCGGAGGCCTCTAAATTTGGCACATTCGTGCACCACGTGCCTATCTCCCCTGCAATACCTGCACCGCTCACTCGGTGCGGGGGGAGGGGACTGCTGGAAGGCAGCATACCGGTTGGTCGGGCGACGGGGCTGTTCCCTCGCCGCCACCATACGACCAACACCTGGAACCGGGGCGGGCTCCAGGTGGTCCGTCACCCTACATTCGTCCTCCAAAAAACGAAGGAGGTCCGCGAAGGGCGGGAGATACGAGGCGCTGTCGCCTCCGTACCTCTGCTCGAAACGCCCCTTCATTTCAGCGGGCAATTTGGCGAGGACTATGTGCAGCAGTACAAAGGACCACTGATCTACCGGCAGGTCCAATCGCCTTAGGGAGTTGACCGCTGACAGTAGCGGGTTCAGCAACTCCCTCCGTAACAGGTGTACCCGCGTGATTCGCGGGAGGGCCAAAATCGTGGCCACGTGGGTGTCCGCCAGTAACCGGACATTCTGGTACCTGCTAACCAGAAGCTGGCGGGCCACCTGGTAGTTGTCGTCGCTGATGAGCAGGTGCTGGATTACCGCGCTGGCCTCTCCTCGCAGGGAGGAGCGCAAATAGGCCAACTTCTCACTAGGGGATAAGTCCCGTCGTGAATCCACTGAGCTGTCAAACAGGTTAATGAAGCCCATCCAGGCTGACAGATCCCCATTAAAAGTGGGAATCTCCAAAGTAGGCAATCGGCCTAGCAACGCCGTCGGGGTAGGTTTGACCTCCCCGCTCAAAACCGGCTCCCCCTTCCGAACAGCCAAGGCCCTCTCAGCCGCCTCCGTGAGCTGGTCAGCCAGCTCATAGGCCTGGGCTACATCCTGCTCCAGCTGTTCCGACACGGCATCATCAGCTGGGGGGTTCTCTAAATAATACGCGCGACACTCCATGGCGTGGCGCTCCAGGTCTTGCAGCCGAGCTGCCAGCCCGCCATACCGAGCTAGCAACGCGCCTACCCGGTCGGCTCGGTCTATTAATGTGACCGCACAAGCAAGCCAACGCAAAACTCCTTGGATGCCAGCCCTGGATACGGCGAGCGGATTCGTAGGAGCCATTTATAATCCGTTTAATAAACAAAGCAAACAAAGAAATATAAAAGTGGTAAACATCAACAAAAAAAAACAATAGAAATAGGTCGCGTCACGATAATATAAAACACAATTAAAATTCGGACGACATACACGGACCCTACTATTTTCATAAATTATTAACAACTTACCAATTTCAAGGGCTAACAATATAACGGTATAAACAAAACGTATAGGATTAACGGTATGGCATACACGGCACGGCCAAGTCAACCTCGCAAATCAACTACTAAACCGTTATCAACAAACAAAAACAAAACTATTTTTAATAATAATACTCGTAATTTAATACTACTAATAATTAAAACTAGTTCCACTTTTTTAACTAGGCAAGCGGACTCGGAACAAACACTAGTATGTGGTACTAATAAACAACACTTTCGAACGAAACTATTCGTCAAATAAATCCGGACACACAAAAAAAAATATACACATCTAGGCGAGTAAACTCGTATCAAATCACTAGTATGTGACAACAATTATATAAGTGTCTATCTATTATCGGATCCACCAAGTGAGAAACATTCGCTTCGAGAATTTACTAGAACAATTTCTTAGTACTTCAAATCGTCACGGAATACCCTCGAGATTTCAACAAAAAAAAAATTTTATTTTTAGGTACGCTTTTTAGGTATTTCTAGGTACGCTAACTAGGTACGCTCTGCTACCAAAAATATGATCACGCACAATTGTGGTGACCATCGACTGTGTTCCACAGTTTATTGAAACGAAGGTTTCTCATGCAAAATTAAGTTACTTAAGCTAGGCCTACCTTACTAGCAGATACTGTCCGTAATCCAGGGGGGCTGATCGCTGTCTCGCCGGCGCGCGCGCGCCTGGCAAAGATCTTCACCTGACCCCCGATGGGAACCTCTTATTGCTAACACTCTTATAACTCATCATCATGTCCTCCACACCGTGTCCGGTGACGGCGACTCCTACGTGCTCAACTGGTCCTTATGATAGGCACGAATATGACTGGCAAAACCAAACTTGGACTTAAAGGTCCGGTCACAAGACGCACAAAACAGCTGGCCTGAAGCATTGCAAGTGTAATTGTAAATAAGCTTTGGTCGAGTCTTGCGAACTTGTCGTTTTGCTTCGAGATCTTCAAGGCGCTTCGTTTCATAATACTCCACACTAGTGTGGACAGTATGTCGCCATTCTGGTCTTAGGCATGCAAGCTCCTCCCAGCCTTCAGTTGGAATATCACAGGCCACTAGATTACGTTTGAGAACGTCTTTATAGCGCAGGTACTGACCTCCTTGTTTGCGCTTTCCACATGAGAGCTCAGAGTAAAAAACTGCCTTTGGCAATCGGGTGTCGTTCATGCGTACGACGTGTCCACTCCATCTGAGTTGTTGCTTCATTAAAAGTGCCTCGATTCCAGGTAAACCAGCACGACGAAGAACTTCAGTGTTTGTAACATGGTCCTGCCATCTAATTCGCAGTATGGACCTCAGGCATTTAAGATGAAAAGTGTCCAGCTGCTTAATGTCTGATTTGTAGTAGCACCAGGTCTCCGCGGCATAAAGTAAGGCAGGTAAAACTATTGCTTTGTACACTAAGAATTTAGTTTGCAGTTTGATGTCATGCGAATTCCAAACACGTGCTTTGAGCTTACCAAAAGCTGCAGCAGCAACCGCTATTCGAGCTGGTATTTCAGATGCCAGGCTGTTATCCCTTCTTAGCCGGCTACCCAAGTATTTAAAATGCGATACTTCTGCTAGAGCAGTGCCATCCAAGCTAACATTTGTTAAATCCCCACCACAACCTCTCGGGGGCTGTTTTAAAACTTGGGTCTTGCTAGTGCTTATAACTAGGCCAAATCTACGACATGAAGATTGTAAAGAGTCCACATAGATCTGAAGAGACTCAAAAGAATCAGCCATTAGGCAGACATCATCGGCGTATAAAATATCCATCACTGAGAGTCTTGAAACCTGCCGCTTAGCTCTGAAGCGAGATAGATCGAAGGCACTCCCATCAGTTCTATAATTTAACTCAATCATTTGATTGCAGTCCCTAACTGCATCCTGCATCACAGAGGCAAAGTACAGGGAGAATAAAGTAGGAGCCAAAACACAGCCCTGCTTTACGCCACTCGTCACTGGAAATTGTTCAGAAAGACTGTCTTCATGACGAACCGTCGCCATCATATAATCATGTAACTGGCGAATCAGGCTTAACAGCTTTTCAGGGCAACCAGCTTTTTCTAGCACAACCCACAAGGCTTCACGCGGTACTCTGTCAAAGGCTTTTTCTAAGTCGACAAAACACATGTATAGAGGGCGGTGTTGTTCCAAGCACTTTTCCTGAATTTGTTTTACAACAAATATAGCATCTACCGTGCCTCTACCTGGACGAAAACCACATTGGGTTTCGGGTAGAATTTTTTCCGCGTGTTGGGATAAACGGGTGTTAATAATATGAGCGAGAATCTTCCCAGCTGCTGAAAGAAGGGAGATGCCTCTGTACGAACCGCAATCAGCTATATCACCTTTGCCCTTGTACAGTTTACAAATAGAAGCATCTTTCCACTCTTGCGGGACAAATTCACTCTCCCATATCTTTTGGATAAGGTCAAATAGCGCGTTATTAATGTGAGGGCCGCCATATTTGTATATCTCAGACGGTAAACTATCTATCCCAGGGGTCTTTCCATTCTTCAATCTCCTCAGAGCATCAGTATATTCATCAAATGATGGTGTATCCGCCAGATCTTCCACAATGGGTAGACTTTTTAGGGATTCTATATACAACAAGTCAGTCGTCTGCGCACTAGGATTTAAGACATCATGAAAGTATTCTGTCCATCGAGCTAGTATATCTTTCTGCTCAGTCAACCGCTGGGTCTTATCCTTGTTGTATATTGGAGTGCTCGTTTTAGTTTTTGGACCAAAAACTGTCTGCAGGCTCTCAAAGAATCTTCCTGATTGGTTAGTATCAGCATAGTGCTGAATCTCTCTAGACTTATCTTCCCACCACTTATCCTTTAGGGCACGCACTTTCAGCTTTAGACAAAAATGAGCTTTTCTTCGTTCAGAGACATCTGTTGAGAGAAGAGTACGTCTGTAGTCCTCAACAAGCTTCCGGATTTCCAGATCAGAGTCATCAAACCAGTCTTGGTTTTTCCGTTCCGGTTTCCCTATAACTCTCGAGGCAGAATTATGGAGGGTGTCTGCGTATAAACGCCATCTCTCATCTACGGACGCATCTTTCCTTATCTCTGGCATAGCTTCATGAAAGTGGTTATCAAGTTCGTCTGTAAGCGATCTGTTGTGTATAAGCTTCCTACAGTTTATTAACGCTGGGTTCCTGTGCGGAGCTCGACGTGGTAATTTTAATTGCAGCCGTAGTTTAGATCGAACAAGTCGATGGTCGGACCAGCCCTGGGCACCCCTCATTACTCGGGTAACAAGTACTTCACCGAGATCCTTCTTTCGTACTATAACATAATCTAAGAGGTGCCAGTGCTTAGATCGTGGGTGCATCCACGTGGTCTTATATTTATCCGACAGTCGAAAGCAGGTATTAGTGATAGTCAGACCGTATTCAGCACATAGAGTAAGAAGATCAATTCCATTGGAGTTGCATTTGCCCACTCCGTGCTTCCCAAGCACTCCATCCCAGGCAATGTGATCCCTGCCTACTCGAGCGTTAAAGTCACCTAACAACAGGATTTTATCAGTAATAGGTATCTTGCTGACCACCTGATTGAGATCGCTATAAAACTTCGCTTTCTCTTCTTCAGGAGATGGCATGGTTGGGGCATATACGCTAATAAGTTGGATATACTTCTTTGATGATAATTGAAGTCTTAGCGTTATTATTCTGTCACTGATACCCTTTGGTACTTCCTGAAGTAGTTGTGCCAGTTGGTTCCTGACGGCAAAACCCACACCACTAGCTGCTCTCTCGGGGCTAGGTTTTCCACTCCAAAAGTAAGTGTAACCTCCAAGTCTTTCGCAGAGTTCACCAGAATCATTTAGATGGGTCTCGCTAATTGCGGCGATATCAACATTGTACTTGCCCAGCTCCCGCGCAATCAAGGCCGTCTTCCTCTCAGGACATAAGTTGGTGTCGTTATCTAAAAGTGTACGAACATTCCAAGTTCCTATGATCATGTTTTTTAAAATAAATTGTTTCTTTTTTCGACCGCATTAAGATGGTGAAACAAGTGACTGCGGTTTGCCACCCGTTATGAAGAAGAGACAGACCATGTTTAGGCCACCTTTTCTAGGCCCCTCCCCGGATTGGGGAAAGCAGAGCGCTCCCTAAATAGGGCTGCTTTGTCATCAACTGAGCTGCCGAGCTGGCCCCCCGTCTCAATCGGGGCTCAGAGCGACCATCACCGGCAGAAGACCGCCTACGTGCAGATGCCGACTAGAGATCGGACAACACCTATCCTCCCCCCACCATCAGCTCTCCATCGCCGCAGGACTTGCTGATCGTAGTCCAAGTTTAAACATGCAGGAGTCATCTGCGCGTGAAAATATTATAGTGGGCAAACAGTTGCGCAGGTGCAAGTCCACTCTCTTGATCTCAGCCTCCCAGTGCCAGTGGATCGGATGGCCGATACGACCAGCAGGAAACTGAAATTGCAGGAGATTGGCCATATTTCTCAATCAGGGTCTCGAAATATGCCCGTTAAAGTATATCCCCAAGTACCTTGCCTCATTGCTGTAGAAACCGATAGTATTCGTTTATCAACGGTGCTCGCCTTCAACACCAATAAGGTCTTCCTTCACATAACTTGGGTAAGCTTTGTGCAGGGGTTTTGTTAACGGAGTGTCCTTCTCCGGCCTGTTTGGTCCGCGAGAGGTATTTTATTTCCCTCTTACCCGGTATATCTACCGAGCATTCCCCTATCCGCCACCTGGGGACGCGTTCTCTAGGGATAAGGCTCCCCTTATAACTACACAAGGCCCTAATAGACAGCTAAAACTTTCCCGGCGCTTTTCAAAGCGAACACACACGGGTCACACGTCTGTACCCCGACCGGGCACGCGTAGGTGCAAAAACTAAATCTCGGTCACAACACGGGTAGGTAACCTGACGCGGCACGTCGCTACAGAAACACACAACCTTGCCTCACGGCAGCGTACGGCGAACTGGCCGATCCCACACGCGGCCCGAGCGCATTGTTCCGTGACCTTGACAATGACAACTGCCCGCTCGCAAGCGCGCGTGAACACAAACACTTCTATTACACAATTGTTTACTTACCTACCTCTATAACTTTGAACAGCTGTGTCTAAGGAACTATCAGGTGTAAGTTGACATAATTAATTAATATCATTTTGTTGGAAATTTAATGGACTTTAATAACTAATAAAAAAGTTTTTCCATAAACCCACTACTAGGGGGTCAAAGTTGACGAAAAATAAAGCTTCCTTTTTTGGGATTTTGCAAATTTTAAAATAGCCGTATTTTAAAATTATATACAGGATATTTTTTTTATCAGTGCACAAATTTTTAAGATCTACTCAGAATCGGTAAGTGAACAACTTTCTCTTAGAAACATGGGTCGAAATACGACAAAAATTTTTGGACTTCCCATACTAAATCGATCACGTGATCAGTCCGATTTGTATGAAGAGTCCAAAAATTTTTGTCATATTTCGACCTATGTTTCTTGGGGAAAGTTGTTCAGTTACCGATTCTGAGTTTATCTTAAAAATTTGTGCACTGATAAAAAAATTATCCTGTATATTATATAAAACTATATGGCCTACAAAAACCAAATTATTCTCTTTTTATTGCAAATTTAGTCTACTTTAAACACTGCATAGTAACATTTACCGTAACTCAGATCCTTGGTGGTAAAAATTGACAAAAACTGAAAAATAACCGAAAATTTTATGGATTTTTAAGTATTTAACAATGATCCGGAGGGCTTTCAAGGTGGAAAACTTGGATTTGACATTACCATCTCATCACTACTAACATATAAAAAAATCAGAACTACCTCATTTAATGCAAGGCAACACCACTTATTTGGTACGATTTCCATGTACTGTACTATTACACAGCCGTCTCTATCGGTGTACATGTCCAGCTCGGTTCCACTCGCCATTTCTTTACCAAACCCACCTGAAAGGAATGTGACGAGGATGTGATTTCTTATTTCAGTAATCAATTTTAATGTACCGGCTTCCCGGCAGAATTATTGACAAAAATTGGTGGGCCAGAGGAAAACATGTCTCAACACACATACTAGTCTATATAATTTGTGCTGTTGACGTTACTTTTGAGGCAAATACCGACGAAATGTATGTCTCAAAGGTGTCACAAATGTTTTGTGACAGCTACAGATGCATTAAATACTTTTGTTTTAAAAGCATGCTTTTATATGTCTAGCTCGGTTCCACTAATCAAAATCGAAAATATTCGTGAAATACGCATTTTATTACAACTAAAACAAAAATTATAAACCGTTTTAGTCACCTTAATAGCTCATGAATCTGATTCCTTGACTTGTTCATTAGTTTTAAAGAAAATTTAAACTTCAGTCTTTCTACAAGCCATGCTATGATACGGAACGGCAACATTGCTGTGAACCGGTTTACTCATCTGAGTACTAAATCCTATGGAGGTGGCATACCTACGAAAAAGTGAGGTGTAACTAAGTCACAATGTAAGAAAATCTTGGAATTCAATTTTAAACTTCTTCTAATTGTCGTATTAATTGGTCCAGCCGTTTCAGAGATTAGCCGGAACAAACAGACAGACAGACAAAATTTGTAAAACATGTCATTTTGGTATATGTACCGTATATTTAATCATATGCACGTAGTAAAAAGCGGTTATTTAATGTTACAAACAGACACTCCAAATTATTTATTTGTATAGATGTATAGAAGATATGCCATCTCCATAGGATTCAGTACTCGAGGTTTACTCGCTGTTTACCTGTCAAACGGTGCAAGCGATGAACTACGTTGCCAACTTTATGCGCATGGCTTGTAGAACACGATAGAGATGGCTGTGGCATGGCTTGTAGAAGACGATAGAGATGGCTGTGACTATTAGCGTTTTTCTGGTTTTGACATGACGAATGACAGCAACAAACACAAAATCACTATAGTGCGCCAATCTTTTCTGTTCCGGTGATTATCTTAGGAACTAAAACAGTTTTCATACGACAGTCCATTTTGACAGCTAATTTCGTATTGCAAGTGGCTCCTCTGTCACGACTGTCACCGGAACAGAGGAAAAGCTTGTGGCACTGTACGTTTGACAGCAACTTGCAACTAAAGTGCTCGTCAGATAAGTCTGCGCGCGGTAAAAATCGAATACTAATCTTTTCTATAACACTAGAACAAAAAAATGCACTGTAACTAGCGCCAAAAACGCGCCAGGCACGTGCAGAGTTATCTGACACACACTCTAGAGTGTGTGTGAAGCCCCCAGTACACGTTGGCCGATCATGGTCGGCGACCATGACCAATAAATCGTACATTGACACTTTTGAAAGAACCTTTTTAAACTTGTTAGTTCAAAAGTGTCAATGTACGATGTATTGGTCATGGTCGCCGACCATGGTCGGCCAACCTGTACTGGGGGCTTCAGATAACTCTGCACGTGCCTGGCGCGTTTTTGGCGCTAGTTACAGTGCATTTTTTTTGTTCTAATGTTATAGAAAAGATTAGGTAGTATTCGATTTTTACCGCGCGCAGACTTATCTGACGAGCACTATAATCGCTGCTTCTCATCGAAAATCAAATGCGATGGAAAAAATGGCGTCCGATTGCTGTAAATCGCTGTCAGTCATCGCATTTTTGAGTGCATTTGTAATCGATAACTCATCGATGAGTTCTGATAAATGCGGCCAATATTACAAAAATCAAGCTTCGTTTACAAACAGCAAGGAATTTATAAGTACTACCTGTGGTACTACGTACAACAGGAAGGTGCACTCAGTATTATTAAGTATTTAAAAATACACTTTAATTTTACGAGATAAGGTTTATATTTCAATATAAAATATCAACGGTCCAACTGAGACCGCAAGAACGAGGTGAGGGTGTCCCTTTCTCTAAAGCCCCCAGTACACGATGGCCGATCATGGTCGGCGACCATGTTGGGCCATCGTGTACAGGGCCGGTTTGCGTGTGATTGCTGACTGTGAGCAATGATCGCCGGCGATCCGTCCCGTGTCGGTTTTTCATGCACGATTCAAAGGGAGTTTGTCGCAAGCCACAATCAGCGTTCACACGTTGGCCGATCATTCAGTTGATCTGAATATTTCTGCGTTGACTGACGTGTAGGATATTTTAGATTTATTGTTTTTTTTCGTAATCAGGCCATTTTGTGGAGCAAATTACATTGTCAAAAATATCCTTGATGTTGTATATCTTTGATAAAATATATTTTTTCTTCAATTGATAATAAAATACACATAAATTCACAAGATGTATAGGAGTATTCTGTTTAGTTATCTAAAATTAAGTAAATAAAAATAAAATGAATCAAACGTTATGAATACATTATTATTATTATATTGGGTTTAATCCCCGCCCAAGAAGTATTGATATGATGTAAGTATTTGTTTTTTCTGTGTCTGGGTGTTATGATAAATATGTCTATTATTACTTTAATGCATAATTACATTTATCTAGACATATTATACAAGATCCAGACTCTATTAATATAGAATCATCACTACATAGTAAAAAACAAAGTCGCTTTCTCTGTCCCTATGTCCCTTTGTATGCTTAAATCTTTGAAACTAGGCAACGGATTTTGATGCGTTTTTTTTTAATAGATAGAGTGATTCAAGAGGAAGGTTTATATGTACTTTTTATCCCAATATTCCCACGGGAACGGGAACCACGCGGGTGAAACCGCGGGCGGCCGCTAGTTCTCGTAATAAATTAAAAGCGCTGTCAATGTAAATTGCATAAGCCGTCATTGCATACACATCCATCCTCACGGCCAGTCCAACGCAGAATGAAACCGGCAATCGTGTGAACACTGTCACTAAATGATCGCCGGTCATGGTCGCCGACCATGGTCGGCCAACCTGTACTGGGGCCATAAAATTGCCAGCACTCTTAAGACCCCAGTACAGGTTGGCCGACCATGGTCGGCGACCATGACCAATACATCGTACATTGACACTTTTGAAAGAACCTTTTTAAACTTGTTCGTTCAAAAGTGTCAATGTACGATGTATTGGTCATGGTCGCCGACCATGATCGGCCAACCTGTACTGGGGGCTTGAAATAACAGGTTTAGTAGATTTATGGTTCGCAACTTTCGTTATAAAAATTTAATTTTGTAAAATTTCCGCTTCGTATTACTTTTAGTCAATAGAAAACATCGCATATTAATTTAGGTATTACCGTATTAAGCATAAAAATGTATCAGGTCGTTTAAGTTTTTTATGACCTTGATTTCAGGTGGCCTACCACAAGCTCTTGTAGCAGTTATTTTTAACCGGCCCTGTACACGATGGCCGATCATGGTCGGCGACCATGACCAATACATCGTACATTGACACTTTTGAACCAACAAGTTTAAAAAAGTTCTTTCAAAAGTGTCAATGTACGATGTATTGGTCATGGTCGCCGACCATGATCGGCCATCGTGTAGAGTGTGTGTCAGATAACTCTGCACGTGCCTGGCGCGTTTTTGGCGCTAGTTACAGTGCATTTTGATGTTCTTATGTTATAGAAAAGACTAGTATTCGATTTTTACCGCGCGCAGACTTATCTGACGAGCACTCTACTGGGGGCATAAGAGTGAGACGCCGTTGGCGGCTGGCTGTCAGTCAGAGTGAGTGAGAGTCAAATAGGTGCAAGCAAGACAGCGATAGCCGCCATTATTTCTGGTACAAACATCCACAGACTACTATGTAAGCAAACATCATACAACACTTTTTTGTATGGAAGTTGCGCCAGCCAGACTGGCCTGCACGGGTAGCATGACGACCTCGAGAGCGGTTTTGTCTACGTTGAAATGTCAAAAATGACATCCCAACGTAGACAAACTCTTTGTTTAACTGTCAAAAATGACATTAAGGGGTAGACAAAATCTTTCTTTTTCGGGTTCGTCATGCTACGCCTGCTGTGCTGGCTGAAGGTGCTGAAGGCCACCCTGAACATAGACTGCTACTAGAGCCAACTAAAGTTTGTTCGAATCCAATTTGGAAAAAATGTAAACAAACCTGTTCCATTAAAAATTCTCACACTTTCGGCCACTAAATGGATTTAAAAACACATTCATAAGTAGTTAGAAGGTTTCAACTTATATCTCACTAATTTGTTCCAAAGATCGTAGTATGTTTATTTTTTTTTAAATTTATTTGAAAATTTTAATAAGAAATGTGAGGTTATTCATCCAAGCAAAAATCTTGTATTATCTGTGATCGCCATGGTGATCGCATAGTGCTTGACGTAATGTCTATCAGATAATTCAATTATTAGTTCAACTATATCGATTATTAATCGATGTTATGTAATCGAAGATAAAATATCTCTGTCTTGATAAAAATTATCACTAAAATCACAAATATTAAAAAAAGTACATTCTCGTGTCCGTTAGGGCTGGGACATAGCGGAATTCCGTGCGCATAATTTGCTGAAACGATGTCATTGCTACTTTATCGTAAGTAGAGTCTTATGAATATGATTCAGAAAGGAGATCAGTCACGCTTCATACATGTTTGGACCAAAAAAGTAAAAGTATCGACCAACGAAAAAAAATTGCATATTACTATTGTAAACAGTGTAGCGATATTTTTTTGTTATGGCGTCAACAGTGTACGATTAGCGGCCAAGCAGTTATTCAAGTTTGAAAATGTCCTTTTTTTTTTTTTTTTTTCAAACTTGAATACCGCACGGCCAAAGTGCGGCCAACGAAAGAAAATTGTACATTACTATTGTAAACAGTGTAACGATAATTTTTTGTTAAGGCATCAACAGTGTACGATTAGCGGCCAAGCAGTTATTCAAGTTTGAAAATGTATTTTTTTTCTCTTTTTATTTTCAAACTTTCAAACTGTTTACAATAGTAATATGCAATTTTTTTTCGTTGGCCGCACTTTGGTCAAGCTGTATTCAAGTTTGTAAATAAAGAGTAAAAAATTTAGTTTTCGAACTTGAATAACTGCTTGGCCGCTAATCGTACACTGTTGACGTCATAACAAAAAATGATCGTTACAATGTTTACAATAGTAATGTGCAATTTTTTTTTGATGGCCGCACTTTGGCCAAGCTGTATTCAAGTTTGAAAATAAAGAGAAAAAAATGTCATTTTAAAACTTGAATAAGTGCTTGGCCACTAATCGTACACTGTTGACGCCATAACAAAAAATGATCGTTACACTGTTTACAATAGTAATTTGCAATTTATTTTTGTTGGCCGGCACTTTTACTTTTTTGGTCCAATTTGACTGATCTCCTTTATTGTACAACTTTTGACTTTAAATTTAAAAATATTTTTTTCGCTATTTATCAAGTAGGATAAATACAATTTCTAACGAGTGAGAATCGAGTCCGTGATCAGCAGCCGCGATCGAATCGCGATAACTATCACGCGTGTAACGTTTGCCAGCAAGTTAGCAACACTGTCGTCGATACGACCCGACACGACACGACGCATTACCATTTTTTTCGGTAATTATCGATTGTTCACATTGGACCGATTACCGGTAAAAAACCGATTACCGATTACCGTTTTGCATATCCTAGCATCCGCCATACTGTTTATCTGTTGATCAACCACATAGTTTATGACACTTTATATACAAAAAAAATCCCGCCTGAAAGCTACTTATAGGGCTCGTGGTTTTTTAATAAGTATTACATTTTTCCTATACTTACAAAATTGCATTGTGAATGCATAAAAATAATTCGGTTCAATATAAGCCTTTTATTTCTCTATAATCGCGATGAACACCGTCATCTCTCGAGGCTTGAGAAGTAATAAACTAAAAACTCTTCACTAACGCGAAGCTCCAACATAATAGCATTCAATTAATCGAATCGAAGCAATCAAATTATTCATCGATTTATAAATGGTCTACTTTTTACCACATCACTAAATAGTCTATGGTCAGAATAATGGCGTCTTTGTTTACATTTTTTCCAAATTGGATTCGGAGTTTTTTGGCGCCATCTTGGCGGGTTAGGTTAAGTGGATATTTTAATTAATCGCAATTTGTTTCATAGTGGACTTTGTGACTCAAGATAGGTGTGGTTTTGTGCCCCAAGTGTTTACGCAACTGGACGATGTGTGGAATGATTAAAATATGCGCTATCTCGGTAACGTGATGCCGAGTGTTTTATTGTAGTGGTGACTACCTCAGCAAGAATTACCGAGAAGACCGACTCGACATACTTGACGCCAAATACTCCAAGAAGCATTAGAATGTAACACACCTACATTCTAATGAAAACATAAGAAACTATAATAACATACATAATACTCAAGAATTGGCAGTATGGCTTGATGTCTTCGCCTGTCCAAAAAGGACGAACTTTTTTACAATACCAAATTGGATTCGAACAGACCATAGATGTATTATTCCTGTAGATGGATCACAAAAATAAGCTATAACTCACCCATCCTTTACCCCTTCTAACACTATCAAATTGTCATAAGATAGAAAGAGACATACATGTTAATCTGTTGCGTCGTAATTAGTGAATGTCTCCATTTTGACTATGCAATGCTAGATGACATTAGATGATGATGATGCAATGATAGTGCTGTGGTTTTTTTTTATTACAAATTATCGATAAAACATTTAAAAAAAAGTTAAATGCAATGCGATACATAAAATTACAATGCATATGTATGCAACTAGCTGTATTGGAAAACAGCACCGCATTGTAATGCGGCGGATTCAAGATACCACAATAAAGATACGCCGTATTCAATACGGCTGATCGAAACTACGCCGCATTGAATAATAATGAATAATGTAATTGGGCGGTTCAAAACCGCTTTTCTGACAGTTTTTAGTACTAATCGTGTCCAAAGTGCTCACGGCCTTAGAATTTTGTTTATGCTATGAAACTTCGGCATAGGTCGAAATATGGCAAAAATTTCTTCCCTCCAGACAAAAGCGCACGCTCAGCTGATCGATCTAGTGTGGCAGAATATTTTTTTTATAATTCGACGTATGCTATGCTCCAAAGAGAAAGTTGTTCAGTTTCTTGGTCTATGCAAGCCCTTTAATTTTGAATCAGTGCCAAATATGAAGTAGGTACTGTAATTATACTTGAGGAGATCGATGGCTCATTATATTTCGTCGTTTCATTCTTTGATATAATATTTACAGAGTAGTCCCTTTAACCTACAGGCAACTTCGCACGTCTTTAGAGATTTAAAAAAAAAAGTTCAATGAACTGTCATTTACTGTTCTGTGGTCAGTTTGACGCCATTTTTCTCATTCCTTTTTCGTGCGAGGCAACGAGCGCACGCGTCTATTTTAAATGCCGAAACGCAGCGCACAGGAAAATGTTGAAGAACGAGTCCAACGTTTATATTCTTCAGAGAATGAAGATAATGCCACAGGTACGTTTATAGTGCATTATCAATTCCTATTCGAAAATTTGTGCATACAAGTTATTAACAAGCTACACAATAGGTAGTTAATTAAATTTATCAGATATTAAGATACAATTAATACTTTTTTGTTTCTTGTTCTTCACTGGTGAACAAGTGATTTCACTAGATGAGTTTAGTTACATAAAATTAAACTAAATCGAGATTGACTGCGAGTCAATCGCGATGTCGTAATTAGCTGCGAGCTAATTATGGGTCATATTTATGACATGAAGTAGAATCTACCCGCGTTCTAGGATAGACGCATGTTACCTACAGTTAATTTAGTTACATAAAATCAAACTAAATCGAGATTGACTGCGAGTCAATCGCGATATAATAATATGGGGCAATGGCTCACACGCTAACAAAGCATTTATCGCACAAAAAAGATGTGTCAGGGCTATCTGTGGTATCCCACCTGATGAGTCCTGTCGACCATATTTTAGGGGCCTTAATTTGCTACCGCTACCATCGCTGTACATCTACGAGATTGGCATTTTTGTATATAATCACATGTACCTATTTAAGAAAGCTCAAGATGTTAACTCTAGGCTAAAGAGGAATCCTAATGATTGGTCCTAAGTAATATTCCAAAATCGGAAAAATATAACAAAAACTGTATAGCCATGTGTGTACGAATTTATAATAAGATACCCGGTGAATTTAAAAATCTCAGTTTCAATTTGTTTAGAAGTAAATTATATACGTGGCTTATGGACAAAAACTTTTACGATATTAAGCAATTTCTTAACAGTAAATATTAGATTTAATTATTGTAAAAATTTGCATGCAACTCAAATGTGCAAAACATGAGGACTTTTCTTTGTATAACAACTGTGTATACCATGTTTTACGCAAATAAATATATTATGATTATGATTATGATTATATCGTAAATAGCTGCGAACTAATTATGGGTCATATATTATGACATGAAGTAGAATCTACCCGCGTTCTAGGATAGACGCATGTTATCTACACTTTATTTAGTTACATAAAATCAAAGTTAATCGAGATTGACTGCGAGTCAATTGCGATATCGTAATTAGCTGCGAGCTAATTATGGGTCATATATCATGACATGAAGTAGAATCTACCCGCGTTCTAAGATAGACGCATGCTATCTACAGTTTATTTAGTTACATAAAATCAAACTAAATCGAGATTGACTGCGAGTCAATCACGATATAATTATCGTAATTAGCTGCGAGCTAATTATAGGTCATATATTATGACATGAAGTAGAATCTACCTGCGTCCTAGGATAGACGCACGTTATCTTCAGTTTATTTAGGTAGTTAGTCAAAATCAAACTAAATCGATATTGACTGCGGGTCAATCGCGATATCGTAATTAGCTGCGGGCTAATTATGTGACATATATTATGGCATGAAGTAGAATCTACATGCGTTCTAGGATAGGCGCACGTTATCTACAGTTCATTGTTACATAAAATCAAACTAAGTCGCAATTGACTGGGGGTCAACCGCGATATCGTAATTAGCTGCGGGCTAATTATGGGTCACATATTATGACATAAAGTAGAATCTACCTGCATTCTAGGATAGATGCACGTTATCTATAGCTTATTGTCTGCGGGACAATATAAATTATTAAGCCATAATAACTTATTAAAATATTCTTTGAATTTTATATTTTACATTCTACCCTCATGTTGTTTTTTTTGGCAAAAAAGAGTATGTTTGTTTTGGATACAATAAATATCACACAAAACGATGCGGGACTTAACGAACAATCTTTGGAAATATCCATCCAACAAACCTTGGATGCCGCAGTATCGCAAACGGCTCACTCAAGAAATTACATCGATAACTTTCGATCCACAAGAATATTGTCAGCGTTGAGGGCGTCTACGTCCGATACGCCTGATTTTGGAGATGCCATTCAGCTTAGCTAATTTATGGACACCTTTATGAAAAATAGGTCTACCAAAAGATCAGAAAGAGAACTTGACAAAGGTACTTGATACCAAATAATTGTTGAATGTTGCACGCACCTAAATTAAACGCAGCGATTGCTGCCGCAGTTTCTGAGTCGTCGTCGTGAGGGGACGCTACAAAATGTTTCTTGGTTTTCAACAACAAATTGATATGGGTACCTCGGCAATAGGTAAATAGAGCAATGGACACACTGCTCTCCTCAGAAGATAAGATACAATCTCTTTAGTATCTAAGCGACGACTGTCGCATTTTGGTATTGATTTACACCATTTCCTAACGAAAGATAGGATTAAACTTATTACATCTAGTTTAGAAAATAATTTCCTGCACGTCCTACAAGACCGATAGATATGACTCTTTATTGGGTAATACATCATCCGAAAATATAAAAGCCAGTAAGGCAATCGAACGACTAGGGTCACAGATTTGGAAAACATTCACAATTCAGAAACCTTCCGCAGTCCAGTCCACAGTCATTCGTCCTGCCCATCAGGGAAACCGGTCAGGACCTCCTCAGTACCCGTGAAACAGGGGGGTGGCGGGGAGGTCAAACCACAGGACAGGACAGAGGCTAGCGCCGCCACCGCGACGAACCTACCCTCAGCCTGCTTCGTCTCATGCGAAGAACTACAATCAACCCAGGCCCCGTGCACGGCCACAATAACAAAGGTACACGCTGGCAGAATTCAATACTTTTATGATTGTTGGTTTCATATAACATACAACAAAACTGTACTATCATGGATCCAAAACGGATTGGACATGGATTAAATACTCTTTTGTACGGAAGTGACAGTCCGTCGTGTTTTAATCTAAATTTACCCCCGAAGAAAGTCACGAGATGGTCCAAGCTATAAATAAATTAATTGAATTGGAGCAATTTCACAATGTTCCCCGGTAATTGACCAGTTCATATCAAGTACTTTCCTTGCACCCAAGTCTAATGGTGGTAAACGCTTTGTCTTAAATCTTAAATCATTAAATAAATTTATTGAGAAGAAAAACTATTTTAGAATGGAAGACTATAGAACCTCTCCATAACTTATACCACAACGTAGTTTTGTAGCACCGATTGACCTCAAAGAGGCGTATTTATGACTTCCAATATGTAAGGAAGACCGAATAATATTTAAGATTTCATTTTCAAGCTCCAAATTCAAACTTAGCTATCGACGAATTTACTGACATGCCTTACGGCCTATCCGTAGCATCAGCATCCAGGGTTTTTACCAAAATTATGAGAGAGGTTATATGTCCTATCTTAGAATTCAAGGTCATAAATCAGTAAATTTATTTCGATGATGCTTAATAAATAAATTCTTCATTTATCAGACAACACTGTGGCACATAGAAGGTTAGTAAAAAGAATCTTAACAAAAGGCATCGGGGACACTTCCGTACGACTACGTACGGTACGACTCTTAAATTGTTACAATGTTTAGGTTTTGTTGTAAACCGCGAAAAAAGTGTGTTAACGCCTTCTCAAGTCTGTACTTTCCAAGGCTTTTTATAATTATGATACGCAAAATTTCTTGCTGTAAAACGCAGAAACATTGCACAAATGATCAGAAAATATTTAAAATTACCGAAACGTACAATAAGAATCTTTGCCAATTTTATTGGTGTTCTAATTTCGGTCTGTCTAGCAGCTAAATACGGATTTAACTTTAAGAACGCCAGAAGTTTTTGGCATTGCAGCGCCATAACGGTAAATGCAAAGCAAAAATTACCTTGGTGTAATTTTAAGAAGACCAAAACTGGTGGCGCAATTACTTTTTTACAACATTCTGTCCTATGAAAGCTTTTACAAAGGAAGACGATAATTGTGCAATATTACTGCGCATGGATAAAACTACAGTAGTATGCTACATTAACCGTCAAGGTAGATGGAATAAAATTTCCACGCTTAAAGAAGTTGACACGATGTAGGTAGATTCATCGCCATTTTGCTACACGCGTCATAAGTAAACACAAAAAATAACTGCTCAGATATCGAGTCAAATAAAAGCAACCCCGATACTGAATGGAAGCTATCTGACGAAGCTTACGTTGATATTAAATCACCGTCCCGCGCCGTACCGTTTCACTGTTCTTAAACCATTAAACAGTAACATCGGCTCACATAAGTGTATTGACGAGTTTTAAAAGGCGCTTACAAACTTAAACCAAGTCGCCCTAAATATACCTCTACTTGGGACCCACAACTTGTTCTCAACCACATACCTAATTGATACCCAAACTTAGTACTGAGCCTAGACAAGAACACTTTGTACAATGCACAGGGTACAAACTTTCACGCTTATAAAACTAGAAAATGTATTCATTTCTCAAGACGGTGATAAGATAGCCATAACCGACATTATTAAAACTTCGGTCCCGGGCCGCGAACAACCCATGCTGTACTTGCCATTCTTTCACGAGAAAATAAATATATGCCCTGCTTCAGTCCTCGTCGATCATATATATTTTTCAAAAAATATGAGGACTTCGAACGCAGACAAACTGTTGTTAAAATACAAAAAACTCCACAAGCCCACCAGCTCGCAGTCTATAAGCCGCTGGGTTAAATAAGCTGTTGGGAGCTTGAGAGAGAGTGGCGATAGCACACGATACGCCTCCATCTCGACCGCGCTTGCTCACGACTCAGTGTTTGTAGACGAGATAAGAAAAACAGCTTGTCGGACAAGTACCTACATCTACACAGCCTTTGCTCGGTTCTATAACCGGCCTATTGAAAGCGAAGATGTCTTCGCGAGAACCGTAACGTTCCCTACTAATGATTAGTTACGTTTTTTTTTTGTTGCTGATTTATGATTAGGTATTTAATTTGTACGGAGAAAACTTAATATTATTTAAGGGTTGATTGTTTACATTCTGCTTATGAACAAATACATAAATAAGTTTAATTGAGATGGTTATTTATTCTAATAAAAACAATCCAACATCACTTCTTCTAGAACAAAACTTAAATCTCTAAACATCTACTCTGTAAATATTATATCAAAGAATGAAACGACGAAATATAATAGATGATCAAACGAACTACTGTGAAGTTCGATCGCTATTATATGAGTCGTTTCATTCGAAGATATAGCAACCCGCCCAGCCCAGTAAACCTCAGCTGCAGGCGAAGGTTTACAAACCCACTAGTTAAGCTTTGTTCTAGAACACCGCTATTACTCTGAACTTGCTCTAAACGAAATGAGAAAAATGGCGTCAAACTGACCACAGAACAGTAAATGACAGTTCATTGAACTTTTTTTTTAAAATCTCTAAAGACGTGCGAAGTTGCCTGTAGGTTAAAGGGACTACTCTGTAAATATTATATCTTCGAATGAAACGACTCATATAATAGCGATCGAACTTCACAGTAGTTCGTTTGATCATCTATTTGTACGCGCATTCTGCATCTGGTGGTTGATGTTAAGCAACATTCGTTGCGGTTGGACATCTGAATGGTGACCCAAAACTTTATTATCTTGGTCTCCTCTGTGCTTCGGAAAGCACGTTAAGCCGTTGGTCCCGGTTGCATTAGCAGTCGTTGGCAGCCTCATCCACCAATCCGCATTGGCTTCGCGCGGTGGGTTATGGCACTTATGGCCCGTTCTACCTGTGGTGTGCATGCACAGGGGAGGCCTATAGCTGGCTGGCTGCTGGACAGCAGTGAGGACATTAATATGATAATGATGATAATTATACTATTTATACTAGAAGGTATAGTCGTAAAACTGAACGAGATTTCTAATCAATTTATTAAATCAATAATCTGCTGAATGATATCAACTAAAAAAAATACAGATTTCACGCTAATTTTTATACTCTTAATGTATAATTTTTTTTAAGTATAAATCCACAATTTGCTTTAATAAGTGCATCGAGCAATGAGCATATTCTTGTTTGTTGCGAAGGTCTCCAATCGTCGCCTTTTCTTACGTTTCTTATTCACGTTTCCTTTACATCGACGGCGGCGCGGCGGTGGGAAATCTGTTTAAAATTGAGAAAAATTAAGTTTAAATACAAAATTGTTAACATTACAATTTTTTATCGATATAACATAATAAAATCGGACTACAACACTATCAGGTTGGTCAAATGTCAAAAAATCCCAATTGGCTTTAAATTATATATTTTTAGCCTAAAAACATCCGATTTTCTTCAACCAAGTCAATGTTAAACTGTGTATACACGTACAGCGATTTAGTTTTTGCAAATACGGACCAGTAAGTTATAAAAATGTGTTCGCAAAAACACAAAACAATGAGTGTGACTTACCTCTGAAATGATATGTGTTCATTATTCTCTTTCAAAACACTCACTCTGCTTGAATAACCGGGAACAGTACAGGCCATTCTTAACAAACAACAGATTTACCGCACCACACCATCAAATCTTTCTATATTTTACTACAAAAAAAGATTTTCTTTCTGAAGCATTTGTAACCAGCTGGTTAACAAACAAATATGACGTTGACTTTTAAGTGGCGCGCGGCTCATTAAGACGCACACGTTGGGCTATTGTTATCTCTTTTCAACACACGTAATGTCGCCATTTGAGAGACGAGAGTCGATTATAGAAGGAATCGTTCAAATTGTTATGCTCCATCTACAGGAATAATACATCTATGGAACAGACTATAGAGCATAGAGTAACTTGTATATATAGGAAATAGAGAACAATCTTCGGCCCCTTTAGCGGAAGTGTAACCTGGCGCCATCTGGTTTCTAGCCATAGCAGCTTAACACACACACATACACACTTATACACGTACGTACACATATACACGCACGCACACATTACCTGCTATTTGCGGTTATTTGTTTTTTATTTACACTTAACATTCAGGAAGACCCACCTACCCACATTCCTATAGAATAACCTATACATTACCTATACAATACTCTATCATGATAAAGAATGGATAATTTGCGTAAATAAAATGCAGATTAACAATGCACCTTACTTTATTAACAATAATCGTAGAAGACACCAATAGTAACACTTAGTTAAATATTATATAAATATGACAAATCTACTGATATTTAAAAATACATTTGTTGTACACTGCACATAACAAAACCAACAAGTGGTATGTAGCTCATGTATGGACCATATATTGAGCAATGTAAAAGGTGCTAGAGGACAAACCTCTCCGTTTATCTGCCCCCTGATTCAAAAACCGTCGGAAACGGAATCGGGTTCGACTTCTATGCTTTGTCTTTGTCTATTCTTTCACCAGATAGAATGATGATGATGATGAGCAATTCTGTAAGTATAGGAAAAAATGTGTGTAAATGTGATAATTTTTCCTATACTTACAGAATTGCATTGTAAATGCATAAAAATAATTTAAAATCTCAATTTAATGGCTGTTCCATCTTAATCGATTGTTAAACATTTGTAAAAATGTTTCTTTCGGATGCGAGGGTTTCCTCGCATTGATGATGCAACGCTGGCCTACAGCGTAACAAGTGATAGCAAAATTCGACGAGTCGTGTAAGCCTTTCGGTAGCTTAGTTGGTCAGAGCCGGATTCCCGGAGGCGCGGGTTCGAATCCCGCCTGAAAGCTACATATAGGGCTCGTGGTTTTTTACTGTCACATTTTTTCCTATAATACCTAGTTAGTAAAGAAAATAGCATATTTGGGATAAAATATAGCCAATGTCACTACTCACTAGGGAATAATATAGCTTTCTACTGGTGAAAGAAAGTTTAAAAGCGGTTCAGTAGTTTTTTTGTTTATCCATTACCTACAAACATAGAAACATTGAAACAAACAAATAAGTAATCAAATCTTTTCTCTATTTACAAACGCGAAAACAAAAAATCAAATCTTTCCTCTGTAAGTATAATATTATAAGTAAAGTTTGGATAAACACAAAAGCAAAAGTCTCATCTTTCCTCACCAAATATAAGTGTCCATGTTGTTTAGTATTTCCTCAAATTGCTACCTCATTTGTTTGCAAATAGCAATGAACAAATTGCTGCAGTACATTTATAAGTAATTACTTGTTATACAAGAGAGCAAAGTTGTTTTTTGCTGCGAGTGCTGAATTCAAATCACGAACTAGCGAAGTAGTCTAATATAGACTACTGAAGACAGTGAGTGATTTAAAGGCACGAGACATCAGGAAAATTTGCTCTCGTGTTATACTTACATACTACTTTTCACCTCTACCAGCGAGAAAAGTGTTACAGGTGAGAAAAACAACATTGAAGGCAAAATTTGACAAAAGGTAATTATATTTAATAAAATAATCAACATCAAAATTACAAAATTAAAAATTAAAAGTAAAAATGCAAGTTGAAGTTTACGAAACTGCTTGTCATTTTAATGAAACCAAACATGATTTATGTAAACGATATACTGTTCACTACATATTTTTTACATTTTTCATCAAAAGTCGAAAACTATGCGGCTTAAGAAAAAAAATTTGGCGCTCTTTCATATTATACCTACCCCATATGCCCTAGTAGCCCCACTTCGAATTTTTAAGACCCCCTTTCAGTGTCTGTTGCAAAAAAAATATACTTAAATATTTTTATTTCTCTCTTAATTGCAAAATAGTAGGGCAAACGTCATTTAAAATTATTCCAAATTTGCGAGTTTTTAGGTGCCAAAAGCGCCCTTTTCTTGCTGGAGAGGTGAAAACAATATTACAATCAAACATTACAATTACACTTTACAAAATACAGTACACAATAAATAATACATCACAATAATAAACACAAAAACTGTGATGTGAGCTTAATTTTTTGCAATAATAAATGTTTATTGTTCAATTACCCATTCTAATTCTTATTACGTAAACATTTCTTAAAAACTATCATGTTATATTACAAAATTAGTAACATTTAAGTGATTTAAGTAATAGACTTTACAATTTAACAATGTATCACTTTGAAATGAAAAATAAAATAAAAAAGCAAACTGCAGATTCCTACATTAAACATGATAGCTAGTTCAGTAGGCAATTTTTTAAATGAATATGTTATCATGTTATCAAGGTAGGTAATTATCAAAATAAATAAATTATCTGACTAAAAAAAGATGATGGGCATTTTTATATGGCTACTTGACGTACTTCTTGTACTTGCATTATTATGGCTTTAATTTGCTTAGCTATCTCAGGCCCTTTTGTAGCGCTTGCTGCAAATGAATAAAAGATGACTTGTTTATAATTGCGAAATCAGCCGCGAATCATGAAGACTAGAGCGTGATCTGCATATTGTTGCTTGCGTTGCTCTCCATTGTCAACAAACCCTGTCACCTTGTCCTTTCTTTCATTGTAAGAAACATGCGGTTTTAAAGATATTTCGTCAAATAAAATAACACATAATTTGTCTTGGCTCGTTGTCATGCTTTCGGCTTTCTTTCTCAGTTGGGAAAATATTTTCTGAATAAGTTTTATTAGAGTTTGTGGAGCCGGAAGTATAAAAATTGTTCTTAGGAATCGGTATCCTTTAGGACTCTGTTTCAAAATTGATAGACTTGCAATTTTTTGTTCTAACGTAAATCTTCTTCCTTTTAGTTTTTTTTTATTTTGGCTCTACTGTATTTTCATTAACAGTTTTGCTACACTGGAGCAATTTTCTATGGTGTTTAAAATTGCAGGGTTACTTGAAAAAATGTTTTGCAGCTTTAATATCTGCAGTTTGCTTTTTCATTTTATTTTTCATTTTACAAATTTTGTTTTTTTATTTAACTAGTTTATTTTTTAACTCTTTTTCTTTGCTTGTTAGAAAAACTCGCCGAGTTTTTCTAACAAGCAAAGCGTTCTTCGTTTCTCGTTTATGATGTTTTTCTGTAAAAGATGATAAGTCATATTAAATAAATGTTTATATCGTTGATATACTACGTAAGCAATTATTTTTTTACTTCACAACAACATGTAACTATAAAAATATCTCACCAGTTTTCTGTTTGATACTTTCCACATTGAATTTATTTTCAGATAAAACTTGTTTAGCACAAACAAGCTCCAAATTCTTAGGACCTGAAACATAATATGTGATTTATATGCTTACTAGCTTTCCGCCCGCGTCTTCGCCGCGTGGACTACACGACGGACGTTAACTTGCGGGAATGTGACATTTTTCCGGAATAAAAAGTAGCGTATTGTTCCTCTCCTGTCTACAAAGTATCTGTGTCACAAATTTCAGCCAAATCCGTTCAGCCGTTTCGGCGTGATTGAGTAACAAACATCCAAACATCTAAACTCTCACATTTATAATATTACTAGCTTTCCGCCCGCGGCTTCGCCCGCGTGGACTACATGACGTTATCCCGCGGGAATGTGACATTTTTCCTGGGTAAAAAGTGGCCTATGTTCCTCTCCAGGCTACAAAGTATCTGTGTTCCAAATTTCAGCCTAATCCGTTCAGCCGTTTTGGCGTGATTGAGTAACAAACATACAAACATCCAAACATCTAAACTTTCACATTAATAATATTAGTAGGATAGTAGGATATAATATTAGTAGGATTATCTAGTAATAGTAGTTATAGATAGCCATCCCGCGATAGACCATTGCGAAAGTCACGCCGCGCACGCTACCCACTGCTCTATATCAAATTGCATGAAAGTCAAATTAGTGATTTAGTATGTGTGTCCTAAATTTCAGCCAAATCTGTTAGACATTTAGGCGTGATTGAGTAACGTGAGATTGAGTTCATGTGGGTTTGAGAATTGTTTAGATTTACAATTGGACCCGGTAGGTGGCGCTGTTGACGGTATCGCCGAGTACCTTATACATTACAATAACACAGGTTTTTAGCCCAATATTCCCACAGGAACGTGTACCATGCGAGTAAAAACACGCAGAACAGCTAGTATTTGTTTAAGTATGTAAATATTTATTTGTTTAATAGAAATATTCTAACCTTTGTACACTTGATGCACAATTTCCATATTTGGAGCTTGTTTGCACTCCAAAACATTATAGGATCTGAAACATAAATTCAAATGTTACTAATGATATTAGCAAAGCACTCTCTATTATAATAGAGTCCTTCCCAGGAATTCAAACTATCACCTTAAATAGCAATTCCAAGCCACAAATTTCCCCGCGCTAAAAGTTATTTTCCCATGGGTATGAGAGCTTAATTCCCGCGGTAAAAAATAGCCTATGTCTTTCCTAGGGTCTTAAACTATCTCCATTCCAAATTTGGTTGGTAGAACAACATTTAATATTTTACCTTTGGATGTTGACGGAATGTTTTCTATAGAGCTCATACATCTTTGAGCAATCATCGAAAATCGAGGTATAGTTAATAGTCCTGGAAATAGGCCTCGTTTAATCATCTTGAGGTTTTACCCTATCTATAGACAAGTCATAAGTAATTCTTGAGTATAAGTCATTACTTAAGCAGCCATTTATATACAATAAACAAAAATTTTAAGGAAGTAAGAAACCATTAAAAGTATGTTAATGCTTGGGCAAGTAATAGTCATTGATTTCATTACTTAAGTACGTTCAGTAAAAACAGCGCTTAAGCAATGACTTATACATCTAAAGAATATATCTATAGAAATGAGTGCTAGTATTTGTGTAATTACATTACAAGATACACCAATTACTTAAACATGTTGTACATGCATTCCACCCACACAAAACATTTTACCAGTTACTAGATTTCCACCCGCGGCTTCGCCCGCGTGGACTACACGACGTTATCCCACGGGAATGTGATATTTTTCCGGGATAAAAGGTAGCCTATGGTCCTCTCCAGGCTATAAAATATCTATGTCCCAAATTTCAGCCAAATCCGTTAAGCGGTTTTGGCGTGATTGAGTAACAAACATCTCAAGTAGGATTTCATCTCATTCTTTGGAATCATTTTAAATTCAACATGCAGAAATTTATGCTACTCTTAGAAAGGATTATCTTGAATAATTTGTTGCTTTTTTTAAAGCTTATTATAATTTTGTGACAGAATCATTTAGAAGACTGAATTTAGAAAAGTGTAATTCTAAGAATAATGAATCTTCAAGATTATGAACAATTAAGAATTAATAATTTAATAGGTTATTTACCAGGTAAACAAAGTCTTGGTACTGCTACTCGACTTAGTTTGTTATAACGACAGCAGTGGGTCACTTCAAAATGACGGTGACAAACTCGGCGATTTTTATAGATAGTATTATCATCCAGAGCCACAATATCACTTCCGACAGCATGAACCCATAACCTGAACCGCGGTCTATGTCTTTCTTTGGATTGGGAAATACGTGTAGCACAGGGTGTGATTCTGTAAATTTAAAATATACTTTTATTAAGTCTAGTTTATTATTTATGTCTTAATTATGACAATCGGGAGAGTACCACGACGGAAGGGTGTTCTATTTACTTACCTCCACTGCTAGCGCATCCAGGAACACAACAAAAGTTTTTCGATGTCATGGTAAAGAAAGAGTCCTGTCCTGTCTCACAAAAACTTCAGCTCAACTCGACGTACTTGGCGAGGAATGTAGAAATAGTCCACGAAACGCAAAGAAACACACAACAAGAACACTACAAATTATATAGATTAAGCGAAGAGTTATTATTAAAACTTCAGTACGAGAAGAAAACGCACAAACCCAAACAACCAGCAACAACAAAGAACAGCTGACAGTCAGCTGACAGACGTGTGACAGACAACCTGACAAGCTTTTGGTATAATGTTGCCAGGCGAAAATTAAAGAATCGCCATCCATTCGTCTTGACGTAAATTGTTATTTTAATTGATGAAGCTACTTATTTTATGATCATTCAAAAAAAATAAACTTTCCATAATGTTGTGTGACACAAAATTCTACCTAACTGCCCGTGAAATTGTACTTAGAGTGTGTGTCAGATAACTCTGCACGTGCCTGGCGCGTTTTTGGCGCTAGTTACAGTGCATTTTTTTGTTCTAATGTTATAGAGAAGATTAATATTCGATTTTTACCGCGCGCAGACTTATCTGACGAGCACTCTAGTGAAGATATTCATATGAATATCTCTTCAAAGGATATCCTTTAAATACATAAATTTGGATAATTGTCGAAACTATGGCAATAATTTGATCGATGACTATACTATAAATTTCAGAAGTAATCATATTACATAAATAACTTAGTACTGTGTGGGATTTTTCATTTTGTCGGCTTATGTTGCACAGTATCGCCACCTGGCCGCATGCCAGGAAACTCATATATTATAATACTGTTAAATAAAAAATCTGTAGGTTCATTAGACGTTTAGTTATATCGGACACCTCTTTATTTCTGTTGGGTATCATCGGTAATTGTGACACTTATTTTGTACTAAGATTGAACCCCCTGCTATAGAGCTTGTGGTAGGCCACCAGGATTGTTTGTTGTGGAAATAAATAAATTATATTTTGTGGTATATGAACTCCAAAATTAATAAAAAATAAACTTATGGCTTGCAATTCTTGTGCAAAACCATATACATTATTTAGAAAAGAAGTGAGTACATAAATGTGTAAAATCGACTAATGAAGCACACAGCAACTACAATTGTAATACCATTATCTTTACAGAAGGGTTGTCCCAGTTGCGGTTTTAGTTATTGTTCCAAATGCTTAAATCATAATATATTTGTTACCAAACTAAACTGTAATGCCAAGGTATGTTTCCTTATCAATTCCATAAATTTTGCGAATCCTAAAAATGAATAAAGTAAAAAAAGAAATATTGCTTTTCAGGTTTGCACAAAATGCAGCAACTCTACTACTTTAAACAAGCAAGAGCACGCAGAACCTCCTGATGCTTTCTACAAGTGAGTGCATTGAAATTATTTATATTCCAATGAGTACATAGTACCTTAAAGTGAAGCAATTTTCTATATTCATACTTAATAACATTTCTTTTTCGCTTCTTTATTATTGCATTTAAGGCTGGTTGGATCATCTGAAAAGGATAATAAGAATACAACAGACCAAGAGATAAAAGAAAGATTACAAAGTTTAAAAGCTAAAAGAGAAGAAACAAGAAAACTGCCATCTGAAGAGCAAATAAGAGAACGGTTAAAAAACCTCAAAGGCACCCTTCCTTCAACATCAGATGCAGAACTGGAAGCTAGATTAGCTATTCTCAGAGGCCTACCTGTCACCAGCACTGAGAATAAGGTTTGTTTATTATTACTACTTGCAATCACTGAGTCTGTGAAAAAAAATACCTTCTGTGTTTTCTAATTTTATGCAACAATTCATTGCCATTGTTACCAATTTTTGTAAAAGATATGCCATAGCACTGTGTTATCTAAATTACTGTTTTATAAATTCTGGCGGACTGCCAGAATGCAAAGAAAAATGGTATGTTATCAGTGCACCCCCTTTGCAACACTTGGAAGGACCCCAGCTTCTTTCCAATAGGTAGATAGTTATATGCCTAGTGCCTAGATCAGAATCTTCACCAGAATCAAATAAATTCACTGACTTGCAAAGTAACTAACATGCTGCTTAGCATGTTTTCTGGAGTTAAACATGAATAGCATTAGCAAATCTTGTATTTTTTAAACAAATTACTTTTACTTTTTTGCATTCACAATGCAATTTTTATTATATAAAATATTATATATATAAGTAATATAATTAATGTGAGATGGGTAATTTTTTTTTATTACTTATTTTTTAAAACAAGTTACTTTTAATTATCTTGCAGCCTATTTTGTGTGCTCCTGATCCGAGGACAGAACAAGAGCAAGCTGATGATTTGTTAAGAAGCTACTTGGAACAAGCCAATATTGATAAAAAATATAAAGAGGGATTTGACAAGAACATTGAAAATATTGAAACAAGAATACAAAATCTAAAAGGGGCAAGTACAGAGAAACCTCTTAGTACAGACAACATTAATGAACATTCTGAAGATGAAGAAACTGAAATTAAAAAACTCATTGAAAAGGTATAATATTTTCAGGGTTTCTATTTTAACAATAGTACCTACATCTAAGCTTGAGCAATGCACTGAAAAAGAGCTATTAATACATACTTAATATTCTTCAAGTGTCTTGGTTGTGAACTATATAAAACTAGCATGTGCTAAACATCACAATTCAGCTGACATACCTAAAAATATTTTACATAAGTCTGTCTTGCTTGCATTTGGTCTTATCTGCAGATCCTCTAGGTTTTTCGTACTAATTCATCCATCACATCTTGTTGGCACATATCAGTTGAAATAGACCAATCATAAATTTATCTTACAGGTCAAAGCTGAATCATTATTAGATATTCCTCAACCACAATCTACAGATGATGAGCTACCCTTTTGTGAAATATGCAATGAAGATGCGAACATGAGATGTTTGGGGTGTCACTATTTATTCTGCAAACAATGTTTCATGGAACACAAGGATGATGATGATGGCTGTAATCGCTATGAACCCTATAAACCTCCACACCCAGATGAAATATAATTTTTAACTCATTACATTAAGCTCCAAAACAGAGAAATGAAGCATCTGTATGTACAATGGCTTTGCAAAGTGACATTTATTTATTTATTGTAATCAAATATTATCAATAAAATAATTATAATCGAATTGAAAAAAAAAACAAAATTAAGTTACTAATAAAATGTATATATATTTTTTTTTTTTTTTTTTTTATTTTATTTATTGTAGGGATAGTACACAGCATAGGAATAATTCTAGACTAACAGTTTTGATTTATAAATTTGTAAGCCAATTACGACTATCCAGCGGTTTAAGCGCGTCACAAACGGTGAAGATGCTATAATATTTTATCTTAAGATATCGTAAGATAAAATATTATAGCATCTTAAGGTATCACACACGGTTAAGATACGATATATTTTGGAATCTTTTCACTCTCTCGATATCACGTATTAAAGGTTTGAGGGCCATAGCTAGAAACAGCTTGAGACCTATCAGAGGATTTAGTTAAAAAATAGTTGATTCCTAAGCAAAACTCCATGTAATTTCTAATAGTCAATTAAAACTGCTATGACCAAATGAGTCAGGCCCTCAGTTCATCAAAGGTCAAAAATTTGCTGTCACCTGTCAAAGTAATTAAGCATCGATTGTTAATAATTGTTGAACCCGAATATAGTAAAGAATTCGTGAAATCTTTTCAGAAGTTTTCAATTGTCTAGAATATACCGATACAGATTTATAAAGGTTTAGCTTGGGCTCTCAGTTCATCAATTTGTACAATAATGAATCTTCCAAATTTGCAATTAAACTAAAGAAATACATAAAAATACTTTGAATTTCTGATTCTTTAACACTTTTGGGAATTTCTAACGTAGAAACAATGGTGCAAACGTTAATAGTTTAGTAATAATTGGAATGTTTTATTTTGACAATTGATGAACTGAGGGCCTGACGTTTTCGGTTCTACTGACTAGGCTTCGCCACATAGATTAATGAAAGTAAGCTTACGTTTGTTAACGAAATCTTTACTAGAAGTTGACCTAGCATCCGTTTCTCTAAGTACCATACTTTCAGAGATTGAATTTTTAATTTTTGTGAGAACAAAATTGACAGATGGTGACCATCGATTTTTACTTTTTTTAAGGACGGTATTATTATAACAAAGTGTAAAAAAGGCGTTAACTATTTCGACAGTAGATGCCAGAATAATAAACAGTCTAAATAATCGCGGTGAACGTCGCGAGTGCGCATTTTTACACTATGTTATAATAATACCGTCCTTAAAAAAAGTAAAAAATGATGGTCACCATCTGTCAATTTTGTTCTCACAAAAATTAAAAATTCAATCTCTGAAAGTATGGTACTTAGAGAAACGGATGCTAGGTCAACTTCTAGTAAAGATTTTGTAAAAAAACGTAAGCTTACTTTCATTAATCTATGTGGCGAGGCCTAGTCAGTAGAACCGAAAACGTCAGGCCCTCAGTTCATCAATTGTCAAAATAAAAACATTCCAATTATTACTAAACTATTAACGTTTGCACCATTGTTTCTACGTTAGAAATTCCCAGAAGTGTTAAAGAATCAGAAATTCAAAGTATTTTTATGTATTTCTTTAGTTTACTTGCAAATTTGGAAGATTCATTATGTACAAATTGATGAACTGAGAGCCCAAGCTAAACCTTTATAAATCTGTAACGGTATATTCTAGACAATTGAAAACTTCTGAAAAGATTTCACGAATTCCTTACTATATTCGGATTCAAAAATTATAAACAATCAATGCTTAATTACTTTGACAGGTGACAGCAAATTTTTGACAATTGATGAACTGAGGGCCTGACTCATTTGGTCATAGCAGTTTTAATTGACTATTAGAAATTACATGGAGTTTTGCTTAGGAATCAACTATTTTTTAACTAAATCCTCTGATAGGTCTCAAGCTGTTTCTAGCTATGGCCCTCCATCCTTTGGTTAATCTCGATATCTGCCCTAGGTAGCAGACGAATATTCTGTAAAACATCTTATACAGGGTGATCAAAAATGAGCAATTCGGATTTGCTATTAGACTTATTGGACAGCTCATCAGACAATGATTCTAACCTGGCATTTGATATAAAAATTGCTATAGCTAATTCGAAGTCTAGATCAGTTTGGATAGAAAATCGTATTAAGTTTAGAAAAGAACGCGGGGAATTTAATCTTTACGAAGATCTCTCAACGAAAAAGTTTCAAATGTATTTTAGGAAATCAAAGGAAACATTTTTTGCAATTCACAATCTGATTAAGGAAGATATTATGAAAAAAAATACAAACATGCGAGAAAGTATTACGACTGAAGAACGACTTGCAGTATACATAAGGTGAGTAATAAGACAAACTACTTTTGTTTATTTTTTTATTTTTACTCATAAGTTGATACCTAGAAAATGCAAACAATTTAAATAAAACAGGTACTTAACCCATAGTGTGTGTACTACACAATGGTATTGGATTGGAACGAAATAACACTGAAAAAACTTAAAACAGTACTAGTCCAGTGAATAGAGGGTTTTCAGCTTACAAGTGGTCCGGTAGTTTTTAATTTTTGATATGTTGTCTAGGATGGTTTGTGAGTATTTAAAATGCAAAATGCACAATTCCTCGCCCTCCGCCCCCGCCGCCATATTGAAAAAATCGGCATTTTTTTCAGATTTTCGCTTAAATCTTCGTTTAGGTGCATTTGAGCCAGAGAAGAGTCTTCACAATGTTGTAGAAAATTAAATTTTCTATAATTAACACTTTTAATTTTGTTACTAGGACAGATAGTTATATGCACTTTTAATTAAATGGTTTTCCAGGAATTTGTCAAACTTTTAAAGAACAAGGTGCAAAATGGGCCCAGAGTCGTAGCACTTTGAAACCTTATTTAATATATACTAGTAAATAATTACAACATTTTATTATATGGCGACGAAGTTCAGTTGTGAAAAATTAAAATGTTAGAGTAGTTCAAAAGTCTTGAAATAAGCTAAAAACTTTCGCTAATATCTTCGTTTAGGTGCATTTTAGCCAAAAAAGATTCTTCACAATGTTGCATGCTGCATTTTGCATTTTTAATACTCACTAACCATCCTAGACAACATATCAAAAACGGGACAACCTGTATACACATCTTTTCGTATCCAAAATATATATTTCGTATGTTAAGATAGTATCTTAACATGCAAAATATATATTTCCGTATCTTAACATACGAAATATATATTTTCCGTATCGCTTAGCATCTTAAGATACTTAATATGAAAATATATGTTATCTTCGTCGTGTGTGATGGTCCATTGAGTTGTATGGCGAGCGATATTCTATGTTAAGATAAAATATTATAGTATCTTCACCGTCTGTGACGACCTTTACAATTTGGGCTCGAAATATGGAAACTATTTTAGATAATTTACAATATTATAAAAAGAAGTTAAAAATTCAAAACTACAACGTAACAAAAACAAAAACACAGTGGTAATTAAATAAAAATATATGAGTACCTAACGATACCCATGGGAAGACTCATCTATATACAGGGCCGCGCCGCCCCTGTGTGCGAAGTGTGCGGAGCACACAGGCGCCAAGACAATAGGGGCGCCGCCCGCTATCGAAATTATTTTTTTAATACAGTTGCTCAAAAAGTGGCGTATTGCAGGGACGTATAGCGTTCGGGATACGGGCTATTACACACTCGAACTTTTTCTTTACCTTTCCCGAACTCGTGCGTTTTCTTTCCCAACTGTCAAAATATTGTCTATTAAAAAGAAAAAACAAACCAAGAAGTTTTTACAAAAAAAAAAATCATAGAAGTTTTTAATGATTCATGCAAATATTTCTAAAAAGAAGCTACTAATTTGTTTCAATATCAGATTTTAAAGTAATTTTATTTATACATTAAATTAATATTAGTATCGGCCAAATTAAATTTATGAATATAAAAAATATATAAAATTGGCTGTATGACCACAGATTACTAAATATGGTGTGACGTGCACTATTTACCATAGTATCTGCATAAAGGAGTTTGCGCAAGTAAGTGAAAAGAAAATGAGGGACCTTATTTCTTAATTTTCTAAATTAGTTTTTTCTGGTTTTTATTGTGGTAGGTACTTAGTATGGTGGAATTAGTGCAATAATGTGGCTTTAATGGAAAACGATGTGGTAAAAGAGAGAAATAAGGAAAGGCGCTCCTGTAGGATTCGGATTGCTTTTGTTGGGTTTCATTTCCTTTCATCTCATTTAGTTTTATTTTCATTTCATATAAATAAAAAAATTCTACTGAAGCCTTGGCTGTTATGATCATAGTTTCCTTTGCCAACCCAGAATGGGTGAAGAAAACAAAAAAAAAGTCTCTGCTTATATTCTTTTACGATTAGTTAGTTGCGTTCATTGTGTTTTATTATTTTATTAAATTGCTTAATTTTTTCGCAACTGTATTAAAAATAGTTGTTCAGTACACGTGCGGAACCGTCATTGCAACTTGTTCCGACTGTCAACCCTCACCTTCGGCTGCGCCTCGGCTCGGGTAGACATTTGTCGGAACTCTTTGCAATGACAGGCTTTCCGCACTTATAATGAAATATACTATTGTTACACTTACACAACAACATATTTCTTTGTAGTGGAGTATCGATAAGTAAGTAGGTATAATGCGCGCATCAATATCAAATGCCTCGTAAACAACAAAACATAATATTGCGCACATTGCACGGAAGTCGGAATCGTAAGACGATCGTGATCAAACTGTCGCCCGATAGTTTGGTTTTGAGAGCCTGCGCGCACTTGTGATTTTTATTCGACCGATTAGTTGAATCCGAGCGCGCGCTCACATAGTCCTTCATGCACAGGCCGATAATTATGCGATAGTTGTCCGATAGTTGTAGAACTATTGGCCAGTCATTTTCGATAGTTCGATACTGACTGCGCAGTCTACCGATAGTTGGGCGATAGTTTAGTTGAATGCAGTGCGCCCGCTCACATAGTCCTTCATGCACATTATCGCCCGGCCGATAGTTGTGCGATAGTTTGATCGTACAACTATCGGCCAGTAATTTTCGATAGTTTGATCGGTCGATAGTTTAATCGTCAGTGCGCGCACTGCCATGTGCTGCGCACGCGCACCTGTGATTTTTAATCGGGCGATAGTTTGATCGTTCTCGGATTCAGTATAGAGTTATATGGCAGTGCGCGCACTAACGATTAAACTATCGACCGATCAAACTATCGAAAATGACTGACCGATAGTTGTACGATCAAACTATCGCACAACTATCGGCCGGGCGGTAATGTGCATGAAGGACTATGTGAGCGCGCGCACTGCATTCAACTAAACTATCGCCCAATTATTCAACGCCATCTAGTGAAGCAATTGGAAGCTTTTTTTTTTTAAATGGCCTCTCAGAAAATCGCTCATTGATTTATTTCCATTGGCGGCGCCACTGAGCTCATCGATACACCTTAAGTCAGCGATGGTTGCTGTAGCAATTTCCTCGAATTACAAAACAAAACTAGTTTTAACTATTATTTAGTGGCTTGGTACCGCTCAAATTTACTACAAAACACACTTTTACTATAAAAATAGCCCCATATCCCACCAAATTCCTCATTTTGAGTTAACCACAATCGTCGAAAACATTACGATCGCTATCCCAAAGAGACTTCCACCCCTGGCCAATAATTGTACAACTATCGCACAACTATCGGACAACTATCGCACAACTATCGGACAACTATCGCACAACTATCGGCCTGTGCATGAAAGACTATGTGAGCGCACGCCCGGATTCAACTAAACTATCGACCAACTATCGGTCCACTAAAAACCAAAAGTGCGCGCAGGCTCTCAAAACCAAACTATCGGCCGACAGTTTGATCACGATCGTCTTACGATTCCGACTAAACAAACGCCCGATTAAAAATCACAAGTGCGCGTTGGCTCCTTAATGAACGCAATCCGACCGATGCGATGCCTGGCGACGCAAGCGGGGTGGGGTCACGGGGATTCCCCGACAGCCCGACTTTAAGGAACGACAACGAGTAGAGACCGCATTTAAGAGAATCGACGCGCTCCTACGCATTTGGGGAAAATACTCTAATTATCATGACATGAGTATGTTCTTATTTTAAAAGAATGCTAACGACTTCGATGTCACCCTGTATAAAACTACAGAACATTTATTTCGGTCAAAAAATAAGTTGAAACATTAATATAATTATTCGTGAAAAAAAGAGGCGCTTCATAGGTTTCGCACACAGGCGCTGTGGGGGGTCGGAGCGGCCCTGTCTATATATAGCGCATGTTCATGTCCTTAATTATTATATACATTTTATTTCTATACATACATACATATGCATAAGATAAAGCAAATAATAAATACATAATATAAATATAAATATATATTACCCTTACTTACATAGAATTACAATAATGATGATTGTAATACTTATAATAAAATTACCGAAGCAAGAAAAAATATGAATATTCTAGATAGGATCCGAGTACTTACCACAACACCACATTATCAACAACTACTGTAGTTATAAACAATAAGTTCATATTACTTATGTATACTTGAGTTGTCAGTTGTTGTCACTGCTATCTGGGTCATATAAGCGTTGTTTAGTATTGCTTTGAAACAATTTCTTGGAGCCAATAAATATATCTATATCGTGGAACTTTGAATTATATGTGAAAGGTAGCCTGGTAAATACAGAGTTCTGCGCATAGTTAGTGTGGCGGCGCGGGACGTGAAGCAGGCGGGTGTGCCTTGTGCGCCGTGGCGGGGTATATAGTGAAATAAGTCCGACCAGTTCCGGACAGTCCAGGCGGCCTCGCATAATGTCGAACAGTAGACCCATATCCAACACCTGTCTACGTTCCGCTAACGTGAGAAGGTTGTAGGCTCGACAAGCTTCTTCATAGCCAACGCCTGCGTCAACTTTTTTACATTTAAAATTAAGATGCCGAACGAATTTTCGCTGTATATTTTCGATACGCTTAATATGCACGTCATAACGCGGTGACCAAACAGGGGCAGCGTACTCTAAAATGCTACGCACATAAGCATAGTATACAGTTATATTACACAGAGGATCATTAAAGGGGCTACAGGTGCGCATAACAAAACCAAGATTTCTATAGGCTTTTGCTCTTATTATATCTATTTGAGTAGACATTTGCATCCTACTATCAAAATTAACACCAAGGTCACGGACCACTTCCGCTCTATTAATCTCGACATCGTTAAAATGGTATTTATTGACAATAGGATTATTCTTCCGAGTGAAACTAATGCACTGACATTTCTGAATGCTAACTGTTATTCTATTTTTAACATAGTAGTTATACAGATTATTGAGATCGTTTTGTAAAAGCATGCAATCATCAACAGTGCGTACCCTCATATAAACTTTTTTGTCGTCGGCGTATAAAAGGTGTTTGGAATTAACAATGACGGTACTTATATCATAAATATATGCATTATAGAAGAGAGGACCGAGATGGGAACCCTGTGGGATTCCTGAGGGTATAGAAACATAGTCAGACCTATACCCACCAAGAACGACTGCCTGTGAGCGATTGGTTAGGTAAGATCGCACCCAACGTAATAAATCTCCGTGTATTCCAAGACCTTGGAGTTTTTGGAGAAGGATGACGTGGTCTACACGATCAAAAGCTTTTTCAAAATCTGTGTAGATCACGTCAACCTGCCCACCCTTCTCCATCGCTGTAAGCACAAAGTCAGAGAACAAAGACAGATTATATAAAGTGGACCGACCCTGCAGAAATCCATGTTGTGTTGGAGGTATAAATCGAAATATTCCGATCTGTCCCCCTGCTCTGTCCCCATGGGGTGACAGAACGGACAAAAAAGTTTGATCTGTCCCCCTGTTACCGATGAGGGGACAGTTCGAACTTTATTTACCTCCTTAATGTTTGATCTGTCCCCCTATCGGTATTAGGGGGACAGATCAAACCTTTTTATTCCTGTTTGTCCCTCATAGAATTAAATATATAAAATAATTATATTTTATTCTTTTTTTATGTTCTTGAAATTAATGCAACCTTTTATTAAATAAAAGACAAAATGGTTTCGGTTCAATATTTACTTTTAGTTTATTAGTCCAGGTTTCATTTGTAGTAACTAAGTAAGAAGTCAAATCAGAAGACTGATTTTAATACAATATCTACTGTGATTTATATTTATAGCAAGGTATTATGTTGATTGATAGTTAATATTCGTGATGTTATAATAATAAGTTTAAATATGGAAATTTGTATCTGTAATATGTACCTTTCGTGATTTGAGACTGATAATTATTAGAGAAATAAAAGAAATATTTATAACTCTTAGAATAATAACACATAGAAGCCGCGTCTAAACCAAAACACAAGCGTAAACGCGTGCCATCTTCATTATCCTTGTTTGCGTAAGCTGTATGTTTCTACGCTCTTCTAACGCACACAAAATATAGCTTCAGTGTAACTGGCCCTTACCCACGAAAAATGGGAAAACGTGCTGCTTCGTTATGCGATGATTTGTCATGTATTTTTGACGACCGATTTGGCGCAGGGGTATACTACCCGCCTTCTGCGCCAGAGGTCTCGGGTTCGATTCCCGAACAAGACAAATATTTGTGTGCATGAACATGTCTATTTGTCTTGGTCTGGGTGTTTTCTATGTATATTAAGTATGTATTTACAAACAAAAAAAGTATTTAAGTATATATTTATCCGTTATCAAGTTCACGTAGACACAGTTTCTTAAGAAATTAACTACGGGCTTAGATAATTGGTGTGATTGTAAGAAAATATTTATTTATTTATTTGGTATCATGATACATAAAGATGAATATATTATTAAGAATATTACCTACGTGTTTTTAAAATAACAGCAAATCAACCATTAGTCTTATGATGAATGCCGCCGTTCAATGCGTTTAAATTAAATGCCTGTATGATAAATTCATATTAAGATGCATCTTTTGTGAGATACATTTTCGCGAAACATTTACACAAAACGTTAACAAACCATAAAAATCATAGACAAAATAGTGGAACAAAATAGTAATAATGGTGAGATTTAGCAAAATAGCTAATTATGAAAATGTACTTATGCCCTTTTTTATTGTAAAGTTATGACAGCCGGCATCCCTTGCCTATTCAAAGACAGTAATTTTCGTATACCTATTATGTTTCAACTAAAACCAAGTATGATGCAATGCAAGTAATAGGATATTTGAATTACGATTAGACGGACGTTTGAAATTTTATTTGATGCAGTAAAGTATCCCTAATAGAGTATTGAATGGCTAGAATATATATTACTAGCGGCCGCCCGCGGTTTCACCCGCGTGGTTCCCGTTCCCGTGGGAATATCGGGATAAAAAGTACATATAAACCTTCCTCTTGAATCACTCTATCTATAAAAAAAACGCATCAAAATCCGTTGCGTAGTTTCAAAGATTTAAGCATACAAAGGGACATAGGGACAGAGAAAGCGACTTTGTTTTATACTATGTAGTGAAGGGAAACCTGTAATTAGCCTTACCATATGTTTATATTAAGCTGCATATTTATAACAATTTACGCTGTTGGTTTTCTAAATAAATGAAAAAAAAACACCAGATAAATGACGAATAAAATAAATGCTAAATTACTTTCATAGAACTTATAAGACAAACATTTAGTAGCAAATAAAACCAACCAACTTAAAACATCACTGTGTGCAATTTTGATCCAAGGGGCCATCCATTAATCACGTGAGGTCGTTTTTCTTATTTTTTGACCCCCCCCTCCCCCCTGGTGATATTTGGTGAGGTTTGGGACTAGACCCCCCTCCCCCCCCTGGATCACGTGTATTTTTTGGAAGTCTATGTAAAGCTATTTTTGACTGAAAAAAAAATATAAAAAATGGTTTTGATTCATATAACATTTATATTATGAAAAAATAATAATTAATTAATGTTGTCTTCGTCCCACGGAGTTGCAAGACTTTCATTTATGGTTACAACCGGTAAAGCTTCTTCTTCACTGGCAGTTGTTATTGGGAAAGAGGCTTGAACTTCGGTTTCGTCAAGCCACTCGGCATCATCATCCTCGCGCACTACGCAGAGAACCTCCCTCCCTCGTAGCGTGAGGATGCGCGTGGGCCGAACAGTTCCAGTTTCGTGGGCAGTATGGTGTCCATGGCACTCTTTAGCTCTTTTTTTAGTGCAGAAGTACTGCCCACACTGCCGACATATTCTTTCCACAAGAAGCTTACGATCCTTCTGCAGGCTAGGGCAATACAGGTCATAAGGCATTCTCATAAAACCTTCATGCGTTGGGGCAATTAAAAGTGCCCGACGTAGAAGAAAGTTGGCAAACGTCTTGCCGTCATGTTCCTGAGGTTTCGGAATACATAGGCCACTGGATGTCTGCGAAATCGGGTAAGGTGGTAGAAGAAAACGTTCCGGAAGAACAGATCGAAGAGAACTCCGCAGGGGTCCACAGCAAACGCGGTCATCGCATTTCACGATCTGTTGAAATTAAGATATTTTTATTACAAGTACCTATAGATAAAAATATAAATGATTAAATAATTAAGTAATCGTAAGCGAGATTTTACTGCGTACCTGAAGGAAATACTGGCTCTCCCGCACATGCTCAATATACCATTGCGGAGAAGGCATGTCAGGAACAAAGCTCTCGGCAATGTCATCGGGCTCGATAAACTCGGCTACAACGCGATGGTTGTCGATAACTACATTGTTCCAAACTTCTGCGAGAACTTCTCCAGCCTTCTGAAAGTTGTTCTTTTCTAGGTCATGGTCTATAGTTCGCCCTCGTTCATCTAAATGGGTACCATAAGAATCATGTGGAAGTATAAGGCCAGATAATTCACGGCTTAGGGGCGCCATTCTTCTCTCTACGCGATTGAATGCGCTTCTGCCTGGTGCATTTGTGAAGAGGAATACGGCGTCAAGATCGTATTTCTTAAAATGCTGTATAGCTTGGGCAATAATCTTCGGGTACCTGGGATTTTCATCAGGCCCTCCATCTGATGAAATTAAAACCACAGGTTTCAGCCGTCCGTCTTCATCTCGCATTATATCTTTGAAATTATCAAGAGTGGTAACCTTTTCAAAATCTACAGCATGAGTAGATGCTGTAGAGGAAGAGTGCTTGCCACTCCTTATCGCCACATATGTTGGCCCAGAGTACGTTACTGCTTCAGCACGTCCCATATCGTTTGGTTTTATTATGCACCCAGCATAAACGCTAGGGATCAACTTGTGCCTTGCAGCAACTACCCAATCGTGGTCAGGTAATAACACACGATATTCAACATGCATCAGGAGTGGAGCTTGTTTATTCACGGCTGTCAAGCCTATTGGCACCCGGGCTTTATCGTCTTGTGACAGAAAAAACGCTTGGTTTGGCCCGAGAATAGATGCAACTGTTTCCAAAGATCTTATTGTGGCGACACAAAAATGTTGATCGATGTGAGCCTTGTGGTGATCTGCCTCAGGGCGACTCAATTTGACAGGCACGGTGACTACATGTCTTTTACCTTCCAAGGTGGTGTAATTTCTTGGGAGCAACCGAAGGTATGTGCTACTTCTCGAAATTTGGAATCCGTGTTCGTTTAGTTTCTCATGGAGGTCATTTAGTGTCCTGCAACTGCGAACTATTTCTGAACGACGTCGTTCTTCCGCAGAAGCACCAAACATGGCCAAATCGACGATAGTTTTTAGCAATAATGGTTGTTGCTCTTCCAGGCGCGGGCGACCTGGGCCAGAGCGTGATTTGAGAAGACTAACTATATCTGGACTTTTACTACAAGCCATATTAATCTTTGATTGCATTGATAATCTATGTGAATGGGAGTGACGCATATGTTGCTCCTTCTTTCGTAGTTCTTTTTTGCATTTATCAATTTCTTGACGCAGTTTCTTCACATTACGCTCACGCGTGTCATCTTCACTGGCACCCAAAGAATCCCTACGACGGACAGCTACGTCAAGTTCCATTTGAAGAAGGGTAATCTGATCCTTCAACTTATCCTGTGCGGGAGTAGCACGTACAGGCTTTGGCAGAGAGCTACTTGTACTTGGTGCAGCCAGTGAAATCTCGTAGCTATGCTCCAAATCTTCAGCTTTACGTTTCCATGAACCTGGAATACAAACATATATAAAGAATCACGCCTATATCCCTTGCGGAGTATGCAGAATGTAACGCCGCTTGAAAATGCGTGAAACTGGGCTGGAAATTTATATAAACGAAAAAAAAGACAACAAACAAATATTCAATATTTCATAATAATATGAAAAATCATTATTTATGAATAATTTAATTTTATATTATTTACTACCTGCTGGGGTGCATTTATTTGTGTCATTATTTTTAACAGTAATTCCCGACAATTCTGCAGGTGGATTTTTTTCGCTGGTATTCTGAAAATATATAAAATGTTATTATTATCATACATGTAAATTAATCATCCCCAAGTATTGTTTAGTATTTGTTATAAGCGGAAACAAAACGGCACACGAACCATGCACAATCCTTTATATTATTTTCTTAGAATAGAGGTGAATTTCGTGCAAGTGAGATTAATATCGTGCAACTAAATAAACCATCCTTCTTAGTATTTATCAAATACTAGCTTTTGCCCGCGGCTTCGCTCGCATTAGTAGGGACAAAAAGTAGCCTATGTGTTATTCTGATGTATAAGCTATATTGTGGTAAAGTTTCATTCAAATCCATTCAGTAGTTTTTACGTGAAAGAGTAACAAACATCCATACTTACAAACTTTCGCCTTATAATAGTAGTAGGATTGAAATAAACATAAAGAACGGAGGTAGCCAAGCGGGTTTCTTTGAGCGGCCCAACTATGCATAAATACTGCCATCATCCATTTGTAAATACATATTTAGTTTAATTTAGTAAAATTTACCTTTTACTCTGTTTTTTAAGCTTAGTAAACTGTCTCGTAGACAGCGTTCAGCTTAATATACCTACTAAAGTCCAGCGAGTGGAGAAGGCATTTATTGAGCCGATCTGACCTAGAGATTAATTATATAATTTTTAATATAATAATAAATAAATTAATTAATAGACAACACTCAACGGCTCACTATAAGGACCTATATAAACCTATTCGATTAAAGTGATTCTTAGTAAGGTTTATATGCATATTTTATATAAATATGTACTACTAAATATACCTCAATATTGTAAAAAATAGGTACATATAAGATTTAACAATGACATTTTACTTGATATTAAACTATAGGTAGAACTAACTTACGAAACGAATTAACGAATTAACTTACCTTTTTATTATTAGAGCAATAAAAGAGGATATTAGACGACTTCTTTGCTTGGTTTTTACGGCGGAGATCTTGTAAAAAACCATTCGCCCACTTTGTAAATTCTTCTTTTTGAGCATAATTTTCTTTTGAATTAGCCCATATCTCATTGAATTCTTTCTGAGCCACACTAGGTTTTTTTCCTTTCTTATACTCCGCAAATAGTTCTTGATACAGTTCACCTAGTTGAGACATTATTTTAACGTAAAAATTGCAAGGTAAACGGTTACGCATGCATTCGGCGGTAAAACATCGAAGCATCTGGCGACTGACTGTTCGGCGAGCGAGCCCAGTGGTCGGCGCGGCGCGCGGGGAGTCGTTGCTAAGCAACGGCGGGCGAGTCAATCAAGGTCATACTACAAATCGCAAAAATTTTCGCGCCGTTCAAAATTTCGGTTCAGAAATAGCTCTTTTTGGAAAAAAATTAATACACGTGATGTCTAACGAGACCCCCCCTCCCCCCTCGTGATGTTTCGTGATGTTTTCCGTACCCCCTCCCCCCCCTTTTGAGCCTCACGTGATTAATGGACGACCCCCAACTAGCAACACTGTATTGTTTCAAATTATTTGTTTTTTTGTCGATTTACGTACAGAAAATGTAGAAAATGTGAGCACATACCTGTGAAATGAAATTTGATCACAATTTTTTTGTTTTTCTGGGTTGCTAGAACACTTATTTATAGTGCAAACAGTCATTTTGAATTATTTTTCGCGAGCTGTGTTCGACATAACGTGACCTTGAGCACTGACAGCGCGCGGAACGAACTGAGCCAGATATGGCTTAGTTTTAGTTGCGCGTTTTTCGTGCTTGCAATAGGTTTCTAGGTGTTATTATTGTAAGTTATAATAACTCATGTAAATAAACCGAAACCATTTTGTCTTTTATTTAATAAAAGGTTGCATTAATTTTAAGAACATAAAAAAAAGAATAAAATATAATTATTTTATATATTTAATTCTATGGGGGACAAATAGTAATAAAAAGGTTTGATCTGTCCCCCTAATACCGATAGGGGGACAGATAAAACATTAAGGAGGTAAATAAAGTTCGAACTGTCCCCTCATCGGTAACAGGGGGACAGATCAAACTTTTTTGTCCGTTCTGTCACCCCATGGGGACAGAGCAAGGGGACAGATCGGAATATTTCCACCAATATACACAACTTGTATATAAATTAGATAAACCACTGGGCAATTAATAATTAGCTACATTTTTGAAGAGTATCTCACACTTTAAATTTTCCAAATCCCAGTAAAAACAACGAAATTATGACAAAAACCACAGCATCACGTACATTCGCGGTCATACTACTAGATGGTACTAGGTCGTGCGTGGCGATATTTCGTCGGGAAGCTGCAATTTGTGATGAAAGCAAGCCGCTTTGCACAGTGATACTAGGGACCAAAATAATAGCCGCTACACACGCTCCTATCCGACCACCGATTTGGTGCGGGCGAACTTCACTGCAGATCTGATCCGCGCCTACACACGTTCAAACCAAATCTGCCAGACCAAATCGGTCGGCGCTACACACGTTCCGATTTGGTCTGGCCGACCTCTAGCCGTTGTTGCAGTGTTGCCAGCCACTGCTAATCTCCCAATATTATTATTATTTATAAATACTGAAAACATCAATTTGCTTGCAATAAATAAATTAAAAAGAAAAATATTATCGGTTTTTAATGTTTTATTACTACAAAAAAAACAATTTCATTATTTATAAATTTTCTGTTATTTTCATTAAAATACTAAACATGCTAAATATTTACTAAAAGCAGCACTTATTGATGAGGTGTTATGCCCTTTTTATATATATTTAGTTTTACGACAAATTGCTAGTTTTTAAACAAAATATTCTAAAAAAACAATTAGATAAATAGAATCTTTTCATAAATGGCCATATTTAAACCTTTCGTTCGTTCAGTCCTACGTAAAACTCATGAACGAGCATTAAATTGAATCCTCTGAAAATCCCTTGAACGTAATTTACCTGCTTTAAATATTTCCGCTTTTACATATTTTCTCCCTAAATCTAGGGGAAAACCTCCAAAATTGTCAACACTGCCAAGTTGGTCCGGTCGGAAGCCTACACACGTTCCGATTTGGTAGGAAGTGAAGTTCGTGCGAACCAAATCCGGCCGACCGCGTCAAACACGAATATGGTCGGACGACTACGCTACACACGTCCAGATTTGGTCTGGAACAGACCAAATCGGCGGTCGGATCGGAACGTGTGTAGCGGCTATAAGCAATTTCACACGGAGCAGTGAAAGTTTCATCCCGTAGAAACAGAGATGGCGCCACTTCTTTAAAAAATCATTTAAAAAATCTACAAGCCAAACCGCCGCAACGATCTTGATAAATTCTGTGTCAAGTGAAAGATAATAACTTATTCTATCATATAAAAAATACTGTAAAATCATACAATTAAAAACTGGCCCAAATATTAGCTTTGTTTGAAAAAAAATCTGGTTGTTAACGAGATTTTACTTATTTTAAAAAAAGTTTTTTGCGGTATCTTTTTATCAAGTAATATTGTTGACAATCAGTAGACTAAGCTGAATCCAACGACACCACTTATCGGTAAAAAATTTCAGTCCTACGAAAATTGTGTTTTTTCAACTTGGCCTCTCTACTAAACGGCGCGGCGGCGTTTGTGGCGAACTACGTGTCCAATCGCGTATTATGTCGAACTGCGTATGTGACGAATCGCGTTTGTGACATACAGCGTGTAATTCGGTGGTAGGATGCCAGGCGATCTCCTACCCATACATCGCCAACTTCGGTAGCATGTTTCGCTGGGCCCCGATAAGGATTTGTCCACGTTAACCGCAATCCTTCATTTGTCCAGCCAGGGCGGGAGCAGGTTCAGCTGTTCCTGCATTCTAGCAGCGGCAACCATCAGCCACGGGGAGGGTGTGAAAATGGCACTATGTCATCTGCGAACAGCACCAGCTCGACCCGTGGCTCCCCCTCACTCTGCTCATTGTTGACGGAGGTCATGTCGTTGGTATAGCTAGACGGCGCGTAGAGGCGGCGTGGGCGAAAGGAAGCTGCCCTGAGGAGCTCCCGCCAGTATGGGGCGCAGCTCGGACTCCAGGCGCTCCACCGCCACGTTGAATTGCATGCCCTCCAGGAACGAGGCCAGAGTTGGAAGAGGGCCGGGTGCACCTCGGTGTTCTTGGCCAGCTTGTAGGTTAGACCGGGGTGCCATAACCGGTCGAAAACCTTCTCGATGTCGATAAAGGCGGCCACGGTGCACTTCTTGGCGATAATGTGGTCGGCCAAGTAGTGGAGCACGCGCGCCAGCTGGAGCGTGGTGGAGTGTCTACTGCGGAGGGTCGGACGCGACGCAGCAGGAGGCGCTCAAACAGCTTGGCTACATGGTCGAGTAAGGTGATGGGGCGGTGGTCGGCGGGCTGACGACGGTCCTTACCCGCCCCTGTACCGGCAAAAAAATATGGATATACACATGGGTATCATTTGACATTTGAAGCCCAAATTATGCCCCTATAAGGACAAAATATCTAAAGCCCCCAGTACACGATGGCCGATCATGGTCGGCGACCATGACCAATACATCGTACATTGACACTTTTGAAAGAACCTTTTTAAACTTGTTCGTTCAAAAGTGTCAATGTACGATGTATTGGTCATGGTCGCCGACCATGATCGGCCATCGTGTACTGGGGGCTTTAGAGCGTGCGCAGACAGAGAGCGGTACCGAGTTCCGCGTACAGAGTTCAGAGTACTGCGTTCTAACGAATGTACTGAGTTTGGTACGATAACGCACACAGCAGGCAGTCGGAGCGCGGCGGTCAAAGTGGAACTCGGCGTTATAATACGATGGCCGATCATGGTCGGCGACCATGACCAATACATCGTACATTGACACTTTTGAAAGAACCTTTTTAAACTTGTTCGTTCAAAAGTGTCAATGTACGATGTATTGGTCATGGTCGCCGACCATGATCGGCCATCGTGTACTGGGGGCATTAAGCGCGAATTTCATGGTAATAAAGAGTTTTTAAATAAGGATTTTTAAATTTGGCGCCTTTTTTCGTGGACAGCTTTCGTTGGCCAGACTCTATCATATAAGTTTACTAGCGGCCGCCCGCGGTTTCACCCGCGTGGTTCCCGTTCCCGTGGGAATATCGGGATAAAAAGTACATATAAACCTTCCTCTTGAATCACTCTATCTATTTAAAAAAAAAACGCATCAAAATCCGTTGCGTAGTGTCAAAGATTTAAGCATACAAAGGGACATAGGGACAGAGAAAGCGACTTTGTTTTATACTATGTAGTGATTGAAGCTTCGACATGCGAATATAAATATAGAATTACTCTGCGGTCGGTGCTAAGTAATACTTACTTAAATAAAATTTAATACTGAATTCGCCTTGTGCACAAGAAAGTATTGACTTTCTTTTCCGTAGCTTTAGTAGCTTCTAGAATCCACAAAACACAAAAGCAATGTTTCTTCTTCGGAAGATGAACTTTCTATCGAAATGTTGCAGTTACAAAGAACTGGAACGCAAGAATTTGAACGCCACCTGTGTGCGTACTGCGTTGGAACTCTCGAGCGGTTAGAACGCCGAACTCTGAACTCTGTACGCGGAACTCAGGACCTACACTATATAATTTGTGCTCAGGACTGGGGGGCTACCGCGTAACTTTATGGGTATGAACTTCATACGTTTTTGGGAACTTTAGGTCAATTTTATAAAGAAAATAGCCGCTTTCAGTTTCTTGTTTTGTGACGTCGGGTATAACGATAACTAGCTAGCAACGTTCAACAGAACAAAGCAGCAAAAATCTATCAAAAAAAGGAATTCAAATGACAGTTGAAGCCCATACCCATATCCATTTTTCTTAGCCGGTAGCCCCCCTGCTCTGTCTGCGCGGGCTCTAAAATTATCAAAAATAAAAATAAAATAAATAATAATATTGGCTTCAAATGTCAGATGAACCCCATGTCCATATACCCATATTTTTAGCCGGTAATAGTTATTTACAGTCGTCACAAAATAAGATGCCCGTTTTGACACATGGTAATGACCCTAGAATGTAACTTGTTACGAAAACCAAAAAATCAAATATATGCTGATTACTTATCAAAAGTGTATGAAAATAATATGTTAAATTTTTTAACGCATCATAAATTAAGGCAAAGTGTATTCCGCGTATTATTTTTGCGTTTATTTTAAAGTAAACGCAGATTCGATTAACTACGAAACGTCTCAAAAAACAGTTACGTTCTCAGTCTTTATTTTTTTAAATACTAGTGTTGTAACCGTTGCGTGCAGGATTTCTCCAGCTTCATTCATTTTATCGAAATAATCGCTATAACCACTTTAATAGATTAATTTGTAAAATTGATCTTTTTTGTGTGAAAACTAGATTGGCGCATAAAGCATTAGTGAAATTATGAATCGGCAACAATGATTTCGATAAAACGGTTTCTAGGCAAACGCAAACTTATCCAATGAGAACCAACGTTTCGAATGAACCGAATGAAAAAAAAAATATTTAAATAAAACGTAGACAACCTTGCACACCTCACCATGTCGAATCGTCACGTTCACCTTTCCAGATTTCTTAAAACACGTTTCGTTCGGCTTGTTCGAAGCGTTCGCATCGGACAAGCGTGCGTTCACCATAAGCGGCCTGTACACGTTGGTCCATCATCATGTCAGCCGAACGACGCCCACTGCTGGGCATAGGCCTCCCCCAAGGATCTCCACAACGATCGGTCCTGCGCTGCCCGCATCCAGCGGCTTCCCGCGACCTTGACCAGATCGTCGGTCCACCTTGTAGGGGGCCTGCCCACGGAACGTCGTCCGGCACGCGGTCGCCATTCAAGAACCTTTCCGCCCCAACGGCCATCGGTTCTCCGCGCTATGTGTCCCGCCCACTGCCACTTCAATGATGCAATCCTTCGAGCGATGTCGGTTGTTTTAGTTCTCCTGCGGATTTCATCATTTCTGATTCGATCGAGCAGGGAAATACCAAGCATCGCTCTCTCCATTGCTCGCTGGGTGACTTTGAGCCTTCTTATGAGACCCATAGTAAAAGACCACGTCTCACTTCCATAGGTCATTACTGGCAACACACACTGGTCAAAGACTTTCGTCTTGAGACATTGAGGTATTTCGGACGCGAATATATGTCGGAGCTTCCCAAACGCTGCCCATCCGAGCTGGATTCGACGAGAGCTAGTCGAGACTAGCTAGTCAGTCTTGTCTATGTGAGACAAGACTGTCTTAAAACAGTCTTGACTATGGTGTGCGCTCGCTCTAAAAGTGCAAGTATTTTAACTACAGCTCACAGCATAGACATGGTCATAGAGTAGCTACATTACTTATTATAGCGGCCTGTACACGTTGGTCCAACCACTGGCCAATACATCGTACATTGACACTTTTGGACGAACAAGACGTTTAAAAAGGTTCTTCCAAAAGTGTTAATATACGACGTATTGGCCAATGGTTGGGCCAACGTGTACAGGCCGCTATAATAAGTAATGTAGCTACTCTATGACCATGTCTATGCTGTGAGCTGTAGTTAAAATACTTGCACTTTTAGAGCGAGCGCACACCATAGTCAAGACTGTTTTAAGACAGTCTTGTCTCACATAGACAAGACTGACTAGCTAGACTGTCTTGTAAGACACGGAAACAAAACAACGTCACAGTTAAAACGACGTCACAGTAAAGCCCCCAGTACACGATGGCCGATCATGGTCGGCGACCATGACCAATACATCGTACATTGACACTTTTGAAAGAACCTTTTTAAACTTGTTCGTTCAAAAGTGTCAATGTACGATGTATTGGTCATGGTCGCCACCCATGGTCGGCCATCGTGTACTGGGGGCTTTAGATATTCCTTACAGTAGCGCAACGCCTTTGTTAACGCGCGATGCCACCGCCGCTGCCGGTGTAAGTACTTACGCTGCGCTGTCCTTCGCAGATACGCAAGGGTTGCCACAGAATAGGAAAAAAATAACTGGTATTATTATTTGTAATGTAGGTATCATCTATACAAATAAATTAAATTGAAGTGTCTGTTTGTAACATTAAAATAACCGTTTAAATATTAAATAAACTTTTTACTACATGCATATGATTATATATACGGTACATATACCAAAATGACATGTTTTACAATTGACAACATTTCATTTTTTGCAAGGCAGTAAAATTCGAAAACCATTTCGAGATTCGAACTAATTAAACATGAAAATGGTTTTTTTAGATTTTTTGGTGGCCTATTTATTAAGATATTTAAAAAATGTGTAAAATGATCAATTTCAGGCCTTCCTAGCGTGTATGCATTTGTCTGGAATCAATCCCTATGAAGAAAAAAAAACAAAGTAAACAAACAAATGTCAAAATTACTGTCATTTTAATAGTGATGCATACCTGACTTATTTATCGAATTATTATAGATTATTTTCATTGAAAAATCAGGAAGTTTAGTATAAACTAAATTGGTAGTAATACTGAAATATCTTTGTTTTATTATTACACAAACGAAGATTTTAAAAAGTACTTACACAGCACCTTGTTTTAAAGCATTGAGCAAGTTACAAGCTTACATGTCATGAAAAGTATAGCATTTTTTAATACTACAGTTGTATAACACATGTGAGATGAAATTAATAAAGTGCAGCGTTGTTTTATTGCATATGACTAAATTAAAATAAGTAATCCCTTGAAACAAAAATGCTATTATTCATCATCATCATCATCATGTCAGACAGTTTTTTTTAGTTTGTATGTTAGAAAAAGGAAGGTTTCAGGCTATGGAATCGCTTATATTATGCCTGATATTTTACTTACGTCCTTTTAGAATATACTATTTTCAATTAATTATTATCTCAATAATGCATGTAAATAAAAAGAAAAGAAAAAATACGTGTTTCCTAAAAAAAAAACTTTCATTATATCCATAAAAACAAATACCTTAAAATTTTGAAATGTTGTCAATTGTTGTCTGTCTGTCTGTATGTTTGTTCCGGCTAATATCTGAAACGGCTGGACCGATTTTGACGGGACTTTCACTGGCAGGTAGCTGATGTAATAACGAGTAACTTAGGCTTTTTATTCCGATATTCGCACGGGAACGAGAAACACGCGGGTGAAACTAGTACTAGTTTATTCGTATTATACGTATACATATTTACAATATATTATTGTATTTATATTTGTTGCACTGCCAGGTAGACAGTCAGCCTATAATGGGTGACAGTTTTTTTATCGGCTATAAATGAAATCCACCGATAGTAATAAATAGGGTCGGCCGGCCGACCCTATCATCGGGCCTTTTTTTAGCTTCACTTGGGCAACGTTCCACCCAACATGAACCCTGCCCTTCTATCATCGGTCCTACAAAAAATTTGACATGGGCGGACAGTCTAATGCAAATGTTGCTCTTAGTCGTACCTACAATATCGCTCGGAGAAAACGGAGTCGGAGATCGGTATTTACCTCGCGCGTGTGTACCTACAGCATTCACGAAGTGAATGAGCGAACGTGCCGCGCTCAAGGTCATCGTTCTTTATTCGCCGTACGACATGTACCTACCTGCTGGTACCTAATTATTACCTACCTATTCCTAATATTGAAAATCTAGAAAATAAAGTATCTATTAAGACGGGTTATTATCATCCATAAGGTAACAAAAGTAGCTATCGTGCCTATGTCGAATCCGTCGAGTATTGTCGAGATGATGATGAATATTGATGACATTACCAAAATTAAATTATTACACAAATTATTTTACTATGGATTGACATTATTTTTATCAGGGAACTATTAAATTATGACACAATTATTTTACTAATGACATTATTTTTTATCATGGAGATAGGTATATTTGACATAATTATTGTATTGAATCGGATTATTATTGTATTGAATTGTATTTTTTTTTTGTTTAAATTGTATTTAATTGATAATTAATTTGCATGCTAATGTTAATAGTGAAACATGAGAACTAAATTAAATAACAACTTTTTATACCATGTTTCAAGTGAATAAATGATTATAATTATGATTATGGTTATTACGATTATGATTATTAGAAAAAGTCGACCCGTATCACAAGTAGCTCGAATGCTCTCGAGCATTCACCCGGCCGAACAGTGAAAGGTCTTGGGGTCGAGTCCCGTCGGGATTAGTTGTGAGACAGGTCAGGTGAGACGGGTCGAATTTATCTAATACTACATTTTCTATATTTTTCAATAATAAAAGTTGAACTGTGAATGCAAAAAAGTATAAACAAATTATTCTTAATTTTTCTGCCGAAATTTGAGGGGTTTTATTCGTAGCGATTACGTGAATGTATCTGTCACTCAACTTAATTTACTCAATAAATAATAGTACCTACTAGGTATGCACATGATTACTGCATTTAATCATCATTACGCACTATTATAATAAAGTGGCATTGTTCGAAGCGAAACAATTTTCAACAAAAACACGACCGTGTCTATCCTTCCCGCTGCGTCCCACAAACTCGCCCGCTTCCCCGCGAGTCCCCCGCCCGTCGCGCCGTTACGCTCCGCGTAAGTACATTGGTTGCACTACTGTAGGGAATATTTTAATACTATGACGACGGCGACGTGATGCACACCGTCTGAGTTAATTCTTTTTGAGTACATATCAAAATTATTATTTTTAATAAAAATAAAATAAAAATATTTTTAATGCAACCGAAAACCACGTTATGTATGTATTGTATAAACAAGTTATAAACAAAAATATTAATTAAACATAATTCCGGTATTAGGGTAGTGACTTCCTTCTTTCATTACAAATACTTACAGAAATAGATGGTTCATTGTAAAAAATAATAATATTAATAATCATCATCATCATCATCATCATCATGTCAGCCGAACGACGCCCACTGCTGGCCATAGGCCTCCCCCAAGGATCTCCACAACGATCGGTCCTGCGCTGCCCGCATCCAGCGGCTTCCCGCGACCTTGACCAGATCGTCGGTCCACCTTGTAGGGGGCCTGCCCACGGAACGTCGTCCGGCACGCGGTCGCCATTCAAGAACCTTTCCGCCCCAACGGCCATCGGTTCTCCGCGCTATGTGTCCCGCCCACTGCCACTTCAATGATGCAATCCTTCGAGCGACGTCGGTTGTTTTAGTTCTCCTGCGGATTTCATCATTTCTGATTCGATCGAGCAGGGAAATACCAAGCATCGCTCTCTCCATTGCTCGCTGGGTGACTTTGAGCCTTCTTATGAGACCCATAGTAAAAGACCACATCTCACTTCCATAGGTCATTACTGGCAACACACACTGGTCAAAGACTTTCGTCTTGAGACATTGAGGTATTTCGGACGCGAATATATGTCGGAGCTTCCCAAACGCTGCCCATCCGAGCTGGATTCGACGAGAGATCTCTTTCTCAAAGTTGGACTTACCTAACTGGACCGTCTGTCCTAGGTAAACATAGTGGTCAACAACTTCGAGTGTAATGTTCCCAACATTAACTGGAGCGGGTGCAACATGGGCATTGAACATGATTTTCGTCTTGTCCATGTTCATCTTAAGACCCACTCTTTGCGAAGCATTACTGAGATCTTCGAGCATTGTGTTAAGGTCTTCCAAGGTCTCAGCCATAAGAACTACATCATCGGCAAACCGTAGATGTGTTAGGTACTCGCCATTGATGTTGATGCCGCATCCTTTCCAGTCCAGCAGCTTAAAAATATCCTCCAACGCAGCTGTGAACAGTTTGGGAGAGATGACATCTCCCTGTCTCACACCTCGCTGTAGTTGGATAGGATTAGAGCTCTGGTTCTGTAATCGGACCGACATGGTGGCGTTTTGGTATAGGTACCTCAGCACCTCGATGTACCTGTAGTCTATTTGGCACCTCTGGAGAGACTGCAGCACGGCCCAGGTCTCGATCGAATCAAAGGCTTTCTCATAGTCCACGAACGCCAAGCAAAGTGGCAAGTTATACTCTTCGGTCTTCTGTATAACTTGCCGCAGCGTATGAATGTGGTCTATGGTACTGTAGCCTTTCCGGAACCCGGCTTGTTCGGGAGGTTGGAAGTCGTCGAACCTGCGAGCGAGACGATTCGTAATGACTCTCGAAAACAACTTATAGATATGGCTCAGAAGCGAGATGGGTCTATAGTTCTTCAAGAGAGTTTTATCACCCTTCTTGAAAAACAGCATCACATCGCTTCTGCCCCATGCCTTTGGCGTTTTGCCCTCGAGGATGACAGAGTTGAAGAGCTTCTGGAGGACCTTAAGTATCGGCTTACCGCCCGCTCTCAGAAGTTCTGTTGTAATTCCGTCATCACCCGCCGCCTTGTTGTTTTTGAGCTGCTTGAGAGCCATTCTAATCTCGTACAGGCTGACGTCCGGGATATCTTCGGTATAGTGTCGGGTAAGCTTGGCTCTAGGGTCTTTAGCCTTGCTTTCAACAGGTGTTTGCGAGGAATATAGCTGTCCATAGAAACTCTCAATCTCCCTCAGGATTTCAGGTGTTGACGAAACGATGCTACCTTCCTCAGTTTTCAGCCTCGTCAATTGACTTTGCCCGATAGACAGATCTCTCGCGAACACTTTGGAGCCTTTGTTCCGCTCAATGGCTTCTTTAATACGCTCGGTATTAAATTGGCGAAGGTCGCGCGTCAAGGACTTAGATATCTGTCTATTGAGCTGCCGATAACGATGGGCATCCGCTGAGTTCTGCAGCTTCATTTCGTGTCTCTGATCCATGAGTAGGAGAGTCTGACTGGAGAGTTTCTTCAATTTGGGACGGCGGGTTTTATAGTACCGTAAATGCATACAACATGAGACAGTTTTCAGCAGTAATTGATTATATCTCTTTTGATATTTGATACAATGCTATCAAAGTATAACATAAATTTGAGTCTATGGTTCAGGATGAAGAAGCACATCACACGCGTGGACAAAATAGTATGCTAGAGTTTATTTTTATTTTTTTTGTCGTTGTCTCAATTTACCTTCAATTGTTGCAATCATGAAACAGTATAACAAACTCATAGTATCTCATGTAACATTTCACTGCTTTTAACATGAGACACTAAAAATAACGAAATATTGAATTTCCACTAATAATTTTGTAAATATGTTGAATACAACTCGTGAAATTATAAAAAACAAATTTTCATCTGCAAAACCTGGTTTATAATTTTAAATGGTTAGAATATGTCAAATATAAACAAAATAAAATAAAACCAAAAATAAAATCGTCCAAAAATTGACAAAAAACAAAAAAAACTATTTTACATAAAATAGAGAATGCGGGTAACTTGAGACATGTCTCAAATTAACCACATGTTTTTGTGCTCTCATTCTCAGTTTTCTTAACAACTTAGTTTTTTTTTTTGAGATAATTACTTAAGATTTTTTCGATATATTATTATGTGTTTGGCACTTAGCTGAACAATTGACTAGGTATATTCAACTCATATATTTCTATATAAACCCGGGTAATTTCTATAAGGTTTCGCTCCAGGAGCTCTCCGTCTACCCGGACGCGTTGCCATATACTGTTAACCTTGAACAAAAACAAACCTTGCTAAAATAATTATTATCTACACCCAGTAAAATAGGTATTTGAAGGTAATTTGAGACTTGCTATTTATTTGAGACTATGCACCTAATTTGAGACTCAGTCTCAATTTACCTCCCAATAAAAAAAAATACTTCTATCTGTGAGAAAATTTAATTTAAATATGGTAAAACTATGCCATAAATGTCAAACATGCTCTCAAATTATCCTTGGTAAAGTGTCTCACAAGATGAGATTATTAAATCGATATGAATCTTAAGACCCACTCTTTGCGAAGCATTACTGAGATCTTCGAGCATTGTGTTTAGGTCTTCCAAGGTCTCAGCCATAAGAACTACATCATCGGCAAATAACCAGAGTTTTGAGGCATATGTAATTCAGAAATATATTGGAATAAAAATTCAGCGGCAATTTCTCAATGAATGCCACTTGCTGTGTCCAAGTTTCTTCTTGACAGCAAAATGACGTTCACACTTAACAACTTTGGAAAGAAACTGTCAGTATTGCTATAGTAGTAATGATATCACATGCAATAATATATGCCGCGGAAGTTTTGTCTCAAATTAAATTCAAGTCTCATGTTGTATGCATTGACGGTACTTAGACCCTACCGTAAAAATTCAAAATTCAAAATTCAATATCGTTTATTCAATTTAGGTTTGTTTAACAACACTTATGAACGTCAATGAAGCTACGCCATCGGTTCGCAAATCCTACGGCAGGAGACCTTGTAGCGAGAAGAACCGGCAAGAAACTCGCCAAGGGCTATTTTTTTCTCCCTGTTTTAACTTATACAGAGTCGTCAAATTTGAAAAGTGACCTTCACATAATAGTAAGGTTACTTTCCATCACAATACAGAATGCCGCTTAAATTAAGTACAATTTTGCTTATTACCTAAAACAGTAAACAATTTTCAACTAAACAAGGACAGTGCGGACAGTATCCACCACCATGTTGTATAGATCGTCCACGTCTATGCTGTTCTCAAGGGCTTTAAAGCGGTTTTGAAGCTCGAGCTGAAAGCACTCGGGGTTTTGAATTTGAGCTGGTATTGGTCGGAGCGTGGATTTTATCAGTCGCGATCTTTCGAGCTTGACATCGATATTCAATGTGCCTCTTACCATACGGTGATCGCTTCCTGTCTTAACAGCGTTGATCACACTGACATCATTGAATATGTGCTTCTTCGTCGACATGATAAAATCGATCTCGTTTTTGACTTTACCGTCCGGACTGATCCAGGTCCATTTGCGGCTTACGGGCTTCCTAAAGAAGGAGTTCATCATAAAGAGGTTCTCCCTCTCCATGAAGTCTGCCAGCATCTGGCCTCTATCGTTCCGTTGCCCAAATCCAAATTGCCCCACTCTCAGCTCATCACCGCAACGTTGCCCCAACTTTGCATTGAAATCCCCCATCACAACCGTGTAGTGGGTTTTATAGCTATGCATGGCTTTAGAGATCTCCTCATACATAGCCTCCACTTCGACATCGTCGTGTGTTACATTAATAATAAACATCTTTATTTTCTTCACAAACAAAGGTATTAAAGTAAATTAACTACAATAAAGCTAATTTTCTGATGACAAATTTTTAGTTATGAGAAATTATTTATGTTTTAATTTTGTAATTAAACCGGAACAAAAATTTTGTTAACCCTGAAAAAAGATCGTCTTTTGCTCGTAACTTCTACATAACGCGGTATTCTGTTGCAAAAACAACAGGTACAGTAGTTATGGACAACAAAGTTCGACATTTTATTGTAAGTATAAATATTATCAAAAAAACACCGTTACACTTAAAAAAAAGTCGGAAATTAATAAAACATATATAATTGTCTATACAGTTTTCTTTAGGAAGCCCAAAATTTGTGAAGAGAGGTTAAATAAAGAAGCTACATAATAAACCTTTAACCAAAACTAAATCAATAAGAATCTTATAGGAGCTAAATATTTTCTTTAAATTCCTGTTTTAAAATAGGTAGGTTTTGTTTTTTTTTCTCGTCAACTATGAGCCGTTGTAATTTTTTAGTATTTTTCCTGTGTCGGGTAGTTTCAGGTCATCGGGAGTTTTTTGGAAAACTGTAAATTGAATCCACTGTTTTTTGTGACTGCCGATTTGACAGTTCTTGGTTGATTTGGGGTGGTGGTGAATTGTCAAACCCCACTTGATATGACAATTCACCATGAATAGATTCACACTGGGGGACCGTTTCCACATAGTTAAAATTACAAGAAATTTGCTGAAAAGCACATTTAGCAAGCGCATAATTTCACAAAATGACCCTGTCAACGGGCTGCCGCTTTCGTGTAATTTGACGATATTAGATAACTTTCTTTGTGGTAGACCTACCACAAAAAAAAGATAAAAAGTACTTATGTCATTATAAAGAATGATATTTCAATAATCGATAATAAATAGGTATATTGTTGAACTTCTTAGCCAACCAAAAAAAGAATGAAACTGCTACATTTTTCCTACTGACATAAGTGTAAAAGAAATTTAAATTTATTATCCTGCCTCCAGCCAGATATATATTTTTTCTCGTTGGTAGACTCAGCATCAAGTGAAATTACCTCCTACTATAATCAAACGCTATTTTGTCTCCAGTTTTTAGCACTCGATGTAGCTTATAATCATTAAGTTTAGATTATTAAAATACAGTTACTAAAAAAAATGCATTTTGATTACTATGATAGGAAGCTACCTACTAACAAAATTTTAAATTTTGCGTTACCCGATTCTTGCTTTCTTTGGTATTATGTCATCCTTAGTATTGATAATTTCCTGATAATTTCCTGACGTTTCTTGACAAACTGATTTCTTGACGTTTTCATGACTGAACACTTTTTTGAGAAATACTCAGGTTGTGTATACATAGTAGGTATCATATGTGACCTTACATTCATTACTTAATTACATCTGTAATCTGTATGACAGCCTACACAAATCAAACTATCATACAGGTTGTTGCCAGAGTTCTTTCATAAAGTACCTATGTACTTATCAAAGTTAATGGATTTTATTAGTTATAAATTATCTGCTTCGCTTTATCTTAATATATTATTATATAGAAATCTGATACAGGAGGCCAAGAGTATTCATGCAGTTAAGGTAGGTAATGATGCAAAGTAGGTCTGTCAGTTGTCTCACCTGGATGATGATGATTTGTCCCTCAGCCAGACTCTAGCCCCCTCGCCATCTTGGTCAGGTTGACACACCTGCGGTTAGACAATTCTTATGATCATTAAGCACTCAGCACATATATTCTCATTAAAGTAACACATGTAATCAACATGAAATTTAGCATATCAACTTGAGTTTGTTATGTCATTATGCAATGACTTCTGTCAAAAGGAGTCATTAGGCCAAGCGGCTCAGGAGGTCTATTTACCAACCACACCTGAAGTCTCTAACATTTGTGATAGTTTATTATTAAATAATAAAAGTAAATCCCCCACTAAAACTACTGACACCAAAACAATTATGTTCAGTGATGAGATTGGGAAGAATTTAGGCCAATTTTTACAGAAAGATTCAAAGGAAAATGTTATTAATTATTGCATGCCTGGTTCCAGTATAAACGAGATCATGAAAATAGTTGTTAAAAAATCCTTAAGTGAAAACACAAACTTGATCATTTTAATTGGGAACAGGGATAATTTAAATAAAAACCAGTTAATAGCCTATTGCAACACATTATGTTCATTAAATGTAAGGAAAGTTGTTATGTTTACATTTCCCTACAGTAAAAGTTTTTCACCGTTAGAAAATAAAATAAGGTATAATCTAAACTTAACTATGAACACATTAGCCTGTCATAATAAAGAGTTGCATATTATTGATATCAATATGTTGTTGAATAATGTATACTTGACTAAAGATAAATATTATCTGCCTAATTATCTTAAGCGACAAATAGCGGTATCGCTATCATTTTATTTTAAACAATTAGCCAACAACTTGGCTAGTATAACCTCTGCTTCTATTGAGCAGTTTAACTTTGATACTTCTAATGTAACTTTGGAATCTGTTCCAAATAATTCGATTCTTTTGAATCCAAATACTGACATGGTTAATTTAAATTACCATTAGAGACAACGGAGGCATACTCTAGCCCAGTATTGACAAGAGGAAGGCCTAAATGTTTAAAAATAGTACACCAGAATATCCAAGGCTTTTCTGCTGGCAAAGACCTAGAAATAAGTTTATTTTTAAATTGTGAAAATATTGATGTGTTATGTGTTACTGAACATTGGTTAAAAGAATATGAATTATTGTTAAATTTGGATAATTATAGTGTTGTAAGTTCATTTAATAGAAAAACTACAATAAGGGGGGGTTCTTTAATAATTTTACCTAATAACACACAATATAAAGAGCGAAAGGATATAGTATCCCTCTCTGTTGAACGAATTTGTGAGATATCATGCGTGGAACTTGAACAAATAATTATAATCTGTGTATATAGCCCCCCTGGAGCAAATTACACAGTCTTTGAGTCCACTATGGAGGATGTTTTGAAAATATGCTGTCGTAAGAATAAAAAAATTGTAGTTTGTGGAGATTTTAATATAGACATCTTAGATATTAAATTAGCACAACTCTCCAGTAAATTCCTTAATCTTTTTAAATCATTTAATTTGCTTCACACTTTTAATGAACCGACGCGAATTACGCCAACATCGGCTACTTGCTTAGATAACATCTTTTCCAACTGTAACTTAATTGAGAAATCGGTAATTAATATTATTAAATCCGACCACAGTGGACAACTAGCTTCTTTTGAGCACTATAATGTTATTCCTAAACGCGAAGTAATTTGCAGGCCAATACCGAGACGTGGTATTAATAAATTTAGAAATAATGTACAAGATAAAATTCAATGTTTGCCAGCTTCTTCTGACGCTAATAACTCTTATCAATCATTATTTGATATTGTTGAAAAAGAATTTAGTAACAATTTTAAACAAAAAGTTATAAAGTGTAATGATCGTAAGAAGTTTAGTGACTGGGCCACACCTGGTATTTATAATAGCAGAAGAAAGTTATTTGAACTCTATGCACAAAAAACGACTTCCTGTGATCCTAGCTTCATTGAATATGTCAAGAAATATTCAATAACATTTAGGAAAGTATGTGCTTTGGCAAAATCTAGGTATATTTCAAATAAAATTAAATCATCTGAAAATAAAATAAAAGCTACCTGGAGTATTATAAACCAAGAAACTGGCAAAACAAAAAGCAAAATTAATTCATTTAACTTAAAAATTAGTGATCAGACTTTTGAATCAGATATTGAGGTGGCTAGTGCTTTTGAAGGTTTCTTTGCTCGAATACCGTTAGAAACTACTAGCAGACTTAATTCTTGCCCCAACACCGCTGTCTCTCTTATGGAGTCTAGTGTAAACAAGTGCCAGGAAACATTTAGTTTTAGCTATGTCACTACCGAAGATATTATTAAAGCATTCAAAGCAATAAATATTAAGAAAACAGAAGATCTCTGGGGCATATCTGCAAGTATCATCAAATCAATAATTGATGTGATAGCTCCATCATTAGCAATAATTTTTAACCAATGTATAAGTGAAGGGGTCTTTCCTAATTTAATGAAGAATAGTAAAATTATTCCTCTGTTTAAAGCTGGTGACAAAAGTGACCCAGCAAATTTTAGACCTATATCCATACTACCAGCAATAAGTAAAATATTTGAGAAATTAATTTATGCTCAACTTTTAGAATATTTTAAATTAAATAGTATACTGCATGAGAAACAGTTTGGTTTTTCAAAAGGTAAAAGTACAACTGATGCTGGGGTTGCATTTCTAAAACATGTACTTGATGCCTGGGAGGACAAGCAGGATGTAATCGCTATTTTTTGTGACCTTTCCAAGGCATTCGATTGTGTTGATCACCAAACACTATTAAGGAAGTTAAAACATTATGGTGTTTCTGAAATGTCAGTAAGCCTTATGCATTCATATCTGTATGAAAGAACTCAGAAGGTAGTTATTAATAAAACTGAGTCTACCGGAGCTCCCATTACTATGGGCGTACCCCAAGGATCAATATTGGGCCCGCTGTTGTTTTTAATATACATAAATGACCTTCCTTACTACGCGAAGAATTTATGTGAGACGGTGCTATTTGCCGATGATACATCTCTAGTCTTTAAAGTAGAAAGAGGTGATGACTGTTCTGACGAAGTAAATAGTGCTCTTTCAAAAGTGTCACATTGGTTTAATAGTAATAATTTATCATTAAACTCAAAGAAAACTAAGTGTTTAAAATTTTCGTTACCTAATGTAAGACAAGTTGATTTTCATATTAGACTAGACGGCGATACGGTCGAATTCATTAACAATACAAAATTTCTAGGTATTATATTAGACTCGCGACTACAATGGGATCCTCATATCGAAGCCTTGGCGAGTAGACTCAGTTCGGCTGCATTCGCAGTTAAGAAAATAAGGCTCTTAACCGATATTGAAACGGCTAGAATAGTCTATTTTAGTTATTTTCATAGTGTTATGTCCTACGGCCTTTTGTTGTGGGGCTCAGCCGCTAACATCCAAAGTATATTCGTGCTCCAAAAAAGGGCTATTCGCGCCATTTACAACCTCCGATCGAGAGATTCTTTAAGAGATCTATTTAAAGAAATAAACATTTTAACTGTTGCAGGACATTACATCTATGAAAATATAATTTATGTGAAAAAGTATTATAATACATTTGTAAAGCAGAGCGATATTCATCGCTTTAACACAAGAAATAAAGATAAACTTGTCGTTCCCAAGTTTAGGCTAGAAAAATCCAGAGCCTCATTTCTGGGGAAAAGCATAGCCTTTTTTAATAAAGTTCCACAGCATATAATTGAACTACCATTGCATAAATTTAAATGTTACATTAAAGAGTCGCTGATGAGCAAAGGATACTATAAAGTAGACGATTATTTGAATGACCGCAATGCATGGTCAGGATGTAACACATAACATAATCACTGTTTAATATGATGTATTTTTATACTAAGCAATTGTTGTATTAGTAACGATATGTTTTTTTTTTTTGTAAATGTCGTTACCTAACTAAGAAACGCTGGCAAGTTTCTTGCGCCCATTCTTCTTGTCAGTTAAAAAAGTCTTGAATGGGTGGTAGGAAAATATTGACGATTCATAAGTACATATTTATTATGTCTAAGTGAATAAAGAATATTTTTATCTTTTATCTTATCTTATCTTTATTAGGAGTGCAATCTCACATACTTTGTGAAGGACCTCAGTCCTCGTTATAGCTTGTTTACCTTCCGAAAGCATCGGCAGGTCTTATCGTATCTCAATAGGTGTACTAGTGCAGACCCTACGGTCGGCACACGCCCTAGTCTCAACTACGGTCTCTGCAGACCAACTCTCTCAATAGGTGTACTAGTGCAGACCCTACGGTCGGCACACGCCCTAGTCTCAACTACGGTCTCTGCAGACCAACTCTCTCAATAGGTGTACTAGTGCAGACCCTACGGTCGGCACACGCCCTAGTCTCAACTACGGTCTCTTCAGACCAACCTTTATACCTCGTGATAAGATTGCGCAAACTTAACATGCAAGCCGCCATCCAGTGGCAGGCGGCCGTGCGGGCGAGCTCTTCAAGGGCTCATTCTTTTATGGATACTCATCCAATCTTAGTTCCCTGACAAGGGACAGGATTGCACACGCCTATGACATTAAACAACAGTGATTTGTAAGGACATTACCTCTGTACGATGAAACTGTACCACATCCCATCAGCTCAGCGAGTTTCGTGGGCGTACCATTCCATCGTCCTTTATCAACGCGATCCTTAACAGGAACATTATGCATTCAATTCTAAATAAGGTTTGTATAATGCTGAGTACTTAACTTCGGTGGTATTTGAGGCTGGCGGCGAGCGGCAGGCGAAGATCACACATACCACTATTTCACACTTTGAAAACTTGAAAGTGAGTCGACGTTGGAGCGAAAAATGTTGACACTTACCGATCGGAAATTAGCTCTATGGTTTGTATTGAGTGTTGCTATATACAATTATTGTTGGGTTAATTTTGATACTCGCGAACCCTTCGCGACACACCCGCCTCGCGAGTTTTACACTATAGTAGTCATCAAGTCGCGAGTCCATTTATGGATCTTCTCCATTGCTTGGACTGCAGCGGCTCGACGCGATCTCTCATCGCTTGTTTGGTTATTACATTCATGGTTATCTATTGTTTCGTTTTCTAGATCACGTTCATTATAGTCTTGTGCAAGCTCAGTGTCATTTAACGTACTAACGTTCTCTATTTCTTTTCTCGCGTCTTGTGTTGAGTCGTGTCTTACGTTTGTATTCGTGCTCTCATCATCGTTTGATTTATCACTTATCTCTGTGGTTGGATTAGTGTCGACACCTTCAATCCCGATAGACGGCGTTTGTATCGAGTCTCTATCATCAACGCTTATGTTCTCGAGATCCACTTGATTTAGTGCTTTGTCAATGGAAATTTGTGGTGTCTCTTCCTCTTCCACTTCAAGAGGATATAAATGAGCAATTGATCGTGTGAACACATTGTTATCGACTTTTATTCTAGCAACACGGCATAAACCGTCCTTTCCTTTTAATATTTCTACTATTTTTCCTATTTTCCAACTTTCGCGGTTTCTCGTTTCACCTTTAATTTGTACCACATCTCCGATTTGAGGAATTTCACGAGTCCTCACTCTTGCTTGTTTGGGAGAATTTCCGTACCTTTCTCTGAGGCTCAGAAGGTATCGGCTGATGAACATTTCTTTGTACTCATTCATTATCGTGTTTCCACGTTTCCATCCTTCGATGAGTTGTTGTTTAATGGTTGAACCAGAGAGTGGCAATCAATCCATGAGTAATTGAATGTTCAAACATTTTCCTGGTGTTAGGAAATCAGCTGGTTTCAGAATGTGGTCCATATCGGCTCCCACGTACGTAAGTGGTCTGGTATTGACTACGGCTTCAACTTCTTTGATGATCGTCGAGAGTTGATTTTCTCCGAGCATATGTTTTTGAAGAGTTCGTTTTAGGCAATGCTTTACCACTGCTACCAGTCTTTCGTACGCGCCCCCATGCCAGGGTGCTAGTTGAGGAATGAATTTCCATTTTATCTTTTCTGTCGATTCTCTTTCTGATATTACCTCAGCTAGCAGTCTGAACTGAGGTGCGTTATCAGTTAATATAAGTGAAGGAGTTCCTCTAGTAGCAATGAAGCGTCTGAATGCCATAAGACATTCGTCTGTGGTTAGATCTTTGACAACCTCTAAATGTATTGCTCGTATCACAAGGCATGTGAAAAGACAAATCCATCTCTTTTTTATACCATTTTCTGACCTTATGACCATCGGCCCAAAGTAGTCTACACCGACGTATGTAAATGGTGTATTAAACGTTACTCTTTCAGCCGGTAACGCTGGAGTTTTAGGTAGTTCATATGGACCTCCTCCATGCTTTACGCACCTTGTACATTTGCTTAGCGTTTTTTGAATTTTTGCTCTTCCTTGAGGTATCCAAAATTTTTGTCTTATAAGGCTTAATGTATGTGGTACTCCAACATGAAGGTTTTTCTCATGAGTTTCCTTAATTATTCTTTCGGTAAGTTCACTGTTCTTTGGTAGTAGTATGGGATGTTTTGCATCGTAGGATAAATCTGAATGTGTGAGTCTTCCATCACATCTTAGAATTCCATTAGTATCAATAAATAATCCTAAGTTCTTAGATAGGTTTGTTTTCTTTCCTCCATACTCTTCTGGAAATGTACTTTTCTGTAGTTCTTTTATCTCTTGCAGTTGTGAATCTAAAATTTCGTTTGATAATGCTTCTCTCTCTGACGGTGTTATTTTTGGTTGTTTTTCTGTGTTCAACAGACCCTCCCCCATCAGAAGAGAAATATCCCTTATCGGACCACTAGGCCAGTGTCTAGGGTTTTGTTTTAAAAATTCGGGTCCAGATAACCACTTGTTCCTTTCCTCTTCTGAGGCGGTTGGACGTGTCGCTACGTCTGCCGGGTTAAGTCCAGACGGTACGTATCTTACTATCAGATTTTTGTTGCGCTTTATTTCTTCTAGTCTTTTAGATACAAAAGGTTCAAGTAACTTTTCAGAGTGATATCAATCAATCACTATTTGACTATCTGTCCACAGTGTTAACTGGGTTATGTTCAATGGTAAGAATTTGAGTACGAATTTTATAAGTCTACTTCCAATTAGAACGCCTAATAACTCTAAGCGTGGAATCTTTAAGTTCTCTTGGTCTTTAATAGGAACTAAGCGTGATTTACCTATTATGAAGTTGACTATGCCTTTCTGTACTATATATATTACTGCTGCGTAAGCTACTGTAGATGAGTCAGTAAAACAGTGTATTTGTGCCTCTCTTTCGTTGGGTACAGTAATATTTCTCTGTAGGCATATGTTTTCTACTTGTTTCATTTCTTTCAAGATGTTCGTCCACTTGTGAAGTAGATCCTTTGGTAATGGTGTGTCCCATTTAATCTGTTTCTTCCATAATTGTTGAAGTAGTAACTTAGCTGGTAACATGACTGGTACAGAGAATCCACAGGGGTCATAAATAGCTGCAATAGTTCTTAAGACTCCTCTTTTTGTGGTTTCATTGTTCTCGTTGACTCTAGCTCTAAGATAAAGTACGTCCTCTTTCAAGTCCCAGTTTAGACCCAGTAATTTTACAGTTGTTTGTGTGGCAGCATCAGGTATTTGTTCGATAAAATCTTTGGAGTTGGAGCTCCATTCGCGAAGATTCATCGAGATTTCTAAAAACATGTTCTTGCTTTCTTTATAAAGGTTTAAAGCATCTGTTGCTGTTTCTACCCCAGTGACTATGTTGTCAACATATATGTCTTTAGCTAACTGTTTTGCGTAGTCTCCATTCGACCTTTGAAGATGGTGTCTAACCGTACCGTTTAAAAGGAATGGACTGGATATGATCCCAAAGGGAACACGGGTAAATCTGTAGTGTAGTGTAGTAGATTGTCTTCAGTAGCGGGTTTATTGATGTCTTTCAACCATAAGAACCTAGTGACGTCTCTGTCCTCTTCTTTTAGACCAATCTGTAAAAATGCTTTTTCTACGTCTGCCGTCATGCCTACGGCGTGACTTCGGAATTTCAACAGTAGTCCAGTCAAATCCTCCAACATCATCGGACCGCAGTATAGACATTCATTCAGACTCTTTGTATCCTTTGTTTTTGCTGAAGCATCATAGACTATTCTCAGAGCCTTACCTGGTGCTAATATTCCATGGTGAGGAAGATAGTGGATGGGATGATCACTTGTATCTTCTCTAGGTACTAGTTCAATGATACCCATTTGCAGTTGATCACTTAGTGTTTGGTCGTAGGCTGACAAAGTTTCTGTGTCTAGGCGTTTCATTAGTCCTATCAGACGTCCGTATGCCAGACCGTAGTTAGTTGGTAATTCAGGTGGGTATTCCTTCCAAGGCCAGCTAACGTGATATCTTCCTTCTATGAATTCGGTGTTTTCATTGAAATGCTTAATAGCTTCTTCTTCACGGTTAGCATTTGGAGAATCAGTAATTCCAAGAGATTCTAAGTCCCACAAAGTTTTCATTGATGTGTTATCTAATGGCAGATCAGGCTCGTTTAATCTAGTTTCATAGGGTGCTTGGAAGTATGTGAGCATTGATAACTCATCCTCATGTTTATGCGTTATTTTGCCTGACAATATCCATCCTAAGTCGGAATTCACCAAGTACAAGTTCTCTTGTAATTTCACCTTTTCGGTTGACATAAGTGAATGATAATAATCATTTCCAATCAGAATATCTACCTTATCTGACAGAGATCCATCATCCGCCAATAAGTAATCCTTTTGATGGTTCCATTTGGTCAATTCTTTGCCATAAGATGAGATACTGCGTGTAATAGATGGTACGACATTCGCATATACTGTCCTTCGCATATGAGTTCTTGATTGAATATGAAGTTTTACCAACGGGCTATCTAGTTCTTGTGGTTTGTTCGAACCAAAGGTGAATACTGTGAGGTGGTTGTCTTCTTCGGTTTCTAAATTAAGGTCCTGCGCGACATCTTGCGTAACATAGCTTCTCATACTGCCTGAATCTAACAGTACACGACACTTCTTTGAGGTATTCTCAGGTCCTTTGACATTAACAATAGCAGTTTGTAGTATTGTGGCTCCCTTTTCATAGATGTGCATTGTACTGGTAGATTCCTTCCTTGGTACCTCGTTCTTTGTTGTCACCTTCCTTGGGAACTCTCTGTTCGGACAAAGTGCTCTATTATGGAGGCCTTTCTTACCGCAGTGTCTGCAGGTTATGTGCTTAGACTTACAGGAGCCTGTTTGATGGCCTTCACGGAAACAAATAAAGCAACGGTTTCTTAATTTTAATCTTCTTTGTTGTAGAGTTTTACTTTCTGTACACTCATCATTAAAATGATTTCCTTTACAAAATATGCAGTAGAGCTTCCTTCTTTTCTGATTAGATCCATGCCCATACTTCTCTTCATTGAATTGAAATTTCCTCTTAGTGTTAAAGGTTTTGTTGAAAGCAGTTACACTACGTTTAATTCCTTTATCTGTCTTCCTTATATTATTTGGTTTTCGGAATTTTGATCCCTTCTCATTTCTAGGTTCTAGTATATGAAGCGTTTCTGTTGTATAACTGGTATCTTCTAAATTGAATTTTTCAGATGTTCTTTTAGCATCCTCTCTCGCTGAGAGTACAATATGGAGTTGTTTTCTCATTTCTTCGATAGTGTCGTTACTTAGTTTCAATTTCAACTCGTATACTATATCCTCAGGAAACTTTTCCAGAATTAAGAATCTCAGATGGTTGTGTTCTGTATTTTCGCCCAGTGAGCTCAATACACGAAGGTGTCTTTCAATCTCATCTAATTTTCTTCTACAGTCTTCTTGTTTGTCTGCTCTCTTAAGTTTGTAAAGTGTTGAATAATGAGCATCGATTATTTGGGTTTTCTTTCCATATCTGTCTGTTAAAGTTGCTACAGCAATTTTATAATTTTCGTTTGTAGTCTCAAGACCATCCAAAATTGTCTTAGCCTCACCCTTCACAGAAGCCTTTAGGTACAATAACTTATCGACGTCTCTTAATGCTCTTTGATCAATATTGGAAGAGAATTGATCCCAAAATTGTGTCCATTGTAGAACATCTCCGGAGAATGTGGGCAAGTTCAATTCAGGTAGCTTTCCTCTGCTGATGGACTGACTAGAACTGGAACAAGAATCAGCCTTGTCCTTTTTGACTTGTATTTTTACATTTAGTTCAGCTAATGCTTCCTCTCCTCTTAATTGTTCTGTCGTCATACTGGATATCTCATCCGCATCCGGATTTGTTGAAGTGTTAAAATATTGATACAATTCGCTATTAAATCGGTGAATTACTGCTTGTAATTTTGATGACACGATCCTTGCTTGTTCTAAATCATCGTCTGACCACGACTTCAAAGCACAAAGAGCGCGAGAATTACTCGTTAGATTTTTTATACTTGACACAAATGTAGTTAGTCTATCCAAATATATTTCCTCCATGGTATTAAATTATATTGACTGGTATGAATCTGAAATCATCATAAATACTGTATACCATTTATAACTCATTCATGCATGACACCGTAATAATTGATTTTAGTCAGACTCATTATAGTTAGCCTTGTTTAATTTTAACTTTGTTATGCGTTTACTGTGTGTGAAAAGTGTGTTTGTAGATTAGCACTCTTATTACCTTACAGTAACAATCATAATATTCATCTATAATAGTGCTTTCATAACTTGTTTTGAAATAATTAATCAAGTATTAAGTTTTAATTATTTAGTGACTTCTTGATCCCATAGTCAATTTTGTGAAACATCTCTAGTAAGTTATACTACTCAACCTAGTCTATAATCATAGCACTAGTTGAGCTAGTTGTTGTTACCTTTAAAACATTTGATCTTATCTAGACTTGGCTCTGGCACTACAGTGCCCCCTTGACCTAGTTACTTGACCATGACACTACAGTGCCCCTTTGACTTAGTTACTTGGCTATGACACTACAGTGCCCCTTTGACTTAGTTACTTGGCTATGACACTACAGTGACCGTTTGCCTTAGTTACTTGGCTATGACACTACAGTGCCTCTTTGACTCAGTTATATGGGAACACAAGAAAGTTCACTAGGCCACACTTCTTATTGGTCACACAGTGTTTAGATTGTATTTTAGCACTAACTTTATCAAACGCATGAAATCACAATCATTTTATTGCTTTTTGTACACTCAATATACCATATTGACCACCAATAATTTTTCACTTTTGACCATAGGTTATCAAACTATAGCACAGTGTGTAAACACTGAACATGAACACTGATTGTCACTTCACTATGTATCCATAAGCACAGATACTACATTCTCACAGTGTATGTAACATCTGAACATCAAATATGTATGGGTCAGGCCGTAGATTTTGCCACAAATAGCGCAATGGTGACGCAAAATTTTCTACGAGTCGGTCGCACAAAGTGGTGCAAAATGGTAGCGCAAAATTATTAAGGAGCACGTACATTAATGTGATTTTATTTAACAAACATGTACTAACAAGAGGTATTGCATCAAACTAGAAAAAGAAACACGATGTTGGTATGTAAGTATGTTTAATTAATAATTAACAATTATGTACCTATGAGTAATTCTTTTTTATATATTGCGCACAATGAAAAGTTAAACAGGATGACAAAAACTAGTAAGTACCTATGTATGATTTGTTCAATTTACAAAAAAAATACATTTAATTTGTTAGATGGAGGTATTTGGTATTATTCATTATTAATTATATAAATATAATACAACTTTAAAATTTATTTCAACTCTTTTCAATGTTTGAGAGTCCATTACTTTGACTCTAGCAACAACCTGCTTGAAGTATCACTTTTAAAAGGACCTGCCAACCATTAGGATGCCAAAAATAAATAAAAAAATAGATCTGTCAATAAAAAAAAAGTTACATGGGTTTAAAAGTTAGTATGAAAGTGACGAAATTCCAAAACTTATAAAATACAAAATAAAAAAACTTTGGACCTAGGTAAAATCTTTGAGGCTGGTTAGGTAGCAGACCACCGCACCTACCCCTATTTTCGTATGTTTAACGTTCTGCCGAACACCCTGTACTTATAGAATATTAATAAAATCTAACAAATCAATTAATAGTAATGCTAGTCATGTTTTTTAGCGGAATTACAGTTAAAAGTAATTTCAAAATAATAAAAAACTTGAAAACCTTGTGTGCATGCACTATTATTCAATAGCGTAAAATAAGTGGCGCAATTTCTACGCAACCGGTATCGCAAAGTGACATAAAGACAGTTTTGCGGAACCGAGGCGCAAATGAAATCGATTATAACTCTTAAAATATACTATTTAACAAGGCTAGTTTAACATATACAGATCACACACATCTAATTAAACCATGCGCAACAACAATTATAAGTTTTAATCAAAAACTTACCTTGAAATCTCAAAAAATGCACTCTGCAAAGTAGGCGACACTTTTCACTTTGATCGGAGTTGACACCGAAATGTCAAAAAATATGGTCGTCAACGCTGCATTGACCATAGAATACGATACTTTGGTGATGCCAGCACTCAAACAAAATCTTAATAAATGTTTTAAAACCATAAAATGGGTGAAAATGGTTGCGCAATATAAGTAGCGCAAAGAAATGGTTTTTCAAAAAAAAAATCTTATTGCCGAAAATTTATCTTTTTTCTTAGGAAAGACGCAAAGATATTAAAGGAATGGCAACCTTATTATTATTTTATAACGTCAAATCAAACAGCTCATCAATAAGTTAAAAAATGATAATTTTATCGATGTTTAAGCTGTACACCTACCACTGCGGATTCGCGGTTTTTATAAAAAATCCGTCACTTTTGGGAAGGAAATGTCAAATAGTTTTCCAAATATATAAACTTATCCAAATATCTATATCTGCCTTGGTTTGCTATTTCTTAGGAAACACGATGATAAGATTGAGACATTTCTAAGAGTACTATATTTAAAATTATATGAGGCGGAGACTTTTGTACCCTCGAATGTGGCAAAATCTACGGCCTGACCCGTATGCATGTAGTTTGTAATAGATAGGTAAGTAGGTCATTATTTATGTATTTGTTTGTGTATCATTTTTTCACAGCATTAACCAACTATTTACCGTTAGGCTATTGAGTTTGATCAGAATTTGTCTAGTTTGATGCTACTCTGTTCTTATAATTTTAAGAATCTTAGTGAGCTAACTTAAGTAGTATTTTGTTGTGATAATTATAACACCTGTCAGTACTCAAATAATAAAAGTTAGTGTGAGACGCTTATATTATCTTTGTTGTCAATGTTTTGAGTTGTATTTAATTGAAGCAATGACAATATTCAACTTGGTAGGTATGTGACACTATGTGAAAACTTAAGTGCGCTTGGTGAAAATGTCATGTAAACCATAAGTATGTAAACATTGGGTTATGATTAGTTTTGATTTGGTATAAGAATTACAACGACAATGTTCTATGATAATTTGACATGCTATCTGAAACAATCTTTGCTAGTCAGCTTCTACTTTAATGTTGGAAGTTTTATCAAGTGACTAGTCCTGTATGTGCTTGAAATAATATGGTGTGTGATCACAGTTTTACATTATAAACAAGAGTAACGGGACTCAACGCGACATTTATTATGAAGTACATATTATTATGTACTTACAGCTTACTCCGTTATGTCAAATATCTAAGCAACTGCGATCGCCAAAGGACGTAATACCCTTTCAGACTCCGGGTGTATATAAAATCGATTGTAGTTGTGGTAGTTCATACATTGGACAAACAAAGCGGACCATCGCAGAACGTGTCAAAGAACATATCGCAGCTGTTAAAAATCGACAGACGAGTAAATCCGCGGTAGCTGAACATCTTCTGGAAGCTGGAGTTAATCATTGGATGGAGTTACATGATCCAAAAATCCTCTCCACCGATCGTCATTACCATACTAGGATGGTACGAGAAGCGATTGAAATCAAGAAGTATAAAAATTTCAATCGGGAGGACGGGTTTAAATTGTCATCAGCGTGGAATCCAGTGATTAACAAGTGTAAGCCGCGAGTTTTACCGTTCAAAACAAACCCCGATACTGTGAGTGTTGTGTGCCGTAATCCCATCACTAGCGATGACAAAAACAAAAAAAGTGACAATTTGAGGGTGGCCGAAGATCTCCAAGCCCGCCCGAACAGACGTCGTCGCGCACCGCCAGTCTGCTTGTGACCACGGTTGTTGCAACACAGCCGAAACGTCAAGCTGTAAGTACATAATAATATGTACTTCATAATAAATGTCGCGTTGAGTCCCGTTACTCTTGTTTATTGTACGGGACCGGCCGTTTATGAGCGGTAGCAGCCCCGGTGTACATAAACTGTGCGGAGACGGAGAGGTTCCGGACGGTGAAGAAAACCACTGGTTGTTGATGCTCGTTCGGGCAGAGTGACTTTATTGTTCTTCTTACAATATCTGGATGCGAATGAATCTTAATGCGAGGGCACGCGATATTTATAACGACTCTAATTGTTTCCGCGTATTTTCTCACAAAAGAATTCAAGGAATTTACTTACACGCGCGACGCTAAATTAGTTCTCGGAACTGTGGCAGTCTGCGTGTAAGGGAGTTCCGAGATGTGCCGCTAGAGGCGCGGTTGTGCTAGAAGAGCATATCCCGCGAGTGAGCGAGATAGCGAATCGGACCTTAGGTACGTCGAGGCAATACCGTATCGAGAGCCCTTTGCATTTTACAAATTATTTCAATATTATAAACGATCTATATACAACACAAAAAACTTATCTAATTTATCTCAACCTAGCAGAGGGAGTAAAATACACACAAAAATATCATTTTATTGTACAACGGTCAACTCAAGGAATTTTATATACATCTTATTTCTAAACATAATAAATCGTAATAATCTGTCCCGCACATTTATAATTATAATGGAACGCGAAAGTTTAAAATCTTATATTACGAACCGATACGGGCCGGAGTTTGTAGTGAAAATCAAAGACCTCGAATACCTTCGAAAGAAACGAGCGCGTTTAGAAACATCTTTGATATTTTTAACGAAGTGTCGGGATAGTGAAGTGATACCTACGTGCGTTCGCATCAAACCTCGTAGTGATATCGCGCGTTCGCGAAGGATTCTTAATAACGCGAGTGTTCGTCTGTTGAAACAACTAATCAGGAACCGTCATAGTGAAGTGAATAAGGTAGTGAGTGAATTGTTTATTTTACATCAAGAATGCAGTAGGGGTTTGTCTAGTGAGGATTTTGATAAGTGTGATCGGTTAACGTATTTACAAGCTTCTCGAACGTACGAGCTGTGTCTGGCGAATCATGACCGCAAATTTAATCGTTTGTACAATCGCCAACGTCGTGAGCAGGAGCCTAGTATGACAACTAGTGATGTGACACACTCGATTTCGGATAACGAGCGTACGGTGATCAACTTATCGGATGAAGTTTTGGACGAACCTTCTATGAGTGTACTGGCAAAGGGTATGAATTTTGCGTTAACACCACAGCGAATACCGTATGAGAACATAGTGTGTGGTTTGGAGCAAGCGATTATCCGTAATAAAGTTCCACCCGCGGAAGCAGATATGCTGAGACAAGATGTAGCGGTAATATTACGGAAGTCAAAGCTACCGAAAAGTAACATTACTACAGAAGAGCGTCTAGCGCTGAAACAGTTGCGTAACAATAATGAAATTTTGGTGCTAAAGGCCGACAAGGGAAACGCCACTGTAGTAATGAACACTGAAGCATATGTCGAGAAAATAAGGTGTTTGCTGTCGAATACTAATGTCTACAAACTTGTAGCCTACAACCCTACGGCCAGAGTCACACGGCGTATTCGAGCCCTTATCGAACAGCACAAGGATATTTTCACGGAGGACGAGTACAATCATCTTCACAAGCCAAAAATCGTGCAACCTCCCAAACTTTATGGTCTGCCGAAGATACACAAAAGTAACATACCATTGCGCCCCATCATAAGTCAAATTGACTCACCTACATATGACTTGGCGAGACATGTTGCTGGAGTGCTGCAACCGTTAGTTGGGAATACACCGTCTTTCGTGAAAGACTCATACCATTTTAGGGATCTCGTAGGGAGCATTAAGTTGGAACCCGGAGATATTATGGTGAGTTTCGACGTGGAGTCACTCTTTACGAATGTCCCGCTTAAGGACTGCCTTGAGGTTATTAAGGGTAAACTTTACGATAATGAGCTACCGAAGGAGTATATTGTTCTAATTGAAAATTGCTTAGACGGAAATTATCTCCTGTTCAGAGATCAGTTTTACCTCCAGATCGATGGAGTTGCAATGGGTAGCCCTCTCGCGCCGGTCATTGCAAATATCTGGATGGAGCACTTTGAAGACATAGCATTAGCTACTGGACCCCAAACTGTCAAACTCTGGAAGAGGTACGTGGATGATATTTTTTGTGTAATCCACGGAGGTCAGCAGGAAGTCGAACAATATATAAATCACCTTAATTCCATCCACCCTAAAGTAAAGTTTACTTATGAGATGGAAAATAACAGAGCCTTGGCATTTCTAGACGTGCAGATCAGGGTAAGACACGACGGTACTTTATCTCACTCTGTTTACCGGAAACCTACACACACAGATAGATACCTACACGCCTCATCTCACCATCATCCTCGGCAACTTCAATCCGTGATGACGTCGTTGACCAACAGAGCTCATAACTTGTGTGACCCTGAACATCTTCAGTCGGAGCTTGCTCATGTTCAGGAGGTACTAAAACGAAACGGATACAAGGTGTCGCAGCGATACAATAGGCAAAAGAAAAGGGTAAAATATCCGGACGTGAGTCGTCAGGCAGCATTTTTGCCATATATCAAAGGCGTAACGGATAAAGTTGGAACAGTGCTCAGAAAATTCTCCATCAAGACTGTATATACTCCGTTATGTCAAATATCTAAGCAACTGCGATCGCCAAAGGACGTAATACCCTTTCAGACTCCGGGTGTATATAAAATCGATTGTAGTTGTGGTAGTTCATACATTGGACAAACAAAGCGGACCATCGCAGAACGTGTCAAAGAACATATCGCAGCTGTTAAAAATCGACAGACGAGTAAATCCGCGGTAGCTGAACATCTTCTGGAAGCTGGAGTTAATCATTGGATGGAGTTACATGATCCAAAAATCCTCTCCACCGATCGTCATTACCATACTAGGATGGTACGAGAAGCGATTGAAATCAAGAAGTATAAAAATTTCAATCGGGAGGACGGGTTTAAATTGTCATCAGCGTGGAATCCAGTGATTAACAAGTGTAAGCCGCGAGTTTTACCGTTCAAAACAAACCCCGATACTGTGAGTGTTGTGTGCCGTAATCCCATCACTAGCGATGACAAAAACAAAAAAAGTGACAATTTGAGGGTGGCCGAAGATCTCCAAGCCCGCCCGAACAGACGTCGTCGCGCACCGCCAGTCTGCTTGTGACCACGGTTGTTGCAACACAGCCGAAACGTCAAGCTGTAAGTACATAATAATATGTACTTCATAATAAATGTCGCGTTGAGTCCCGTTACTCTTGTTTATAATTATAATGGAACGCGAAAGTTTAAAATCTTATATTACGAACCGATACGGGCCGGAGTTTGTAGTGAAAATCAAAGACCTCGAATACCTTCGAAAGAAACGAGCGCGTTTAGAAACATCTTTGATATTTTTAACGAAGTGTCGGGATAGTGAAGTGATACCTACGTGCGTTCGCATCAAACCTCGTAGTGATATCGCGCGTTCGCGAAGGATTCTTAATAACGCGAGTGTTCGTCTGTTGAAACAACTAATCAGGAACCGTCATAGTGAAGTGAATAAGGTAGTGAGTGAATTGTTTATTTTACATCAAGAATGCAGTAGGGGTTTGTCTAGTGAGGATTTTGATAAGTGTGATCGGTTAACGTATTTACAAGCTTCTCGAACGTACGAGCTGTGTCTGGCGAATCATGACCGCAAATTTAATCGTTTGTACAATTGCCAACGTCGTGAGCAGGAGCCTAGTATGACAACTAGTGATGTGACACACTCGATTTCGGATAACGAGCGTACGGTGATCAACTTATCGGATGAAGTTTTGGACGAACCTTCTATGAGTGTACTGGCAAAGGGTATGAATTTTGCGTTAACACCACAGCGAATACCGTATGAGAACATAGTGTGTGGTTTGGAGCAAGCGATTATCCGTAATAAAGTTCCACCCGCGGAAGCAGATATGCTGAGACAAGATGTAGCGGTAATATTACGGAAGTCAAAGCTACCGAAAAGTAACATTACTACAGAAGAGCGTCTAGCGCTGAAACAGTTGCGTAACAATAATGAAATTTTGGTGCTAAAGGCCGACAAGGGAAACGCCACTGTAGTAATGAACACTGAAGCATATGTCGAGAAAATAAGGTGTTTGCTGTCGAATACTAATGTCTACAAACTTGTAGCCTACAACCCTACGGCCAGAGTCACACGGCGTATTCGAGCCCTTATCGAACAGCACAAGGATATTTTCACGGAGGACGAGTACAATCATCTTCACAAGCCAAAAATCGTGCAACCTCCCAAACTTTATGGTCTGCCGAAGATACACAAAAGTAACATACCATTGCGCCCCATCATAAGTCAAATTGACTCACCTACATATGACTTGGCGAGACATGTTGCTGGAGTGCTGCAACCGTTAGTTGGGAATACACCGTCTTTCGTGAAAGACTCATACCATTTTAGGGATCTCGTAGGGAGCATTAAGTTGGAACCCGGAGATATTATGGTGAGTTTCGACGTGGAGTCACTCTTTACGAATGTCCCGCTTAAGGACTGCCTTGAGGTTATTAAGGGTAAACTTTACGATAATGAGCTACCGAAGGAGTATATTGTTCTAATTGAAAATTGCTTAGACGGAAATTATCTCCTGTTCAGAGATCAGTTTTACCTCCAGATCGATGGAGTTGCAATGGGTAGCCCTCTCGCGCCGGTCATTGCAAATATCTGGATGGAGCACTTTGAAGACATAGCATTAGCTACTGGACCCCAAACTGTCAAACTCTGGAAGAGGTACGTGGATGATATTTTTTGTGTAATCCACGGAGGTCAGCAGGAAGTCGAACAATATATAAATCACCTTAATTCCATCCACCCTAAAGTAAAGTTTACTTATGAGATGGAAAATAACAGAGCCTTGGCATTTCTAGACGTGCAGATCAGGGTAAGACACGACGGTACTTTATCTCACTCTGTTTACCGGAAACCTACACACACAGATAGATACCTACACGCCTCATCTCACCATCATCCTCGGCAACTTCAATCCGTGATGACGTCGTTGACCAACAGAGCTCATAACTTGTGTGACCCTGAACATCTTCAGTCGGAGCTTGCTCATGTTCAGGAGGTACTAAAACGAAACGGATACAAGGTGTCGCAGCGATACAATAGGCAAAAGAAAAGGGTAAAATATCCGGACGTGAGTCGTCAGGCAGCATTTTTGCCATATATCAAAGGCGTAACGGATAAAGTTGGAACAGTGCTCAGAAAATTCTCCATCAAGACTGTATATACTCCGTTATGTCAAATATCTAAGCAACTGCGATCGCCAAAGGACGTAATACCCTTTCAGACTCCGGGTGTATATAAAATCGATTGTAGTTGTGGTAGTTCATACATTGGACAAACAAAGCGGACCATCGCAGAACGTGTCAAAGAACATATCGCAGCTGTTAAAAATCGACAGACGAGTAAATCCGCGGTAGCTGAACATCTTCTGGAAGCTGGAGTTAATCATTGGATGGAGTTACATGATCCAAAAATCCTCTCCACCGATCGTCATTACCATACTAGGATGGTACGAGAAGCGATTGAAATCAAGAAGTATAAAAATTTCAATCGGGAGGACGGGTTTAAATTGTCATCAGCGTGGAATCCAGTGATTAACAAGTGTAAGCCGCGAGTTTTACCGTTCAAAACAAACCCCGATACTGTGAGTGTTGTGTGCCGTAATCCCATCACTAGCGATGACAAAAACAAAAAAAGTGACAATTTGAGGGTGGCCGAAGATCTCCAAGCCCGCCCGAACAGACGTCGTCGCGCACCGCCAGTCTGCTTGTGACCACGGTTGTTGCAACACAGCCGAAACGTCAAGCTGTAAGTACATAATAATATGTACTTCATAATAAATGTCGCGTTGAGTCCCGTTACTCTTGTTTATAATTATAATGGAACGCGAAAGTTTAAAATCTTATATTACGAACAGTTTTACATACCTGAACCTTGACTTCAATTTATTACTCAATGTATTCTTGTAATAGTACACTTTTATATGTGTTGTTTGTAGGTACTGAGTATCGGTGTCCCTATTAGAATGATAAAAAGGTTAGGTTTAAATAAAGATTCACACAGCTAGAGTCCTCATTGAAACACCCTTTACTGATATTTTATTTCATCATTAAGCACATTTTCTTTGTCTATAAAAACTTTGAAGATTGTTTTCAACATAATTATATGACTTATAGGTTGCCGCAAATTTTTTCCTGACAATTGGTTGTTCTGACTTAAAGATATGGTTTAAACTTGAAATTATAGTTTCAAACAATGCTTGTGATGCTTTGTTGTCTTACCTGTTGAAATCTAATTCGTACTTTCTTTGTTTCACTTTAAACTATTGAAAATGTTTCGAATGACATTCAATTTGTTTGTTGACAATTACAATGACCCTTTCGTGTAAGTATAGTAGCGACCTGCGGAGAAAAATTGCAACATCTTAACACACTAGCGCTGCGTGTATTCACTGACACTTCCGTGGCGCTGATCCTAAACTTGACATTTGGCGAGAATTTCGATTGCTTTGATGTTAAGTTGTTAACACTGACTTAACAGTAGTAACTTGTTAGATCAATGTCCACAACCTTAGTAAAACTGAATTTCACTCATACCATCAGAAATAATAACTTATAGTAAGTAAGTGTGTAGGTGTGACCGCATGACTTTTACTAATAAAGTAAATTGTTGCACTTTGTTCATTGTTTTTCATGAGTATTTATCTGTTTATCTTTTTATAGGTATTGTTATCATTCGATGAGACAGCTGACAAATGCATCCTATTGCATCAAATGAATTCTCATTAAACTCTCCTCGGCCATATATCAGATAAGCTTTGTTTGAGATCTGTACTAAACATTGTTTTGTTTGAATTTATACTACTTAAATTATTTTTCAGTAAGTAGGTATAACTATATCCAATTCTTTATCCCCTTATTTTCCCCAGATAAATTCCAACTTATCTATATCAAATTTCAATCCCAGCACATCTGCACCAAATTTGTGTATACATAGTAGGTATCATATGTGACCTTACATTCATTACTTAATTACATCTGTAATCTGTATGACAGCCTACACAAATCAAACTATCATACAGGTTGTTGCCAGAGTTCTTTCATAAAGTACCTATGTACTTATCAAAGTTAATGGATTTTATTAGTTATAAATTATCTGCTTCGCTTTATCTTAATATATTATTATATAGAAATCTGATACAGGAGGCCAAGAGTATTCATGCAGTTAAGGTAGGTAATGATGCAAAGTAGGTCTGTCAGTTGTCTCACCTGGATGATGATGATTTGTCCCTCAGCCAGACTCTAGCCCCCTCGCCATCTTGGTCAGGTTGACACACCTGCGGTTAGACAATTCTTATGATCATTAAGCACTCAGCACATATATTCTCATTAAAGTAACACATGTAATCAACATGAAATTTAGCATATCAACTTGAGTTTGTTATGTCATTAGGAGTGCAATCTCACATACTTTGTGAAGGACCTCAGTCCTCGTTATAGCTTGTTTACCTTCCGAAAGCATCGGCAGGTCTTATCGTATCTCAATAGGTGTACTAGTGCAGACCCTACGGTCGGCACACGCCCTAGTCTCAACTACGGTCTCTGCAGACCAACTCTCTCAATAGGTGTACTAGTGCAGACCCTACGGTCGGCACACGCCCTAGTCTCAACTACGGTCTCTGCAGACCAACTCTCTCAATAGGTGTACTAGTGCAGACCCTACGGTCGGCACACGCCCTAGTCTCAACTACGGTCTCTTCAGACCAACCTTTATACCTCGTGATAAGATTGCGCAAACTTAACATGCAAGCCGCCATCCAGTGGCAGGCGGCCGTGCGGGCGAGCTCTTCAAGGGCTCATTCTTTTATGGATACTCATCCAATCTTAGTTCCCTGACAAGGGACAGGATTGCACACGCCTATGACATTAAACAACAGTGATTTGTAAGGACATTACCTCTGTACGATGAAACTGTACCACATCCCATCAGCTCAGCGAGTTTCGTGGGCGTACCATTCCATCGTCCTTTATCAACGCGATCCTTAACAGGAACATTATGCATTCAATTCTAAATAAGGTTTGTATAATGCTGAGTACTTAACTTCGGTGGTATTTGAGGCTGGCGGCGAGCGGCAGGCGAAGATCACACATACCACTATTTCACACTTTGAAAACTTGAAAGTGAGTCGACGTTGGAGCGAAAAATGTTGACACTTACCGATCGGAAATTAGCTCTATGGTTTGTATTGAGTGTTGCTATATACAATTATTGTTGGGTTAATTTTGATACTCGCGAACCCTTCGCGACACCAATGTTAAATCGCATTTCTGCAATCAGCAACCATTGAGCAGTTGGAAGCCACTATTCGACGCGTTATTGCCAACATACAGTCTGATGTACACACGGCGGCACATCAGGCTATACATGTTGACCATGAGACCGCCTTTATGCCCTACATAATAAAAGCTGTTATCGCAGTTCAACTGTTTAACCTAATGTGCTGTCTACTGAGTCTACTGACTGCTTAGTGTACTACGGAAAGCGTGTAAAAATGGGACCTCCAGATGATGCCATGTACGCGCCAGCCGCGGCGGCCACATGCCGGAAGTTATTTTCAAACATAGATATCAAAAAATTATCTTTGAAATAAAGCCTATTTCATGGATATTAATAACGATTTTCTGTGTTTAATTTCAATTTAAAGTTCTTCACCTCCAAAAAAAAACACCCGATATAATAGCTTAATCTATAGTAATTCAGGATAATAAGTTTTTAGTAAAAATTTCATTTTTATGACAAGCTTTAGTATTGTATTGTCATCTGAACCAAAACTGTACTTATACAAAATTTCAGCTCCATCCGACACTGGGAAGTGGGTCAAATTAAGCTTGCAAGATTTGTCCCCCACTAACTAACAAACTAACTAACTAACTAACATGACAAGTTAATAAAAAGCTTGTAAAAACGGTACGCCACATAATCGAGGTTCTTAAAACACTGTGCGGCTATAGACTGTTTTGTCTTGAAAGACAATGTGTCTATGAGACTTTTTGTTTCAAGTGTGCGCACCTTCATAGGTTTTGTAAGGCGATAGTCTGTCTTAAGACTGTCTTGACTATGATGTGCGCTCGCTCTTAGAGCCAACGCGACTTGTGATTTTTAGTCGACCGATAGTTTAGTCGGAATCGTAAGACGATCGTGATCAAACTGTCGGCCGATAGTTTAGTTTTGAGAACCTGCGAGCACTTTTGATTTTTAGTCGACCGATAGTTGGTCGATAGTTTAGTTGAATCCGGGCGCGCGTTCACATAGTCCTCCATGCACAGGCCGATAGTTGTCCGATAGTTGTATAACTGTAACTATAACTATAGTTGTAGTAACGGCCAGTCATTTTCGATAGTTCGATACTGAATGCGCAGTCTACCGATAGTTGGGCGATAGTTTAGTTGAATGCAGTGCGCGCGCTCACATAGTCCTTCATGCACATTACCGCCTGGCCGATAGTTGTGCAATAGTTTGATCGTACAACTATCGGCCAGTCATTTTCGATAGTTTGATCGGTTGATAGTTTAAGCGCACTGACGATTGCCACTGCCATATAACTCTATACTGAATCCGAGAACAACCAAACTATCGCCCGATTTAAAATCACAAGTGCGCGTTCGCTGTTATATAAAATTATGCAATTTAAGTGGATTCGATTCAAGTTTTTATAACATAAAAGGTCAATTTATGCTTTAATAATATGTTTATTAAAAGTATAAGTACCTATATAGTAAGTTTAACAATTTATAATAATAACTTTAGTCTTAATCCACATAAGTTGCAAACCTACTACAATCGATTAGTTATTCAGAACCTTAATCGATTAATCGTGTGAATCGATTACAAACTCGTATGGTACATGCCTAATCAGGTCACTTTAGCATGTGTCAAAACGGGCATCTAAAGCTCCGCTAGGAGTATATTTTTCTATGATCTAAAGCCCCCAGTACACGATGGCCGATCATGGTCGGCGACCATGACCAATACATCGTACATTGACACTTTTGAAAGAACCTTTTTAAACTTGTTCGTTCAAAAGTGTCAATGTACGATGTATTGGTCATGGTCGCCGACCATGGTCGGCCAACCTGTACTGGGGGCTTTATTTTGTGACGACTGTAGGATGGGTATACTTTAAGCCCCTAGTACAGGTTGGCCGACCATGGTCGGCGACCATCGTACATTGACACTTTTGAACGAACAAGTTTAAAAAGGTTTTTTCAAAAGTGTCAATGTACGATGTATTGGTCATGGTCGCCGACCATGGTCGGCCAACCTGTACTGGGGTCTTCAAAATCATTTTGACAGTGAACTGTCAGTGTCAGTCGTGTGTATCATTTCTTTCGAAAATATAGATAAATAATTCTGAAAAGTGAGATAAATCTTTGCTTTTTATTCATTTACATACCAATCAATTTTATGCTGACAAAATTATGAAAACAAGCTTCGTAGCTCTGTTCAACTATAGCCGATGTTATAGATTGCAAGTAAATGTTTTCTCATAACCATAATGAGGTTATTAAATTTATAACTTATCCAGTCTTTTTTCTAAGAATTATTCTAAATAACATATTTTGCTGTCACCAGTTAAATTAATTCATAATATGTTCACTTAATTGTGTTATGTTTCCAACAGCTTAATACATTGCAATTCGACTTCTGTAAAACAATTACTTAAATGTAGTAAAAAAAACTTACTTTTAAGGCGTTTTGTACCACTGCAGTTAATTTAAAGCAACGGCGGTTACGTTCAAGGATAGACATGGAACTTAAATACCGAGAAGACCCACTAGTTATAAAGTTGTCATCTCCAGAATTCAAGAGCATATTTACACCAGAAGTTGAAGAGTTAAAAAGAATCTTTGATAAATATCAATATGAAATTAGAATCGCTGGCGGGGCCGTGAGGTAATTGGAAGCTTCCTAATACATATTTAGTTTTACAATTAATTGTAGGATAATTTAAATATTTAATTTCAGAGATCTTCTATTAGGACAAAAACCAACAGATTTAGATTTTGCCACTGTAGCTACTCCACAGCAAATGAAAGATATGTTTACAGTTGAAAATATCAGAATGATAAACATGAATGGAGAAAAGCATGGTACTATTACACCCAGAATAAATGACAAAGAAAACTTTGAAGTAACCACACTAAGAATAGATATGATCACAGATGGACGTCATGCAGAAGTTGAGTTTACAACTGATTGGAAGCTAGATGCTAATAGAAGGGATCTTACAATTAATTCAATGTTTTTAGGTATAAAACCTATTTTAAAATTACTATCTTATTTACTTGTTTTTTTATGCTGAATGTTATATTCATTATCTTTTTCAGGCTTTGATGGGTCAGTTTATGACTACTTTTTTGGATATGAAGATTTGCAGAAAAGAAGAGTTGCTTTTGTCGGTGATCCTGATGTAAGAATTAAGGAGGATTATCTGCGGATTATGCGCTATTTCCGGTTTTATGGTAAAATTGCTGAAAAACCTGATTGCCATGAAGAAAACACTATCCAAGTTCTCAAAAGTAATGTTAGTGGTTTGGAAAATATATCTGGAGAAAGAATATGGGTTGAACTAAAAAAGACCTTACAAGGAAATTTCGCTGGACATTTACTAAAAACTATGTTGGATGTAGGCATTGGTCCTTTTATTGGTAATAAATTTTATGAAATCCACCTAAGTAAATCTACTCAAAATAAATTGTGGCTGTGGCTGGTAATTTTTTGTATGTAATTATATCAATATTTTTACAGGACTGCCACAAAATCCGAATATAGAACTGGACCGAGTTCTTAAGCGCGGGGAGCACTTGGGTTTACATCCAATGTGCTACCTAGTGGCTATGCTCAAGGACATAGATGAAGTCACTGTACTTCACACTAGACTGAAGTTTTCAGGATATGACAGAGATATGGCTTATTTCCTAGTTGAAAACAGGGATCTGCAAGTTGAGGCAGACAGGCCATTATTGTAAGCCCTTAATTTACGTTACTTGTGTTTACTTACACAATAAAAAAAAACTGCCATTGGATTCCAGAAAAAAAATGTTATGATTTTGTAACAAAAGTTTAATGTTTTGTTGTATTATGAATCTCTTTAATTATACCATGACAGTGTCAAATTCAAATCGGTGCTAGGAGAAGTGTTGCCAGTTAAAAGAAGTTACATAACTACTTCGATCAACAATAACATGAAGCATAACTACCATAAAATTTACCGTAAGTTAAGTTAACTCAAATTTTGAGTAACTTATGCCCAAATACTCAAACGCTACTCAGCTTTGGGAGCATCTGAAACATCATGCTGTCTCTTTCATATGCTTGACATTCAATGATAGAGAAATTTTCACAGATGATGTATTTCTGTTGCCGCTCTAACAACAAATAGGTACTAAAAACAGACTAAAATAAATATTTAAAGGGGGCTCCCATACAATGTGAATAAAGTAATTTTTTTGCCGTTTTTAGGGTTCCGTAGTCAACAAGGAACCCTTATAGTTTCGCCATGCCCGGCTGTCTGTCAACAAATTAGTAAAGTAAAATTTTGAAAAATATTTTTTTTTAGATTACCTACATGTGAAGTGGGTATGTATTTTTTTTTTCTTATCTACCCCATAGTGTGGGATGTCGTTGGATAGCAATTTCAAAAACGTGGGTTCGTAAAGACAGTTTTTTGATTGAGGCATCTGTTTGTGAATTATTAAGCTTTAAAGTGCAAAATTTTGTTAGAGTCAAGTCCCCCCCCCCCCCCTACCAGCCAAATGGTTGTTTCTGGATACGTGAAAAAATTCACGATAGTAGTACATATGACGAAGTTAAAAGGAAAACTATCACAGCTAAGTAGGCTTTACAAGTTTTTGAGATATAACACATTTTCGAAAAACGCAAATATAACTTTGTCATTCATACGAATACTATGAAAAACAAAGTTATTTTTTTCTGGCAAAAAATGACAGTGGTATTTTTGCTAGGTGTACGTAATCGGTACGTTAAGTGGGTACGGACGGATCCCTTCATGAACGAGTCCGACTCGCACTTGGCAGATTTTTTTTCTTGATATTGATTAAGTCAACAGGTACCGAGACGCTTAAAATATTCACAGAATATTAAGTTGTCCGACTCGCACTTGGCCGGTTTCTTACTATGTAAAATTTTTACATGGTGAATGCATAAAATAATTTAAAATCTCAATTTCTTCTTCTATTTATGCAAAACTATTTTATGTTTAGAAGATCATTATTTTGAGTTATTCATTCACATTTACTAGTTTTCTTTTTATTTGTCAAAAATCAATACTTTGCTTATTTTTCAGACCTTACGAAAAGTTAGTGCTAAATACAAAAATCAAACAACAGAATGCTGTGGACTATGTAAAAGAATTACTAAAATATAAAGGTGAAGAGACATTATTAAAGCAGTTCAACAATTGGGAAATACCACGATTTCCTATCAGTGGCAAAGTTTTGAAGGAAAATGGTGTCCCTCCAGGCAAGATGTATGGTCCAATTATAATTAAATTAAAAAATATTTGGATTGAAAACGCATATGAACAATCTATAGATGAGTTGATTAAGTTTATACCTGGTATGATAGAAGAATTTAAAGAAAAATCTAAATAAAGATATATATAATAATATCGATCCTCAACACTCTTCCCAAACTATTAGAGAAATTGGTCTACAAATATATCTACTCCACTATTGCCAGATTTATAGAAATATTCCGATCTGTCCCCCTGCTCTGTCCCCATGGGGTGACAGAACGGACAAAAAAGTTTGATCTGTCCCCCTGTTACCGATGAGGGGACAGTTCGAACTTTATTCACCTCCTTAATGTTTGATCTGTCCCCCTATCGGTATTAGGGGGACAGATCAAACCTTTTTATTCCTGTTTGTCCCTCATAGAATTAAATATATAAAATAATTATATTTTATTCTTTTTTTATGATCTTGAAATTAATGCAACCTTTTATTAAATAAAAGACAAAATGGTTTCGGTTCAATATTTACTTTTAGTTTATTAGTCCAGGTTTCATTTGTAGTAACTAAGTAAGAAGTCAAATCAGAAGACTGATTTTAATACAATATCTACTGTGATTTATATTTATAGCAAGGTATTATGTTGATTGATAGTTAATATTCGTGATGTTATAATAATAAGTTTAAATATGGAAATTTGTATCTGTAATATGTACCTTTCGTGATTTGAGACTGATAATTATTAGAGAAATAAAAGAAATATTTATAACTCTTAGAATAATAACACATAGAAGCCGCGTCTAAACCAAAACACAAGCGTAAACGCGTGCCATCTTCATTATCCTTGTTTGCGTAAGCTGTATGTTTCTACGCTCTTCTAACGCACACAAAATATAGCTTCAGTGTAACTGGCCCTTACCCACGAAAAATGGGAAAACGTGCTGCTTCGTTATGCGATGATTTGTCATGTATTTTTGACGACCGATTTGGCGCAGGGGTATACTACCCGCCTTCTGCGCCAGAGGTCTCGGGTTCGATTCCCGAACAAGACAAATATTTGTGTGCATGAACATGTCTATTTGTCTTGGTCTGGGTGTTTTCTATGTATATTAAGTATGTATTTACAAACAAAAAAAGTATTTAAGTATATATTTATCCGTTATCAAGTTCACGTAGACACAGTTTCTTAAGAAATTAACTACGGGCTTAGATAATTGGTGTGATTGTAAGAAAATATTTATTTATTTATTTGGTATCATGATACATAAAGATGAATATATTATTAAGAATATTACCTACGTGTTTTTAAAATAACAGCAAATCAACCATTAGTCTTATGATGAATGCCGCCGTTCAATGCGTTTAAATTAAATGCCTGTATGATAAATTCATATTAAGATGCATCTTTTGTGAGATACATTTTCGCGAAACATTTACACAAAACGTTAACAAACCATAAAAATCATAGACAAAATAGTGGAACAAAATAGTAATAATGGTGAGATTTAGCAAAATAGCTAATTATGAAAATGTACTTATGCCCTTTTTTATTGTAAAGTTATGACAGCCGGCATCCCTTGCCTATTCAAAGACAGTAATTTTCGTATACCTATTATGTTTCAACTAAAACCAAGTATGATGCAATGCAAGTAATAGGATATTTGAATTACGATTAGACGGACGTTTGAAATTTTATTTGATGCAGTAAAGTATCCCTAATAGAGTATTGAATGGCTAGAATATATATTACTAGCGGCCGCCCGCGGTTTCACCCGCGTGGTTCCCGTTCCCGTGGGAATATCGGGATAAAAAGTACATATAAACCTTCCTCTTGAATCACTCTATCTATAAAAAAAAACGCATCAAAATCCGTTGCGTAGTTTCAAAGATTTAAGCATACAAAGGGACATAGGGACAGAGAAAGCGACTTTGTTTTATACTATGTAGTGAAGGGAAACCTGTAATTAGCCTTACCATATGTTTATATTAAGCTGCATATTTATAACAATTTACGCTGTTGGTTTTCTAAATAAATGAAAAAAAAAACACCAGATAAATGACGAATAAAATAAATGCTAAATTACTTTCATAGAACTTATAAGACAAACATTTAGTAGCAAATAAAACCAACCAACTTAAAACATCACTGTGTGCAATTTTGATCCAACTAGCAACACTGTATTGTTTCAAATTATTTGTTTTTTTGTCGATTTACGTACAGAAAATGTAGAAAATGTGAGCACATACCTGTGAAATGAAATTTGATCACAATTTTTTTGTTTTTCTGAGTTGCTAGAACACTTATTTATAGTGCAAACAGTCATTTTGAATTATTTTTCGCGAGCTGTGTTCGACATAACGTGACCTTGAGCACTGACAGCGCGCGGAACGAACTGAGCCAGATATGGCTTAGTTTTAGTTGCGCGTTTTTCGTGCTTGCAATAGGTTTCTAGGTGTTATTATTGTAAGTTATAATAACTCATGTAAATAAACCGAAACCATTTTGTCTTTTATTTAATAAAAGGTTGCATTAATTTTAAGAACATAAAAAAAAGAATAAAATATAATTATTTTATATATTTAATTCTATGGGGGACAAATAGTAATAAAAAGGTTTGATCTTTCCCTTATACCGATAGGGGGACAGATAAAACATTAAGGAGGTAAATAAAGTTCGAACTGTCCCCTCATCGGTAACAGGGGGACAGATCAAACTTTTTTGTCCGTTCTGTCACCCCATGGGGACAGAGCAAGGGGACAGATCGGAATATTTCCACCAATATACACAACTTGTATATAAATTAGATAAACCACTGGGCAATTAATAATTAGCTACATTTTTGAAGAGTATCTCACACTTTAAATTTTCCAAATCCCAGTAAAAACAACGAAATTATGACAAAAACCACAGCATCACGTACATTCGCGGTCATACTACTAGATGGTACTAGGTCGTGCGTGGCGATATTTCGTCGGGAAGCTGCAATTTGTGATGAAAGCAAGCCGCTTTGCACAGTGATACTAGGGACCAAAATAAGCAATTTCACACGGAGCAGTGAAAGTTTCATCCCGTAGAAACAGAGATGGCGCCACTTCTTTAAAAAATCATTTAAAAAATCTACAAGCCAAACCGCCGCAACGATCTTGATAAATTCTGTGTCAAGTGAAAGATAATAACTTATTCTATCATATAAAAAATACTGTAAAATCATACAATTAAAAACTGGCCCAAATATTAGCTTTGTTTGAAAAAAAATCTGGTTGTTAACGAGATTTTACTTATTTTAAAAAAAGTTTCTTGCGGTATCTTTTTATCAAGTAATATTGTTGACAATTAAATACAGTATTTGATAAAAAAACTGCTTGGCGATATCTTTAATAATTATGGAGATATAAAATTATTAATGAGGAATAATTTCTCGGGCGCACCGATTTCAATGATCTAGTTATCAAAATACTCTTTGTCATTACAAGAAATACTCATTAATAAAGTTAATTTAAATGTCAGGAGTGTTACTTTAGAAATAATGCAAGTACATTTAACGAGATAATTTAATTTAAAATTAAAATCTTCTTCAAAATCGACGAGGGACGACCTACTGTTTGAACTGAAAAGAAAAACAAAATCTCATTATTTAGTGCAAAATGTTATAGTTTATAAATAAGTATCTACTCAAATGAAAAAAGGTAATTGTTGTATTTTTTGGAAATAATTTCGAAATGTGAATCTTTATATTCATTTAGCTTTGATGTTCACAACCGCTTTTGCAAAATTTGCACTGCAGAGTGCATGGTAAGCCGACGAGTCGAATGCTTCAGCGCATAGTAGCGCAGGAAGTTTTGCACCCGCAATAATCAAGATAGCTTCTACCAAATACTATACTCTGACCAAATCGGCGTAGCAGTGAACCATTTAGGAGTCCATCCCACTTGTGAAGTTTTGTGTCATCTCCAAAAAGATGGACATAGAATTGTGGCTCCTAAATTCAAAATATATAGCCTGCTTGGTAAGCTGCAAGTAAGGCATGTTTGTTGTGTGTGGTTAATGTCGGGGGAAAGCTTGTCATCAGCCTATTTTGCTGGCAAACATGTCTTTGCGTACAGCATTGAGACTTGTGTGTTCTGTTTGAGCATCATACAATACGCAAGTAAATCTGGAAAGAAAATAACTATTATTTGTATACATAATAATTATGTTCATATTATTTACATTCTTTTTTTAAGCATTATAATGAAATGAGCACACACCGTTCCAATTGAGTCATTGCCTCTTCGGAGAGGATATCGAGTGGATGAGACATGCTGGCAAAAGCAGTTATTACTGCAGGGTATGACATTCATGTCTTGAAACAAGACTTTTTAAAAAGTAATAAAACCTTCGGAGTGTATTAGACATATTGGGACCAAAAGCATTTGCTATTCATTTCTTGGTCACAAGTTCCTGGATGGGCTTTCTGACGCTATTATGGTAGTGACAAATAACGCTTTGAATTTAGTCGCTTCCATGCCCATCTTCTTGGGGATGATGGCACAAAAATTCACAAGGGGGATGGACTCGTAAATGGTTCACTGCTCGCCGATTTGGTCAGAGTTAAGCTTTCTTGATCATTGCGGGTGCAAAACTTCCTGCGATACCTACCATGCACTCCGCAGTGCAAATTTTGCAATACCGGTTGTAAAAATCAAAGGTAAATGATTTTTTCGAATTAAAGATATCGACAAGCAGTTTTTGAAGTGAAAACTTCTTTAGCGGCGTTGTGCACTATTTGTGATGGGTAAAAAATGTTAAACTCGCGTCAGGATCACGTGACCTTCAGATCGTCAGATCGAAAAATCGTAAGACCGGACACATGACCTGATCGAATAACTGTTACAATGTCATTAGAATACAATGGCAAATTTCGCCACAGTTTCCAAATCTAGTCCGTATTTTTTCTTTTTTGTTTGTCAAATTCTTTTTTTTTTTTGTGAAAATGTCTAGTGAGCTTTTCACCTCTGCCAGCACTCCCGGAGTGCAACCCGTGTTTTTTTTTACCAAATACCTACTGTATTTAATTGTGAACAATATTACTAGATAAAAGTTATCTTTTATCTAGTAATATTGTTACTACCAAGACACTTTTTTTTAAAATAAGTAAAATCTCTTTAACATCCCGTTTTTTTTTCAAACCAAGCTAATATTTGGGCCTTTTTTAATCGTATGATTTTACAGTATTTTTTATATGATAGATTAAGTTATTATCTTTCACTTGACACCTAATTTATTAAAATCGTTGCGGCGGTTTGGCTTGTAGATTTTGAAATGTTTTTTTAGAAAAGTGGCGCCATCTCTGTTTCTACGGGATGAAACTTTTGCTGCTGCGGGTGAAATTGCTTATTTTGGTCCTTAGTATCACTGTGCAAAGCGGCTTACTTTCATCACAAATTGCAGCTTCCCGGCGAAATATCGCCAAGACCTAGTACCATCTAGTTCTATGACCGCGAATGTACGTGATGCTGTTGATTTTGTCATAATTTCGTTGTTTTTACTGGGATTTGGAAAATTTAAAGTGTGGGATACTCTTCAAAAATGTAGCTAATTATTTATTGCCCAGTGGTTTATCTAATTTATTTACAAGTTGTGTATATTGGTGCACCAAACGTTTTGTTTAGAAAAATAAAATACTAAAAAACTCAAAAGTTGATTATATTTTTTTAAACACAATACCTACACCAAAAATTACTTTACATGTTTTGTTAGAAATTTAACTATCTCTTATTTGACACCTAGTTTGCCTATATTCAATAAATAGATATCGAAATAATCGGCAAAATCTAAACCTAGGACGCACCATTTATGTGACGTCATAGGTACTCATTCCACCACTTTAAAAAGCGACAACATGCATTTTGACAATCAGTAGACTAAGCTGAATCCAACGACACCACTTGTCGGTATAAACCTTTTCAGTCCTACGAAAATCGTAAATAAGCGAGTTTTTCGAATTGGCCTCTCTACTAGTTTGTCATACACGCGGTTTGACACACACGCACTTCGTCATACACGCATTTTGTCACAAACGCAGTTTGTCTCATAAGCAGTTTGTCATTCGATTTCTTCAAACTTTATAAGTTTATATCATTGGAATGACTATCACACTGCTAAGTGCAAGTAAGAAGTGTAAAATATATCTATATAATATTTTATTTTTTTAAATTTCCTCTTCATTTTGTCACAAACGCAGTTCGTTTCATAAGCAGTTTGTCATTCGATTTCTTCAAACTTTATAAGTTTATATCATTGGAATGACTATCACACTGCTAAGTGCGAGTAAGAAGTGTAAAATATATCTATACTAGCGGCCGCCCGCGGTTTCACCCGCGTGGTTCCCGTTCCCGTGGGAATATCGGAATAAAAAGTACATATAAACCTTCCTCTTGAATCACTCTATCTATTAAAAAAAACCGCATCAAAATCCGTTGCGTAGTTTCAAAGATTTAAGCATACAAAGGAACATAGGGACAGAGAAAGCGACTTTGTTTTGTGTCCGTTACGCTGGCAAGAAAGTAGCTTCTAGAGGGAAGCGAGTTTGATGAATAGTTAGTGCGTAATTTGCTGTAAATGTGCGCCAAATAAAAAATTTGTGGGCCTAATACTTTTGGAATAAAACGGGAAAAACGAATTCTGCTGGAGTAACGGTGCTCCAGCAGGAAGATTCTAAACTAATGATCGGAGAGAAATAAAAATTATGTGGGCGGGTAGCTTAGATTCTAGCAGGAATGTGCGCCAAATATGAAATTTGTGGGCCTTACAGTTTTGGAGATATTTGATTTTCTGCTGGCGTAACGTTTTGCCGAGTCCCAGATCTCGGGAACTACTGGATGTGCGATCTTACAGTAAAGGCATATAAGTAGCGCCTAATTTGTGCTGTATGCACATACAGAAAACATTTCAAAAATATTCACGGATTTGAAGTAAACAGACATTTTCAGAAATCAAAAAAATAATTCTAGCGCCTAAACTACCACACAAATATAGAAACCAAAAACGGTGTTCTATTCTTCTTGCTATTTCTAATTACCATAAAAAGTTTGAGAATCCCACAGTTACGCGTTTTTGAATAATACCCACATGACGGTGAGACAGACAATGTCATGACTTTGACGATCAGCAGGATAAAGATATCAGAGATTATTTAGATCCTAGCCCAATAAATAATTAGTGCTGTTACTAAAGTACATGTTCTGAAAATTTCAGCATCAAATTTTTCGTAATAAAGTAAATATTCATTAAAATCCAAAACAACTGCCAGTATTCTGATTAACCGACCAAATTCGATAGACCACGAAAAAGCGACGCGCTCATACATATTAATGACCTTCTTAACTTTTTTGCCGATCAGATTTGTACACGTCACGTTTGTGTACACTTAAGTAAAAAAGTGATTTGACTGAGTACTTTTATTTAATTTTTAATGACGAATGAAGCTATTTCTGTTTTGTTTTTTTACTTGAAGTGAAAGAATTCAAATAATTTTAACATTATTTAAGTATAAAAATAAAATTAAGGTTTTTTTGTAATTTAATTTTTTTTTTTCAAACATAGGTACCTAATGTGCAATGTGATTAAATTAACAATAGACAGTGATCTCACATGAATAAATATTCCACCAACCAATAACCAAGCTGCCTTAAGGGCTTATTACACTTAGCTAAATTCAGCATCTAATTAAGCATACATTGCTTTGATTGAGCGTATTTGTAGCAAGTGATGCAATCAAAACAAGCAATGTATGATTAATTAGATGCTGAATTTAGCCAAGTGTAATAAGCTCTATAATATGCGGCCCGCTGTCGGTACACCGATACATAGCGCGGCGATGTGTGCGTGACCTCTCACCGACGGGTTCACCGATGCGCCGCCGCCCGCCGGGGCTAGAACTGGTTTGCGCCCCGGCTCAGTTGCGGCACTAGTTGCGAGTTTTTGGCGCCATTTTGGCGGGTTAGGTTAAGTGGATATTTTAATTAATCGCAATTTGTTTCATAGTGGACTTTGTGACTCAAGATAGGTGTGGTTTTGTGCCCCAAGTGTGTACGCAACTGGACGATGCACGGAGGGGTATTCGAGCCTAAAAGCTGGCCAAAAATATTTTATGTCTCTAAATGGTCCTATAGGTAGGTGTCAATCATTACAAATTTAACGTATTATCATTTATTTCGTCACGCATCTATACTAATATTATTAAGAGGAAAGATTTGATTGTTTGTTTGTTTGTTTGCATCGAATAGGCTCCGAAACTACTGGACCGATTTAGAAAATTCTTTCACCATTAGAAAGCTACATTCTTCCCGAGTGACATAGGCTATATTTTATCCCGATATTCCCACGGGAACGGGTACCACGCGAGTGAAACCGCGAGGATTCGCTAGTCATAAATAAAACCAAAATTTAAACCATAATTAAAATTTATAAATAAATCGTTTATTGAACTTCGTCGTAAATATTTAATTCCGTGTCAGTTTCTGAATTAGAATCAATACTTGGCGTTTCGGCGGGTAATAATAAGTTTAAGGTTTCTTTATGGAACGGTTTGGAGGGTATTTTTCGTGGTTTTCTCATACCAGTTATGAGAGGGTCTGACGTCAGTAGCAGTCTGTTTATAACATCCAGGTTACAAGCTTCTCGAGAAAATTTTCATAAGATTTAGAATAATTTAGCCTGTAATCCATAAAATGTTTATTGCGGGCTTCTGCAGCCTCCTCCGAGAGCTGACCGATTGGGAGCAGGGCTGACAAAATTACTTCTGCTCCGTGTCGCTGAATTTTATGAATGGTTGGGGACATTGGATGCCATTGATATAACTGAACATACAGTTCTTCAGTTTCTCTTGCATATTTTTCAAATTTTTGTATGTCAATTTTATGTCCACTACATACGGCTTCCAAGATAATTTAAAACCTAAATATTAGATTTACGTCTATGCCAGTTATTGAAGCAGATAGTTCAAAGTCTGCTGCGTACCATCTGGATTTAAACTGATGCTTTATCAATGATAATTTTCGTTTCCAATCTTTCTGTTGATCTTCATCTTTACGGAACTTACTCATCACAGTTTCTTTCATATAACTCAACTTTCTATCGAAATTTCGTTCCTGTGAACTTTCCACCACGTTATAAATGTCTTTCCGGGATAAGAATTTGAAACCAGATGGCCCTGAAAGAAAATAAAGAAAAAAAAATTATTTGCAATATTTTTTCTACTTACCCTACCTACAAAAAAAAAATGAAAATACATCCGCGGTATTCCACGGCAACTTTTGCATTGAGCGTATTACTGGATTTGTCTTCTTTAATTATATGTAGGTATTTCATTGCATAGCAAAGCTTAGAAGTTAACTAAACCTCTCAAAGATTATATTCAAAACGCCTAAATTCACATATTTTCTATAACCTTTTGTAATTTATAATAAATACTAAAACTCAAAGTAGATTTAACTAGAAATGTTTAAAAATGCATCTACATACCTGGTTTTGACGGATCCATCACAATTATTTTTCATGTAGTTTCAAAACAAAAAAATATAACAAGTATTGTGAGATAACACTGGGAGAAAATTTAATAATCACGCACACACTTCAAGCGAACGGTAACTTCCGACTGATACCAGCGGGCGGCGCGGGAGAGGAGTCAAATACAATTGATGTCACTTGATGCGCGATACAATTAGCTATTTAAGCGACCAAATTGTTTTTCAATATCAACGATTTCGCGAAAATGGTTTTTGGCCAGCTTTTAGGGTCGAATACCCCTCCGTGCGATGTGTGGAATGATTAAAATATGCGCTATCTCGGTAACGTGATGCCGAGTGTTTTATTGTAGTGGTTACTACCTCAGCAAGAATTACCAAGAAGACCGACTCGACATATTTGACGCCAAATACTCCAAGAAGCAATGGAATGTAACACACCTACATTCTAATGAAAACATAAGAAACTATAATAACATACATAATACTCAAGAATTGGCAGTATGGCTTGATGTCTTCGCCTGTCCAAAAGGACGAACTTTTTTACAATACAATACAATACAATACCTCAGTTGTTGCGGTATAAGTGACAGGGCCGCACCGCACGTCGCGCGCATAAAGCCCCCAGTACAGGTTGGCCGACCATGGTCGGCGACCATGACCAATACATCGTACATTGACACTTTTGAACGAACAAGTTTAAAAAGGTTTTTTCAAAAGTGTCAATGTACGATGTATTGGTCATGGTCGCCGACCATGGTCGGCAAACCTGTACTGGGGTCTTTAGTACAGTTGCAAAACTTCTGAAAGATTCGGAATAATTACGGAATACTTCTCAGAAAGTTTCTTTCCATCAGAATTTTTCAAAATAGATTTGATTAAAAATATTGACATTTCTTTTTATCTTAGGTCAATCTTGCTAGAAAATATCGTATGCCCGAGTCCCGCCCGTCCGACCCGACCGACCGAGGCGAACAGACGAACGAACGAACAACTCGTGGGCGCCGCGGCCACAAGCCGCGGCGGGCGCCACAGACAGATGAGTGAGCCAGACTAAATTCTAGTTTAGTGGCGCTCGGCGCGGCGGGCGGGGCGCGCAGCGGGGCGGGGAGTAGCGGGCGGGCCCCCCGGAGAAGTTTTCGCCCGCGCCCCGTCCCCGCCGAGAAAGATTCATAATGTTTCGGAATAATTCGCAATATTTCGATTTACGATTAAAATTTATAAAGTAAACGTTGTTTCTTTAAAAACGAAGTACTTATTTGCTCACTGATGGATTGATGTTGAATTGGTTGTTATTTAGCGTAAGTAAAATTTGAATGTTTATTTTATTCCTTAGCTATGTAAGGAAATTAACAACAAAAGTAGGTAAGTACTGTTAGCATAGCACTAAAACTAATTTTTATTCTTGTTATTACTTTATTAGGTACTAGCGACCCGCAGGCTTATTACCGATCTTAAAGTGACAGTTGCAATCGCGACAATTAACAATTAATCGCTCCCAAAACACATATTCGTATTACGGAACGTAGATCGCTACGACAGCGCCACAAGCGAGCGATTTGTAAACTAAAATTGCATGAAAGGTACCGTACCGTACTGTACCGCTTGCAAACCAACCGCAACTAGTAGCAGTCGCGTTGCAATTGTACAATTAGCAACTGGTTGCTTGTTTTGGTAATAAGCCTGCCGGTCCGGCTTCGTTTGAACAATTTGTTGGTGTTTCGACAGTTACAGTAATTTTAAATGTGATAACTTCTAAAGATTGATTTACCTACATTAAATGGCCAAGGTAGCTTATTTGGATAAGGATTAATACCGATTATAGGAGAAATTAGCTTTGCAAATAAAGTAATATTTTTAAATTACTTAAAGATAAAAATGGTTACTGTGAGTCAACCTTAGGAGATAGACATAATTATGACGCTGTTGCGGACTTTTTTGTTGGCCTTTTAATGATATACAATTCCGTAGTAAATTATTTTGATGCATCTTCATCATGCAAGGTTCAGCGTTCGCAATGTAAGCGCTCGAAAAATCGACTTTTTACGGCTTCACCAAAAAACATGTAATTTTCTCTATAAAGTACATAAATACGTAAGTAATTAGAATGTTTTGTAGGTATGTATTTATATACCGCTGGAATTAAATTTTCTAAATGACAGTGAAAGCTGCATCAAATCCGTTGCGTGGTTTAAAAGAAGAAAGCTTAGAAACAGACAGACAGATGCATAGAGCGACTTAATTTTATACTATGTACCTACCTACCTAGTGATAGTGAGTGAAGTGATGTTAAGCCTCAGCATTTGCTACTCTAATAGAAGACGGCTTCTCGGTGCCGAGGTTTGTACCTACCTAGCAGTGGCGTAGCGAAGGGTACATAGGTACAAGCCGAATCTCATCGGCTTACCTTAATATCATAGATTAAAAATATGTTTTCATCAGTTTCAAGCAATTCAAGAACATTAAAAATTTGCTAAAATAATACGTACCTACCGTACGTAGGGAGTTACCTACTTTCTTCAACACTTAAAACATCTACAGAAATTTTATTTAAGAGGTACTTACCTACCTAGATAGTAAGATATCTATCCATCCATACTTACTTTTACTATGATTGACTTTTTTCTAGCTAGGAAGGTGTTTCAAAATAAGTGTCAACTGCTTTCTACTGCTTTTTACCGATTGCTGCCTTTTTATCGTTACCTACTCCCGTATTTTTCGACGATCGAAATATTCCGAATGTTTCGTAATACTTCGGAATATTTCGTAAGTATTCCACGGGAAAGATTCGGAATTATTCCCGACTGCAACTGTAGTCTTTAGACGAGCGAGATTGAGGAAGTTATTAAAGTGATTTTGTCGACGAATTGGGGTTTTTTTTTTTATCAGCCCGGATAATTTTAGGGATTATTCTACTCATGAAAAAAACAACTTTTATTATGGGATCAACAGTGAATTCGCAAAAAAAACAGCTGTTCCATACATTTTGATCTTCGAGCAACGAGACCCGCGTTGCTCGAAGATTTTGATAAAATATTTTTGCACTTTTGTATGGAACAGCTTATTTTTTTTCGTGATTTCAGTGTTGGTCCCATATTAAAAGTTGTTTTTAATATGATTCGCGACTGAGCAGTCGCCCGGAAAGCGAAAGGTCGTGGGTTCGAGTCCCATCGGAGTTGGTTGTGAGACGGGTCGATTTTTTCTAAATACTTCAATTTCAATCTCCCACTTCTGTTAGTACCTACATCAAAAACTTTTTTTCTCATACCATCGATTGAAGATATTCGATCGCCGCCGGTTCCCAGCACGACAAAGGGTAGTAAATAATGAGCGATTTTCTGACAGGCCATTTAAAAAAAAGCTTCACTATGGCGTTGAACGAAGTATTTACGATCTCTATAGTTTTGTATCTGAATGACCTTTATTGCAATCAAAAATAAATCGTCTAGATATGACTTTTAGATTACGAACGCACAGGCAGGCGGCTTGCTTGGCGCCAAGAGCACAGAATATATAATAGTACTGTGACGGGACGTCCTCGTCAGCCAGTGGTACACTAGCCGGAACGTCGGAAGTCACCGCCCAGTATTTAATTTGTAGATAATAGATGAATAAAAAGATGATGTTTAATAGGGACTTGACTTTTTATTGTAAAGGTAGTAATAAAGAAAATATAGGAAGCATAGGAAGATTAGGAACTGTAACAACAAGATAAAAAATACATGAATAACAAAAAGTAGGTAGGTAAGTAGGTAGTAGTAGGTATGATGATGAAAACTTACCCCTTTCCAAGGGTCAAGGGTTCCACTTATTTAAAACTATAACAAACAACTCAAACTGGTATAAAAAACTGGTAATGCTCCGAGAGCTCTGTACGGCTTGGTGATTTTAGTAGAACTGAATCAAAAATGATGAACAGGACACGTGAAACGAAGATTTTGAATTTGAATTGAAAGAACAGGATAGGATTCGATAAAATTAATGGCCAGTATGTAGAACTAGATGGAGTTTCCAGTCATCATAGAGTTTTTAACCATCCATAATGACTGGTATGAATCGACATCGTTACAGTACTAACGCCTAGAGCCTAGCGAGTCACCTTGGTAAAACGAACGTTCTAGAATGTTCGCGACCGGCTGCACTGCGCGCTTGGCGCCTAGCTAGTTGCGCTAGTAGAATGCAAGCCACTAGGCTCTAGGCGCCAAGCTAGCCACCTGCCAGTGCGTACGTAGCCTTAGTTTTCTAGAAATTCGTGGACCGTGGACAAACATACATACACTTACGAAAATTAGCACAGATGCTTGGAAGCATTCTATTTAATAACGCTATACTAAAATATAATCCAATTCCAACTAAATCACATACATACAGGGTCGCTACCGCGTAACTTTATGGATATGAACTTTATACGCTTAATGGAACTTTAATTACTAATTTTATTAAAAAAATACCTACTACAATTGTTTTGTGACGTCGGTCGTCGGGTATAACGATAGCTAGCTAGCAACGTTCAACAGAACAAAGCAGCAAAAATTTTTTATTTTATTTATTTATTAAGAAACAAACGGTCGTACACATTCATTAGCAAAAATCTTAAATAGCATCTTACATAAGACCTATAGTTTCCTTAATGAAACAATGGAGTGCAAATCATTAACACAAATATTATGATTTATACTTACATACACACTTAGTTACGTAGATAAAAAAAAAAAAGTGCAATAAAAATAATAGAACAGGTTGTTTTTGCTCAATACATAGAAACATATATACTTACTTAGCTACTTTATTATTAATTTATTTGTTAAATCTATTCATTTTGCTCTAAAGTTCTGATGTCATAAATCCGCGACACCGTAATGTCACAAATCAGTGACACCGTAGGTACATGTATATCCAATATATAAACCTTGATTTTCAAAAGAAACAGATAAAAAAAAAAACAAGTGAATGTCTTTAACGATACATAATATTAAGATGATTAACTAAATTAAATTTTTAGATTTTAGGCATTCACAATGCTATTAGTATTAAGCCTTAAAGGCATTTTTAATTGCGAGTATCGAAGAATTGAAAACATCTATATTCGATAGTTTTTCATTTCGGTCAAACATTCTGCATGCACGTCTCGTAAACATATTTTTAATGTAACATGTTCTGCTAGATGGAATGTGAAACAAGTCCTTATTGCGACAGCCACGTTCACGTCTGCGAGGTACCCTTATATTAATTTTGTTAAGTAAATTAGGGGCATCAACACGGTTATTTAGTAATTTATATAGTAAAAGAGCATCAACACAATTTCTACGGTCCTCGAGAGTCTGAATATGATAGTAAGACAGAGACTGATCATAACTAGAATGAGTTTGGAAATTTCGATAATTAATTGACTTAATAAATTTCTTCTGAATTCTCTCAATTCTTTGAATATGTTTCTTACAGTATGGTTTCCAAACTGCACAGGCAAACTCTAATCGGCTACGGACATAGCAGTTAAACAGTGTTTTATATGTAAATTCTTTTTTAAATGGTTTACTAACACGTAGAATAAAACCAAGCTGTTTAAACGATTTACTTATGATTGAGTCAATATGCGGTATGAAAGAAAGCATGGTGTCCATTAAAACTCCTAAGTCGCGTATTTGCTCAACTCGGTGTAGTGTTTTATTAGACAGCGTATAGTTGAAATTGATGATGTTGTTTTTTCGCGTGTAACTTATAGCATGACATTTTTCATGATTAAGAAATAAATTGTTAATTTTACAGTAATGCTCAAAATTAAGTAGGTCTTGTTGCAGCAGCATACAGTCGTTAGTGTTACGGATAATTCTAAAAATTTTTGTGTCATCTGCGTAAAGTAAAGTGTTAGAGTGTAAAATGCTATCGGTTATGTCATTGATGTAGAGTATAAATAATAATGGTCCCAAATGGGACCCTTGGGGTACGCCAGAATGTATATATTTGAATTCAGAAGAATATCCCGAGATAACAACCGCCTGTTTTCGCTTTTCTACATAGGACTTAATCCAACGGAATAAATCGCCATGTATACCGAGTTGCCAAAGCTTTTTTAACAAGGTATTATGGCAAATTTTATCGAAAGCCTTGGCAAAATCAGCATACACGGCGTCCACCTGGTATCCATTGTTCATAGCTTCTAGTATTACTTCAGTAAAACCAAGTAAATTAGTTTCAACCGACCGACCTTTGTAAAAACCATGCTGGCTATCAGTGATATGGCGGCGGATGGCGTCAGGGCCTGCACCTTTATTTATGTCGATCGATTTTAAATATTTAAAAACAAGGTCGGTATTTATTTCTACGGAGTGAATATTAATAATAATTAAAAATCAATCAAAATATAAACAAAGCGTTCCGTTTTATGAAACAAAAGTCGCGTCGAAGTAAACTTTATTACATTCCGTTGTTTGTGACTGCATAGGTGGGACAGCGCCATCTATTGAGCTAATCAAAACGAGCTTTCAGAAAATCGCCCATTCGCCAATCATTAGATTTAATCGCAAAAAAATATGTGTTAGCAAAAGCTGTAAAGCTTGGGCAAATCTTCATCTTGAAGAAAGTTTCTTTGCGCTATAGAGCCTTTGTTTAGTGGGAGAAAGCAACAAATAATTCATTAAGTACCTAACTACTTGAATGTACAAAAAATAATTATTAACAAAGTGTTTAAACCATTCATGTTTCATGTTTATATATTACTAGCTGTCCGCCCGCGGCTTTGCCCGCGTGGACTACACAACGTTATCCCACGGGAATATGATATTTTTCCGGGATAAAAAGTAGCCTATGTTCCTCTCCAGGCTACAAAGTATCTGTATCCCAAATTTCAGCCAAATCCGTTCAGCCGTTTTGGCGTGATTGAGTAACAAACATCCAAACATCCAAACATCCAAACATCCAAACATCTAAACTTTCACATTTATAATATTAGTAGGATTTGAGATTTCATTAACAAATGTGTTTTGTTGCATTCCTGGGGGGCGATCGCGCTAAATAATTTCAACCAAACCACAACCGAAGCTGGTAACGTCATTCTCGAAGTAGGTTTTTCTCGAAAACTGAAAAAGCAAGATTTTATTTTGTATTTTTTTAGGCCTTTTATCTTGCCAATTTTGAGTTAATATTGTAGATTACAGAGAGAAAGAAAGAAAAATAATTTATTTTGTGAACCAGTTGAATACGCATATTAAATCTCCTTATTTTGTAATGAAATAGAATGGCAGTGGCAGCAACCCTAGTAACAGCTCGCACAAGCGCAACGCCACAGAACAGATTCGTGCTCAACACAACAAACAGTGTGCAATAACTTTCTATGCTACATATCTTCTCATTGATCTTAGACTGGGCACTTCGATCAACAATAACACCTAGACTGGGCACATAGAGAGGGAATTTTTATACGGGATTCCGAAACGGAATCATTCCGAACGCAGCTTATCCATACCAATTTATCAACTTACGGATTTTTAATATTTTAACAATACGTTGCTGTTTTCTTGTCAAAATAGTACTAGAAACCAAGTTTCATCAAAATCAGCCCACAAACAAAAAAGTTGGCCGACACCTTGAATATTTTATATTTTTAACATTGCGTTGCTGTTTTCTTGTCAATATAGTATCAAAAACCGAGTTTCATAGAAATCGGCCCACAAACAAAAAAGTTGGCCGCCATCTTTGATTTTAAATATTTTTAACATTGCGTTGCTGTTTTCTTGTCAAAATAGTACTCGAAACAGAGTTTCATCGAAATCGGTCCACTAATAAAAAAATGGCGGCCATCTTTGATTTTTAATATTTTTAACACCGCGTTGCTGTTTTCTTGTCAAAATAGTACTAAAAACCGAGTTTCATCAAAATCGGCCCACAAACAAAAAAGTTGGCCGCCATCTTAGATTTTTAATTTTTTTAACACCGCGTTGCTGTTTTGTTGTCAAAATAGTACCAAAAACCGAATTTAATAAAAATAGGCCAACAAAGAAAAAAGTTGGCCGCCATCTTGGATTTTTAATATTTTTAACATAGCGTTGCTGTTTTCTTGTCATAGTACTAAAAACCGAGTTTCGCCAAAATCAGCCCACAAATAAAAAGTGGGCGGCCATCTTGGATTTTTAAATTTTTTAACATAGCGTTGCTGTTTTCTTGTCCAAATAGTACCAAAAACCGAGTTTCATCGAAATTGGCCAACAAACAAAAAAGTTGGCCGCCATCTTGGATTTTAGAAATTAATACGTCCCAGACAGTAGTTCTATAAAATATGCGAGATCAAGATTTGCACGTATGCAAATCGTATGCACTATGATATTAATTAAATAAGAAGTTTGTTTATTTGTTTATTTGTCACGCCCCGCACGATTGACCTGTCTCTCTTGACGTCTCCGTCGGACTACTGTATGGAAAAATGGTTCCTTCTTATACTGTGCTGGTATGAATAAAGGCTCAAACTATCCTTTTGAATGATAGAGCACTATTCACCTACATTTACCAAAAAAAAGTTATGAACGCGACTGTACATTAAATTTTTCTGCATAATACGACACATTAAAGAAGGTCATCAATATGTATGAGCGCGTCGCTTTTTCGTGGTCTATCGAATTTGGTCGGTTAATCAGAATACTGGCAGTTGTTTTGGATTTTAATGAATATTTACTTTATTACGAAAAATTTGATGCTGAAATTTTCAGAACATGTACTTTAGTAACAGCACTAATTATTTATTGGGCTAGGATCTAAATTATCTCTGATATCTTTATCCTGCTGATCGTCAAAGTCATGACATTGTCTGTCTCACCTTCATGTGGGTATTATTCAAAAACGCGTAACTGTGGGATTTTCAAACTTTTTATGGTAATTAGAAATAGCAATAAGAATAGAACACCGTTTTTGGTTTCTATATTTGTGTGGTAGTTTAGGCGCTAGAATTATTTTTTTGATTTCTGAAAATGTCTGTTTACTTCAAATCCGTGAATATTTTTGAAATGTTTTCTGTATGTGCATACAGCACAAATTAGGCGCTACTTATATGCCTTTACTGTAAGATCGCACATCCAGTAGTTCCCGAGATCTGGGACTCGGCAAAACGTTACGCCAGCAGAAAATCAAATATCTCCAAAACTGTAAGGCCCACAAATTTCATATTTGGCGCACATTCCTGCTAGAATCTAAGCTACCCGCCCACATAATTTTTATTTCTCTCCGATCATTAGTTTAGAATCTTCCTGCTGGAGCACCGTTACTCCAGCAGAATTCATTTTTCCCGTTTTATTCCAAAAGTATTAGGCCCACAAATTTTTTATTTGGCGCACATTTACAGCAAATTACGCACTAACTATTCATCAAACTCGCTTCCCTCTAGAAGCTACTTTCTTGCCAGCGTAACGGACACCTTTGTTTTATACTATGTAGTGATAATATTTTATTTTTTAAAATTTCCTCTTACTTAATTAAATATAAAAAAGGTATGAATTATGTTCAACATTTTTAGGGTCCTTTTGTCAAAACTATATAATGTACTTAAGTATTAATTAAAAGCTTAGAAGTTGACGAGTAATATGACTTGACTAAAATCTATACAAATAAATAAAATTGGAGTGTCTGTTTGTAATATTAAAATAACCGCTTTTTACTACATGCATATGATTATTGTATATACGGTACATATACCCAAATAACATTTTTTACAATTTTTGTCTGTCTGTCTGTCTGTTTGTTCCGGCTAATCTCTGAAACGGCTGGACCGATTTTGACGGGACTTTCACTGTTAGGTAGCTGATGTAATAAGGAGTAACTTAGGATACTTTTTATCCCGATATTCCCACGGCAACGGGAACCACGCGGGTGAAACCGCGGGCGGCCGCTAGTGTAATATATAATTTGTGCAATAAATAATAAGTATACAAATTATAAATACTAGCAGATCCTCGTTGTTTTGCCCGCGTGGTACCCATTCTTGTGGTAATATCGGGATAAAATATAGCCTATGTCACTCGGGAAGAATGTAGCTTTCTAATGGTCAAAGTATTTTCCAAATCGGTTCAGTAGTTTCGGAGCCTATTCGAGCCTATTCAAACAATCAAATCTTTCCTCTTTATAATATTAGTATAGATAAGAGCCAGAGATGTACTCCAAATGAGACTTTCAGAAATGATCCCAGCATAGGTTTTTAAAAACTTACAAAGATTGCATCAATAAAATTTATTGATCGATACAGTTTCGTTTTAATTACAAGTATTACATTGCCTTTGCCTTAATGAATCCTATTGTCATTTTCCTCCCATGAGACTGTTCATGCCACTTGATCCTTGTTGCAGCTGTCTCATCATGTTGTGAAGCCCTGACATACCACCCATCTGCTGCAGGATGCGGGGATCCATCATCTTGGCCATTTGTTGATTGAGTTTAGCCATTTGTGTCTGGTTTACATTCTTAGCCATGTCACCGCCCTTGAATAAGCCTTTGATACCACCCATCTTTTTTACTACTGCAGCGAATTTAGTGTATTGAGTTATCAAATCCTTGACATCCCTTTCTGTGACACCGGCGCCTTGAGCAACCCTGGCGATACGCGTGGGCTGTTTGGTGAACAGTTTGGCGCCATCGCGGTGGTCCAGTTCACCTTCGTTCATGGAGTCCATAATGGTCATCAGACGTTTCAGCCTCGCCATTGACTCCTGCTCACTACCTTTAGACATCAAATCTTGGGAAAATCCTGGAATCATACCCTGAAAACGGAAAATAAGAAAATTACACCAATGACATAAATACATAAACAGGGAGGGGGGAGCAAATTTAGTTGGGGGGGAGGGAGCTTATTTCTGCAAAAAACACAACATGCAAGATGCACCGCCCGCCCGCCCGCAAAAAATTACAGCACACCACGAAAATCGTGCGAAAACCAGCACCGAATCGGTATTACGCACGATCTAACTCCTGATGATGCTCCGGGTTGGGGCGAAACACTTGTAGAAGATGCAAGGTGTGTTGCTGTCTTGCTAAATGCAGGTATTGTGCACTAGTATTTGCTTGGTATGCATGTCTAGATGCACGCAATCTTGCATGTTGTGTTTTTTTGCGGAAGTAAGCTACATATTTTTCTTTTTTTACAATGGTTAGGGACTTCCGCCAGGGTCACCTGGCGGAAGTCCCTAGGCGTCAGCCTAATTCAATCAAATATGTTAACTTTTTACACCCAGTTATTACCCACTAAATTTGCGGAAGTAAGCTACATATTTTTCTTTTTTCACAATATTTAACTTACCATAATTTGGGAGAATGGACCCATCTTCATTATATTCTGGAACTGTTCATACATAGCTCTTAAAGTGAACTGGCCATGCTTTAACTTTTCTAACAATTCATCATTATCATCCAATTTTAGTTCATTAACCTTGTCTAAAAGACCTTCTATGTCACCCATGCCCAGTAATTTGTTAATAAAAGGTTTTGTTTTGAAAGGTTCCAAATCATCAATGTGTTCTCCGGTACCAATGAAGATGATGGGACTCTGGGTGGCTGCAACACTGAAATCCAATATAAATATTATTTTAAAAAGAATATACTAGGTTGATAGGACAGGTGTTGTTTACTTCACATATTATTCTTATTGGTGAGATACATTATTTCTTTAGAGAAGGACCAGAAAATAACTTACGCTGAGAGAGCACCACCACCTTTGGCGTGCCCATCCAATTTTGTTATAATAACAGAACCAATATCCACTTTTTCTTTGAAGGCTCTGGCTTGTGCCTCACAAGCTTGACCAATTGTGGCATCCATGACGAAAATTATATTATCAGGTTTCTGTGGATTAATCACATTATTAGCAAAGAGTTAAAGAAAAAGTCATGAACATGTAATTTTTAGTAAGAATAATTTTAAGATTTTAATTATTTTAAGCTTGTGGCTACTTGCAGGGCTTGTGTTTGTTTACTATCTCAATTTTTCCTGTAGGAATATTTTCACCAAAAATATCATCACTTTTCATCAAACAAAAAGCAAAAAAAAGTATTCAACAATATACTAATGAAAACTAACAATGGCATTGGCAACTGCCAACATCTCTTCGAATAGTGATTCTTCTTGCTTGTGGCGACCACTAGTATAACATGTAATTTTTAGTAAGAATAATTTTAAGATTTTAATTATTTTAAGCTTGTGGCTACTTGCAGGGCTTGTGTTTGTTTACTATCTCAATTTTTCCTGTAGGAATATTTTCACCAAAAATATCATCACTTTTCATCAAACAAAAAGCAAAAAAAAGTATTCAACAATATACTAATGAAAACTAACAATGGCATTGGCAACTGCCAACATCTCTTCGAATAGTGATTCTTCTTGCTTGTGGCGACCACTAGTATCTACTATAATCATTTCAAAGCCTTCTTTCTTGAACATTTCAACACCAGTTGTTGCAATCACAACTGGATCTACTTCTGTATAACTGAAACAAACAAAAAATATATTATTTTTGTTATAATGTTTATTGAATCATATAGTTGTAGTTAAGATTTAGCTTGCAATACGAATGAACCCAGTAAGGGTGTCGCAAATGGCAAATCTTTAAATTAAATAACTAAAAATTCAAATAATTCAACTTTATTTTTACAAGTATTAAATATCTTAAATTGTATGTAATTGTATTGAAGTAGAATAGCAATTATTCTCTTGCTCTCTCTCTTTCTTTCTAGCTTTAAAGCTTTGCTTGTCATTCTTTTCCACTCTGCTCTATCTATGACATCAGTCAGCAACTTTATTATCACAAACAATTATTATTATTATTATTTATAGGGGGGACGCCAGCGAAGCTGGATGGGTGATCAGTCACCTAGGTCAGGACCATTTCACCCAGTTTCCCAAATACATCAGACATGACAACATGACATCAGTCAGCAAGTTTATTATCACAAACAATACTAAACACTTTCATTTGAAAAAGTTTGTAAGATTTGTCTTAGATATGTTATTATGTTTATACCTACTTACATATAAAATAAAAATATTAACATACCTTCCATAAAAGGGTATTCTGGCTTTTGTACAATTTTGTTTGACCTGGTCATAGGCACCAGCTCGGAAAGTGTCAGCACAAACTAAACACGACTTCCAGTTTTTCCTCAGGTAGTGGTAGGCCAACTTGGTACAAGTAGTTGTTTTACCCGACCCTTGCAGACCTACAAACATTATGACATTTGGTTTGCCTTTGATAGGCTGGTAGGGCTTCACAGAAGGATCCACCAACTGTAATAATAAAAGAACAAATTAGGTATGCACCTAAAATCATGTGATTTATTTAATTAATTCATTTTGATAACTAGTTGGCATTATTGGAAACATTTTATTAATACTACTACAATAAAGTTATTTACAGTGTTTGTTTATTATTGTAAAAGCAGTATAGTACAATGGCTATTTTAAGTAGGTGTGCAGCTAATTACTTTGCTGATAATTCCCAAGAAATCAGAAGACATGGAACACACAGTAGAAAGATGTGCTAAAGACATTTCTCAAACTTCATATTATCTAGAAACCACTTGTTTGAACCATTTAGAAACCAATTGTTTGAACCACACATTAATTTTCTTACCAGATTATTGAAGTCACAGTATATAAAGAGATATTTGAAGTCAAGGTGACTTGTCTAGGTTGACAAAATTGACTTCTGAAAAATAGTATTTTACAAGCACGCAATATAATAAGGCTATAAATGACTTACTTTTACCAACTCCTTGAAAACAGCAGACTGTATCATCCTCCGCTTGTTGAGGCCACCAGCCATTTCATCAAAGTCAATAACAGCGCGAACATTTTCTCTAAGATTTTTTACCAAGCGTATATTAACGTCAGCCTCTAAAAGAGCAGCGCAGATCTGCTTCAGCATGGAATTCAAGACCTAGAAAGCAGAAAGGTCCGCAGAAGATAATCAAGTGAGGGAATGAATAGAGAAATACAAAGTTTCGTCTGCTAATATACTTACATCTTCGTTGATGATAGTGGCACGACTGAGGGATTGTAATGCAGTCGTAATTTTACGACCTAAATCTGCTAAAACCATCTTGAAAGCTGTTTATTTAAAGTGGTTTTCTTAGTCCACAAAACACACTTAGTATGAAAAGTAAACAGAACTGAGCTTTTGTGACATTTTATGTAATATTAACTATGATTTATTATTCTATTTGATACACTTTATTCATGAATTAATCACAAAAATGTGTGGCAGCAGCAGCAGACACGACACGACGTCATCTGTCAAAGGAAGGAGGGCCATACATACAGTGCCACAAACTTTGCTGTGCCGGTGGCCAAAATGTGAAACTAACGTGATTTTTTTTAATGTCATTTTGCTGTCAAGTTGATGTCCAACCATAGCGCTGCTGGCGGCTGAAGTTCTTAGAAGTCAGGGCCGGTTAAATTACTACAAAAAAAAAGAAAAACGTACGTAGCGCCGCTGTCACCGGCACAGAAAAGGTTGTGGCGCTGTACATAGCTAGAAACAGCTTGAGACCTATCAGAGGATTTAGTTAAAAAATAGTTGATTTCTAAGCAAAACTCCATGTAATAATACCGTCCTTAAAAAAAGTAAAAAATGATGGTCGCCATCTGTCACTTTTGTTCTCACAAAAATTAAAAATTCAATCTCTGAAAGTATGGTACTTAGAGAAACGGATGCTAGTTCAACTTCTAGTAAAGATTTCCTAAAAAAACGTAAGCTTACTTTCATTAATCTATGTGGCGAAGCCTAGTCAGTAGAACCGAAAACGTCAGGCCCTCAGTTCATCAATTGTCAAAATAAAAAAATTCCAATTATTACTAAACTATTAACGTTTGCACCATTGTTTCTACGTTAGAAATTCCCAGAAGTGTTAAAGAATCAGAAATTCAAAGTATTTTTATGTATTTTTTTAGCCTCTTGTGTGCCGGCGGACCTCCTGGAAGCCCCTAGTTTTGTACCAATGTGTGCCGGGCGACCTCCTGGAGGTCGCTCTATTACCTTATAGTTTAGAGTTGAATTTTGCTCATAAAATTGTTTCCTATCTCTTTTATACTTTGCCATAATATATAAGTGGAACAAAGACGCGATTATAACACCACAAAATGTGTCACAATGCACAAATAAATGAAAAGAGCGCCATTTTTTTGTGGGTGGTCCTACGCCTTGTCAACGTGAATGGTCTTCAATTGGTTTTTTAAAACGAAAAATGGGAAGCGTTATTTGCCGCGAAATTTTGTTGTGTTTTGTGTGTTATAAATTTTTAATAAAATATAATACTCGTAATAAAGGCTTTTATTTATAATTATTACAAATTTAATTCAAAAAGCGGGGAAAAAGTCCCTTTTCCTGCTTTCACCTACTTTCACCATTTTAATTCAGCATTAAATTATACTTTATTATATATGGCCAGATAGGTTATTTAATAATGATTCCAGTGATATAAGTTTTGTTTATAGTCTCTAAACAAAATTTCATGGAAATCGTCATTTAATTGAGGCTGGAAGCAAAACCGGAAGTAATGCGGAAGTAGGCTGTCACTTACGCGTAATTGCCAAGATGGCCGCCGTCACTTGAGAGGTTATTTTACTTGCAAATTTGGAAGATTCATTATTGTACAAATTGATGAACTGAGAGCCCAAGCTAAACCTTTATAAATCTGTAACGGTATATTCTAGACAATTGAAAACTTCTGAAAAGATTTCACGAATTATTTACTATATTCGGATTCAAAAATTATTAACAATCAATGCTTAATTACTTTGACAGGTGACAGCAAATTTTTGACAATTGATGAACTGAGGGCCTGACTCATTTGGTCATAGCAGTTTTAATTGACTATTAGAAATTAAATGGAGTTTTGCTTAGAAATCAACTATTTTTTTACTAAATCCTCTGATAGGTCTCGAGCTGTTTCTAGCTATGGCCCTCCTTCCTTTGACAGATCACGACGTCTGTCTTGTCATGTCATGAAGCTCGACTTAATACTGAGGTAACCAAAGATATTATAATATAACAAGATTGCGCACTCATGAGTTACAGCCGAGCCGAGCGAGATAGGCCTATTATGGTGTGCGTCCCTCTCTAATGAGAGAGACGTGAGTGACTACACGATTTGGTTTTTTCGAGGACAATTTATAGTTAACCAGACTTGGCTCACGTAGGATTCGAACATCACGCTTCCTAGGGAGCTCTTGTAGCTAAAAGAAACATACATTTAAACATCCGAACTCACTTTCTATTTATAATATTAGTTAAGATGAGGACTCCGCGAGGCAAAGCATTTGCACCACTTATGAGGCAATAATGTGACAATCGACACATACATACATACGACGATACATACGACGCATACATATGCTTTATAAGCATACTTACTTTTGAACCGACTTCAAAAAATGAGGTTGTCAGTTTGACCTGTATGTACTTATATGAAATGTATGTCTGTATTTCTGATAGGCGTATTTTGCTAAAATGGATAGAAATAGAAAGTCCACGTACAGTAATAAAAATCTGTTTATTAGTTAGACTATACATTGCTAAACAAAATTTTCTTGTGGATCTTTTGACGCATGGAGGCTGTGTCCAATTAATTTTAAAGATTCGTTTTTTGCGTACCTACTTTTTTAACCTTAAATTAAGATACAGATGTTATTAATACATTTAATAAGTTTTGTTTCATGCCTATTTTCTGATAAAGTTCTTCTTCTTTTTCTTCTTCCGCTGAGTATTGTGTAATTTTTTCAGATATGAAGTTGAGCCAACCTTTTTTAATTTCTTCATCTTTAGGAAATCTGAAACAATGAAAATTAATGTTTGGGTTAAGTAAGAAAGTAAATTCCAGTCTATAGACTAAAAACGAAATGGACACCCTACTATACGCAAGAATAAAAGTTTGGCTAAATACTTACCTATGAAAAGATACACCGCTCCGTTTAAATGATTCGCTTTTGCATCCTTTCACACATCAAGTGAGAACCATTTTTATTGATTTAAACGTAATTTTAAAATGATAATTAAGATCCTCACACTAACTTTACACACATAAATTAATTTGCCGTCGCCATATTGATGATGTTTTTATTTTTATTAAAATTGTCCAGACGCAAAGTGTTGCAAATTTATTATAATTAAAACTACCATAACACCGACTCTTACATTAAAAAAATTGTTTTTCAAGGTTTTAAATAATACAAATGATATGGACTTTATTATTATCAGCTTAACATTCCTTTTAATTAATTAATATTTTGAAAATTCTCGAGAACAGGAAATATGAATTTGAATTAAGTTCTACTACAACCAAAAATATTTCATGGTGGCAGCCCAGTAGACAGGGATGCAATCCTATTTAGGAGCCTCTCGCTCGGCTCGTTTTTCCGTTTATCGAAATGTCATACGAAAATAAACCTTATTGTAACTGCATAGAATCGAATTGACATTGCTTTTATTTTCATAGTGCACAATCTTGTTATATTATAATATCTTTGGAGGTAACTTCATGTGTCATGTCAATGATGTCAAACATGTGTCAAACCACTAATTTAACTTTTCTATATTTTTGGTCTGGCCACACTGTCATCACACTGTACCTTAAGCCCCCAGTACAGGGGGGCTACCGGCAAAAAAATCTGGATATGGGTATGGGCTTCAAGTAGTGATGGGATTTTATCCGGATAAATACTCAAAATGGATAAATACTCATAAATATCCATTTTTACTCGAGTAGTTATCCAAAAAGGCGGATAAATACTCTTTGAACATTTTTATTTCTATTTAACGTAAATTTTGAAATTAGAATGTAGGTCGTTAGTATTTTTAAGATAAAAATATGTGTTTCTGCGTTTTTAAATTACAAATAATGAATAATAGCAAAAGAACTATCTAATATTTCAAGCTATTTATATTTTTTTCTTCTTGCATTCACAATGCAATTTTTATTATTGAAAAATAAAAAATTAAAGACAATATGAAAAACACAGTTATTTTTTGCTGGTTAAAAAAAGTGGTATATCCGACTCTATTACGAAAAGATTTTGGTACTTTGGTTTTGGATTTTGGTACTATTTTGACAAGAAAACAGCAACGCAATCTCAAAAATATTAAAAAATCCAAGATGGCAGCCAAATTCTTTGTTTGTGGGCTGATTTTGATGAAACTCGACTTTTTGTCATTTTTGACATTGCGTTGCTGTTTTCTTGTGTGTACCTAAAACCGAGTTTCATCAAAATCAGCCCACTTACAAAAAAGTTGGCCGCACTCTTGGATTATTTAATATTTTTAACATTGTTTTGCTGTAGAAAAATGGAAAATGAAGTATTTAGAAAAAATCGACCCGTCTCACAACTAGCTCCGGTGGGACTCGAACCCACGACCTTTCGCTTTCCGGGCGACTGCTCTAACCACTGAGCTACGGAGTCGTTACGAGAAGCGTCGAATTTATCCAATACTTCTTACTCGCTGTATAGTCAGCGTTCGCCCGGAAAGCGAAAGGTCGTGGGTTCGAGTCCCATCGGAGCTAGTTGTGAGACGGGTCGATTTTTTCTAAATACTTCATTTTCCATTTTTCTATTCTAAAAATTGCATTGTGAATGCAAAAAACTAAAAATTAAAATAACTTGTTTTGCTGTTTTCTTGTCAAAATAGTTCCAAAAACCGAGTTCCACAAAAAGCAGCTATTTGTGTCCGTAGTCATTGTAATAAATAAAAGATTACCATTATGGAATTATGATGTATTTGTGGCGCCAAGCCATTGCCCAAGAAGAAGACACACAGAGAACAATCATAACCGTCAAGCGCTAGTGCGGTGACATAACAATAGGGATGTCCAACTACACCAACATCCCCCCTTTTCTAATAATAATAAAATTATGATAAGAAAATCAAGTACTTATATCAAAACTTACAATTAAACTTATTCAGTATCAGAAGAACAACATTGAACATATTCATTATCTGATTGGCTCAGACTTGAATCAGATTCTGAATCACACAAAACATAATCATTGTACTTGTCAGGTTTCTTAATTATACGACCAATTCGTGATACATAGCTTGAACCTGCTTCATCAGTGTTTATATTGTTTTCATCTTTATCAAAACAATCCTTAGGGCTATCATCATGTTCTATCAATATATTATTATCAACTAATGGTGAATCAACAGATATATCACAACAATCCTTAGAGCTATTGTGCTCTGTGGGAAGATGACAAGACTCCTCACTAACAGCCTGAGTGGTAGTATTTCCTTTTATAAACTCTTGCCCCTTGGGAGGACATATATCTGGAGCTTCAGAATCATAATTTATCACATGACTTGCATCAATAGTAGGTCTACAAATCCTACCATTCAGGCTACATTCAGACTCTGATGACATTAAATATTTTCGGTTCCTTCTGTAAGTATTTCCTACTTCATCCAACACAGTATAAGACCTTGGCTCGACACATTTTCCACTTATTTTTCCTTTTATCCAGTTTGAATCTAGTCTTTTTAAAATAAACATTTTGATTAATATTTAACTCGGGCAAAGATTTTGAATTTTTATCATAATATTTTTTTACACCCTGTATATGATTATTATATTTTTTATCGCATACTATAACTTTAGGCTTTAACATTATTTTAGGTAATGGTAATAATGAATTAAGATTTCTTGAGTACAGCAGTTGTGCAGGAGATGGCATATATGACTTAGGTGTATTCCGGTAGTTAAGTAACCCTAAATGTGGATCTGAACCATCTTCTTTGCATTTTTTCATTATATTTTTAAATATTTTTACACCACTCTCAATTTGGCCATTAGATTGTGAATGTTTTGGGCTTGTTATAACATGTGAAAATTTATAACTGTCAGCAAATACTTGAAACGTTTCAGATGTAAACTGGGTACCTGAATCAGTAATAACATAAGCTGGTATGCCATGTCTTGCAAAAATTGACTGGCAATTGAGAATGACACAATCACTTGACAAATTATTTAGTTTACAAGCCTCTATAAATTTTGAGTAGTAATCCATAATCACAAGATAATCTTTGTTATTTAAAGTACAGATATCAATGCCAACCTTATGCCAGGGAATTTTCTCAATAAGGTGATTGATTAGTGGTTCTTTCTGTAAGTTTGGTCTATACTTTGCACAAGCCTCACACTTTTCAACATATTTTTCTAAATCTTTATTGATGTCTGGCCAAAAAACACATGACCTTGCTCGAATTTTACAGGTACTAATACCAACATGACCCTGATGAATTACCTTTATCATTTCAGACCTTAATAATTTAGGGACAACAATTAAATTTCCTTTTAAGATGATATCATCCTAGACTGTAAGCTCATCTCTAAATGTCCAAAAAATTTTACAATCGTCATTCAAATCTTTCATATTTTTTGGCCAGCCATTCTTAATGTATTGTATCATAGTGCTTAAAGTTAAATCATGTTTAGTAGCCTCCTGTAATTTTACAAGTTGGGCATTGGAGACCGGTAAACAATCTCGAGATAACTTTACATGACAAATTATATTCTTTTTCAAGTCTTCCATCTTAGATTCTACATTATCAGAGCAACAACTACGTGACAATGTGTCTGCAATATACATGAACCGCCCAGGTTTGTATTGAACATTAAGGTTATAGCCTTGTACGGCAAGCATCATTCGTTGCAGCCTAGCTGGAACTTTATGCAGCGGTTTCTTAAATAAAGTTTCTAAGGGTTTATGGTCAGTTTCCACAAGAACTTTACGACCATACATATATTGATGCATTTTATTACACCCATACACTATAGCAAGCATTTCTTTTTCTAACTGACAGTAATTCTGCTCCGTTGGAGTGAGAGCTCGAGACCCAAATGCAATTGGTTTACCCCTCTGCAATACTACAGCTCCCATAGCTGTGGAGGAACTGTCTACTGACAATACCATATTCTCATTAGTATCAAAATATGCCAAACAAGGGCTACTACACAATGCCTTTTTTAATGAATTAAATGCATTTTCTTGGTTAGTGTCCCACAAGAACACAATGTCTTTTTTTAAAAGCACACGTAAAGGTTCACTTAATTTAGAATAATTTAAAATAAATTAAAATAAATTAAAAAACTTGATAAGTAGTTGCACATACCGAGCATCCTGTCCAGATCTTTTTTGCATTTAGGTTGTTCCATTTTCATTATTGCCTGTACTTTATTTGGATCCGGAGAGACACCGTTTGTTGTAAACAATTGACCCACAAAAAGTAGTTCTGATACAAACAATTTACATTTGTCTTTATTGAATTTTATTCCATTTTTTACTGCAATTCCCATTACTTTTCTTAACCTCTCATTTAATTCTTCTACTGATTCAGCCCAGACACATAGGTCATCCATATAGGGAATAACCCCCTCTACATTTTCAAACATTTGTGCAATTACCCTACTGAATTCTTCTGGTGCCGAACTGATTCCAAATGGTAACCTGCGAAATTTGTATCTACCAAATGGAGTTATAAAAGTACATAGGTCTGAGCTCTCTTCATCTAGATTTAACATCCAAAATCCATTAGATGCATCTAACAGTGCAAACACTTTAGCATTTTGCATTTTACTTTTAATTTCATCAATTGTTGGCAATTGATATTTTGGTTCAATTACATATTTATTTAATGCTCTCGGATCTATACATATTCGCAACTTACCATTTGGTTTTCTTACTAAAACAATATTATTTACCCATTTTGTTGGTTTTTCTATTTTCTCTATAACACCCATTGTCTCCATTCTGGTCAATTCTTCACGTAGCTCAGACAATAGTGAAAATGGAACTCGTCTTGCAGCCTGTACTACTGGTACTGCCTCCTCAGTCAATTGTATTTTTGTGGTTCCTGGGACACATCCAAGACCCCCATCGAACAAGCTACTGAAATCATTTTTTTATTTTTTAATTAACATTGAGGTTTTTTCATTTTTACAACTTAGGTTAAGTATATTAACTAAATCTGTATTGGCCGAAACAAAATCAAATTGTAAACATGTTTGACATCCTAGTAAAGTCGGAATTTTACCGTCTATGACAACAAATTTTATTTTATATTTATTTTTATTTGGATGAACAAGTTCTAAGCAGCATGTACCACGCACTGGCACTCTCTTACCATCCAGTTGTACTACTTTTTTATTACAGTATTGAATCTCAGAGTCTTTAACACCAATTTGTTTACAAAATTCACTACCTATTACATTGCATGCCGCCCCAGTATCCATTTTTATCACAATTCTCACACTGTTTATTGTAAATTCTTGCAGTATTTCATTACCTGTTGATATACTTCCTATGAAGAAATCATCACCTTGCAGATCATCTTCAGGAGCCTCCTCTTTCAGGACATGAACTTGTTTTTTACTTGCTGTGGCACTCCGACACATTTTAGCAAAGTGATTTAATTTATTGCATTTATGGCAAGTTTTGCCGAAAGCTGGACACATGTTTATATTATGATTTAGACCGCAATTTCGGCAGTTTCTAATAATTTTCGTTGAATTTGCCATGGCTGGTCCGCTCTTGCGCCCCGTGTTACCTCCATAGTACACAGTTGCTTCCTCTCCAATATCCATCTTCTGAGTTTCTACAAACTGTCTAGATGCTTCCGCACATATTAAGTATTTCATCACATAAGTTAGGGTTAGTTTGTCATCCTCCTCAGCAATTAGTTTTGTTTTGAAGTTGTTGTACTTTTGGTCAAGGCCTGCAATTAACTTTGTTACTGTCAAACTTTCCGTTAGTTCTCCAAATTCACATTGTTTTCCTAAGTTAATAACTTTTCGGAAATATTCTTCCAGTCTCATATCTTTTTGATAAAGCGTGAAGAACTCGTTACGTAGCATAAGTAGACTCTTTTTCGGTGAAACATACGCTTTAAATAGATCAATCACTGTTTGTAACGTTTCATTTCCTTGAAGATTAAAGGTGTTGTAGATTTCAATGCCTTTTTCGCCGATGAAATTTAGCAATATAGATATGCGGCGTTTTTCTGAGGCTGACTCCAAACCGTTGGCCAAGATGTATATTTCAAACCGCTGGATCCATTTGCTAAAACTTTCCTTCAAGTTTCCTTCAAACTTCATTTCTGGGAGTGAGGGCAGAGCCCCACCTGACACCATATTTTTGTCCGTAGTCATTGTAATAAATAAAAGATTACCATTATGGAATTATGATGTATTTGTGGCGCCAAGCCATTGCCCAAGAAGAAGACACACAGAGAACAATCATAACCGTCAAGCGCTAGTGCGGTGACATAACAATAGGGATGTCCAACTACACCAACAGCAGCCCACATTCGTCAAATCTAGTCCAGCAAAACAAAAGTTGTGCGTGGATACAGCTAAAAAGATATTTATCCGTGATTTTGAGTAAATATCAGATAAAAACGGATAAAAACGAGTATTTATCCATTTTCGATAAATATCCGAGTATTTACTCTTTGAGTATTTATCCACTGCCCATCACTAGCTTCAAGTGTCATTTGAATTCTTTATGTTGATAGATTTTTGATGCTTTGTACTGTTAAACGTTTCTAGCTAGTTATCGTTATACCCGACGTCACAAAACAAGAAACTGATAGCGGCTATGTTCTTTATAAAATTGACTTTAAGTTCCCAAAAACGTATGAAGTTCATATCCATAAAGTTACGCGGTAGCCCCCCTGTACTGGGGGCTTAACGCTGGAACACAGAACACTATACTCCTAGCGGAGAAGACACTTTTGTGGTGTGCCGCGATGCCAGAATATCTGTAACGACAGAGACAGTGAGAGTCGCGCCACACTGCATAAGTGTGTTTCTTTCTAACCATACTAAATGTATGAAACCGGCTACCGGCTAAGTAATCTGGATATGGGTATGGGCTTCAACTGTCATTTGAATTCCTTATTCTGATAGATTTTTGCTGCTTTGTTCTGTTGAACGTTGCTAGCTAGTTATCGTTATACCCGACGTCACAAAACAAGGAACTGATAGCGTCTATTTTCTTTATAAAATTGACATAAAGTTCCTAAAAACGTATGAAGTTCATATCCATAATGTTACGAGGTAGACCCCCCGATACGCGTCGTACTACGGGCCGGCGCATCAACACACTGCGCTTGACAAGTGTGTTGACAAGTGTGTTTCTAGCTTTATTCAATATCGATGTGAGCAATGATCGCCGGCGATCCGTCCCGTGTCTGTTTTTCGTGCACGATTCAAAGGGAGTTTGTCGCAGGCCACAAAGAGCGTTCACACGTTGGCCGATCATTCAGTTCATCTGAATATTTCTGCGTTGACTGACGTGTAGGATATTTTGATTTATTGTTTTTTTTCGCAATCTGGCCATTTTGTGGAGCATATTACATTGTCAAAAATATCCTTGATGTTGTATATCTTTGATAAAATATATTTTTTATTCAAATGATAATAAAATACACTTAAATTCACAAGATGTATAGGATAGGAGTATTCTGTTTTGTTATCTAAAATTAAGTAAATAAAAATAAAATGAATAAAACGTTATTAATACATTATTATTATACTGGGTTCAATCCCCGCCCAAGAAATATTGATATGATGTAAGTATTTGTTTTTTCTGTGTCTGGGTGTTATGATAAATATGTCTATTATTACTTTAATGCATAATTACATTTATCTAGACATATTATACAAGATACAGACTCTATTAATATAGAAAAATTCTCGTAATAAATTAAAAGCGCCGTAAATGTAAATTGCCTAAGCCGTCATTGCATACACATCCATCCTCACGGCCAGTCCAACGCAGAATGAAACCGGCGATCGTGTGAACACTCTCACTAAATGATCGCCGGTCATGGTCGCCGACCATGGTCGGCCAACTGTACTGGGGCCTGGGGCCATTGGGACTTAGTCTGGTGGAAATCTAGCTAGTCTGTGATTTAAAATTTCGCTTTGTAATCGTCACCTGCAGTTTTATAAATAGCAAAAAGTGATTTGTTTTGAATAGATAAAGGAGTAACAACATGGTAATTGTAGCAACACAAATTAAATATATTTTTGCATGCGTCCTTAATTGAACCACAACATTACCACTAAATTGCTTTTTGTGTAGGGTCAAAATCAATCTGGTGGTGGAAGCGGCGGAGACAAAAAAGATGACAAAGATAAGAAGAAGAAATATGAGCCTCCAATTCCGACAAGGGTTGGTAAAAAGAAGCGTAAGGCTAAGGGACCCGATGCTGCTCTAAAACTTCCACAGGTGACGCCTCATACAAGATGTCGACTGAAACTCCTAAAATTGGAAAGAATCAAGGACTATTTACTGATGGAAGAAGAATTCATTCGCAATCAGGAGCGTCTGAAGCCCCAGGAAGAGAAAATTGAAGAAGAAAGGTCAAAGGTACAGTAAAAAATATATTTATTCCATTTATCAAGCTTTGTATATCACTGAAGTAAATCCTAAGTAATCAAATAAATTATCTTGGTTGTATTATATTATCCTGTCTGTTTACACAGGTTGATGACTTGAGAGGAACGCCAATGTCAGTGGGAAATCTGGAAGAGATTATTGATGATAACCACGCCATTGTTTCTACTTCAGTGGGTAGTGAGCATTATGTCAGTATTTTGTCTTTTGTGGACAAGGATCAGCTGGAACCAGGCTGTTCTGTGCTACTCAACCATAAGGTTTGTTCAGAAGTTACATAAATTATTATATTTTTTGATATCCTGCTTTGAATAAAAGATTTTGTGTTAATAACTGATTGAACAAATATTTTCAACTTGAATGTTTTGTATTCAACTAATCAACATATTCATAATTCAGTCCGTTATTACCTATATTAGGGGACAGCACATGTATTTATTTTCACATAGTTTACCTATTTTCTGAGATATAGAAGATCAAGCTTTATTAGACAACAACAGTATAAAGTGGGTAGTGCCGTACTGCTGCCATATAAGATTTCATTTTAAGGCCGCTGTACACATTGGGTGTAGAGAGGTGGTGGCCTAACTACCAACATACCACCAAGTAGCCCTCTACATGTTGGCCCAATGTGTACAGCGGCCTTTAGAAAGATAAGAGATTGCTAGCTCAATGCTTGCTTTTTGCTTGTTACAGATTGAATTTTCTTTTGACCTTTCTATTTACTTAGTTATAACTACTTAAATGTTATATTTTTGAAAGTCACTATTAAACATTTACATATCAACTTATGAAGAATCTGCAAAAAAATATTCTCTTTTATCTCTTAAAAAAAGAAGATTACTTGCTGACCAGGCTATTCTATATAATATTTGTCATAATAAATATGATTGTATTGATATTCTTAATCAGATATATTTTAAAGTTCCCCGTAAGGCTAATACTAAGACGAACCATTTCTTTTCCCCGCGAACTACTAAAACTAATGCAGGCAAGCGAGCTCCGTTAAGGCGTCTGATGCACACTTATAATGAACTATTATCTTGTGAACTAGATATTATGCACGACAAGTCCCAAAATGTTTTTAGAAATAATGTATTAAAAATTCTTAGTTAAATTAATTTAAAAAGGAGGTAAGCTTATATTTTGTACCGTATAATATAAAAATAAAAATGTTATATAAGTTATTAGATTAGCAATTACTTCATGCAGATATTTTTGTGGATAACGGTGTTGACTGTACAAATACCCAAAGAACCGATCAATGTGCTGTGTGTATGTAATCTCTTTGTTCAGTTGTTTGTTGTCCTAAATAAATAAATAAAAAAAAAAAAAAAAAAAAAACAGTTCAGTTCTCTATTCTTCTTTGATTTCTTGATTAATACATTGTACTTCCTTAGTTATAACAAAGTATGACAATTATTTATATTACTTGAGAAACAATAATGATTTAGGTAGTTATAAATCTTAAAATATATTTTATTTACACAGGTCCATGCAGTTGTAGGAGTGCTGGGTGATGATACAGACCCCATGGTGTCTGTTATGAAGTTGGAGAAGGCTCCTCAGGAGACCTATGCTGATATTGGAGGCTTAGATACACAAATCCAAGAAATCAAGGTAAACATAGTTACTTGAGTATTCAATAAAACCTGTTACAAGTAAATATCTATAGTGTTTTGCTAACTGCTCAATAAACAGAGTAAAGTTTGTCATAAGACCCAAAAAGAAGTTCTATCAGGACCTAGTTTAAAACCTTTAGCTGATTGTGAGATTTGTGAGTTGTGTCATTTCTAACACCTAATGATGGTTTCCTCATTTGCCGACACGACATGACACGACACCCGTCACCGACATTGTATCAAGTTGTCGTGCCAATGAGACAGCATATCATACGATTTCTTTAAAAAAATGCATCACTGATTGATGTCTATTGTGGGTGTCGTGTCAGCCAATGAGAAAACGCTTAATACAGGATATTAAAAGTAAATACTATTTTCAGGAATCAGTAGAGTTGCCTCTTACTCACCCTGAGTATTATGAGGAAATGGGGATCAAGCCACCAAAAGGAGTCATTCTATATGGACCACCAGGAACTGGCAAGACCTTGCTGGCTAAGGCAGTGGCCAACCAAACCTCGGCAACATTCCTGCGAGTTGTTGGTTCTGAACTCATCCAGAAGTACTTGGTAATTATTATTTCTTACCTTAATCCAATTGAGTTGAACTCGTAAATGATTTGGTGGTGAATTTTTGATCTAAATATAGAGATAATTTATTTGCATTAAATATGGTTAAGTTAAGTTGGCGTCGTTCTGCTGACATGATGATGATGATGAAATTCTTTAAAGTTCTAAATACAATTCCACATATTTTGCCAAATGTAATGGCGTGCAAATGTCAGTTTATTTATTACTTACTAGCTGACCCAGCGCGACTTCGTTCCCGTGGCCCTACCTCCTACTCCACCGTACCCTACCCGTACTCTACCCCTACCCTACCCTACCCTACCCCTACCCCTACCCTACCCCTACCCTACCCCTACTTTACCCCTACCCTACCCCTACCCTACCCCTACCCCTACCCTACCCCTACCCTACCCCTACCCTACCCCTACCCTACCCCTACCCTACCCCTACCCTACCCCTACCCTACCCCTACCCTACCCCTACCCCTACCCTACCCCTACCCTACCCCTACCCTACCCCTACCCTACCCTACCCCTACCCCTACCCCTACCCTACCCCTACCCCTACCCTACCCCTACCCTACCCTACCCCTACCCTACCCCTACCCTACCCCTACCCTACCCCTACCCTACCCCTACCCTACCCTACCCCTACCCCTACCCTACCCCTACCCTACCCCTACCCCTACCCTACCCCTACCCCTACCCTACCCTACTTACCCCTCCTTCCCCTATTTTCTCACCGTTAAAACCTTCCTTGGACTTCCACGAACATTTCAAGACCAAAATTAGCCAAATCGGTCCAGCCGTTCACGCGTGATGTCGTGACCAAGGGAAATAGGGATTCATTTTTATATATATAGATATTTCATACACAATTATTTTCAACTTGGGGCCGCCCGCGGTTTCACTCGCGTGGTTCCCGCTACCGTGGGAATATCGGGATAGAAAGTATCCTATGTGTTATTCCAGCCTATAATCTATCTGTGTTGCAAATTTCACCCAGATCCATTCAGTAGTTTTTGCGTGAAAGAGTAAAAAACATCCATACATCCATACTCACAATATTAGTAGGTTAGTAGGATTTAGCTCAGTTGCAAAGATAGTAAAATATAATTAATTATCACTTATGAGTATGATCAACTGTATGGACAGTCTGAAATAAAATGGTTTTTTTAATGTCAAATAGGTAATATTTAAATAAATTGTATGTTTTATATTATACTTAAATATGTTATATGTTTCTAAAATAATTTTTTTTCAGGGTGATGGCCCAAAACTAGTTCGTGAACTGTTCAGAGTGGCTGAAGAGCATGCTCCTTCAATTGTTTTCATTGATGAAATTGATGCTGTAGGAACAAAACGGTAAAGGATAATTTTGTTATAATAAACACTGGTCCTGCGCAGCGCATACGGGCAGTGCAGGACCGATCGTTGTGGAGATCCTTGGGGGAGGCCTATGCCCAACAGTGGGCGTCGTTCGGCTGACATGATGATGATGATGAAACACTGGTATTGAAACAAAAGAGTTACCAAGTTATTGGCCAAAATTGTACTAATATCACTGTTATGTAATAATAAACTGATTAATTTGCTCGTTTATTTCAGTTATGATTCCAATTCTGGAGGTGAAAGAGAAATACAGAGGACTATGTTAGAACTGCTAAACCAGTTAGACGGATTTGATTCTCGTGGTGATGTTAAGGTAAATCATTAAACAATTAATATATAATTATCTATGCTAAGCTTAGCCTGTAATTCAAAATGGACTAAATTCAATGACTAAATTAATAAATATCTGGAAAATCAAAATACAAATAAATATTAATGTCTATTTCAGGTTATAATGGCGACAAATCGTATAGAGACTTTAGATCCCGCTCTTATTCGGCCTGGGCGTATAGATAGGAAAATCGAATTTCCATTACCAGACGAGAAAACTAAGAGACGTATCTTTACTATCCACACTTCAAGAATGACACTAGCAGATGATGTTAATTTATCTGAGCTAATCATGTCTAAGGATGACCTATCTGGGGCTGATATAAAGGTAATTTAAAAATTATAATGTGTATAACGTATGCGCGTAAAATTGATTGCTAATTCGTTTTTATAATTGAAAATCTTTTTCTTCAGGCAATATGCACTGAAGCTGGTCTTATGGCGCTGAGAGAACGACGCATGAAAGTCACTAATGAAGATTTTAAGAAGTCCAAGGAAAGTGTCCTTTACCGCAAAAAGGAAGGAACGCCCGAGGGCCTTTATCTATAATTTCATGTCTGTAATATCCTTAAAAGTGAAATAAAAACATGCTTTATCCATTTGTATTTCTCCTAAATAAATAAATACATTACTCCGATTTGGCGCAGGGTTAGGATACGTGCCTTCTGCGCCGGAGTTCTTGGGTTGACAAGATGAACATGTCTAGATACAGCAAAGATATTATATAATATCTTTGGTCTACAGTGCCACCCATGAAGCTCGACTTAATACTGAGGTAACTGGAGAGTGCAGTACGAACAATTTTTTGAATACCACAAATAACACAGTGGCTGTCTTCCGTCTCACCTACACTTTAAAAAAATACGTATGGTCATATGAGACAGCTGACAGCCACTACCAAGGAATTTATAATACAACAGGAAGGTGCACTGCTGCTAAAAAACGGTCCTAATGAGATAGTAAGAACGAGGTCAGTTTATCTCACTCCATCCCATTACGGCGGCCACGAACATGTGCGACGGGCGGCGGGCGGCGACGAGCGAATTGCGAACTTGACACAACGAAGACGGAAAACGTCAGAACACGCCATTCGGCTTGTAATGTTGCTACTTTAACATTCTGAAATCTATCATTCAAATTCTTTTCTAGGATAAGCCATAAAAAACTTAAACGACCTGATACATTTTTATGCTTATTACGGTAATACCTAAATTAATATGCGATGTTTTCTATTGACTAAAAGTAATACGAAGCGGAAATTTTGCGAAATTTAATTTTTATAAGGAAAGTTGTGAACCATAAATCTACTAAACCTGTTATGAGTGCTGGCAATTTTAGAGAAAGGGACACCCTCACCTCGTTCTTGCGGTCTCAGCTGGACCGTTGACATTTTGTATTGAAATTTATACCTTATCTCTTAAAATTAAAGTGTATTTTTAAATACACAAAAATACGGAGTGCACCTTCCTGTTGTACGTAGTACTTATAAATTCCTTGGCCACTACATACATAAATGTCAAATTTGCTGGGTGAGAGCTCCAGTTACCTCAGAGTATTAAGTCAAACTTCATGGTGCCACCACAAGCTTTCCTGGGGGGCTACCGGCTAAGAAATATGGATATGGGTATGGGCTTCAACTGTCATTTGAATTCCTTATTTTGATAGATTTTTGCTGCTTTGTTCTGTTGAACGTTGCTAGCTAGTTATCGTTATACCCGACGCACATAGGGGTATTTGAAGGTAAAAGCTGGCCAAAAATATTTTTTGTCTCTAAATGGGTCCATAGGTGTCAATCAACACAAATTTAATGTATTTCATTTATTTCGTCACACATCATAAAAAAAACAAAAATTAAAACAAAATTAAAATTTATTAAAAAAATCGTTTAAATTTCGACGTCACCATTAAGTCCGTGTGTGTTTCTGAATCAGAATAAATATTTGGCGTGACACTAAATAGTCCTGAAAGAAAAAAAAGTTAAAAAAATATATAATTTGCATTTTTTTCTCAACTTTCCCTACCTACTAAAAAAAATTATGAAAAATACATCCGCGGTATTCCGCGGCAACTTTTGCATTGAGTGTATTACTGGATCTGTCTTCTTCAGTTATATGTATATTTCATTGCATAGCAAAGCTTAGAAGTTAACTAAACCTCTTAAAGATTATATTGAAAACGCCTAAATTCAGATATTTTCTATAACCTTTTGTCCTTTATAATAAATACTAAAACTCAAAGTAGTTTTAACTAGAAACGGTTAAAAATGCATCTACATACCTGGTTTTGACTGATCCATCACAATTTTTTTTTATGCAGTTTCAAAACAAAAAAATATAATAAGTATTGTGAGATGATACTAGGAGAATATCGAATAATCACACGCAGACTTCAATCGAACGGTAACTTCCGACTGATACCAAAGGGCGGCGCGTGAGTCGAGTCAAATACAATGGATGTCACATGATGCGCGATACAATTAGCTATATAAGCCAGCAAATTGTTTTTCAATATCAACGATTACGCGAAAATGATTTTTGGCCAGCTTTTAGGGTCAAATACCCGTTAGTGCGACGTCACAAAACAAGAAACTGAAAGCGGCTATTTTCTTTATAAAATTGACCTAAAGTTCCCAAAAACGTATGAAGTTCATACCCATAAAGTTACGCGGTAGCCCCCCTGTTCCGGTGACAGCCGTGACAGAGGAGCCACTTGCAATACCAAATTAGCTGTCAAAATGGACTGTCGTATAAAAACTGTTTTAGTTCCAAAGATAATCACCGGAACAGAAAAGCTTGCTGCACTATATTTAGCTAGCTAGCTAGATCTAGCCCGAAAAGGGCTAAGGTGGCAACACTGACACTATTCTTTGCCCAGACCAAGAGAAAAAGACTTGTTATGCACGCAAATATTTGTCTTGTTCGGGAATCGAACCCGAGACCTGGCGCAGAAGGCAGGTAGGTATCCTACCCCTGCGCCTCGGTGCGCATCCGCTTCCCCGCCACAGAATATATAATAGTACTATCGTTCCCCGCGTCCACTGAGGCGCGCCGAGTAGAATCGAAGAAATTCGCCTAAACAAGCAACTCGCGCGGTCAATCGACTCGATTCGGCGCGCCTCGCTTCTACTCTAATGAACGCACCTTCATACAGCTTAGTGGACGCGGGATAGCGGATGCGCGCCGAGGCGAATTTCTTGGATTCGCCGCGCTTCTACTGTAATGGACGCACCTTCATAGAAAAAGTATAGCAGGCGACTTTCTGCGATTCAGTTCGGCTCTGGGGGGCTACCGCGTAACTTTATGGGTATGAACTTCATACGTTTTTGGGAACTTTAAGTCAATTTTATAAAGAAAATAGCCGTTATCAGTTCCTTGTTTTGTGACGTCGGGTATAACGATAACTAGCTAGCAACGTTCAAGTTATCGCTAGTGTCGTCGTTACGCGGTAGCCCCATGAACGTCATTTCGTGTGTACCTTACTCCTTCTGGCTTATGAGCTGTAAAATCCTTCAGTGACGGATAAACCATTTCATATTTTAGTATTCAGAACAAACGTAACGCAAGACTTTATGAATTATTGACGTTTGAACAAGGGCCACACGACCTGACGCTTCAGATTATGGATGCTGAAAATAACAAAAACTAGCTAACGAAAGTCCAGTTTCACTCCCTGGCTGCTCAGTGACGCAAAAATAAATAAGATTTAACACACAAACATCATTCAAAACAGAATAGATCTCTTATAATCGTTGTTCAAACAAGGGCCACACGAAACTGTGTGTACCAGATTTAATTTGTCAAAATATCGATAGTCATACCATTTGGAGCCAAATAAAGCAGTCTAGCAGCGTCACGTTTGATATGTGACAGCATACAACACTTCAAATCCGTTCGCATAACAATACATCCATAGAAAAAGCAAAAACAATATTTTGACCCGTCAGACTGTGTGGCCCTTATTTAAAACCGTCACATTACGTGAATTTAGCGTTACGAATGTTGTAAAGCACATAATAGTCAAGGGAATTTCCGTCACTGAGGATCTAGCTTTACCTGGGACTAATCACTGCAGTACTTACCATGCAATTCAAGTTTAAAATTAGTATGAAAATAAGCTAGGGTGACCACGAAGTAATTTTTAGAGGACATCGTATTGAAGTTTACTGAGAATGTATGTAGCTTACCTTGTAGCATTAGGATTTTAAGCAAATAAAACTACAGTAAGTGGTTCAACAATTTATGATTTAGGTAAGTATTAACGCTAAAGTGTGACACATTAAAAAAAGTTATGTTGTTATTTTAATTTTTAGTTTTTTGCATTCACAATGAAATTTTTATTATTGAAAAATGGAAAATGAAGTATTTGTATTGATAAATAATGATTGAAATATTTTATAGAATAAAGAACGACTCCGTAGCTCAGTGGTTAGAGCAGTCGCCCGGAAAACGAAAGGTCGTGGGTTCGAGTCCCATTGGAGCTGGTTGTGAGACGGGTAGATTTTTTATAAATACTTCATTTTCCATTTTTAGGGTTCCGTAGTCAACAAGGAACCCTTATAGTTTCGCCATGTCCGTCAGTCCGTCTGTCCGTCCGTCTGACCCCAGTCTAGCTCATAGACTCTTAGTACTAGAAAGCTGTAATTTGGCATGAATATACATATTTATCACGCCATTAATATGGGCGTCCCCAAGGTTCAATATTGGGCCCTTTATTATTTTTGATTTACGTAAATGAGCCACCTTGCTACGCGAATAATTTGTGTAAGACAGTGACAGTGCTATTTGCCGATGATACCTCATTAATTTTCAAAGTTGATATAGGTAATAATTGTTCTGACGACGTAAATAGTGCTCTTTCTAAAGTTGCTCATTCAACATTAATAATATGGCCTTAAATTCTAGAAAACTAAATGTGTTAAATTTTCCTTACCTAATGTAAGGGAGGTTGATTTGGATATTATGTTAAACGCAGACGTAGTCGAGTTAATTGAAAGCACTAAATTTCTTGGTGTTACATTAGACTCACGACTTTAATGGGATCTACATATTAAAGCCTTGTTGAGTAGACTCAGTTCTGCAGCTTTTGCAGTAAAAAAAAGGCAATTAACTGATATTGAAACGGCAAAACTAGTATACTTTAGCTATTTTCATAGAGTAATGTCCTATGGCCTTTTTTTTATTATTATTATTATTATTTATTAGGTATACTAACGATTGTTACAACAGTAAGGACACTTAAGCTAGTAGTTCATTTAAATCTAATTGTACAATCAATTATAGGTATAACACCACATGCTCTACCGTATACATATACAACTAACACTACTTATTGATGAATATGATTTAATTAATAATGAGGCGAGAACTAAAGATAAGTATGATTTAACGATGATTACAAACTGTTTATAATAGTCTTTCTAAAGAGGGCTATTGACATCGAATGTACGTCAATCTGTCCGCTAAATTTGTTATAGAGTGCGCTAATTCTAGATATAGGTGAGTTAGCACCCAGGACAGTTCTGCGAAATGGACGACATAGAGTTTCGATTAGTTTGCGAGGCATTCGTGTTGGGACCCGAAAATTGAACTTCCCTAGTAGCGTCGGACATCGTAGGTGATTCCTTTTGTTGTGGGGTTCGGCAGCTAATGCTGGAAATATCTTTATACTCCAAAAGAGAGCTGTTCGCGCCATATACAATCCGGTCAGGTCCCGGGTTCGATCCCCGGTCGGGTAAATGTTGAAAACGAACTTTTCAATATTTCCACGGGTCTGGGTGTATGTGGTAATACCCGTCGTTGTTTCCAATTTCCATAATACTAGTGCTCAAGCTACTATACCTTGGTATTGGAACAATGTATGTGATGGTGTCCAATATTTATTTATTTATATCTAGGTAACTTTAGTCGCTAGAAGGCAAAGCTGTGAAACTAAATAACAGGACAATTATAGGCTTTTTGTCCATTAATGTACGTACATTTTTGTCACCCTGTTTTAAAAATCTCATACAAATTTTATCAAGGATTGCATCGTAACTACTGCAGTGATTGGTTCCAGGTAAAGCTAGATCCTCAGTGACGGAAATTCTTTTGACTATTTAGTGCTTTACAACATTCGTAACGCCAAATTTACGTAATGTGACATGTGCGTCAAGTTAGCAGCCTCACAACAGAATTAGATGGTTTTGATTATGTCAAAAATACTGTATAAATAGTGTTAAATAGTGATGTATATTAAATAAATAGTGTAACTTTGATTCAAAAGATATTTGAGTATCTTAGTGAGGCTGCTAACTTAACGTCAAGTTAGCAGTCACCTCAAGAAATACAGTTCGTATCAATGTGATTTATATGTCAAAAAATACTGTATAAATAGTGTATCGTAAACGCAAAATTTCAAAAGTAGTGCTTTAATACAAGCCGAGATGTTAGGGTCTCTAAGTGGGCTGCTAACTTGACGTTTCTTGCGATGGAGATTCCAGGGAAACTGGTACAAGTTTTAAATAAATAAATACTTGAAAAATTACTGTGTGAAATAGTGAATCTTATGATATAAATAAAAAAAGAATTCTTCTTTGCTATTTTCAAAAAATCTAATGTTAACTTCTACCATACATTCGAATTTAGGTACAGTCGTGTACAGTTTTCTTTAGACGTACTGATATTGTCAAATTTTTTTTCCAGTCATTTTAAATGATACATAATCTATCGTATCATCATCATTTCAGCCGTACGACGCCCACTGCTGGGCATAGGCCTCCCCCAAGGATCTCCACAACGATCGGTCCTGCGCTGCCCGCATCCAGCGGCTTCCCGCGACCTTGACCAGTAGCCCGATTCTCGTAATATAAACCGTGACGATATCGTAGCGATTTAGTCGTTGAAACCATATTCGTATTCACAACTGTCGATAGAACTTGAGCGGCAGCGATTCTATCGAAGTGTCGTCGAAGTGTATTCTGGTACATTAATCGTCCTTCAATCGTTTCAAAACGATAACTCGAAGGTATTCTACTATTTAGATGACCTTTGTTTCGATCGGATTTCAACGACTAAACGTCAAAATAAGCGATCCAAGTGTCGTTGGACAAAAGTTCAATTAGCTGGAACTTTTGTATGTGAAAAATAAGCTTGGGGCTAGCATATTTGTTATTATTTCTTTTTTATTTTATTTAATAAACTTTTGTACATAATACATAGGTAATGTAATATACAAGGCGGACTTAATACTAAAAGTATTTTTTGCCAGTCAACCGTTGGGAAACAGAAAACAATTAAAGCGGTACAAATTATATAATTATCTATAAGTAAGTACTAATATTATAAAGAGGTAAGATTTGATTGTTTGTTTGTTAAATTGTTTTCATCGAATAGGCTCCGAAACTACTGGACCGATTTAGAAAATTCTTTGATCATTAGAAAGCTACATTCGTTCAGGTACCACGCGATGAAACCGCGAGAATCCGCTAGTAAAAAAAAAATAAAAAAAACAAATAAACAAACAAAATATACAAGCTACATAATCGACGCAAACAGCGTAAACGGAGAAATAAATTGAGAGCTGCAAGATGGGACGCTTCCGAAATGCCGGAGAGACTTCAAAATTTTGGTACAAACACTCATTTATTATTTATTATTTATTATTAATTATTAATTATTAATTATTAATTATTAATTATTAATTATTTATTATTTATTATTTATTATTTATTATTTATTATTTATTATTTATTATTTATTATTTATTATTTATATTTATTATTTATTATTTATTATTTATTATTTATTATTTATTATTTATTATTTATTATTTATATTTATTATTTATTATTTATTATTTATTATTTATTATTTATTATTTATTATTTATTATTTATTATTTATTATTTATTATTTATTTATTTATTATTTATTATTTATTATTTATTATTTATTATTTATTATTTATTATTTATTATTTATTATTTATTATTTATTATTTATTATTTATTATTTATTATTTATTATTTATTATTTATTATTTATTATTTATGAAAGAACGATCTAATCTAAATAACCTGAAAGAATACAACTAAAAATCTTTACATATCAACGACATTTGAGGAGTTGTACCTTCCATCACCAGCTCATCAGCATGTGATGATGACTACCAGATGCAAATACTTAAAAAACTTTAGAAAATCTTTAAAATACGTAAATTACCATATAATTTACGGGTTTTCCTCGATTTCCCCTGGATTCCACCATCAGATCCTAACTTGGTTACAATGTGACTACCTCAGGAGTTTACTCTGTCGAATAAAAAAATAATCATTGAAATTGGTCAATAGTTCGCGAAGATATTGACGTGTAAAGCAGGAACTACCAGTCAAAAACTATGTGTTTTTTCAGGATTGTGAAAAAACTACTGAACTGACTACTTTTAACTTTTTCATGATACCACACATAAACTACCTACCTATTTTCTTTCAGATAAAAAAAGAATTATTAAAATCGGTTAACAACTGGCGAAGTTATGGTAAAACATACATAAAAAAATACTGTCGACTTGAGAACCTCCTCTTTTTTTGAAGTCGGTTAAAAAGTGGGTAGAAATATATTTGTTTAAATACCTAATCAATAGCATTAAACCGATTATACGTATGTATTGACACAATCAAAAATATATATTTCACTTTTTTGCTCGATAGTACGCACTTCACGATTGAAATAAAGTTTGAACCTTATTACTAAGGAGCAAAGTTCAACATTGATCGTCAGCATATATTCAGATTATTATGTAGAAGTTTACATTAGATTTTTTGAAAATAGCAAAGAAGAATTCTTTTTTTATTTATATCCTAAGATTCACTATTTCACACAGTATTTTTTCAAGTATTTATTTATTTAAAACTTGTACCTGTTTCCCTGGAATCTCCATCGCAAGAAACGTCAAGTTAGCAGCCCACTTAGAGACCCTAATATCTCGGCTTGTATTAAAGCACTACTTTTGAAATTTTGCGTTTACGATACACTATTTATACAGTATTTTTTGACATATAAATCACATTGATACGAACTGTATTTCTTGAGGTGACTGCTAACTTGACGTTAAGTTAGCAGCCTCACTAAGATACTCAAATATCTTTTGAATCAAAGTTACACTATTTATTTAATATACATCACTATTTAACACTATTTATACAGTATTTTTCGACATAATCAAAACCATCTAATTCTGTTGTGAGGCTGCTAACTTGACGCACATAATGTGACGGTTTTAAATAAGGGCCACACAGTCTGACGGGTCGAAATATTGTTTTTGCTTTTTCTATTGATGTGTTGTAATGCGAACGGATTTGAAGTGTTGTATGCTGTCACATATCAAACGTGACGCTGCTAGACTACTTTATTTGGCTCCAAATGGTATGGTTATCGATATTTTGACAAATTAAATCTGGTACACACAGTTTCGTGTGGCCCTTGTTTGAACAACGATTATAAGAGATCTATTCTGTTTTGAATGATGTTTGTGTGTTAAATCTTATTTATTTTTGCGTCACTGAGCAGCCAGGGAGTGAAACTGGACTTTCGTTAGCTAGTTTTTGTTATTTTCAGCATCCATAATCTGAAGCGTCAGGTCGTGTGGCCCTTGTTCAAACGTCAATAATTCATAAACTCTTGCGTTACGTTTGTTCTGAATACTAAAATAAGAAATGGTTTATCCGTCACTGAAGGATTTTACAGCTCATAAGCCAGAAGGAGTAAGGTACACACGAAATGACGTTCATGTAGCCCCCCTGTGATGTGACTCTCTTATTAGTGACTCTCATTCTTTGGCGGGAATTTCAAGCGAAAGGGCGAAAAATTTTCTCTAGTTTGGAAATCTTTTTCCAAGTTTTATAATAATTGCAAATTTTACTTAAATTGTTGTAAATAGACTATATTTGGTTCTTTTGTAAATAAACAAGATGTTAGGCGGTGAGGCCGGGGGTGAAATCCCCCCGGCCACCAAAGGCCCGGGCTCATCGGGAAAACGTCCTAGAAAAATGATAGAAGAAAATGTAAGCGGCGGTGGTGAGGACAATTTAAACTTTCTTCCTTTTCTTAAACCCAACTATAAAAGACTATACCCAGAAAATTCTACAAACTATGAATTTAAAGTGTTCGTTGAAAGCGACAATAGTGCTGATCGTTTGGGCAATAAAAGTCCCATTTACTTGAATCACATATTTACAACTGATGTAAAAGGAGTGGTGGCCATACATAGGGTCAACGCGAGCAAAATTGCGGTTGTATTCAAGCAATACAACACTGCCATACAACACTGCCAACAATTTTATAATGAATTCTACATTTCTGGAGAAATACAAATTAAAGGCTTATATCCCAGCAGCTCAAATAGAAAAAACTGGAATAATCAGACATGTTCCAACTAACATATCCAATAAAGAGTTGTATTATAAATTAACGTCCCTTTATGAAATTATTGCTGTGCGACGCTTTATTAAAAAAGTTGGCAATGAAAAAGTCCCTTTGCAAACAGTCAGCATAACTTTCCTTGCCAATTCATTACCTGACAGTGTACAATATGACTTATTTTCTTACCGGGTATTTGAGTACATTCCTCCTCTGCAGCAATGCTTTAGATGTTTCAAATTCAATCATTCAGCAAAGGTTTGTAACGGCAAACAGCGCTGCAGCGTTTGTTCGGGAGAACACTATTATAAAGAATGTGATAAACCCAATGATTTAAACTGTGTTAATTGCAGTGGACCACATTTAGCAATATCGAATTTATGTCCTGTTAAAATTAAAAAAAATCAAGAAAAGAAAAACAAAGTTACTTACGCAAGCACTGTTGCCTTTACAAACGAAAAAAAGTACGATAATGAATTCCCAGCACTTGTACATACTAATAATAATAATGTAAATAAAATGAACATTGAGCAGGGACGCCCTGCTGTTCATGTAAAAAAAAATGTAAATAAGAATGAAACTGTTAAAATTGCTACACAAAAATCTCTGTCATTAGATGAATTGAAAAGCCAGTTAATTAATAACGTTGAAATTACTAATGCAATAGTTCGCACTCTTATTGCTATAGCTAACAAAGGGGACGATACGCCAATTAATTCAAATTCAATTAAAGATTTATTAGTAAAAAATCTTTCTTAATGGATAATTGCGGTCCTAAAGCGTCTGTATTAAGAATAGCTCAATATAATATACAAAGTATTTATAACAAAGTTCCTCTTTTAATTAATTTCCTTCGAGAAAAAGATATTGATATCTGTTTATTAAATGAAACTTGGTTAAAAGATGGTAAGCCTTGTAGAATACCTGGCTATAACATGTTGTTTAAAAATGCTTCCAATGAACATGGTGGAGTAGCCATACTTATTAAACCATTTCTAAAATATAAACCTCTTACAACTGTTTTTTATGAAGAATTACAAACTGTGGCATTGTCTCTATCTACTTCTCGTGGCGACATTACTATTCTGTGCGTTTATTGCCCTCCTTCAGGTCCCCTACGTACTAATAACTTGCGTAACATTATTTGTAATCTTCCAAATCCTATTTTCGTGGCTGGAGATTTTAACGCTCACCACATAGCTTTTGGTTGCTTATCCAACAAAAGTAGAGGTGAGCATTTGTATACTCTTATTGATGACATAGACTTATGCATATTAAATGAAGGTGACAAAACTACTATGCACTATCCAAATCGTAATCCATCTGCTATTGATATTTCTTTGGCTAGTCCATCTATAACACCTCTTTGTAAATGGTCAGTCCATGATGATAACATGGGTAGTTATCATTTTCCGACAATTACTGAAATAACTCTTGCTATAGATCGTTATAACGTTAATCCTCCTATGGATAAGTTTTTATATAGTAAAGCTGATTGGATCAAATATAATGAACTTTCGAAAACTTCTTTTGATAATATTATCCCTAGTCTAGACGATCCTCTTAGTTCTTATGATGCTTTTTGTAATACACTTGCCACCCTGAAATCAGAGTGTGTACCAAAATATTCCAAAACTTCAGAGCACAAAAGTAGACCTCCAAAACCCTGGTGGAATGAAAAATGCAAGGAATGTGTAATTAGATCAAAAGAGGCTTTAAAATTATACAGACGTTCTCCCAGCATTGAATATTATATTGCATATAAGAGAGCAGATGCCTTAAAAAAGAGAACTATAGCAGAGGAAAAAAAGAATAGTTGGAGATCTTTGTGTGACAGTTTTAATAGGATGACACCCATTTCAACCATTTGGAATAATATTAAGAGATTTAAAGGAATTAAAACAAATACTAAATCCTATTGTGACGAATTTATTCCACAATTTATAAATAAATTATCAGGTAATGTTTGTGAAAGTACAGATAATCTAAACACTCTTTTTAATTTACACAATAAGGATATTAAATCAAAACATTTATTGGAACCTTTTACATGGTGCGAATTCTTAATAAGTCTTGAATCTCGGAAAAACACTACTCCTGGTTTGGATGATTTTCCTTATATTTTAATTAAAAAATTAAATATTAAAGCTCAGAAACTATTTTTAAATATCCTCAATAATCTTTGGCTCAAACAAAAAATACCACAATCATGGAAAACTCAATGTGTTATCCCAGTTCTTAAACCCGACAAACTTCCTGATAATTGTGACTCCTACAGACCCATTTCATTATCTTCATGTTTAGGAAAAATATTTGAAAATATGATTAAACTACGTTTAGATCATTTCGCTGAATCTAATAATATTATTCCTAATATTCAATATGGCTTCAGACGTGGTAGAAGTTGTGCTGACAGCTTTACATGTCTCATCTCTGATCTGAAAAATGGAAAACAAAATAATAAGAGTGTAGCATGTGCCTTTCTTGATGTTCAAGGGGCATTTGACAATGTACAACCAGATATCTTAGTTCATGTGTTATCAGGGTTAGGTATACCTGGTTTACTCTGTAAATGGATTTACGAATTTCTTATTAATCGAATCTTATATGTGAAGTTCAATAATATCTTACATGGCCCTAGAACTATCTCTAAAGGCACAATGCAGGGCGCTACATTGTCCCCTCTACTCTATAATTTATACACTGCTGAAATATGTAAATATGTAAATAATGACAATGTAAATATTCTGCAATTTGCTGATGATTTAGTGATCTATAGTGTAAATAATAATATTGATGCTGCTATTGAAAATGTAAATTCAGCTCTTTGTAACTTAAAAGTATATTATGATAAACTTCAGTTAAAAATTAATCCATGCAAAAGTAGTACAATGATATTTAGCAAAGATTTTCCCTCTACGTCAGTTATGTATAATGATCTGCCTATTCCTGTTGTTAACCAACATAAGTTTCTAGGCATTATAATAGATAAAGATTTATCCTTTAAACCACACATTGATTATATTTTACAAAGAGCAATGAAAGGGCTAAACATTATCAAATGTTTAGCTGGAGTATCTTGGGGTGCAGACCCACTGACCCTTTCCATACTATATAAAGCTATTGTAAGAAGCCATTTTGATTATAGCTGTATTGCTTATCATGATAGTAAATATGTAAATAAACTAGACATAGTACAGAATAAGGCTTTGAGGACTATATCTGGGGCCATGTGTTCTACTCCCATTAGAGCTATGGAAGTTGAAACAGTTATAATGCCACTTTCACTTAGACGTCTATTACTTATAAAAAGATTCTGTGTAAAACTGTTATCTACAAATAATCAACAAGTTATTATAAAGATAGTACCTTATCCAATACCAATTCAGACTCCATTAACTACTGCCTCCGATATGCTTAGTCATAAATTTCCAAAATTACCCCATATTCTTGTTGACCTGGAAATTAAATACCAAAAAATACAAAAAGACTGTTTGTGGCCATTCTACTCCAAACAGTTTTGCACATTAATCAATGAAGTAAATATTGTCAAAACACAGATAAATAATAATCTAGACTTACAAATGTTTTTAGATGAGAACAAGTATTATACATTATATACAGATGGTAGTAAAACTAATTCACATGTCAGAAGTGCTGTATATGATCCCCAGATAAAGTTTTGCCAAAGCTTTACACTTGATTCTACTTGTAGTATTTTTACAGCAGAGGCATATGCAGTTTTTGAAGCACTTAAACGTATTTGTACTATAAATAGTTGTAAATATTTTCTTATATTGACTGATTCTCTTAGCTTACTCACATGTCTAGAAAATTACACTGTTCATTTTAAAACCAATTTCATTGTTTATAATATAAAGGAACTTATACTTAACTTGAGGCAAAAAGGTATTGAAGTTGCCTTTCTGTGGATTCCTTCACACAAAGGAATCACTGGTAATGAAATAGCTGATAAGACTGCATATGAAGGAATAAACTCTTTAGATGTAAGGTACATAACAGAGATCCCATTTACTGATTGCTATTCTGAAATAAGAAAAGAAGTGTTAATATTATGGGATGATATCTGGAAAAAAGATAAAGAAACTAAAGGCAAATGGTACGGAAGCATACAAGAAGGAATACCTGCAAAGCCTTGGTACGCTAAGTTGAAGATAGCAGCTAGCCGAGACTTCATTACAACCATGAATAGACTACGTTTTGGCCACCATAAAACTCCTGCACATTTGGGACGACTCAAGATAATACCATCCAATTTATGCACTTACTGCAATCGTGATCAAGTTGGTGACATTCAACATTTGATATTTAAATGCAGTCAGTTCAACATCCAGCGTCTGTTATTGGCGTGCGAACTGTCAGTGGAAGAAAGTGATACCAGTGATAATAGTGCTAGTGAAAATGTAAATAACGAAACCCGCCGCTTACATGACTATTTAAAAAGTGCCAAAAACTTTGTGCCCCTTTACAATTATATAAAATCTACAGTAGAAAAGCTATGAATGAGACGAGTAGACGTCAAGACATGGCTTAAAGGACCTGCATCCAAGCCAAAAATCTTATTAAAAAAAAAAAAATTAGTGACTCTCTTATTCCTGTCACTGTCAGTTTGACAGAATCAGAATTCTGTTTTTGTGGCTGGAACTGGAACGCTGGAACCTGGAACTTGGATGCCGAGATTCCTTTCCAATTTTCTAATTTTCTTCAAAATTCCGTAGACATTTGCAAATGCCGCTTTAAAATAATCCTTTTAACTATCGGATTAAGCTCGTCAGATTACAATCAAATATTTGTGAGATAAACCGCTACTATTACTTACTATTTCATGGAATACTACAGTTATCGGTTTGATGACAAAGCACAGTTTACTAGTCTTTTGTGTTGATGATTCAAGTTATTTATATTGTATAAAATGTTAAAAGAGCTAGTGTTTCATGAATGAGTGACACCAGCAGTGACCCCGAAGAAGCAACTGAGCACACTGCCCTTATAATGGATGGGCACATTGCAGAAGCGCGCCCCGATAGGGAAATCGCTGAACGGATTGCTAGGAAGAGAAGAACCAAATCCGAAAGTCAACGATCATATGGGGTAAACACGGCTCAATGTTTTTCTTCACAAGTTCTCATAGATATTTTACCTATTACTCAGTGTTATGTCTAATCTAATCTACTCGTTATTTTGACTCCATTTGGTTGATAAACTTATCAATTTGTATATTTAATCACTACAATGGTAATCTTAACAATTTACTATAGTCATGAAATTTGCCATTTTGTTATTTTACTTCTGAATTCAAACTTGTGATTTGATTGTGCCTTTTTACAAAATGGTATGAAGCACCTTATCAATGAATATTTTCCTAATAATAGCACATTGTAAAGGAGTTTATCTTTTGTGCAGAGTGTGGAGCCGACTGAAGGAAGTGGTCAAGGCTCGTCTGGTGGCCCTGGGCCCAGTTCTGTTCCAGTTCAGAACAATTCTGAATCTCAAATTGAAGAGTTGGAACTGAAATATGGGGCGAGACATGTCATCAAACTGTTTGTGCCCGTCACATTATGCATGCTCGTTGTTGTTGCTACTATATCCTCAATCAACTTCTACTCTGTCAAAGATGTTTATTTGTAAGTGTAATATAATTTAATGAACAGTTCTTACATAGTATCTCACTCAATATTTTTTTGTATGGTTTTTTTTTTTCATGTTTTTTTTATTATTTCAGAGCATATACCCCTTTTCATGAGGAGAGCCCTCATGCAGTAACTAAAGTCTGGAATGCGTTAGCCAATTCTATGATCCTGCTGAGTGTGATAGCCCTTATGACAGTTCTACTGATAGTGCTTTACAAGAAGAGGTGTTACAAAATCATACATGGATGGCTCATATTGTCTTCTCTCATGCTGCTATTCTTGTTTTCTTACTTATATATTGAGTAAGTAAAATGGTAAAACTATTTATGGTTATCCTTACTAATATTATAATGAGGTAAAGTTTCTGAGTAGGAAGTAATCTCTGATAATGACCTGCCCCCTTACTCTTGAATGAAATTGCATTGGCATTCAATCAAATTAATGTCAACCATCAATAAGGACTTTATTGCAAGGCGAAACGGTTCACTGATTAGATGTTTGCCATTAATTTAATAATTGGCTATTGGAATTTGTTTCAATAGTAAGGGGCCTGGTTTTGAAAATACTTAAACCAGTAGACAACTATAATATTCTTGAGTGACATGGGCTACATTTCATACCAATATTTTCATGGCATAAAATAAAGCCCAAGCCCATTATAGCTAGCATTTTATATAATAAAAAAACATTTTCACTCTATTAGATCAGATTAATTGTCAGAAAACTTATTTAAATAAAAATGTAGTACACCATACTTATAGAATGTTCGCCGAGACAAGTCAGGGTTTTGTAACTCATCATTACTAATTGCGGCACGCTATTTTCTTTTAAAGAAAATTATTCACTCTTTGTTCACATGGTTGTCAACAACTATGTGCCTCTTACCACGAAACACGGCGAAAGCGAGAAATAAGTGACAGCTGCTATATAATTTGCGATAATAAAGCGACAGTAACAATGTTTAGAGACTTATCATAATATTTATCAACTCTGGACAAACAGACTATAAAATGCCAAACACTAATAACATTACTTTATGTTTCAGAGAAGCACTGCGAGCTTACAACATACCTATGGACTACATTACGTTAGTATTTGTGATGTGGAACTTTGGTGTGGTGGGGATGATTGTGATCCATTGGAAGGGCCCCCTGCGTCTGCAGCAAGCATACCTTATATTTATCGCAGCGTTGATGGCCCTTGTATTCATAAAATATCTACCTGAATGGACGACATGGGTGGTCCTTGCTGTTATTTCAATATGGGGTAAGTAAAGTATTCCAAATGAAGAATATGAAATCAATCAATAACTGATAAGTTAGAAAAGTTTATTTTATAATGATGGCAGCTGTACAGTGGCTTACTTGTGTGTTTAACTTTAGTATATTTTTATTATTTATCAATATCTTGTTTATAAGGATAATTTGATTTTAGATTTGGTAGCAGTTCTGACACCCAAGGGGCCACTACGGATATTGGTAGAGACAGCACAAGAACGAAATGAACCCATATTTCCTGCACTCATATACTCATGTAAGTATTTCATAATTTCCAGATTCTCTTTCAAAGTTCTTAGTTGCTTACTTATTTTATTATCTATCATTTGTTTAAATTAATATACTTACTGAGATTTCAGCACTCAATTTTTCTGAGCTTAACTCTTTTTTAAATACAATTTAAGTTACTTTAGCTACTCTTATTGATCAACTCTGAGCAACGAAATCCGCGACTTTTTGCAAACCAACCACATATTGAAAAATGGAAAATGAAGTATTTTGAAAAAATCGACCCGTCTCACAACTAGCTAGTTGTGAGACGGGTCGATTTTTTCTAAATACTTCATTTTCCATTTTTCAGTAACAAAAATTGCATTGTGAATGCAAAAAATTAAAATAAGCAACCACATATTGCTGGAAAATGTTGCCCGTTTAGAAGCACCTTTACGGAAATCAGAAACAACAGATATATTACAAATATGTATAAGCAACGTATTTTACCAGTAGAAAGCTGGACTATTATTGATTGACACAAGTGTGGTATATTTAATGCCGATATTCTCACGGGACCGGGTTCAATCGCGAGGAGCAGATTGAACTATGAAGTTGTTGAACATTGTCGACCTCCATGGTCGAGTTGCGTACGCACCTACGCACCGGTTTTCAATCCGTTGCCGCCATCTCCGAAGTTCGATTCCCGGTCGGGTGTCTCTAGAAAGCTATATTTTCTCGTGTCCAGGTGTATGTGCCGTATAGTATATTTATGTGATACCCGTCGTGTTTCCAATTATCATAACACAGGTGCTTAAGCTACTTAACTTGGGTTTGATTGGAGCACTCTATGTGATGGTGTCCAATATTTATTTATAAAATTAATAATTATGTCACATCACTCACAACATCAGACACATTGATCTGAATCCGAAATGATAAGGTGCTTCTAAACGGTTCATATTTTTCGGCAATTTGTGGCTGCACCATTTGCAGTTAATTTCTCGGCCATTACAAAAATGTTTTTGGGTAATCAATGGCTGGGAAACTAATGGCTCGGCTATTGGTTGCAATGTGTCTGTAATTGTATGGCCGGTGATTTAGAATTCTAAATTATCGATTGATACACATTCCGGCAACTTGCTGACGAAAGTACACTTGTCGCAGCGGCTTATATTATTTTACAAAAATCGAAAAAGAAAAAGGATAGATTGTGGATTCGACCTTACCTTAATAGGCGTGAGACTTTAGACTTTTAACCTTCTACCAAATTAAATTATTACGTAAACAACATCATTGACAGATAAATCACTGAACATAGCAATTAATCCCGGCGTCATTCACAGCAACCTTCATGTCGCGTAGAAAAGGATACACTATGGCATAACAATAGAGAGCGACTGAAACCAATAGAACTACTACAGTACTACTACCGGGCAATATTGCAGTGATATCGAGAGCTCAGCGATCGTCCGGCAACCTATCAAAACCATGTCGGCCATACGTGGCCATATCACGGCCATATGGCCGGGATATTACAGCAATATTGCATTATATAGTATTTTTGGGATGGCTGAAAATGTTGCCGGCCACTTTGTTGCAGCCACGTATTGCCAGAAAATGTTGCCCGTTTAGAAGCACCTTTACGGAAATTAGAAACAACAGAGATATTACAAATATATCACTCCCCTCCCCCCCACCTCTTACTCAACTCAACTCAACTCAAAACGTTTATTTGCTTAACATCGTGTAGTACATTGGGGTGGTCAACAATGATATTAAGACGAACAACAATGTTCTACCCTAATTATGTGGGCATGCAAATGTCTTAGATGCACAAGATGTATGATCAGTACAACTGCACCAACAGGCCCGTCCAATTTATTTATTTATTTTATTTCGTTGCAGCTACGGTGATGTACTGCCTGGCGGCGACCACGACCGGCCCCGGCGAAGGTGAGCAGCGCCCGCGCGAACTGCGACCGCTGAACCCCGCCGGCAGCGGTAACGGTTGTTCATTTGCACCCACGCACCGCCTTTGTGCTTGTCCATTACTAATATCACCTAATAATTTGAAGAGAAAGGATTTGTATTTTTTTTTTGTTTGTAACGAATAAACTCATAAACTACTGGCACAGATTACTAAATAGTTACTAGTAACATAAACTGCACTCCCCTAAGCCATTTAAATAAATAGCAACTCTAACTATAACGCAATTAAGTGGAATTCAGCTTGTACGGCGCAAATTACGAACGGCCGCTCGTTGCATCTCTTTCTATCGCATATATTCTAGCTCTTTTGCGGACCTAATTTCTATGGATGTTCACCGCCGGCCGGCGCGGCGGTGAGGGCGAGATTTGCGCGCAAGTACATCGAGTGACAGACGCCTGCTATTGGACCGATTCTAAAAATTTCTTTTTCATCCCATCGATTCGAAAAGCGATGATTGTTTATCTAATAACAGGGTCCAAAACGATTCATTTTTTACCTGTTATGACAAGAGGGTATAAATGAGATTTGAATTTTGAACAGCTTCATAACAGGATCCAAAACGATGAGATTTGAATTTAGAACATAATTAAAGAAGCATTGGTTGGAGTGTAGCAAAGGGTGTGCAGTACTTAAAAAAAAATTCAACTGATTTTGTATGGGGCCGGGACTTTTTTCGGGACCGAGAAATTTTCAAAAACGGAATTTTATAAAATTGAGAATATCTCGTAAACGGTGAGTCGTAGCTAAAATCTAACAAAATTTTCAACCCTCCCTACGGCATCCCCGGAGATACTTATAAGAAATCTGATAGACATGTATTTTTTTATTTATTTTTTTTTATTTCAAAATTATTTTTTTTTCTTGCCCGACTAGCGCTTTGATGTATCCGAACGACAAAGAAAGGTAGGTAGTTTGAGTTGTGTTTACTGCTTTTCTTATAGAGGGGGATGAAAAGCAGAGTGTATTACTCGGCCACAAAATTATTTTCACCTCGGCCGGCGTATATTATATTGAATCCCTCGCTGCGTTCAGGATTCTACTTTAGAATCCCTCGCTGCGCTCGAGATTCTACTCTAGAATCCTTCACTGCGCTCTGGATTTAAAATAGCACCCTCGCCGTAAATATATTATTTTGCTCCCTTGTAATACAATCTACTATTACTATAAGAAAGCTACATTCTTCCTAAATAAAATAGGCTATATTTGATCCCGATATTACCACGAGTGAAATGTTTCAATAAAACACCCTGTATCCAGATGCTATGGTGTGTATGTCAAGGGAGACGTGACGTGCCATTAAGGAGCTCCATACACGAGACGCGGTACGGCCAGGCGTCCGTCACTCGTTCAAGAACGCGAGATAAGTGCCTACCGCTTCGCGTATATCTCGGGATACAATTTACAGCGGGCCGAAGAGCGCGATAGAATATTTCGTTCGTAATTAGAGCCATACAAGCTGAATTTTACTTTATCGTGTTGAAGTTAGAGTTGCTATTTGTTTGAATGGTTTCGCGTAGTGCAGCTTCTGCCCTTGGACTATTATTTATTCTGTGGTACGGCGCGGGGCGGTGTCATCAGCCATTCAATGTCCCCACTGCTGGGGCACTGGCCTTCCTTATGGATGGGTAAGGAGAATGGGCCATGACCCACCGTGAGGGCCCAATGCGGGTTGGTGGGTATTAACGACTGCAGATGCAGTCGGGACCAACGGCTTAACTTGCCTTCCGAAGCACGGAGAAGATCGAGATGAAAAGTTTTTGGTCACCCTTCCCGTGACCGACCATTTCGAAAGTTCGACACGAAACTTCTTTACCTTAGTTTCAAATAGGGGAAGGGTAGTTGGTTTCCTATTGGGGAAAAGGCTTTTTGTGGCGTAGACTGTTGTTAGAATTATTTGGACAAACGGTGACTGGTATTTATTTCCTTAGAGTTGTTAATGTATGTAATGTAAAGACTGCTTGTTTGTATGGTGGTGGTGTGCAACGTTCCGTTTAAGTAGCGAAAACGATCTTGAGTAAAGGCAGTTGTTTAATAAAGTGCTATGAATATACACAAATAGGTATAAAACTTGTTACAACTTTAGCTTATTTTCATATAGGTATATTTCTTTTTACCAAACATGGTATTAATGCATGAATAACCGTTTAGGAAAGGATAGGTCTTTTTTGTAAAATGTTATTTGAAAATTTTTGTATGTGACCATTTGTTTCCAAATAAAAAAAAAACAATATCAATGGCGAGTACCTAACACACCTGCGATTTCTCGATGATGTAGTTCTTATGGGTGAGACCTTGGAAGAACTGAACACACACAATGCTCGAAGACTCAGTAATGCTTCCCAAAGAGTGGGTCTTAAGATGTACATGGATAAGACGAAAATCATGTCCAGTGCCCATGTTGCACCCGCTCCAGTTAATGTTGGGAACATTACACTCAAATTTAAACTTTCGCGTTCCATTATAATTATAAACAAGAGTAACGGGACTCAACGCGACATTTATTATGAAGTACAGTGACCACGGTTGTTGCAACACAGCCGAAAAGTCAAGCTGTAAGTACATAATAATATGTACTTCATAATAAATGTCGCGTTGAGTCCCGTTACTCTTGTTTATAATTACACTCGAAGTTGTTGACCACTATGTTTACATGGGACAGACAGTCAAGTGGTGAGTCCAACTTCGAGATAGAGATCTCTCGTACAATCCAGCTCGGATGGGCAGCGTTCGGGAAGATTCGGCATACATTCGCGTCCAAAATTCCTCAATGCCTCAAGACTAAGGTCTTTGACCAGTGTGTGTGGCCAGTTATGACATATGGAAGCGAGATGTGGTCTTTTACTATCGGTCTCATAAGAAGGCTCAAGGTCACCCAGCGAGCAATAGAGAGAAGGATGCTTGGTATTTCCCTGCGCGATCGACTCGAAGGATTGCATCGTTGAAGTGGCATCGGGCGAGACACATAGCGCGGAGAACCGATGGCCGTTGGGGCGGAAAGGTTCTCGAATGGCGACCGCGAACCGGACGATGTTCCGTGGGCAGGCCTCCTGCAAGGTGGACTGACGATCTGGTCAAGGTCGCGGGAAGCCGTTTGATGCGGGCAGCGCAGGACCGATCGTTGTAGAGATCCTTGGGGAGGAGACCTATGCCTAGCAGTGGGCGTCGTATGGCTGATGATACTGATACACAAAAATGAATAAAAATCTTGTTTTAAAATAGTATCCATCCGAACTATCCATACTAATATTATATAGAGAAAATATTCGTATTTTTGTATTATAAACTCAAAATCTACTGGACCGAATTCAAAAATTCTTTCACTATTAGAAAGTTACTTTCTTCTGGAGTTTTTTTATTTAATCCTGATATTACCACGGGAACGGGTGCCACGCGGGTGAAACCGGTATGAGCCATAATAAATATTTTTCTCGAAGTATTTTATGAAATGTTGATACATAGTAAAACTGACCCCCTACCTTTCATCCTTTGTCATGCCTCAACTCATTTTGGTATGTCATGACAAGGATGGCACGATGCGTCGTAATCGTAATGAAGCCGACTGCCCTGTTCTTTGTATCGAACCCTCACTGAGTATTATGTTTTGTGATAGATAGACTAGTACTTTGTATTGACATTTGAATATTGTTCCATTTCCAGGAGCGCCAACCGACGAGTCGGTACCCCGGCGCGAGTCGGGCGGCGGCGACGGTGGCTTCGACGCGGCGTGGCAGGCGCGCGCGCAGCAGGCGGGCGGGCCGACCGGGGCGCGGCGGCTGCGCGTGGACGGGACGGCCCCTGCGCAGTACACCACCCGGCTGGAGCGCCCGCCGCCGCCGCCGCAGCCGCTCAACGACGACGAGAGTGAGTAGTGTTTGTAGGGACACCAATACAGGCGGGCGGGCCGACCGGGGCGCGGCGGCTGCGCGTGGACGGGACGGCCCCTGCGCAGTACACCACCCGGCTGGAGCGCCCGCCGCCGCCGCCGCAGCCGCTCAACGACGACGAGAGTGAGTAGTGTTTGTAGGGACACCAATACAGGCGGGCGGGCCGACCGGGGCGCGGCGGCTGCGCGTGGACGGGACGGCCCCTGCGCAGTACACCACCCGGCTGGAGCGCCCGCCGCCGCCGCCGCAGCCGCTCAACGACGACGAGAGTGAGTAGTGTTTGTAGGGACACCAATACAGGCGGGCGGGCCGACCGGGGCGCGGCGGCTGCGCGTGGACGGGACGGCCCCTGCGCAGTACACCACCCGGCTGGAGCGCCCGCCGCCGCCGCCGCAGCCGCTCAACGACGACGAGAGTGAGTAGTGTTTGTAGGGACACCAATACAGGCGGGCGGGCCGACCGGGGCGCGGCGGCTGCGCGTGGACGGGACGGCCCCTGCGCAGTACACCACCCGGCTGGAGCGCCCGCCGCCGCCGCCGCAGCCGCTCAACGACGACGAGAGTGAGTAGTGTTTGTAGGGACACCAATACAGGCGGGCGGGCCGACCGGGGCGCGGCGGCTGCGCGTGGACGGGACGGCCCCTGCGCAGTACACCACCCGGCTGGAGCGCCCGCCGCCGCCGCCGCAGCCGCTCAACGACGACGAGAGTGACTAGTGTTTGTAGGGACACCAATACAGGCGGGCGGGCCGACCGGGGCGCGGCGGCTGCGCGTGGACGGGACGGCCCCTGCGCAGTACACCACCCGGCTGGAGCGCCCGCCGCCGCCGCCGCAGCCGCTCAACGACGACGAGAGTGACTAGTGTTTGTAGGGACACCAATACTGAGCGACGGCGGCTCCGCGCGTGGTGGCAGGCGCGGTGATTGCGCGTGGACGGGATCGCACCAGAGCAGTACACAACAAGTGGGCATGTCTTCTTTTTCTTATCATGATGTACACACGGCGGCACATCAGACTATACCATGTTGACCTTGAGACCGCCGTTATGCCCTACGTAATAAAAGCTGTTATCGCAATTCAACTGTAGAACTTGATGTGCTGTCGAGTGTACGTATGGCCAGTTCGTTCCGTCCAATACCTTGCGACGGCGGATTCGACGCAACGTGCGTGGTAGGCGCGCTCTTTAGGGCCATTTAGACGGGGAGAGTTTCTCGACTCGAACGTACGAAAAGCTAGAAAAAACTCGAAGCTTGTAAACAGTACGTACGATGACGGCGCTCGAAAGACGAGAATCGCCTCACCTAGGCGAGAAACTCGAATCGTGTCAACTGAATGTACGAGCTAAGAGTTTCTCGCCGTTCGAGAAACTTGTTCTTCGAGTTCAGTTGTTCAAACAACATTTTGATTGGGTTGTATGTAACAGATGACGCTGCTTATGCTTCTATGAAAATGTTCATAGGAATATTCGGATTCAAGTACGGATGGGCGTATCCTTTTACCGTATATACAGGGCGTCCCAAAACTATGCCACATGGATACGGAACCTTAAATAGTTAAGATATTAAATTTTACTGAAAGGAGACTTCATTTTTATTTTAAAAAGAAAACGAACTGCATTCAATGAATTTTAAATGATTGCCTGTCTGAACTGGGAGTCAAACCCGCAGAATGTAAAAAAAATATTTCTTTAATTTTATGGTACCGATCGAAAAGCTCGATTATACCTAAGAATTTCTTATAAGTAACATAGCATCTTAAATAAAAGGAAGTCTACGAAATTTAACATTTAATGTTGAATAACAAGTTTGTGCAGCGTTATGGATAGCCTTTTCTGTGACTGTCGAAGTCATGCTCAAAACAACTGACTTATAGCACAGTCTATACACGGCTAAATTTTAATTAGCATAAATATTTTAGGGGATGTTAGTGTCCATCAATATGAACAACTTTCACTATGGGACCAACCATGGAATCGCGAAAAAAAAACAGCTGTTCCATACATTTCAGTCGACTCGATGTTCTACTTTTGTATGGAACAGCTGATTTTTTTTTCGCGATTCCATGGTTGGCCCTATAGTGAAAGTTGTTCATATTGATGGGCACTAACATCCCCTAAAATATTTATGCTAATTAAAATTTAGCCGTGTATATTTCCCTTCCCTACAGTCGGCCAACGGACACGTCTAGACAGAGCAATCGTGCGGGGTTCGCGGGGCGAGAGAGGGGCGGTAGCGTCCCCAGCTGCCATACACTTGCTGGGGACACACCGGTCAGGAGTGACGCATTTAATTATCACATTTTACATAACATCAATAATAATCAATTTTATGCATAAAATATTTATTTTCATGATTTTTATTTTGAATATATTAATAATAATTATGCAAGTATAAACGTTTTTTTACATACTTTTACACTTTGACTTTTAAATATAAATCGAGTAACTAATTTTATCGTTGCCTTTTTGTAAAATTTTATATAGTGTAACCATTTTGTTTACTAAGTCTTTTCCTAAAAAATACAACCAGTGTAGTCCAGCATCGAGCAGGAGGCCAGCCTCGAGTAATTGAAATCGTAAGTCTATTTCGAGATCCAAGATGGCGGACGTGAAATAAAAAAATAATAATATGGGTATCGAATAATTGGTTTACGGGTGTGCCGATTACGAATATGACATCTATTTCGAGATCCAAGATGGCGGACTCGACATTTCAAAAAAATCAATATGGGTATCGAATAAATGGTTTTCGGGGGTAGCGATTACGAATATAACATCTATTTCGAAATCCAAGATGGCGGATTCGACGTTCTAAATAAAGTCAATATGGGTGTTGGATTCGTGGTTTTCGGGTGTGCCGATTACGAATATAACATCTATTTTAAGATCCAAAATGGCGGACTCAACATTTTAAATATAATAATATGGGTATCGATTTCATGGTTTTCTGGGGTGCTAATTACGAATATGGTCTGCGTAGACTTCAGGAATGTCATCCATAGGAAACCTTTAAAAGTGATGAAAACTATTCTGTTTTACTCCAGGGTATATGAATGATCTATCTGTGTACCAAATTTTATACAAAACTATCTAGGTGTTACAGCGTAATTGAGTAACAAACAAAGAAATATCCATAATTCCGCATATGTATAATATTATTTAAATAAGGAACAGACTACGTAAAAATAAATAAAAAATGTGACAACCCTGCGGCAATGACGAAAAGCGGCATTGCGCGAGGCTTTAAAGACGTTGTCCCACTGTTAGTTCTTACGCTGTGCTTATAGTATTACTAATGAGTGAAGATTGGAACAATTATACCTAATTTCCCTATTATAAGTGTTTGATAAAGTTATGTGATAAGTTACACCATCTCGATTGGTTTAAAAAGGTTTGAATAATTTATTGCGGTCTATTCCACCATGTGACATAGTCATGGGATGCCCCGAAACACTGTCAGGGCGTCCAATGACTATGCCACATGGTGGCATAGACCGCACCATACTGTAGATATAAACTTTTATTGAACTAGGACTTCATTTTTATTTAAATAACAATACGAACTGCGTTCAAAGATTTTTAAATAATAGCATGTCCGAACTGAGAATTGAACCCGTACCAAATTATCCAAATTTTTTAAACCAATCGAGGTGGTGTTATCATCACATCATTAGAAGTAGTAATAGTAATCTTCACTCTTTAGTAATACATTGAAATCTTAAATTCAGTTGTTTTGAGCACGACATCGACAGTCACAGAAAAGGCTATCCATAACGCTGCACAAACTTGTTATTCAACATTAAATGTTAAATTTCGTAGTCTTCCTTTTATATAAGATATCATGTTACTTAGAAGAAATGCTTAGGTATAATAGGGCCTTTCGATTGGTACGATAAAATTAAAGAAATATTTTTTTTACATTCAGCGGGTTCGATTCCCAGTTCAGACAAGCGATTATTTAAAATTGTTTGAATGCAGTTCGTTTTGTTTTTAAAATAAAAATGAAGTCTCCTTTCAGTAAAATCCTTTCAAAAAAAAGAGGGTGGCGCTGCGAACGTTAACACAGTCGGTTAACATTGCGTATTTCTTTAAAAGAAAAATAGTAATATCGCTTACTTCGCTGCATAAATCGTATAAGTATTTACTACAGGACGCCGCGCATCTGTGACAGTGTTTGTGTTGTTATTGTGCTTGTGATTGCATCGTAATTGGCTATATAAGGGGCTACATTCTGCGCTTAAAAATATCGCTTTTTTCCTAGGGTGGGTATTCGTACATAGCTACATAGATAATTGCTCGTGTTTGGGGCAATGCACTCGAACATCTTAGTAAGCACTTTTACACTAAACGGCGTGAATGCCGCAGTCCGGAATCAGATATCATTCGCGGCGCGCATATCATTTATTTTAATATTATTTAGTCGTAATCGAACTATTGTATTTTATCAATAATATAATCATTTATCAAAGGACTCAATCTTATCATTTAACTATCACTCGGCACTACCCCGCACATTTTTTGGTCCTTTCGAGCTACGTAGTGGGACCTCGCGTTTCGGGAATTAACTCTTGTGATTCGGGGTGAACCAGTGCAAAGCAGTGCAAAGTGGTGCCGAACATTATCATCATTATATCAGCTATCAAGTGTTATCAAAACAGCAAGGATTAAGGATCAGGTGCAGTTGGGAGCTGACGGAGATCACTGAGTAAGATCTTTCTAATTTTATATCAGTCGCTTTATCATCTTATATACCGTGCAATTTTTTTAACAATCCAAACTTCAGGGGTAGGTCATGTTACGTATTTAGAATAAATTTCTAAAAAAAAATTTAAAAAATATTTTTCTTTTTTTTATGTTTCCCTACTGTATTTTTATCTTACTGTCGATGTTTTGAATATTAAAATAAAACTTTTCTAACAATTTAGAAAATTAAAACAATAAAAACAAAGATAATAATTTATTATTAAATTCCAATTCTTCATGGGTTCAATTTAAAATTGCACAACACTAGCGAGCAATCAGCTGTTAAGGGTTATTGACCTTTGACCGCTCCTATCGGAATAGTTACCACCCCTTTCTCTCCTAACTGTGCTCCTGGTTATTGAACACATTATTGAAATGGGTTCCGGACATTTTCCGAAATTTTATTTTAAAATGTTAAGAGAGAAATCTCGTTTTTACTTACTACAATAATAATAAAAAAGCAGGACATTACTTTTTAATCAACCATGCACGAAAGTCGGTTTAATTTTTTTAAACTACCTACATTACTTCTTAATTTTTAGTGTAGATGTACCATAGTAATAGCCCATATCTCAAAAACTACCTACTCAACCGATTTCAATAAAACTTAAAACTGTTGCCTAAGTTGGAATTGGAATACCCCTGATAAAAAAAACAACTCGATATGACTAAGTTTTTGATAAAATTGTGGACAAACATACAAACCAACACACACACACTTACGAAATTACATACATACCTACATACAGGTCAAACTTATAAACTCCACCGGTTTTGGTAATAAATTGGTTACTTATTTAAATTTTTACTTTTTGCATTCACAATGCAATTTATTATTGTTGAAAAATGGAAAATGAAGTATTTTGAAAAAATCGACCCGTCTCACAACCAGCTCCGATGGGACTCGAACCCACGACCTTTCGCTATCCGGGCGACTGCTCTGACGAGAGCTTGTCTGTAAAGTCAGTTTACGGACGAGAATTTTACGTGATAACAATATGCCGCTGTTTCTCTTCTACTCGATCGCTTAGGCTTTCGTAAACGGAACGTGATGATACTTTTTCGGGAGTGCAGTACTCAATCCCGTCCCGTCAAAATGGCTGAACGGATTTGGCTGAAATCAGTTGGACACACACACATTTTGGGACAAATTGCAATACTTTGTAGTCTGGAGAGGAACATAGGCTACTTTTAATCCCGGAAAAATATCACATTCCTGCGGGATAATGTCGTGAAGTCCGCGCGGGCGAAGCCGCGGGCGGAAAGCTTGTCAATTTATAAGACGTTATCACGTCAAAAACATATTATTTTGATGTCAGAACAAAATTGGACAGCTCTTCAAAAATAAAATCAATCGACATCAAATCGTAAACATTTTACATGTCTACCAGAAATAACTTTTGACCTTAAATACTCTAATTTCGAATTCGAATTTACGAATAAGAAAAAAATATCTTAGTTGAACCGGTAAAATAACCCAAATTAAAAGTAACAAAGTTCATGATTACCAGGAGCTCATAAGTGGTTGTGGCTTGTGCGTAATAAAACGGAACCCTAATTTTCTCTAACCAATAGACCTGCTGACAGTCTCAGCGCGACGCTACCGCGCGCGAGTGAAAGAAACGGCAAATAAATAATAACAATATTAATTCCTACTTGCGGCGTCGTCGTCGCCGCGATTTTAGCGCGAGTGAGAGAGAGGGCAAATATTTAATAACAATTTAACAAAATCCTTGCGCCAACGGGAACACGACGAGCCTAGTGTGGGTATAAATGGGTGTTGGCCGCCCGGCCGGCACTGGGCCATTGGCGCAAGCATTTCGCTAACTGTCATTAGACGGTCCGCCCTATTAGGGTAATCGTAGTATAAGTTAGTATTTATTTTTTATGTACAATTACCGAATGGAAAGTAAAAATTTGGTTGTGTGTTTAAAAACTTCAATTATTCGAGGAACAGAAACAAAACCATGTTGAGTTTCGAAAACTTACATTATTATCTTATCATAATTTACAGTTTTTACTCTGTTTCATTTACACGTAGGTACAGTTAATAACCTTATGCTCGCAACTTAAAATCAAACAATTGAGTTCTATTTTTATTTTCGCACAGACGTTATTATTAACATCATTTTTATGCTCAGCCCCGCACGTTTACTAAAGCGCCCCACAGATGGATCAGTTCGCCTGTCGGCAGCGGCCTGTCAGTACCCCTAATATCAGTTGATTTATACCGTCAACGTTTACGAAAACTCGGATGAACTGCGCATGTCGGTAAAGCAGTCAAAGGACATGAAAGAGATAGAGCGATAGTTTTCGATTACGTTTTGCAAACTGTATTAGTTTGCAAAACTCATACTAGGGTTACTGACAGGCTGTTGCCGACAGGCCGACTGATCATCTGTGGGCTCCTTAACTCTTGTATTGATACGATGATAAGGAACCACAGAATTAATACGAAACTCCGGGTCGTTGAGAGGCCGTGGGCCGGTTGTTGGATCTATCACCCTAGTACCAGGAGCGAATGTGACTGGAAAAAAATGTGCATGATGCGCATTCACACGCACACAAGGAAGTCACTCACAATCACAACACGTCCATAACTGTCAGTCGTTCACGGGAAGCACCGAAAAAGGTCGCACTGTCGGTACCTACTTGTTTAGCTTAAACGGTGAAAATTATTTACGATTAGAAGCAAGTTACTATGAATGATATTCTCAGTGTTCTGCCTGCCCGTGTTGAGTTACGTTTGTGATGGAAAACCAACTGATATTCCAGCACGATGATGGTGCAGTGCACCGGCAGCACCAGCCCATTTCGAATGTGATGTTGTATCTACTTACTTACGTTAGTAGTTAAACGACAACTTCTCTCAGTGGATTCTTATTGTGGAAATAAAAAAAACATTGTGTTGTGTATTCAAAATAGTGTGTGTGCAACAGAACTACAAAACGACATGAAAGTTTGCGTAGTCATATGTGGTCATATTGTGAATGTGAGTGAGTACCTACCTAGTAAGTAGTAAGTAACCTACATACTTACCTACAATTTTTGCATCGACTAAACTGTTTTGTCGAGTTGTGTGTGTGGTTCTCGTGATTTCCACACAACTAAACCGTTTAATTAAGCTTTTTTACTTTTTTGCCGAGCAACTATCGAGTTGTGTGATATGCGCGCTTCAATGTACCTATTCCTATAAATAAAAAAACATAATATGATACACAACAAAATAGTTGTTCAACTTAAAGTTGTATGTATGCGCTAGCTCTAGTCTTGAAATTGTGTTTTTACGTAAAAAAAAGAAAAAGAAACGACACTCCGACCGAAATTTTGCTAGGTAGGTAGGTACTTAGTTCATAGTCAAAATTGAATTAGGGTAGACAATAAAAAACTTTTTGCTATTTGCAATTTTATACATCTTTCAAGGAAATAACTAAGTAAAATCCGATTTGTGATCGATCATCACATCATCAGTGATGTGAGTAAAATGACTTCAAATGATTAGGATTTATCAGAAAAAAACGAACCATCCTCCGCCGGGGATCTAACCCGGGACCTTTTACTTTCCGGGCGAATGCTCTGACCGCTGAGCTACGGATTCGTTAGCTACTCAGCCGGCCATTTATTTAGTTCAACTTGCTGTCGTGAAACTCGTGATATTGTCGGCGCGGCGTCGCGCGCCGCCACCCGGCCATCGCTCGTCGGCAGTCTGCCGAGTACCAGGCTAACAGAAGGCCGGTAGAGATGGTATGCTATCAGCTGAATAGGGCATTTACCTCGATAGTGTGGACCAACAACAAATGTCGATAAAGAAATAATACTTGGAATAAAGAGTACTTACAAATTTCAATGTCTTAAAATTTTGCCCAACATAGATGTTCCCTACCTAGACTTCACGCTCCTCTCGTATGTATACCCCCTTTCGATAACACGTTGTACTCATACATAATGTCATACTTACTACAGTAAAAAAAAAAAAATTTTTTTTTTTGGTAAATTTATTCTAAACACGTAACTTGACCTACCCCTGAAGTTTGGATTGTAAAAAAAATTGCACGGTATATATCAAAATGGAAGAAATTTACAACGCACAAGCAGAGCTTTTCTCTGTTATGGAGAAGTTATACGTCAACATGAAGAAGGATGGGCCTGAGCGGAAAAGTTCAACGATATATTTTGATCGTAAAAGCGAAACTTTGGAGTCGTACTGGGTCGAATATCAGAACAATCATAAAAAGTTATTACAGTTTGAAGATAAACAGCGTCCGTATTTCGCTCGTAAGGAGTATGAAATAGCGGAAAGGCTGTATAAGGAGATTAAAAGCTACATAACTAGGGAGTCTGCACAGGCATTATTAAGGACACCGATACCTTACGATCGAAGTGAGGTCTCTGGGGCAAGTAAGTCTGGTTTCAGCTATCAGGAGGCGAGGGAAGAGGCGAAGGCGAGAGATAAGGAGGCAGAGGAATCGAGCTACAAAAGGTCTACGGGATCTTCAAGTAAGTTGGATGAAATGTTACATAAGCAAGCTGTAAACTTTAAAGCATTCATGAGAACGGTAAATAGCATCGATGTAAGCTCAATTGCGGAAAAGTGGAAATTTGAGGACGCGTTAAAGCAGGTACAATCGCGTTGGTCTGTTATTGATTCTCTTCACTGGGAGATCGACGGCATTTTGGACGGAGATAATGATGATTATGAGATATCTTTTACACATCATGAAACAATATTTAACAATCTGAAGGAAGCCATCAATACAAAGCTGTGGTCCGTGTCCCACAGAGAACATATCACGCCGCAGGTAGATATACCAATTTTTACTGGCAATTATCATCAATGGGTCTCTTTTAAGAATCTTTTCACGGAAGCTGTACATCTGAATCCATCTTTGTCGCAAGCTCAGAAGATGCAGTATTTAAAAGGTAAAATAAGAGGAGATGCTGAGCGCTTAATCCAACATTTACAGATAAGTTCGGAAAATTATAGTACTTGTTGGGAAATTTTAAACCACCGTTACGAGAACAAAAAATTGATATTTTCGTCGCACCTTAATATTATTTTAAGTCTTCCGAATATGCAACAACAGTCGTTATTATTAATTAAGAAAATGCATGATGCAACAAAGGAAAGTTTGAATGCTATTAAGAACCTTGGACTTGACATCAGTTCCTGGGATCCAATTATAGTTCATATACTTACGCAAAAATTAGATCACGAAACACATTCTGATTACGTAGAGTCTTTAAAACAGCCGAGAGAGTTGCCGATATTACAGGAGCTTTTAGATTACCTTGAAAGCAAATTTACTATGCTTGAGCAATCAAAAAGGAAACAAGACATCAAAAACCTGCGTACCAAAACGCAAACAATTACGGTTCTGTTCCTAGAAGACCTCAATTTATGAATTATAATGTGAACAATAGAAATAACTATGTAAATAACTCAAGTAATCAGTATCCTAACAGACATTCTCCTAGGCCGCTCCATAAATCTTATCATGCATCATCTTCAAATATGAAATGTCCACTATGTAATTTAGAGCATGGAATATTTCATTGCGCAAGTTTTCTCGAACAATCAAATGAATTAAAATTGAAAACATTGAAAAGGTTAGACATTTGCAAAAATTGCTTATATTCGCATTACGGAAAGCCTTGTTTTTCAATTAGCCGTTGTCGCATTTGTTCAGGGTGGCACAATACGCTGATACATGACGCAATGAGTCAAAGACCGTTGACCTCAGGTCAGCCGATACCGAAGTCAAAGCAGTTTTATAGAAATCAGCAAAATACGAATGGAGGCAATTCATCACACGTGTCTCAGAAAACAGCATCCGAAATTTTGTTATCAACTGCTATGGTCAAAGTTAAGGCGTTAGATGGGACTTATAAAGTCATGCGGGCTCTTATCGACCAAGGGTCGCAAATATCACTTATAACGGAACATGGTGCGCAACAGTTAGGATTGAGGCGAGAGCAATGCAAAGGAGTCATCTTTGGTGTGGGACAAAATGAAAATAATTGTAAAGGAAAGCTTAATGTATCAATTTCATCACTATATAATGATTTTAGTCTACAGGTGGAAGTATTTATCATGAACCAATTAATTAAGAACCTACCAAATTCATCATTCGCAAAACCAAAATGGGATTATATCAACAATATCAATTTAGCAGATCCAGAATTTTATATAAGCCGACCAGTAGATCTATTACTCGGGGCGGACGTTTATTCGGTTATTATGTTAGAAGGGTTTATCAAAGGGAAAAATCACCATCAACCTCTCGCGCATTAGACACAATTAGGATGGTTGCTATGCGGGGGTGTACAAGCATTTCAGTGCAATGTTGTACTAACACAAATAGAGGAGATACACAAATTCTGGGAGATAGAAAAGATAAGTGGGTCAACCGAAATATCAGCTGAAGATCAAAAATGCATAGAATTTTATAATAACACAACAAAACGCCAGTCAGATGGAAGGTATGAGGTCAGAATACCGATGAAAGAAAATTTTGAAAATGAGTTAGGATCATCAAAGATGTTAGCGATTGCGCAATTTAAAAATATGGAGAAAAAGTTCGCGAAACAGCCAGAATTATCAAAACAATATCTTGAATTTATCAATGAGTATATCAGTTTACAACATATGAAGGAATCAAATAGCAATCCCGGTATTGAATGTTTTCTACCTCATCATGCAGTCCTACGGGAAGACTCCAGCACCACAAAGCTTCGCGTGGTATTTAATGCGTCAGCAAAAATAAGTTCGGGCAACAGTCTCAATGATCTTATGTGTAAGGGCCCTAATCTTCAACAAGATCTACAAGCATTAATACTAAAGTGGCGGCAGTACCGTTATGCTTACACAGCGGATATCAAAATGATGTATAGGCAAATATTAGTTAGTGAAGAAGATCAGCGTCTACAGAAAATTATCTGGAGAGAATCACCCAGCCAGCCTCTAAAAGAATATTTTTAAGAACCGTGACTTACGGGATGAAAGCCGCACCTTTTCTGGCTATGATGACATTAAAACGTCTAGCTTCAGATGAGAGAGAGAACTTCCCGACAGCGTCAAGAATAGCTGAATCAGCGTTTTTTATGGACGATCTTATTTATGGTTGTCATAGTATTGAAGTAGGCCAGCAAGAAATAATACAGTTAAATCAACTTTTGGAGTCAGGAGGATTTACTCTACGAAAATGGGCTTCGAATAATATGCAACTACTTGAAAATATCCCAAAGAAAAATGCTGACGGCGACGTATTTACTTTCAAGTTAGATAACACATCAAAAACTCTAGGTCTGCGATGGAATTCAAATCAAGATAAATTTTTATTCGATTATAATATCAAGTTTCAGTCCGCTACAAAGATAACAAAAATAATGTTACTAGCCGAAATATCAAAAGTATTTGATCCCTTAGGATGGATAGCCCCTGTGGTGACAAAATTAAAACTGTTATTTCAATGTGTTTGGCAGGAAAAACTTAAATGGGAAGATGTGTTACCTGAGAAGACGCAATCTGAATGGTTTAAGTTAAAAGATGACATCACTAACATTAAACACATTGAAATGCCACGATGGATTGGAACCACGGAGGAAGCAATCATTGAACTCCATGGATAACACATCAAAAACTCTAGGTCTGCGATGGAATTCAAATCAAGATAAATTTTTATTCGATTATAATATCAAGTTTCAGTCCGCTACAAAGATAACAAAAAGAATGTTACTAGCCGAAATATCAAAAGTATTTGATCCCTTAGGATGGATAGCCCCTGTGGTGACAAAATTAAAACTGTTATTTCAATGTGTTTGGCAGGAAAAACTTAAATGGGAAGATGTGTTACCTGAGAAGACGCAATCTGAATGGTTTAAGTTAAAAGATGACATCACTAACATTAAACACATTGAAATGCCACGATGGATTGGAACCACGGAGGAAGCAATCATTGAACTCCATGGATACTGTGACGCATCAATGAAAGCCTACGCAGCCGTAGTATATGCAAGAATAAAAAATGGGTCAACATATTCTGTGATATTAATCGCGGCCAAAACAAAACTCGTACCGCTCAACAAAACAGTATCACTACCGAGACTGGAATTATGTGGAGCACATTTACTAGCGCAGTTAATTAAAAAGGTAATGGAATGCTATAATAACTATCAAATCAAGTTATATGGGTGGTGTGACTCGATGGTGGTGTTAGGGTGGTTACAGGGAGAAGAAAACCGTTGGAAGCCTTTTGTTGCCAATCGTGTTAGCCAAATTAAAGAAATTATACCTGCAGATCACTGGAATTACGTTAAAACCAAGGAAAACCCTGCGGACGCAGCTAGTCGCGGATTATCATTTTCTCAGTTAAAAGATCATAACTTATGGTGGACTGGCCCATCATATTTATCAGAGCAATGCGAGGTCAAACAACAAAATCTAAATTACAGTACGAATCAAGAAGTTAAAAAGTCATGTAATATTATCATACAAAGTGAAGATAACAATATCATAAATCAACTATTACAAAATCATAATTCAATTAGCAAAATAATTTTAATTTTAGCTTGGATAATTAGAGCATTGACTCCGTGTCGCGTCGGACGACCGACATATATCACATTACAAGAAATCAACGCAGCAAAATTACGAATCATACGGCATGTACAGTTAACAGAGTTTCAAAGTGACATAGATAATTTAAAGAAATATAATTGCGTAAAATCAAACAGTAAAATATTAAGTTTGCAACCGTTTATAGATTCAGATGGTATTTTACGTGTTGGAGGACGTTACGAAATACTAATCTGCCGTTTGAAACAAAATATCCGATAATCATCCCGCATAATCATCGATTAGCTTATTTATTAATTGAACAAGCTCATTTGTTAACCTATCACGGTGGAGTCAAAATGACACTATCAACTTTAAGAAGAAAATTTTGGGTTATCAGCGGTACGAACGCAACGAAGAAGCAACTGAGGAATTGTGTAACTTGTCGGAAAAATAAGCCCGAGTTAAAAGCGCAAATGATGGGGGATTTGCCTGAATATCGGTGTAATCCAGCTCCTCCTTTTTACCACACGGGAGTGGATTACACTGGATTCGTTGATATAAAATATAACCGTGGAAGAGGAGCTAAGACCACGAAGGGTTATATCGCGGTGTTCATCTGCATGGTGACAAAGGCTGTGCACATCGAACTTGTGTCCGATTTAAGCAGCGAAGCATTCTTAGCAGCACTTCGCCGCATGGCAGCAAGAAAAGGAGCGCCCAGGCACTTATACAGCGATAATGGAACGAATTTTGTCAAGGCTAATCGAGTTTTGCAGGAAGATCAGTATCAATTGGAGCAAATATTTGACGATACGTTTTTGAAGGAAATCACCGAAATGTCTATTGAATGGCATTTTAATGCCCCAGCCTGGCCCACCGCAGGAGGTTTGTGGGAGAGAACAATGCGCAGTCTGAAACACCATATGAAGCGAGTCATTGGTCTTCAAAAATTAACTTTTGAAGAGTACACTACGCTCCTGACGCAAGTGGAAGCATGCCTCAACTCTAGGCCGTTATGTGCCTTAACAGAAAATATTGAAGATCTCGAGTGTTTAACGCCAGCACATTTCCTTACCGGGCGAGCCGGAGTCACAGTCATAGAAACAGCAACGGACGCTAGAACACGGTGGCATTTAGTGACTAAGTTATTTAACGATCTTTGGAAACAGTGGAAAACCGAGTATCTTACTCAACTATCAGTGAGGAGTAAGTGGCATAAAACTCGGGAAAATATCAAGAAAGGTGATATTGTATTAATACATGAAGAGAATCTTCCCGCAGGAAAATGGGCCATGGGCCGAGTAGTGGAACTACATCCCGGCAGTGATGGATTAGTCCGGGTAGTGAGTTTAAAAACTAAAAACGGACAAACAAAGAGACCGGTAACCAAAATATCATTATTACCTATATCAAATGCATCAGAAAATATAAATAATAACAGCAGTGCAAAAAATAACAAGACGAGTGAAGAAATCATATCAGAAAACAAAGAAAAACCTATCAAAAGAAGTTATCAAAAGAACATTTTTATTACAATGGCGATATCATATTTACTATTTATGTCTATTTTAACAACATCAAATGCAGCATTTTCGTTATCGAAGTTCACTAATAACAACCAATCAATTTATTTCGACTCGGTAATTGATATGCAACTGATAAGAGATGAGTGGACTATGGTGACGTTTTACAACATGTCTCCTTATTGGGAAGGATTAGAGACCGTCGGAAAATGTCTAAATTATTTACAAAGAGTTTGTTCTATATTACCCGATCAATCTCGGTGTAATATGATCCTGACACAATTACAGCACGATCATATGGAGTTACGCTACTACAATGAACTTTTGCACAATCAGGCGTTTAATTCACGGAACGGTTTACACTCCAGACAGCGTCGCGGCATGTTCGGGGCAATGCACTCGAACATCTTAGTAAGCACTTTTACACTAAACGGCGTGAATGCCGCAGTCCGGAATCAGATATCATTCGCGGCGCGCATATCATTTATTTTAATATTATTTAGTCGTAATCGAACTATTGTATTTTATCAATAATATAATCATTTATCAAAGGACTCAATCTTATCATTTAACTATCACTCGGCACTACCCCGCACAGCTCGATTGTGGATCTATCAGTGTCGCCATCTAGCGGGATCTAGGCTCTTTGCGATAGACAGCGCCATCTAGTTTTGCGTACGTAACTACAAAGCATATAAGCAACGTCTAGTGACAGATTCAAGATCATGGCAAAGTGCTCGGTTTGCGGGAAGTTTATCTCCGCGGCGGGTGGCGCTAGCTGTAGCACCTGTACTAGTGTATACCATAAGGGCTGCGTTGCTATACCAGATCCCACGGCGGTTCCAAGAGATTGGGTCTGCCCGGACTGCAAGAAGAAACTAAAAAGGGGAGACAATAGCTGCACGCCGGTTAAAAATATATACGAAGGTGTATCACCGCCCGCCACTATACCTCCCCCTGGCGAGGAATCGGAAATAAGCGCAATGCGCCGCGAGCTCTCTTCAAGCCTGCCCGAGTTCCGTGACTTCATGAAGGAATTTCGTGCTACCATGAAGAGCATGGAGGATCGCTTCCATGGCTTTGAACACCGGCTGGAAGCAGTCGAGCGAAAGCAGGCGGAAGCGCCTCCGGTGGCGGGGGATGTGGTGGAGCTGCGCCGGACTGTGGAAGGGCTAAAGGCGGAACTAAATGCCCGAGATCAGGAAATGCTCCTGTCCGATCTCGACATCGGTCATCTTCCGGAAGAGAAAGGTGTCAGTCCGCTGCATGCGGTCACGGTGCTGGCCGCGAGGCTGGGTGTCACTCTGGTCTCCACTGACATCGTGTTCTCCGAGCGCATCGGGGCCGCGCCGCCGGGCGGCGGGGAGGCGCGTCCGCGCCGTGTCGTCGTGCGGCTGGTGCGCCGCGAGCTGCGGGACGAGCTGCTGGGCGCCGCGCGCGTGCGCCGCGGCATCACCTCGGCTGACATCGGCGGGGCGGGTCCACCGCGCCGCATCTATCTCAACGAGAGACTGACGGCGACTAACCGCCGACTGTTCCATCGAGTACGCGAGGAGTGCCACAAGCGTCGTTGGCGATACTCGTGGACCAAAAAAGGTAGGATCTTCGCACGACAGGACGACGGCAAGCAGGCTCACAGTTTCCGGTCAGACTCAGATTTGGATCGTGTTTTTGGCTTGGGAGATGTTACAGGTGGTAGTTAGATCTGTAATTAAATTAAGTTATGATAGTTACACTAGTTACAACAAAAACAACAGAGTACCATTGAAAACTGTTTTATTATTTACAATTATTTTTTTATCTAAATATCTATTAACTAAAAGTCTAAAATCCAAACTTATATCAAAAACTTATAAAACAAAGTTGTACAACTTTTACCAAATGTATGAGCTTAAGTATTTAAAAATTGACATAAGCAATTTAGGTATACACGTTAATTACATAGGTACGAAATTTAATTATTGTTATTTTATGTTACAAAAATGGTAAATAATTTTATTAAAATCGGTTTGTATAATGCAGGCTCCCTTGGAACAAATCACGATAATTTTATAGCCACAGTTACTCGTTATGACTTAGACGTCTTAGCCATAAACGAAACTTGGCTTAGAGATGGAGAGGAGGGCCGAGCACCTGCTCTACCGGGGTACCGACTACGACACATTCCGCGGCCGCGCGACAGACGCGAGCGCGGGGGAGGCGTCGGCTTTCACATTAGACGGAATGTCACTGTTCGTACATGGCGACACCCAGTTGACCCCGTCCATAAGTTGGTGGAGCAAATGTGGCTAACGTTGACCCATAACGGAAGCAAGCTAATTATAGGTACTGCATATCGTCCGCATTGGATGAATGTGGACACTTTTTTAGATGCAATTTCGGACACCATAAGTTCAATTCCCAACTATGACAATCTCATATTATTAGGTGATTGCAATATCAATATGTTACAGGCGCAGGATCTTAACACTATAAAACTCAATTGTTTCCTCTCTTGTTTCAACCTTATGCAGTTGGTTACTGAACCAACACACTTTACGTTACACAGTGAGACATTGATTGATTTAGTTTGTACTGATTTGGTTGCAAAAAAAATTATCCTTGATCACGTTGGTACCTCATGTGGTCACTGCCTTATTGTGTGCGAATTTAACATCAAGCGACATAAATATTCTCCGCAAACAATCAAATTTAGGCCGGTAAAATACATTTGTGCAGAAAGTTTTAATGAGGACCTAAATAAGATACGATGGGATCTATTATCTACAATTGATAATGTAAATGACTTAGTAGAATCTTTTAATCATTATATCATTACTATTTTTGATAAGCATGCGCCAGAAAAGTCGGTCAGAATGAAAAACCGCAGTTTACCGTGGCTGACAGATACAGTCAGACTTATGATGAAGCTGCGCGACAAAGCTCTAGCTGATTACCACAAGACAAAAAAAGACAGCGCCTTTTCGTATTATAAAACCTTAAAATCTACAGTAAGTCAAGCACTGTTTCACGAAAAGGCAGCATATTTCAAATTTAATGTTAACAATAAAATTCACACCCCAAAATTATTATGGAAAAATCTAAAAAATACAATATTACCTCAGAAAGAGAATGATTTACCCCTATTTTTTAACGACCCTGATATTATAAACAATTATTTTTTAACTATCCCTGGAAGCCCAAATGTAAGCTTATCTCAACTAACTTATTTTGAATTTAACCATTTCTCTGACTCAGTTTTTCATTTGAACCCCATCGGCTTAGAAGATATCATTAAAATAGTACGCAGCTTGAAATCAAATGCAATAGGGTGTGACTCAATCAGTCTAGACATGCTCATTAGGACCTTTCCATTCACGTTAGACATCATCAAAGACATAATCAATTTATCTATCACATCCCAGACATACCCAGAATTATGGAAGTTAGCTATAGTCCTCCCGCCACCTAAGATCCCTAACCCAACTGATTTGAAGGACCTCAGGCCGATAAATATACTTCCGTGTCTGTCGAAGCTCCTTGAGAAGGCTATTGGCATCCAAATGACTGATTACCTTGAAAAGAATAACATCTTGCCTGAGCTACAGTCTGGTTTTAGGAAAGGCCGTAGTACCGCAACTGCCCTTCTTGATATAACTGATGCGATACTTCATGCACAAGACCAAGGCATGTGCACCTTACTTGTACTGCTTGATTTTTCCAGGGCATTTGAAACTATAAATATAGACTTGCTTTTGTCAAAACTGAGCTACTATGGTTTTGACCCGCAGGCTCTACGTTGGTTTCATAGTTACCTAACTGGCCGTTACCAATGTGTTAAAATAAAAAACATAAATGGTGACTTTAAAGAATCGGATAAGAAGGTCATACATAGAGGAGTTCCTCAGGGGTCTATTTTGGGACCCATCTTGTTCATTTTGTACACCGCAGACTTGACCACAAGCATCACTCACAGTAAATACCACATTTATGCAGACGACACTCAAATATACATATCATTTAAACCAGAGAACATTGATCAAGCCATTGCTAAAATAAATGAAGACCTCTCTAACATAGTGGATTGGTCTAAAAACAACTGCCTTCAGCTAAATCCCTCAAAAACAAAATACTTGATTTTTGGGTCCAAAAAGCAAGTATCAAAATGTGTCCCTTCCTTTAATGTTAAATTAAAGGATGTGGACATAGAAAGAGTTTATGAAGCCAGGAACTTGGGTCTCAAGATGGACAGTAATCTTCATTTTGAGAATCATATTGGGAGTTGTGTCCGAAATTGTTTCTCAAACTAAAAATATTATATAGTGTGAGACGTTACCTTACTGTAGATATGCGTATTCAGCTGGTGGAGTCCTTGGTGTTATCACAGCTCAACTATATGGATACTGTGTATGGTCCATGTTTGCTCGCCAAAACACAAAAACTAATTCAGCGTGTACAGAATGCTTGTGCACGTTTTTGCTTCCAAATTCCGTTACGGGCCCACGTTACTCCATTTCTGAATAAACACCTTATATTAAAAATGAAACATCGCAAATTTCACCTTGCTTGTCTAATGTTCGGCATTGTAAAACATAAAACACCTTACTATTTGTATAGCAAGCTATCTTGGATAACTGCAAATAAGCCCTATGGAGCCCGTAAACTTGCTAAGCAACTGGCTACTGCTCGCCACTTCACTGCCGCTTTCCGTGGTAGCTTCCGTTATGCAGCTTCCAAAATTTGGAATATAATTCCTCCGCCGTTAAAAGACCTGAGGAATATTATTAGTTTTAAACGTGGTCTTAAGATGTTCATTTTAAAAAGCCAATTAGGTCAAGAAAATCAAGCTCAAGATACCAGCATATTGTAGTTTTAAATGTATAGAATTAAATTTGTTTTTCATTTACTTTAATTTTATGTCTCATCTACATGTTGCGAGTTGTGAGTTGGTTCTGCATAACGGAACGCTTGATTAATTGTAGTTATAGCTAGTATTCACAATACATTGTTTTCGATCAAATTGTTCTGTCTGTTATAAATTGTCTGTTTCAGGGAGCCCTGCAAAATTATAAATGTAATTAGAAAACGTACTTACTTTGTTTATTTTTATCACTTGTTAATGATTTGTTTGGTTTCATTGTTTGGTTATACTCACTGTATTGGTATGGCTCACTCTCTACAGCCATAGTTTTACATTTTGTGACGTCCACTGCATTTATAAATATAGTTTGTCGCCGTGTTTTATGTTATAAAATAGTTTTAAATTAGTTTTATAATTTGTTACAGTCTTGCCACAAAATTCGGTCATCTTTTTTTTGTGACGCTTCCATAGAGCATATCTGTGCCATAAAGAAAGACGCGACGCGTCTTTTTCTTTTTATTGTCATGCTGGCCCTGGCTTGCGTGGCCTTCAGTCAGCCTTGTTCTTTTTTTATTTTTCTTGTGACGGATAACGGTCACATGGAAAAAACAATATTTTTCTTTTAAAACCTACTGGTTCGTGGCAAGGGCTAGGGCTAGGCGATGTATGTGTATTCTAAGTGTTTTTTTTTTAATATTATTTTTTATTTGTTAATATTTTAGTTTTTTATTGTTAACTCTTTTGTGTTAATTAGCTCCCTGCCCCACCAAGACGGTTCCGACCGAAGATCAGCGCTGGTCACAAGCCAAGCATTATGCTGAGTCGGGACCGTTTTGGGACATACTATGGTTTTTGTGTTTTTTGTTTTTTTTTTAATGTATTTTTGTGATGTCCCAAATAAATGAGTTTTCTTTCTTTCTTTCTTTCTAAAATTTTATATCTTTAGTATGTAAGGTACTTTCCCTCCATGTGGCATAGTTTTGGGACGCCCTGTATATCAATGCTCAATCCCCATTTCTTGTGCCAAAGCATTGAGAGCTGCATTTCTAGCTTCTCGATTTTTATAGTCTTTATGTTCCGTACTCCACAAACACTCATGGTCTCTATATAGTTCAACTTTAATTACTTCAGTATTTCCGAATTTAAAAGATTTTTCAACCATTTTAGCTTTTTTGCGCAGTCACTTGTACAAAAAGTTCAAATTCGAATGAGCGAGCTCGCCTTCAAATATTGGTCACAACGGATTTGTGCGATAATCGAACGTTCGAGCAAAAATGTCATACGAGTTCAAGTTTACACAGATTAGAAACTCGTACGCGATAATCTCCCACGAAAAAATTATCTCATGTAAACAGATCATACGATTCTCGAAAGGTGATTATTGCCTTTCGAGAATCGTATACGAATATCGTATGCGAGTTTTTGCTAATATTGACTGTGTAAACGTAGGAGGGCGAGAATCGCCTTTCGAGCTCGACAGGCGAGTTTCGCCAGGCGAGCGTACGAGAAACTCGCCTTGTCTAAATGGCTCTTTAGGCGGGCAGAGCGAGTAGAGCGAAATGACTGCGTGTCGATGGGACCGCGTCTGCGCAGTATACTAGACTGGATCGCCCGCCACCGCCGCCGCAGCCACCCATAACGATATGAGTAGTAGTTTTGCTAAACTTGTCAGTAGTTTGACCAGTGCGGGCCAATACTGTGACAGACGGACTTTGAGGCGGCATAAGCGTTCGCGCAATAAGCGGGCGGAGCGAGCAAACTTGGCTAGAGCGCCCGCCGCCGCCGCACAAGGTCGACGAAAGTACCTACGGCCCAATTCAGAACAAGATGGTAGCGGCCACGAGCGGCCTCCCGAACCCTATGGCCTTGTCTCGGCGCGCGGCTACCAGCGGTATGGCCGCTCGACTGGTCGCAGCGACGCATAGGCGGCCGCGAGCCTTTTTCGAACTGTCCAAGCGATACTCCTCTTTTAAGTATGTAGATAAATATAGGAAAAATGTGATAGTATAGGAAAAATGTGATAGTAAAAAACCACGAGCCCCATAAGTAGCTTTCAGGCGGGATTCGAACCCGCGCCTCCGGGAATCCGGCCCGATGCTCTGACCAACTAAGCTACCGAAAGGCCTACACGACTCGTCGAATTTTGCTATCACTTGTTACGCTGTAGGCCAGCGTTGCATCATCAATGTGAGGAAACCCTCGCATCCGAAAGAAACATTTTTACAAATGTTTAACAATCGATTAAGATGAAACAGCCATATTGATATTTTATATTATTTTTATGCATTTACAATGCAATTTTTGTAAGTATAGGAAAAATGTGATAGTAAATAAATTATTTTACACTGAAAGTGCTCGCCGCCCTGCGCCGCTGCCAGCCGCCAGTTTGGTTTAAATGGGCTAAGCTGCTTAGCATTTTGATCGTGTGGTCGAGGGCCTAGACAAGTGGCTTTCTATTATCGATATTGCAAGTAGAATTGAAAGAAAATGTATGAAATTGACATTAGCGATTGAAATGTCACGTGTCCCGCGTGTCCGCTAATGTCAATCCCATACATTTTCTTTCTATTCTACTGGCGATATCGATAATAGAAAGCCACTTGTCTAGGCTTTCAGTTTTATGCAGAAGCTACGCGCAACGAGACCACTGTACACGCAGTGATCACGTATGCAAGCATCGTACGTACGTACATCGGATGTAATGCCCAACAGTGTAATTGTAATTTAACCAACGAGTGTCTAACCTACAACGTTTCTTTAAGCGCTCAATATTTTTTTGATAATTAAATTATAAACTCTCGTCTTTTGCAGAGGGCGTGAAGCTGGGATTAGGAGACTTCATATTTTATAGTGTGCTGGTGGGAAAAGCGAGTTCCTACGGCGACTGGAATACGACACTGGCATGTTTCGTGGCTATTCTTATTGTAAGTACAGCTCTGCGGTCAGCTTGCCTCGAATAACTTTTGTTTTTAGTGTAACTATAATGCCCGAGCTTCACCTGCGACTAATGCGATTAATTAGCGCGCTATTTGATATAATACGCAGGTTTTATCTTAGCGCGCTAAGACGCGTTATTAACGCCGTTAGGCGTCACGCAGGTGAAGCCCCGACATAAAAATGAATATAATAATAAATGAATTATTATTATATTATTATAACACAATATCGTTTGCCGCAGGGTCTCTGCCTGACGTTGCTGCTGTTGGCGATTCTCAAGAAGGCGTTACCGGCGCTCCCTATATCCATAACGTTCGGTTTAATATTTTACTTTGCCACGCGATGCGTCGTCAAGCCGTTTGCCGACGCGTTGGCCGCAGAACAAGTATTTATTTAGCGTGGCGTGTTAGCTGCTTAGGCTGCCATCAGACGGACTGCATCGTCGCAATCGCGTGTAGTCGCTACACTCAACTGTTTGCAGTTATACAGTCAACGACTTTGATTTCTCCAATTGATATTGAACCTTATGTCTGAAATATTTAATTGCAAATCGATTGGAAAATATTTACTGACTTTCGACTTCCCAAGACGGCGCATCAACAACTTTCTGTAGTTGCCGGCGCAACGTGCAGTCACTTGTGTAGGTAGTAATTACATAACTGCAACCGCCGACAGCGTCAAGTCGCATCACTAGAAATCGGTGTCACGGTTGCATGAATTTTAAGATAAAACTACATGCAGTTAAACATACCAACTACGACTGGTTGCGGCGGTGCGGTCCGTCTGTTGGCAGCCTTACTTGGCAGACTCATGTTTTCTACTAAGTTAATTGTCAAAAACACCCTGTGTTAGCATTAGTTGATATAAAAAGTGAGACAGACTTATCTAGATGACAAATTGTTTCGCGCTAGGACTCTCTATAATAATAAGAAATGAGTCAGTAATACGACTAACTAAAGTCGGATTTTTAATTAGACGAAGTAATCTGACAGTTGCTAATGTCACTTGGTGAAATAATGCAGCCATGTTCAATATAATAGTGATGTGTTCTATTCGTTCATTCACAGGAATGAATGATGCTGAATGAATACTTTAATATAATTTGTCGATATCTTATGTGTTGTATATTTATAATCACATTTTTATTGATGAAACATGGTTTTTGGCACTATTTTGACTAGAAAACTGCAACGCAATGCTAACAATATTAGAAAATCGAAGATGGCGGCTAACTTTTTTGTTTGTGGGTCGATTATGATGAAATTTGGTTTTTGGCACTATTTTGGAAAGAAAACAGCAACGCAATGTTAAAAATGAGAAATGGTCAAGATGGTTGCTAACTTTATTTTTTTAGGGTTACGTACCCAAAGGGTTAAAACGGAACCTCATTATTAAGACTCCGCTGTTCGTATGTCCGTCCGTTTTTCTGTCGGTCACCAGGCCGCATCTCATGAACCGTAATAGATACAGTTGTAATTTTCACAGATGATGTATTTCTGTTGCCGCTATAACAACAAATATTAAAAACAGAAAAAAATAAAATATAAATTTTTAAAAAAAATCACGTTTGTTGTACCTATAGAAACATTAAACGTGATTTTTTTGCCGTTTTGCCAAATTGCGCGATGCCGACACCTGTATTGGCATTAACGTTGTACGTAGGTCGTCAGTGACCAAAATTTTGTGGGTGTTCTATTGACCGTTGAGCAGTTATCTTGTTGGAGCCAACCCTGGGTGTATAATCAGATCTTGCTTATCATAACAATGCATTGTCACCGGAACCAATCCAACATACAAAATTTCAGCCCATTTAAAAGTCAGAAAGTAGGTCAAATTTACCTTGCAAGATTTCATGACAGACAGACACACAGGGATAGGTGAAAATAAATAAAAGCTTGTAGAATATTATATTTTGATACTTCTTACACCTAATATGCCACCCCGAATATATTTTTTTGTAACTTTCCGTACTTACGCAAATGTTAATACAGGTGTCGGTATCGCTCAACTTGGCAAAACGGCAAAAAAATCACGTTTATTGTTCCCATTGAACAAATGTGATTTTTTTGAAAATTTATATTGAATTTTATTCTGTTTTTAATATTTGTTGTTATAGCGGCAACAGAAATACATCATCTGTGAAAATTACAACTGTATCTATCACGGTTCATGAGATGCAGCCTGGTGACAGACAGAAAGACGGACAGACAGACGGACAGCGGAGTCTTAATAATAGGGTCCCGTTTTAACCTTTGGGTACGTAACCCTAAAAAAGTAAAGTTGGCAACCATCTTGACCATTTCTCATTTTTAACATTGAGTTAAGGCGCTTGTGCACTACACTGAATTTTACCGTTCCGGAAAAAAACGGATGCTTGTATTTTAATAATAAATTATAGAATTTATTTATCTCGTGTAGTTTAGGGTTTGAAACATTGAAACTACACGAAATAAATAAATTCTTACTATTATAAATGATTTATTATTAAAATACAAGGATCCGTTCTTTTCCGAGACGGTAAAATTCAGTGTAGTGCACAAGCGCCCTTACTGTTTTCTTGTCAAAATAGTACTAAAAACCGAGTTTCATCGAAATCGGCCCACCAACAAAAAAGTTGGCCATCTTGGATTTTTTAATGTTTTTAACATTGCGTTACCGTTTTCTTTCCAAAATAGTACCGAAAACCGAGTTTCTTCAAAATCGACCCACAAACAAAATGTGCCTACATAGCACAACTAGTATTCGATCCCGGGACTCGATATCATTAGCCCGGTGTTCTAACCACTCCATAGGCTACCGAAAGAACTACACGTGATATTTATATAAATAATTATAATATTTTTGTTTCATTCATTCACTTTGCCCCGTCACTATTTATTTTTCGTCAAAACCTGACAACCCAGTAAACGTCAGATTACTTCGTCTAATTAAAAATCCGACTATAAATTAATCAATCTATTGTAAATACTAATGTTTGATGCCAAACCTCTACACGAAAGTATTGAAATTGGAATGCAATAATTGTTTTAAGGAGTTACTAACTTACAATGTCGTTAATTGGCGATATGGCACAAAATATTATTGAATTATTCAAGACAGATGTTCTATAGATGAAAGACCATTAACATCGACGCGCGTCTTTTTTTCTCAGAAGAAATATGTGCATTACGTTGTGGAGATAGATAAGGGTGAATTTACTATGTGAATTTCACATTAACGCTTCGACTCTGAGCCTGTGTGAGTTGAGCCTTTTTCCAAATTAGCAAATTTAGAGATATCATACGTATTGACGTGAGGACTGAACTGATAAAAAGACAAAGGGTACATGCGTTGAGCGCTCATGATCACAAACTATAAAGAAAGGTCTCCGCAGACTATCAGTCTGCTTGCCGTCCTAGATTGGATCGGCCGTCTGACGTTCGAGACCAGTGTACTATTATTTATTCTGTGTCTGTGGACTCTTAAGATCCGAGTTCACCAAACGTTGAGTTGAGTAGGTATTACTTGATTAAAATTCAAGTTCGTAGGTTTCGAAAACATACGAGCGAGCACTAATCACGTGCGAACCTTAAATATTAATCGAGCCATTAGTGTAATCAATAGTTATCTTTTCTTGGTGAACTAGGTAGGGTCTAAACCCCGAGTTCACCAACAGTCGGTCACATTAACCGTTGGTTAACAAATCACATGCGTTAACCAATCAAAAGTTAACGTAACCGACTGGTGGACTCGGGCCTAGTCTAGTAAATGATTGAATATTCACCAAAAAGTTGTACAGTCAACGACAACGACGACGTGGTCATACGTCCTCGTACTCTCTTTAAATAAATAAAAAATCTAATCAACCAATACTTGAAAGTTTTGTATTGTATTATGAGTTCCTTTTTCCGTTGTTAATTTATTTCCTACTGATTGTTGAAAGCTAATTTTAGTGTGCGTTTCACATTCCATGTTAAGATTTCCTTTATGTAGCTCCCAGTTATATGAGCTTTCTAATTATAATTTGTATCCTCTGCTGAGGACGCATATATTTCACTTGTATAAATGTTTTTTAGAATACATACACATAGTGTATAGCAGATACTAATACTCGAACGCTACTCGGCTTTGGGAGCGTCTAAAATGAGAGTCAAAATGGCTGGTGTACCAAAGCAAATGAAATTGTACAAATCTACCTAAAATATACTATTTAGTTCCTGCAATTAAAAATTGGTACCTCCTTCAGCATTGCATTATTTAACATTTTAATATAGAACATTTAATAACATATTAATATCAAGATGGCAGGTGTGAACATCAAGATGGCGGATGTACCAAAGCAACAGGGCTAGTTTGAGTCGCTCCTAAAGTTGCGTAGCTAGATATCGAGTATTCGGGCGTAAGGCCTGAACACAACTTAGTCACAAAATTACAACTTGTTCTTACACCAACCTAGCTTTAGCAGAGCAGGACCAGCTCGAAGATAAGATTTTGTTGATTTCAAATGACATATTTGTACCTTTAATTTATAAACAGTCATTCTGATGTAAGATAAAACATTGATCGGGCTCAGGATGTTATACTGCCCTTCTGGGAAATACCCTGTCCGTTATTCTCGTAATCTGAATTAAAATAATAAATTTTTACAAGTGTTTTATTGACATTCACAAAACAAATACCTACCTTACAACCTACTTGAGAGTATGCGAGTCTTGTCATAATCAAGTTATACGGCTTCTTTTTAATCCAACTCTTTTTGAAACTAAACGAAGAGGAAAGCACATGAGGTAAATAATTAAGTACTCTATTTATAACAAAACTTATTTATTGCTTATATATAAATATATTGGTATGTTGCAAAATCAAAGAAATATAATTCTTATTTTAACCAATAATGGAATAACTTTTACTAAAATTAATATAAATAATTGCATTGCACATATTTAAACAAAAAGCAAGAGCCAATTAAGGAATCCTATTTATTTCGTGTAAAGTGATTCAAATAAATCAGTGTAGCTTAAATAGAATTCAATAACTCCCACAAATTAAAAAGAAACCTCTAAAATGTACTTAAAACATGCAATATTTTTTCGATCGTTAGCGTTTGCCATCCTTAAAACATAATTCACGAAACCTACAGAATCACCATCCTCAATAAATAATTTGCTAATCCGTCACCAAGTAAATTTAAATAAAAATATAAAAAATACCAATCTTTTCAGATCACAATAATACCACAACAATTTTGATTTATGGGAAAAAAAATAAATACTTTTTTAAATTCACAACACGGAAGACAGAAGACGACAAATAAAAATAAGAGAAAAGACTCGAGTGTTGAGGTGCCGCCTTATTCTGTCAATTGTTTACACAACTTTTAACCTTTGCAGTAACAATTTAGTACTTAAATTTTAATATAATGTAGTTAATTAAAAAGAAACGTTTATATAAACAGATTAGTTACATTATTTTATACTCTATATTATGGTAACTAGGTGATAACATGAGTCAGTATGATGTCATGAAGATTCTGAATAACATATTTTCTTTTCTAAAATAATTTGTCTTGATAACTATTCCAAATAATTATGCACATTTTGAGATTAAAACAATACTTGCACTAATAAAAAAAATCACGTGATGCTCTACAGCGGGACCACCTTGAGCTACGTTAATTTAATTAGCATCAAAAAAATGTAGAAAATTTGTATATAATTGTATACGCAATTAAAAAAAATGTATATCTATAGTTTCGTTGTAAAAACGAAATCAATGTGGTCCCGCTGGGGAGCATACTCTACAGCGGGACCACCACTATAATTCCGTTACTGAAGGCTTTTCAAATTTGTTTATGAGACCAAAAAAATGTATATTAAATGTATATTAATAAACTACAGTCAATTTGATCTTTAGTTGGATCTTTACCAAATTACGACTAATTTAAAATTTTCCTACGGATTTTAGGTGTCCGTTACCCCAGCCAGAAAGAAGTTTCTAGAGGGAAACGATTTGATTGCATAATAAAGGCATATTTTGCACAAATATGCGCCAAATATGTGAAATGAGTGGGCCTTATAGTTTCCGAATAAAACGGAAAAAAACTCTTTCTGCTGCGTATGTTTCATCTAGTTACATTGTAGTTAGTTACATTAATGTAACTAGTTAGAGTTTTATTCAAAGTAGCCACACTGTTTAGAAATGCTCACTCGTTTAATGTAACTAATTAAACTTCTTTCCCAGTTAGTAATATCGTTAATATTCACTCAGTCATTCATGAAAACATAATTACTACTTTTTAACTAACTTCAAAGGACATTGCCGAGCCTCCATACATTGATAGCCCCAAGAATGCACAGCTATGAAAAAATGCTCGTTGTATTATGAATTAGTCATTCATTTTCAGCTGACATTTGTTAAAACACGGACAAGCATAAATATCGTAGAATCACGCAAAGTGTATCACATTTTGAGGTTATAATATATTTTGTTTTCTTATAAGTACGTAAGTATTAAATTATTACCTTTTTGGATGATTTAATTCATATAACATTGTATCAAAAATCAAAAAAGGCAATAATTACAAGTAATAGTAAATAATAACTACGTACACGTACTCATTGATTTAATTTTGAACTTTTTCATACAAGTCAAAGCAGCGCCATCTGTCACAACCCAATCAAACTACTTTTATAATAGAGGCGGGCAAACAGATTACGTAGAAATCAAATTGTAAAATCGAGACGGCTAACTGAACTACCGAATCGAATTTCAAAGTTGTTCAATATCAACGCGATTATTCCGCTATTAATATATCAATTGTGATAAATCTATATTATTCTGATGCCAACTATATACATTTTAACATAAATACTTATGTCATGGTTCGAAAAACGACCGAAATTAAATACAATTGAATCAATCGATTTCTTTAAAAACAAGTGAAACATCTCTATAGCTTTTGACTTTGACATGGTAGTATTGTAGAGGGCAGACAGATTGTATTGTAGTTACAGAACTTTTATTAATTCGTTTCCAACCACAGGTTGTCCGTTAAATATGGATAATTGCTAATAATGTAAAAAATTAAAAGAAAAATTATAATGTGGGATATTTGTTTGTGCATGCTTGGGGCCAATTTCGTCGATGTCCTTTAAAATCGGCTAAGTGCGAGTCGGACTCGCCCATGAAGGCATACATAACTTTGTACTTCATAATATTCGTATTAATGAAAAAGTTATATTTGCGGTTTTCAAAAAGGATTATATTTGTGGTTTGTACTTATAGAGTGGAATGAGCTGCCTGTCTCTGTGTTCCCTGATTCTTACAACCCAAGTCTCTTTAAGTCGAGAGTGAATAGGTTTCTCCTGGGCAGGCATGTAACATCCTAGACTGCATCCTGTTAGCCAAACAAGATGGCGGTCAAATGCTTGCCTGGTTTCTAATAAATAAATAAATAAAATATTTAAAAAATCTTGTAAAGCCTTGTTAGCTGTGCTAGTTTTCCTTTTAACTTCGTCATATTATATACAACTATCGTGAATTTTTCCACGTATCCAAAAACAACCATTTGGCTGGCAGAGGGTGGGGACCACAGTTGCAAAACTTCTGAAAGATTCGGAATAATTACAGAATACTTCTCAGAAAGTTTCTTTCCATCAGAATTTTTCAAAATAGATTTGATTAAAAATATTGACAATTCTTTTTATCTTAGGTCAATCTTGCTAGAAAATATCGTATGCCCGAGTCCCGCCCGTCCGACCCGACCGACCGAGGCGAACGGACGAACGAACGAACAACTCATGCGCGCCGCGGCCACAAGCCGCGGCGGGCGCCACAGACAGATGAGTGAGCCAGAATAAATGGAATAAATTCTAATTTCTAGTCTAGTGGCGCTCGGCGCAGCGGGCGGGGCGGGGAGTGGCGGGCGGGCCCCCCGGAGAAGTTTTCGCCCGCGCCCCGTCCCCGCCGAGAAAGATTCATAATGTTTCGGAATAATTCGCAATAGGTATTTCGATTTACGATTAAAATTTATAAAGTAAACGTTGTTTCTTTAAAAACGAAGTACTTATTTGCTCAGTGATGGATTGATGTTGAATTGGTTGTTATTTAGCGTAAGTAAAATGTGAATGTTGAAATGGAAATGTAGGAGATTGACATTTATGACGCTGTTGTGGACTTTTTTGTTGGCCCTTGAATTCCGTAGTAAATTATTTTGATGCATCTCATAAGGTTCAGCGTTCGCAATGTAAGCGCTCGAAAAATCGATTTTTCACGGCTTCACCAAAAAACATGTAATTTTCTCTATAAAGTACATAAATAGGTACGTAAGTAATTAGAATGTTTTGTATGTATTTATAAACCGTTGGAATTGAATTTTCTAAATGACAGTGAAAGCTGCATCAAAATCCGATGCGTGGTTTAAAAGAAGAAAGCTTAGAAACAGACAGATGCATAGAGCGACTTTATTTTTTACTATGTACCTACCTACCTAGTGATAGTGAAGTGATGATAAGCCTCGGCACTTGCTACTCTAATAGAAGACGGCTTCTCGGTGCCGAGGTTTGTACCTACCTAGCAGTGGCGTAGCGAAGGGTACATTGGTACAAGCCGATTCTCATCGGCTTACCTTAATATCATAGATTAAAAATATGTTTTCATCCGTTTCAAGCAATTCAAGAACATTAAAAATTTGCTAAAACAATACGTAGGTACCTACCGTACGTAGGGAGGAGACTTTCTTCAACACTTAAAACATCTACAGAAATTTTATTTAAGAGGTACCTAGGTACCTAGATAGTAAGATATCTATCCATCCATACTTACTTTTACTATGATTGACTTTTTGCTAGCTAGGAAGGTGTTTCAAAATAAGTGTCAACTGCTTTCTAGTGCTTTTTACCGATTGCTGCCTTTTTATCGTTACCTACTCCCGTATTTTTTGACGATCGAAATATTCCGAATGTTTCGTAATGCTTCGGAATATTTCGTAAGTATTCCACGGGAAAGATTCGGAATTATTCCCGACTGCAACTGTAGTGGGGACACTTGACCCCAACAAAATTTTGCACTTTAAAGCTTAATAACTCACAAACGGATGCCTCAATCAAAAATCTGTTTAACATACCCGCAATATTTTAAAACTGCTATTCAGCGACACCCCACACTATCGGGTAGACAAGAAAAAAAAATACATCCCCACTTCACGTGTAGGTAACTTATTTATGGGGTATATCTGTAACTATTTTTAAAAGCATTATTTACCTATTCTTACGCTATGCCTACACAGGTAACATGATGTACTGTAAAATTGTTAATTCCAGCTTGTACCACTTCATGAAATGCAATAAAGAACTTGAAACTTGAAACTACACCATTGCTCCATATCTTGCTGTTATTTTTAAGGATTGCATTGCTGAAGGAATTTTTCCTGACTTTATGAAATTTAGAAAAAATATTCAATTATTTAAATATGGGAACAAAGAATACCCAGGTAATTACAGACCAATATCCATTTTTCCCGCCTTGAGCAAGATCCAGGATGATGATTCTTATTATTTTGTAAAAAAGTTTTTTTTTTTGTATTATGGATCTATTTATACCATGTGTCAAATTCAAATCAGTGTTAGGAGAAGTGTTTCCAGTTAAAAGAAGTAACATAACTACTGTAAAATTATTAGTTTCGCAACGAATTCACAATGGCTCTGGGACGATTTTTTATTTCTTTATGTAATATAGGTATGACGCAGGCATCCAGGAGGTTGCTATATTAATTTTGCAAAAACGAACAATAACGGCCATTTATCAACTAAGCTTTAAAACTTATCTTAGGGAGAAGTTCAAAAAGTAGTACACTGACAGCTGCATCTCAATTTATATTATTTCACCCGCGTGGTTCTCGTTCCCGTGGGAATATCAGAATAAAAAGTAGCCTAAGTTAATCTCTATTACATCAGCTACCTGCCAGTGAAAGTCTCGTCAAAATCGGTCCAGCCGTTTCAGAGATTAGCCGGAACAAACAGACAGACAGACAAAAATTGTAACAAATGTTTTTTTTTTTTTTTTTTAAGTAACGATATCATTTATTCGCAAACACCAAAACAATGCAATAAATAAACTTAATCAATCCAGAAGCCCGCCCCGGGCCGTACCTGGCTCAAAGGTCCCCATTAAACTCGCAGCATTGCCCCGCTGTATGGCCAAAGAAACTCTTTGAACCAGATACGCTCCGGAGCGGGAATCGTAGCCTTGATCCCGTAATAGACGGCCCAGCTCCGATACAAAGCGCCTTGCCTCAGTGCACCACGTTATTTCTTTATTTTTTTATTTATTTGGAAAAAAAATTTACATAATTACGCTAACTAATGTGACAAATGTTAGAACACAGTACTAATTATGTAACCAACAACATTGTCCATAACCAACAACATGTTATTTTGGTATATGTACCGTATATAATTATAATCATATGCATGTAGTAAAAAGCGGTTATTTTAATATTACAAACAGACACGCCAATTTTATTTATTTGTATAATAGATTGTTTTCTTTTTGTGCGTCGTAATATTAATTTGTATACTTAAACATGGCGATTTGCATGGTCGCTATACAAGAGAAAGGAATGGACTTGTAATGCCTTGGTACAGATTAGAGAAGGTATCTTTGTATACCCTTAACCTTTCATGGGTTAAGGTATACACATCTTTAACAAGATTCCACGTGATATGTTACCCTTTAAAGCGTTTAAGAATCACATAAAAAATTGCCTCCTCAATAAGGGCTACAACACTGCAAGTGATTACTTAAATGACAAAGCAACTTGGTCATAAGCAGACAAGGTTTTTTTCTTGTAGTTAATTGTGAGTCTTGTTTTACAAAATTAATCATGTACTACATTCATTCTTACATTGGTTTCGGTGTTTTGAGATGAGTTGTTTGAGTAAGCCATGCTCTCTGTAAACATTACTGCGGTGGTGTCGTGTGAGGCGGGTCGTTACGTTCCCTAAAATATGGTTGAGCGAAAGTGATGGCTGGTTCATGCGTCATGCTCGTTAACGGGTGCCACCAGTGGAATAAGTCTGCTCCTGGCTTCTAGTCTCAAAATAATGTTGATTTTTATGTTCTACTGTTTTTGATTTTTTTGTATGTAGTTAAGTGAATGTAATGTAGTGTTATTAGGTACTCTGTGCATAATATATATTAAAAAAAAATTATATCACAGATTGTTTCCGAAATGAGTGAAGTCCTTTACTTAGCACATATTGGAAATTTTTACATCCGTTTTTCCATTTATTTTTCTAATTTTCAGGGTTTTCTTACGTTTTCGAGCTCTTTCTGCATTCTTGCAGTCCGCTATTTTTGATATTGACTGATAGCGTTTAGTGCCAAAGCCAAGGCCAGAACGTGCTAAGTCATTACTAGAGATCGGATAATCGGATGCATATTTACCTAAAGTTGAGGTGTTGGCTGTTATGGAATGCACTTTTGTATCGAAAAATCCCGGGATTTCGGAATTGACAAATATAGTGTTTTGGTTATATAGAATCAAATCTAGTATTTACATATATTCAGATGTTGGCTAAAATGGAATGCACTTTTGTATCAAAAATATATCTAAAAATAATAATAACTCCTTTATAATTTTACATTTCTTCACATACTTTTTCAAGTTTCGAAACATATCTCAAACTAATAATAAATAAGAAATTATAAAGAAAAACCATTCAAGTTCTTGATTATTAAAGTAAAACAGCATCACCAATAAAATCCCGCGATCAACTAAGAGTAGTACCTGTACCTACCTATCGTATTAAAGGATTGAGTGTTTAGGAAACACAGTATCTATGTAACTTCACCTCCTACCACGAACGTAACTCATTGGCATACTTAAAGTTGCAAGTACGTATGTACCTAAACGTCATATTTTGGTGTACACCTATGAAACATACACCAATCAACAGAGAAAACATTTTTAAACAACAAATAATCTTTGACAAAAAGTCGTAAATGATGTACTTTTTGAAATATTTCACTTTGAATGTGTATAATAAAACTTAGTATATTAAAACTTGTCATTTTAGGTAGGTAAGGTACTTGGAACTTTAGGTACCTATGCCAGGCTCCATATAAAAAGTTGGAATCTTTTCAGTGGCTGTCAGGCATTCGTAAGTATTGTAGGCTTTCTCTTGTTTTTAAATTTGTCGTATTGTCATTGGCGTTGTCAATAGAAATGGACAATTCACGTGCAACGTTGCTAGATTTCCATAGCTCGGCTTGTGCAGTACGCGCAAAATAACTTGACGGTCCTGAAGTTCACGCGGAATGCTGCGCAGTAGACGAATACAGGTGTGCCAGGGGTAAGATTAGAAAATAGTTACTACGTAACAGATAAATCCCTCTATCTATACAAAAGCTAAAATACCTACGCTATATTAGCCTACAAAAACCGCTGCAGAACCGCTGCAAGAAGACACATATTCTACGGACGCGCTCCAAGAGTCGAGATTCCCGCGTACTTCGCGAGAGTACGTCATCGAGCGAAATTGTCAAGGTTGTACAAAGAACATAATTTAAACAAAATGGCTGAAGTGAAATAAACTTTACTATTTATGAATAATGCAATGGAGTGAATTAAATGTGCTTTAATTTTATAAAATGATCTTTATTTTTTATTCCATCTTTGAACTCACGGTTATTAAATTTTACTAGCGAAAATATTCTGAATCGTGTGAACAATTTACAATAATGAACCATCGTATCGTTAGTCAAGATTTTATCTTTACTAATTATATGTATAGGTACCTACGTAATAAAATTGTATCGCAGCGTTTTGTGCGGGAAACGCGTGCGACAGCCCACTGCTGATCGGCTCGGTTACGAGCTACTTAGCGGTAGGCACATAGCGCGTGACCTTGAGCGAGTAAGGGCGTTTGTGCACTACACTGAATTTTACCGATCCGGATAAAACGGATGCTTGTATTTTAATAATTAATCATTAATAATAGTAAGAATTTATTTATTTCGTGTAGTTTAGGGTTTGAAACATTGAAACTACACGAAATAAATAAATTCTTACTATTATAAAAGATTAATTATTAAAATAGCATCCGTTTTTTTCCGGATCGGTAAAATTCAGTGTAGTGCACAAACGCCCTGACTGGGGCCTGCCCGGGGTTGGTGTGTGGGCGGAAGCACGGCATGTCTCGTGTCTCACTCTGACGCGTACGGATACGTCTGTGCAAACAATAGAGAAGGCTATGGTATTTCTTAATGAATGCGAGTGAGATGGCAAATTATACATATACCCGCTTGTGGGCAAGTAGCGACCCGAAAAGGGTATATAGACCCATAAAGTATTATTGTAAGTACTTATTGTTTTATTTAAACTAACACTCACTACTCTTCCTCTAACTCTCTACATACTCATAAATCGCATTGGGAACTTAACTAAACTTCAAGTAAATACGTATGAATAGTTGTGTAAGTAAACCCGGAATCCCGGAATTTATAAAAATAAATACCACATGGTAAATGCTTCGTTTTTACACCATGTAAGCGACTAGCTTTGCATTCCCGAATTTTCTGGAATCCCGGGATTTATATTTAAAAAACATATTTCAAGAAGCCGCTTCCATAGTTAGTTAGCCAAATATTAACTTTAGGTAAATATGCATCCGATTATCCGATCACTGGTCATTACAGATTCGTTCTAAAATGTTATTTACATGACTAAGCACGTTTTGAGCATGAAACCTCAATTTTAAATTGAATTTTCATGACTTAGCTAGTAGGGTTTGTAAGATATTTTTTAATCAACTCGTTTTCCTCTAGAAACTTTTTTTCGGCTGGGGTAACGGACACCTAATATTCGTAGGGAAATTTTAAAAGTGGCTGTAAGTTGGTATAGATCAAACTAAAGATCAAATTGACTGTAGTTTATTAATATACATTTAATATACATTTTTTTGGAGTCATAAACAAATTTGAAAAGCCTTCAGTAACGGAATTATAGTGGTGGTCCCGCTGTAGAGTATGCTCCCCAGCGGGACCACATTGATTTCGTTTTTACAACGAAACTATAGATATACATTTTTTTTAATTGCGTATACAATTATATACAAATTTTCTACATTTTTTTGATGCTAATTAAATTAACGTAGCTCAAGGTGGTCCCGCTGTAGAGCATCACGTAAAAAATCCTAATTTTACCTTTTGGAATGCCTTTAATGGAATGATCAACAAATGGAACTTATAAAAACGTTATCAAAAATAAAATTGGGATGTGGTTCACTAGACACTACCTATTCTAGGTTCTACAAAGTGCATGTACTTAACAATTCACCAATATTAATATTACGCATATTAGATTGTTTATCTTTTAAAAGTCACATCAAACACAGAACTCTCTTGCAATACTTATCAATGTTTTTTTTTATATATGTTTAGATATTACCTGGCAAACTCAGACCAAAAGCTGAGCTGGCAAACTCGAGATATTTTATACTTCCAACTCAAGTTTTTTGTCGTTAGACGTCCTATCAAAATGTCGATGCTAAAACAGGATAAGTGTCATGTGTCATACATACTTTTATACGATATGTAGCAGTGTTTTTCCTAAACAACAATTTAACATTCTCAAGACCAAAAGTCATATTTTTGTATTGTCTACTTTGTGAATCTGTAAAAATCGACGTTCAGTTTGTTTCATTGGAAATCATAAAAAGGTCGAGAGCTTCGGGAGTCGAAGTCTCGAAAAATAATTTTGAAATTGTAACAGTTGTTATCTCAAAAGCAACCATATAATAAAAAATATTATGTCTATGATTTTTATGAATCCCAATGAACAAACTTACTTACAAATATATTTAATTTAATGCCTCTTCTGCCACAACCGAAATGTACATACTTATAAATTAGGGTTTGGAATTTCAGCCGGCCCGTCTTTTCTTATAACTTTTAATGTTTCCTTATTTGGTTTGGCTGTATCTGATGGTATCTCTTCTTTAATTGGTGGAGGTGTTTTACCTTCAGACTTAGGAGTGTTTGCTGGTGAGTCTTTTTGCTTTACTTTGTCCTTTGATCCTGTTTGTGTTTCGCTCCCAGATTTTGGCATAGCAGTTGTTGGTTTGGGCGTTGTGGTGGTAGATGCTTTATTTTCTTTTGTTGCGGGAGGATTTGTAGTTGGTTTCGTTGTTTCTGCAGTTTTGGGTTTTTGTGTAGTTGTGGATTGTGCTTTGGGAACTTCTTGTTTTGGCGAGTCTTTCTTCTCTTGTGGCTTTGGCGGTGTAGCAGTTGGTTTAGCGGCTTGTGGGCTGGGTTTAGCGGGGGGCGGTATAGTTTTAGGTGGTTGTGTTGTTGTTGGTTTAGGAGGCTTCGGTGTTGTAGTGGGGGGCGGTGTTGCTTTGGGAGGTGGCGGTGTTGGCTTGGATTCCACCTTTGGTTTAGTTTGAGCAGCAACAGGTGGTTTTTGAGTAGTGGTGGTGGTTCTAGGTTGTTCTTTAGGTGTTACAGTTTTAGGGACTTCTTTTTTGTCTGGGACAGCTTTGCTGGAGAAGGCCTTTTTTAACAACGGAGGAACTGGTACTGATCCAACAAAGTTTTGCAAGTGAGGTCTTCCCAGATAAAGTCTATCATTGTAAACTATTGCGTCACTTATAAACGTTACACTACTGTCTTTGTTTAAATAAAATGCTACTACATTTCCATTCCAATCTAATTGCAATAAACCAGCCGGGTCCTTCAGTAACGTTAATGAGTCAAAATGACCAATCTGGAAAAGAATAATTGCAATGTTTGGATCATTGAACTGCTAAAGTGCTTTATATTTTATGAGGAACATAAAATTATTAAGCCATGTAGCGAAGCAGTTATGTAAGTACATTATAAACCATTTATTTATTTATTTAGGTAACAAACAGAAAATTTTTAAGAAAAAAAAATTGATACTAAAAGACCTTAAGAACCATAACTTGATACAATCAATATTGATCATGCAAGATAGTCCCTCCGTCGCTGAATATCATATTCTCAAAAGACCACATTCGTAAAACACTACATTCGCAAAACATCATATTCTTAAAATAAAGACCACATTCTAAAAACAACATTCTCCAAACATCATATTTTTTAAAAGGTAAAAAAGGACACTGGGCTTCAAAAAAATAATTCTGACAGGCGGTTTTATGCACCACATTCGCAAAACACATTTTTTTGATATCACATTCAAAGTGTTTACTTGTAATTTTTTATATAAAAAAATAAAATGTAATTATTACCGTAAAATGGGGTTATTTGGATATCAGGAGGCTATTTGGAACATACGAAAAAAAACATTCGGTCATGAATATTTTTGTTATCTGGTAATAGTAGGAAATAATTTTACTCTATAGCAATAGAATGACATTTAATGTCAATGTCAAACTAAAAATTTTGAGGTTGCGATAAACGTTGAGCAGTGCGATTTTAAAAAAATATTAAAATTTTAGTGTATTTTGTGGGTCTGAAACTTTCGTGTGGTAGACTACATCCAGTATAGAGTAAAATATACTGCGAAATAGTGTGTTTTATCCGCATTTCAGTAATTCAATTGGTTTTCTTCTATCTGTTACGGCTGGTCATATTTTTCGGGTTTTCTATATGGGGCTTTTTGGTTTCTGGATGGGGGCTAATTGAAACTTAGTTTTAAATAAAAATAAATTAATTACTATTTAATCATGTCAAATATTGCTATGTGTTTACATCATCTTTTCAAATAGCCCCAATTGCTGATTTTAACTCAATTAAGGCTAACTTTTTTCTTGGCACTTCACAAAATATTATCTTTAGGTACTTACATATTCTCATAGAGAATTATTGAATAAAAATAAAGAACAGTTATTGAATAAAGTGATAAAAATGTTAATCAGAAGTCGTTTTATTTTAAATTATTATACCTTAGCGACGACCGATTTGGCGCAGGGGTAGGCTACCCACCTTCTGCGCCAGAGGTCTCGGGTTCGATTCCCGAACAAGACAAATATTTGTGTGCATGAACATGTCTATTTGTCTTGGTCTGGGTGTTTACTATGTATATTAAGTATGTATTTACAAACAAAAAGTATTTAAGTATATATTTATCCATTATCAAGTTTTCCATGATACAGTTTCATAATGAAATTAACATGGGCTTAGATAATTGGTGTGATTGTAAGAAGTTATTTATTATTTATTTATTTATTTACCTGTTAATTTATGTTTAGCTAATTTAGGGAAATTACATATGTAAGTACAAGGATAATAAAAAAGTCTATGCCACACAAAAAAATCCACAAAAAAAAAAGTAATTGGACGAACCAATTTTGTTGAACAATATCTAGAAACAACTGCTAAAAACCTTATATAAAAAAATAACCTCATTCAAATCGATTCACTTGTTTATGAGCTACCGTGACACTGATATTCAGATACACACACACGGCGCGGTGGTCTCACTTATTATCCTCTAAAACCCCTTTTTTTCTCGTTGGTAGTTAGAAAAATAAAATGACTTCGCCTTAAATATTCCAAATATTTCTTCCTTCGATAGTAAGAATACACTTGATAAAAACGTTCGATTCAAAATAACCCCAAAGTAGTAACAGACTATCATTACAAATAATTTTTCAATGGTAGTTTTTCACTTATTTAGTAAAGGAAAAAAGTGAAATTTAGATAAACTCGAGACAGCTTATTTCCCTTTAACTTACTCAAATATCGCTCAAAGGTTACTTTTTGCTCAGTTTCAAAAAACAAGAAAATCCAAACACTCTAATGTTAAATACCAAAAAACCTCATCAATGCGATATTTGGAACGGCACATATGAAAATATATATCTTTTTATCTATTCAACGAAAATGTACAGATATAGTAGTCATTGAAAAAAAATTGTGAGAACTACCTAAAATATTATGGTCTATGTTAATTAAGTAACTGTCCTTTTTGTAAACATCTGTTTTAAAAAATAAATGTTTCAATTAGCCCCGTTTTACGGTATTTTTTTCAAATATTTTTCTATTTCGTTTTACATCAGTGCAATGTAAATCATTTCAATGTAGATCGAAAATAATCAATGGTGTTGATTGAGAGTTGGCATATATCTCCAACAAAACCCAATATGTACCAGCTTTCATATGATTACACGCTGTATGTCACAAACGCGATTCGTCACTTACGCAGTTCGACATAATACGCGATTTGACACTATCGCTATATGTCATGAACGTAGTTCGCCACAAACGCCGTTTGTCATACACGCGGTTTGACACACACGCAATTCGTCACACACGCATTTTGTCACAAACGCAGTTTGTCACTCGATTTCTTCAGACTTTATATAATTGGAATGACTATCACTTTTCCGAAAAAATCTGCTAAGTGCGTGTAAGTAGTGTAAAATAACTATATCTATATGAAATTTTAATATTTGTAAAAAATAAATAAAATAGAAAACTTAATCTAAATTAATGGTAGGTATGATTTTTGAATATTGCTAGCCGACAACCGTGGTCGTTCTTGGTAAGGTTAATTGCGATGATGACAAATCGCGTTTATGACGAATTGCGATTATGACAAAAGGCGTGACGAACTGCGTTGATGACGCATCGCGTTCATGACAAATCGCGTATAAGTTAAATCGGAAAAAGTATAAGTTAAATTTTGTACTTAACTGATATTGACGGTATGACCGATGATATGGAGCTTCTTTTTGCTACTTTGTGTTGCAGGGGTGCAAAACTGTTAGTTTGTGTTGTATACATCCCACCGAGGTGTATAATGATGAACATTATATTAATATTTTAATGTGTTTTGAAAATGCTGTTAGTAAATTTCCTAGTCTTGATTGTTTGATAATAGGTGATTTTAATTTTAATTCAATTTCTTGTAAAGTAAAATTAGAGTTCGATAACTTTGTAGAATTTTGTAAAATTAATCAACTAAATACTATCTGCAATAAATATGGATGCATACTGGACTTACACCTATTAAGCCCGAGTCTGTCACAGTTACAGAGGTTGCATCGTTGATCCCAATAGACTTGTATCACCCTGCCCTTGAAGTTAAGCTTGCGCTTTCTTGTGAAGTGTCACCTGGTTTTACTGATGACGTGGATGAACCCGCGCTTTTCAACAACGACATCCCTTTAAAGAGGAACTACTGCAAAGCAAATTTTCCACAACTTTACGCGGACTTAATGAATGCGGATTGGACTGAAGTTTTAAAAGAAACTGACGTGAACCAAGCAGCGAAGGCACTTTATGTCACAATTAACACAGTTATTGATAATAACGTGCCACGCCGCCGTCATTATTCGTCTTATGGGAGTGGTTATACGTATCCTGATTGGTTTAGTTCAGAATTAAAACACTATATCTATCTTAAATATTTTAATCTCAAAAAGTACAAAAGCAATAATATAGAATTTAATCATGAAATGTTCAAGCAGGGGGCTGTATGGGCTTAAGCCCAGGGCCCCGCGGATAGAGGGGGCCCCTAGCCTTAAATAAAAACAATAAAAGATACTTACTTTTTGTCAATAATCAAATATAAATAATTAAAAAAACAATCATGAGTGTTGCAACCCAGATCTATCAACCCGTGTGTGACTAGTGACTATCTAACGAAACAGGGGAGGAGAGGTTTCTAACTTACATTGTCAACTACTTATCCACTTTTTCTGACTCTCATGAGATAGCACTCGCAAATTTCCAAAAAAAAAAAACAAAATAATATAGTCGGCAGTCAAACAAATTTCAGATTTATTGCAGTTCGTATGGCTAGGCCATCATGCGTTTCCTAGTGATCCAAAAATAATACATAAATAATGACGACAATTCAGTTGTAATGGATTCAACCTCAGATCTGTCACACAATGACCAACTTAGGTACCTACTATTGTATTACCAGGGGGGTGTCACTCCCCAGTTTAGGTACGTTCGGCCGGCGCGCCTGCCGGGCAGGCGTATCGTAGAAGGATGCCGCTCGGCTCGTACGCTCTACGTTCGCGCATAAAACGATCGATCATTTCTGTGATTTTTGTGCACGGAATAATGACTACTAAACGTTCTTATAATCCGTATATAAGATACTGTTGTGTTTACGGGTGTATAAATAAAAGAAAGAACAAAATAAACAACAAAACCGAACTCGCAAGTCGCTCGCAACCCTAACCAGCGAGCGAGCTGTTTAAGACATTCATAGAAATAGAAACGCTCGCGCGTAGCTATTGGGTACAGTTTTGCTTGCATGCGCGAACTCTAGGTTATTATAACAGTAGGCAAGCGATGACAAAGCAACCGGAATTGGACTTTATTTCCACGCAGAAAGATTTATTTTTATTTGAATGAGCTTGTAGAGTGAGTCTTCTGTGCCTTAGCACTATTATTTATTCTGTGCCGAGAGGAAATAAAAACTCAAAGCTAGGAGTAGTCTAGTGTTCTTGTAAGCCTCCACATTGAAAGTTAACTGAGGAGTCCCAATAGAGCTTTTAGGTCGAAGTGACTACATTTCCTACGAGAGAGATACATGAAATAAAAAAAAAAACATTCCCGGGGTAAGACCAGTAGCTTATACCTATGCTATTCGAGGCAATTGTCTATTCTATATGTAAGTGCGCCAAATTTCATCAAGATCCGTTTAGCTATTTCGCCGTGATTGAGTAACAAACATCCAAACATGCAAAATAATATAGTTTGTCAAGTAAGTATAAGTTGGCGATCGAGGGCGGCGCCACTGTACTTGTATTTTCCATCCTTTTATGTCAAAATTGAGCTTTATGGTCAAGGCTTAAACTTAGTTCCTTTTTCTAACGCTCGCCAACTTATATTAGTATGACCACTAGCACTGCCTTAGCACTATTATTTATTCTGTGGTATTACTTTATACTATTTTCAGGGAAATGTGTATGAAAGAAAGATGGGTCACGTTCATTAAAATTAGTAAGTAGTCACACTGGCTTATACTTATTTAATATTCTACAAAAAAAGGACATTTTTCATTTTCGGCTAGGACATTGTACACTATTCGTATTGATAGTAAAAAATATAGTAATGTCAAATAAAATATTAAAATTCTCATTGTCTTTCTGGATAAATGGTACAAAAATAAACTTTGAAATAAAAATTCTTTGCCATCCATGGTCACACTGGCAACCATATTTAAATCACGTTCGGAAACTTTGATGTTTCTGTACGAAAAAACGATGACATTGACGACTGATGATAATCTGTCAATGTGAACCTTTTTTTAATGTTAGTGTGACATTTTACCGCCATATTGAGTCGGGGTTGCATAATTATTAAGACTAGATAATGCTTTTGTACCATCAAACGCGTTAGCTTATTGCGATATAATAAGTTTTCAGTTATTATATTTATCTTTTGCTTGCCTATGGTATAGTGTACAAGGTCCTAGCCGAGGCTCCATACAAAACTGAAAAACTGAAAAATGGACTGATACTGTGTAATTGTAGGGGCAGTCTTATGACAACGCTGCTAATATGGCGGGTCACTACAAAGGTGTTCAGGCACTACTAAACAAAAAAAAAAAAAATTATATACCGTGTGCTGCGCATTCCCTTAACCTAAAAGTACGTTTTATAATTCGGTGCAAAAAAAAAAGAAAACAGTATTACCGTATTAAAACTCTATATTCACATTCTGTAGATTTCTTTATTTGTGAACGACATTGCTGATAATTCAAAACATGCTTTGACTGGATAGATATTTGCTTAACATTTTAATAAAAAATAAAAAAATGGAAATTACTCTTACGTAAACAACAAAAGCGCGCTTGGCCTGCGATCGTTGAGGTTAAGCAACGTTCGCAATGGTCGGTCACGGGATGGGTAACCAAAAACTTTTCATCTCGAGCTCCTCCGTGCTTCGGAAGGCACGTTAAGCCGTTGCTCCCGGCTGCACTTGCAGTCGTTAATACCCACCAATCCGCACTGAGCCCGCGTGGTGGGTCATGGCTCATTCTCCTTATTCATCCATAAGGAAGGCCAGTGCCCCAGCAGTGGGGACATTAAATGGCTGATGATGATGATGATGAAACAACAAAATAATTTTTCGAAGGGATGTTAGGTGGATATTTTTTTTACGTACTGGCAACACGCAGGCACAAAATATTTGTGTCGCAGGGGTGACAAACCTACTTTAACATGTGTGTGATTATTTGATTGATCTTGATTTGTATTTTGTTTAATTTACGTGGGCTCCTATCTGCTTCGCGTACAGTACTTCTTTTACATTGTTTCGTAGATTTCTTGTTGTTTCTGTTATTGTTTTTGTTTATTGTTAAGTTTGAACCGTTGTTACTTGTTACTATTGTGTCTTTACTATTACTATCTAACCCATTTTGCATTATCTTATGCGCTTTAACCCAAGATATAGTTCTTTTAAGTAGATTTAAACAAAATCTGTAAAACCAAAACCTCACAATAAATTTGGTTTAAAAGAGACATGAAGAAAAAGGTTTACGACACCATGTTGCCAAACTCAAATGTGAAAGTGACATTACTTTTTTTTGCACCGAATTATAAAACGTACTTAGTTGGTAAAGAATCTGTAGTTGCAACCAAAAGTTTACAGTTTAACTTTTTTGGAGTAGTGCAAAAAATATACTTGTGTACGTTTTCTTTTCATGTTCAAGTCATTGGGGGAACTATTAAATTTTGAAACAAAACTTAAATTTACGTTAAAAAGTTTAAGCCAGACCATGATATTGTCACTATGATGCTATCAAAGCTTTAAAAATATGTAATTATGATGATATTATGAAAATTTTGAAATGCTTTAGCGTAAATCATTCCTTCCACTCTGCACTACCAATCTGCACTACCGGTAGTGCAGATTGGAATTTTTTGTCCTATCTGCACTACTGTATTTCCAGCTGTCAAACCGGTAGTGTCGTTGGGAATTATTTATTCCCTTTTGCACTACCGTGTAGTAGTGCACAATGGAATTTTAAAAAGTATTACTTTTTCATTCCCAACTGCACTACTAAACTATTGTGTATGCGAACTCTTTGCTTCTACGGCTTTACGTTATTTGGATTTTTTATCCCTTCTTTTTTACTTAGTACTAAGTACTGATAAATAATATAAAAAAAATTTAAAGAAAAAGAAAATTAATTTGTCAAAACAAATTTACACATTTATTTGTTTTTAATATTAATAAGTTATATATGTATTAATAACTTATACTTACTATTACATGTATTATTATATATTATTATCAGGGCTATTCATTTTTATTTTTAAATTTAATTTAGGTTGAGGTAACAACACTTATGAAAGTCAAAGAAGCTACAAATAAAAAAAAAATAAAAAAAAAATATCATCATCATCATCATCATGTCAGCCGAACGACGCCCACATATATAAAAATATATATAAAAATATTTATAAATTCTACATGACATTTCATAAATAACGTAAAACCGTAGAAGCAAAGAGTTCGCATACACAATTGTTTGGTAGTGCGGTTGGGAATGAAAAAGTAATGCTCTTTATAATTCCATTGTGCACTACTACACAGTAGTGCAAAAAGGAAGAAATAATTCCTAACGAAACTACCGGTTTGACAGCTGCAAATACAGTAGTGCAGATAGGACAAAAAATTCCAATCTGCACTACCGGTAGTGCAGATTGGTAGTGCAGAGTGGAAGGAATGGCGTAAATGAGGATAAGAAAGCTGATTTTCTAAAAGAGGCACGAAATTTATTTAATAAGTAGGTAAACTGGCGAAACTGGCTAAACTCTCAACTGCCATTTTGAGAACGTTTTGGGAAGAAATTTTGATGTCAAACAATCGACTTAATCATTACCCGTCTCCGGCGAAGCCAAAAAAGGGTTATGTATTTGACCTGTATGTATGTGTGTCCGTTTCTATGTTCCCTCGTAACTTCTGAACGGATGAACCGATTTTAATAAATGATACGTCGTCAGATTCGTCTTAACGGGCCGAGTGACAATGGGACATCAAAATTAACAAAAAACAAAATGGCGGCTTTTAGGCGATATATTCTGTGCATTGTAAAAAAAAATATTTTTTAATCTCATCGAGTGGGGTATCAAAATGAGGAGGTTACAAAGACGATGACGAAAATATAAATAAGTGATATGTTTTGAACTAATTTCGACTAATAAGTGCTAATTGTTTGTATGGGAAAAATAAAAAGTGTTGTTTTACTATTTTCCACGCAGTTTCTTCATAAAAACCTTCCCGCGTGCTTTATAGAACATATGAAAAAAAAAATTTACCGAATTGGCCTAACCGTTCTCGAGTTTTGCGCTTATCAACATTCATTTTTGAATTTTATATAGATATTGTTTTCTTTGGTCACAGCTAGATGGCGCTGATAGTCGATTAGAACGCGCTAACGTTTGGCAAACATAATAGTAGTTTATGTTTGTGACTGTCGCATAAGGAGGGGTATTAATAATAATAATAATAAATAATAAAGGGAATAATAAATAACTTCTTACATTCACACCAATTATCTAAGCCCATTTTAATTTCATTAAGAAACTGTATCATGGAAAAATCGATAACGGATAAATATATACTTAAAGTATAAGTGCGAGTTTTTTAATAGTATTCCACGAACGAGTGTTTTACTTTTAATACTGAGTTATGTGCAGTCTCATACACTACTTTATCTACATTCATTACGGAAAAATGAGATAGTAAATAACCACGAGCCCTATAAGTAGCTTCCAGGCGGGATAAGCTACTTATAGGGCTCGTGGTTTTTTACTATCACATTTTTCCTATACTTACAAAATTGCATTGTAAATGCATAAAAATAATATAAAATCCCCTACACTCATTACATTTATTATTTATTTCAAAAATAAAGCAAATCAATATTAATTATAAAATGTGAATTGGTGCCAAACCCCACTCATAGGAGTCTATACGGTCTATTACTTCTAAATTCAAAATTTAAAAACGTTTCTGATCGTTGCCGGCTAAAGAAGAGCTTGAAAGAGTTGGAAGTCAGGGCCGGTAAATCCTACGGTTGCCATGGAGACTGTAAATTTAAGAAATATAAGTGTTTTATAATGAGTGACAGCTGTATCCGGGTGTTGCATAATGGTCATTATGAAACACCCGGATACAGCAGCTTTATTTTTAAAGTTGACATAGCATAAAGTGTATCAGTATACGTTCAGGCATGAGTTCATAATTCGAAAATTATAACATGAGTGTAGATAAAATAAAATATCTGTTATAGGTATTTGACGTGACGTGATATTTATAGTACATTACAGCCGAGGACAGGTAAGTAAGAAATTACATTGTCGAGGATGGTTTGAAGCACGAGCCGCAGGCGAGGGCTTTAATCATTCGAGGCAAGGTAATTTGCTTACCGTACAAGGCTTGTATAGTGCTTTTCTCAAGAAATGCGAGGAAATAAAAAAAACTGTTTAAGTAAATAATATTTATATCACACATGTTCGGGCAATTATTAAATGTAAATGTTATTGTTTTCCCGGGCACACTTATGTCTAAATCGCCCATATTAATATTATTTTAATGATTATCATTAAAATACGCCAACAACACAGATTCCGAAAACGTATGCGCCTTTTTTCACTTTTCCAAATCAGATCGTAGGTTTTCATATATCTTTCTTTTGATTTTGCTGGCAGTAAGTTTTCTGTTATTAATTTTGCTTCTGCTCTCAAATTTAGTGGAGTAGGTACATACAATGTCTGTATACAGGGTAATTTTTTTATCAGTGCACAAATTTTTAAGATCGACTCAGAATCTGTAGGTTAACAACTTTCTCCTAGAAACATAGGTCGAAATATGACAAAAAAATATCGACTCTTCATACAAATCGGACTGATCACGTGATTGATTTAGTATGGGAAGACCAAAAATTTTTGTCGTATTTCGACCCATGTTTCTAGGAGAAAGTTTTTCAATTACCGATTCCGAGTCGATCTTAAAAATTTGTGCACTGATTAAAAAAATTTCCTGTATATGTTTCATTGGCAGAACTCATTTTGATAATTTAGTACACATTAAAAGCTGTATTGATATCAAATGAACCGCTGAAAATCATTCCCGCCGTTTTTTTAATACTGGTTTGTGAGGCCATGTGGAACGGTCATACAGCCTATTAAAACTTACTACTTGCTACGAAAATGCGCAACTTCAATACCCGCTTCTGGGCGGTAGATGGCGCTGTGCATGTTTCCCATACAAAATTACTCGTAAAGGATATTTTGTCTATGATAAATCTCATTTTGTTTTTTCGATTGATGTTCGTGCTAAGGGTACATAGCGCTTGTGGTACAATACGAAGTAATATACTCTGTGCGCACCGTATTTAAAAAAAAGTTAACCTAATTATGATATAATAATTACCTATATAATAATAATAATAATGTTGAAAAATAAATTTTCACACTTATGCTCTGAAATGTTAATATTATATTTGAGGACTGATAGAAATAAAAAGTCCACGGACAGTAGTTTTTTTGCGTACCTACTTTTTTAACCTTAAATTAAGATACAGATGTTATAATACATTTATTTTATTTTATTTTATTTAGAACGGCACAATAACAGACATTAGACAAATTACTTAAATTAAAGAAAAACTTAAATAAAACCAAGTGCATGCCCATGCCAATTACAATTGTGCACAACATTTTTGTAGAAATGACAATATTTAATAAGTTTTGTTTCATGCCTATTTTCTGATAAAGTTCTTCTTCTTTTTCTTCTTCCGCTGAGTATTGTGTAAGTTTTTCAGATATGAGGTTAAGCCAACCTTTTTTAATTTCTTCATCTTTAGGAAATCTGAAACAATGAAAATTAATGTTTGGGTTAGGTAAGAAAGTAAATTCCAGTCTATAGACTAAAAACGAAATGGACACCCTACTATACGCAAGAATAAAAGTTTGGCTAAATACTTACCTATGAAAAGATACACCGCTCCGTTTAAATGATTCGCTTTTGCATCCTTTCACACATCAAGTGAGAACCATTTTTATTGATTTAAACGTAATTTTAAAATGATAATTAAGATCCACACACTAACTTTACACACATAAATTAATTTGCCGTCGCCATATTGATGATGTTTTTATTATTATTAAAATTGTCCAGATGCAAAGTGTTGCATATTTATTATAATTAAAACTACCATAACACCGACTCTTACATTAAAAATATAGTTTTTCAAGGTTTTAAATTATACAAATGATATGGACTTTATTATTATCAGCTTAACATTCCTTTTAATTAATTAATATTTTGAAAATTCTCGAGAACAGGAAATATGAATTTGAATTAAGTTCTACTACAACCAAAAATATTTAATGGTGGCAGCCCAGTAGACAGGGATGCAATCCTATTTAGGAGCCTCTCGCTCGGCTCGTTTTTCCGTTTATCGAAATGTCATACGAAAATAAACCTTATTGTAACGGCATAGAATCGAATTGACATTGCTTTTATTTTCATAGTGCACCATCTTGTTATATTATAATATCTTTGGTTTTAGTAGCAAGTAGTAAGTAGTAGTAGTAAAAATTCGTCCTTTTTTTTTTGTGGACAGGCGAAGACATCATGCCATACTGCCAGGTCTTTAGAATTTTTTTTTTTTGAATTTATATTGTTCGTCAAATCTCGGTCTAAACTTGTCTTGGTAAGATAAAAGGCTAGGAGCCAAATCTTGAGTTCTTGTCTTTTCTTTGTAATATAACATAATAGGCATAAAGCCAAATCTTGTATTCTTGTCTTGTCTTGGTAAAATAAGTCAAAAGGCTAAAAGCCAAATCTTGAATGAGAGTTTCATCTTGATAATATCGTCATTTCCTATTTAAGTCTTTTCCGAGGGATGGTCTTTTCCGAGGTATGGTCTTTTCCGAGAGATAGTCATTTCCGTGAGTTTGTCAAGTTAAATTTCTCCAACTGTGGAGCTAATATAATCATAAATAGCAATAAAATTTTCTGGGCATGCTAGAATGTCCTGTAGTGATGGCGGGATATCTTTGTGTGTTTCCATCAACCGATCTATGAGGAGCAAACGCTGTATGTTAAATACTGGGCAAGTAAAGAAAATATGTTCCAGTGTTTGGTCTTCTCCTATGGTACATTCTGTACATTCAGGGGATGATATTAAATGCATGCGATGCAAATGAGCTTTAAACCTGCAGTGTCCAAATCTTAGTCTATTGATCTGCGTGTAAAATCTTCTTTGTAAATAATTTCTAGATGTAGCGAACCAGGGTTTTCGGCCAACTTCTTTATTAACACCGGCATACCATGCTCCTTTTGATTGAGTAATTGCTGTTCTTTCTTCTATCCATTGCTCGTTGATCTTTCTACGATATTCGGGTAAGAGATCTTGCCAAGGAGTAGAAAAGTTTTTAATATTGCCACCCAGTGAATTTGTTAGTCTGGCAAGATAATCGGCATTTTCATTGCCTGTCACACCGACATGTGCTGGAGTCCAAACAAATTTAACGGTCTTGCAATCTTTTAATAATTGTAAAATTTCCTTTATTTCATATATTAAATAGTGGACTATGAGAAAACCTGGTTTTTCTAGTGCTTGCAGCACTGACATGCTGTCAGAGGCTATTAGAAAGTGTCTTTTGTCAAAACACATGGAATCTGATTGTATATATTTTAAGGCTAATAAAATTGCAATTGCTTCTGCCGAGAATATACTGAACTTTAATGGTAAGCGATAACCTTTGCCGTACTTAATATCTTTATGGTAAAACGCCGCTGAGACTCCAGTTTCACTTTTCGAGCCATCTGTGTATATCACATGGTATTCAGGCCAAGTTGCTAATTTTTCATACACTGCCTCTTTATTTCGCAAGTCATGATCAATGTTTATTTCTAAGAGAGGAAATTTACTTTCGTAAGAATCACAATAGCAAGCCCAGTGATCTCTACAATTTATATTACTGTCTTTAACATATGCTGATATTTCTATAAAATCATGAAGGATATATGGGCATTTACAGTTTGATGCTGATGTATGTACAATATGAACACTATTGTTATTTAGTTCATTTAAAAGATTATTATCATTTAAGCTATGTAACTTAAGAATAAATTTAAATTTTAAATATTTGAATCTCAGCATTAATGGAGGTATATTGCATTCTACTTGCATTGATACAATAGGGGTAGAGTTCATTGCTCCTGTGATAAGCCTAAGGTTTTTATTTTGTATTTTTTCTAGTTTATTTACAAGTGCCGCATTGGAAGAATAACAAAGAAAACTATATTCAAAATGAGAACGAACAATGGATTTATACAGCATAAGCAAAATTTTCGGGTCAGCTCCCCAATATGTTCGAGCTAATGATTTCAAGATATTATAAGCTCGTAATGCTTTGTCTGTCAAGCCAGAAACATGTTTAGCCCATGAAAGGTTACGTGTAAAAGTGACACCTAGAAATTTGGCTTCATCGTCCATCGGCAGTAAATTGTTATCATAGAATATATTAGTAAGTAGCCTCTTTCTTTTACTAAAAATTACAACTTTAGTTTTATTTAAATTTACATCTAATTTTAAATAATCAAAATAACTTTTAAGATTAGTCAAAGCACTATTAAGTTTTTGCTCAACTTGATGCATGTTATTGCCAGAGCAATATAGTGTGAGATCATCAGCATATTGTAGATTTTTTGTGCTATTTCCTAGTATGTTATTTAACCTATGTATGTATAATATGAACAATAAGGGACTTAATATCCCACCTTGACAGACACCTTTACTGGATGACTGTGGACCAAATAAATTATTTTTAAGTTTAACATAAACATCTCTATTATTTAAGAAGTTAAAGATCCATTTTATAAATTTTTCAGGTAATCCCAGTGAAAACAGCTCATCAGCTAGAACATTATGATTAACATTATTGAAGGCACCTGTTATATCAAAGAAGATGCAAACCAAGAAACTGCCACTTGACAAAGCCTCATGAATATATAAATACAAATGATTCAAGCTTTCTACTGCTGAACGACCTCTTCTAAAGCCAAATTGATTATAAGGCAATAAATGGTTATGTTCTAAAAAGTACTCCAGTCTTTGTTTCACTAATTGTTCAAATAATTTTGCTGCACAAGATGTTAATGCTATGGGTCTATATGAGTCGTGATGATTTTTGTCTTTACCAGGTTTAAGTAAAGGGATAAGACAATCAACTTTCCATGACTTTGGAATTATTTGCTGGTGCCATAATGAGTTAAATATTTGAAGCACTATATTGCAGCCAGATTTACTAAGATTTTTGAACATTTTATAGGATATGTTATCTAAACCAAAAGCAGTGTCTCTACGTGAATTCATGGCAGCTAATAATTCAGTGATAGTAAAAGGTTTCATAAAAAACTGTTCTGTATTAGGACTGTGATCAGAATAATCGCTTAATGGTTGGGGTTGTGCATTTAAAGTATACTTATCTAAGAACGGTTGAATCCAATTATTGGAATGGTGACTATTACTAGGACTGGAGTATGACTTATTGAATTTTCTAATATTAGTCCATATGATAGATAAAGGTGTCTGGCGGTTGAATGAATTGCATAGTTCTACCCAGGCATTCTGCCTTTCCCTTTTGATTATTAACTTCTTTTGTGCTTGTTTCTTTTTAAATAATAAGTATTTTTCTTCAACAGGGTTTTGCTTAAATTCTATATAAGCTGTTTTGCAATTTACTACAGCTTGTGTGCATTTATCATTCCACCAAGGAAGTTTTAATTTATTTTTTCTTTGACCATGTCTTTGCTGATGTGCTAAAGATTTTTTAACAGTATTTGCTTCAGATACACATTCTAGTAAGATTTTGGAAAGTAAGTTATAGCACATTTCGGAGTTGGTTAGATCAAAATTAGAATGGCACAACATTATATCTGTCAGTTCTTTATATTTTTTCCAGTCGACAGTTTTATAATTTGGTTTTGAATAATTTGCAGCCACATTACTGTTATCATCAATGTTTGAAGGATTGCATAATAAATTTGTAAGAACAGGAAAATGATAACTGCATAGTGAGTCATCATGTACTTGCCAGTTACATCTTAAGGCCAAACTGGGAGAGACTATAGTGAGGTCAAGGGCATTAGACCGCCAGTTATGTGAACCGACGGTTGTTACAGAGCCATCATTTAACAGACATAAATTATTATTATTTATAACATTTAAAAGTGTTGACCCACGGATGTCAGTGGTTGCACAACCCCACATGGTGTGGTGTGCATTGAAATCACCAGCTAGAATTAAAGGTTTGGGTACTGATTTTATTAAATTATCTAGGTATATGAATTCAAAGTTGCTAGGTATAGCTGAAGTGGGGCTATAAAAGCTAACTAAGGATAGAGTTTCATTGTTAATATTTAATGTTATAGCTATGTTTTGCAGAGAATCATCATAATAGGTTTGAAATTTTTGGTAATGTAAATAATCTCTAATAAGAATAGCAATACCATTGTGTTTGGAACCTGTATCTAATCTTTCTATCTTATAACCTTTGATATTTATAGTTTTTGTGCATTGGAGCCAAGTTTCCGAAATGAGACCAATATGAATGTCATTCTGATATAGATATTGTGTGAAGACATGTTTGTGACTTAACAAACTCTGAGCATTCCATTGAACTATGTTAAGCTGATCCATTATTTTTTTCTAACAGCTGTATTTGGTTTACTGGAATTGAATGTTTCTAATAAAACCGATTTAATAGTCTCCGATGTTATAGGAGATGACTGGTCTAGTGATGATTTTTGTGAATATAATTTTAGGATTGTAGATATAATTAGATTAAGGACAACATCTGATTTAAGTAAATTTTGTAATTGGTTTTCAGGTTTAACAGATAACTCTGGAAAAATTTTATTATTAAAAACATCAGCATAAGATCTTTTTTTGTATTTTAAATTATGTTTTTCAATTTCCTCCCTTTTCTTTGGACATTCTGAAGAAATGGAAATATGGTTTCCTTTGCAGTGAATACAAACAGCGTCTTTTAAAGCTTTGTCGCATTGTTTATAATGGTGATTCTCACCACAAATCGAACACTTCTGAGCATTTTTACAGTATTTGCCAATATGTCCAAATCGAAGGCAGCGCAGACATTGGCTCACAGGAGGAACGTACGGGCTTACCTCGAAAAACCAGCAGTTTATATCGACGCTATCAGGAAGGGTAGGGCAGGAGAATGTAATGGCTACGGTCTGGGTGGGAATCAGGATGAGGTTCTGGTCTTCATCTCGTCCACGGCGCATCAGTCGGCGTACAGACACGACGTCCTTTGAACTGGAAATTCCGTTATAAATGTTATAGTTGGACATGTAAGAGGGAACGCCTCGAATTACGCCTGTGATTTCGGTTAGGTTTGCTGGTATGGTGCATTTTACTTGAAGTTCTACCAAAGACTTAGTATTATTTAGGGCCATATTGGCTAACCCTGGCCGCTCAAAAATTGCTCCTATTTTGTAACGATTTATCCTCTTGAACCTTTTGATTCCTTTATTATGCCGTTTAAGTACAGCGCCTAAGGACATTAGGTCCCTGTCTCCTATGGGTTTCCCCTCAATAAGACTTTCGTAAATTACTAAATATTCAAAATTTCCCCCGTCCTCAGGGTACTGTCTGGTGTAATTTTCAATTTTGTATGGTTTATACTTATTTTCGTCCCCGTTATCATCCGAGGAACAGTCGGATTCGGCTGGAACTGGGTCCCCATCTAATTTATGTTTTTTCCGTTTCCCCATGACTAAAAGAGCTTCTAGGCTACTTTTAGCCTAATACTTATTATTCAATAACTATTTAAACACTTTTCTATAAAGAAAATAGCAAAAATATTTCAAAAGTTTCAAAAACGCGCCTTTCACTTTCGAAGGTTTTCCCGCCCTTGCGCAAGTAGTAAGTATCAATAGGCTGTATGACCGTTCCACATAGCCTCACAAACCAATATTAAAAAAACGGCGGGAATGATTTTCAGTGGTTGATTTGATATCAATACAGTTTATATTGTGTAATAAATTATCAAAATGAGTTCTGCCAATGAAACATATACAGACATTGTATGTACCTACTCCACCAAATTTGAGAGCAGAAGCAAAATTAATAACAGAAAACTTACTGCCAGCAAAATCAAAAGAAAGATATATGAAAACCAACGATCAGATTTGGAAAAATGAAAAAAAGGCGCATACGTTTGCGGAATCTATGTTGTTGGCGTATTTTAATGATACATCATTAAAATAATATTATCATGGGCGATTTATACATAAGTGTGCACGGGAAAACAATAACATTTACATTTAATAATTGCCCGAACATGAGTGATATTAATCTGGCTGGTATACCTCTAAACAGGGTGAATGAAGTTCGCGACCTTGGCGTTAAGCTTGACAGTAAACTTGATTTCAATAGTCATGTCATTGCGATTTGTAAACAGGCCAACAGTATTTTGGGATTTATAATCCGCACTGCTTCTCAATTCAGTGACCTAAAGATGGCAATTTTGTTATTCAACTCATTTGTCCGAAGTAAATTAGAATGTCTGGGATCCATCTACTGCCAAGAATTCATTGCTTGTTGAGAAATTGAACAAAAAATTTGCTCGTTTCCTTTAGAAGAAACAATTTGGATATTATCCATTTTTGTATCCCTCCTTATTTGTAGCCGGTATGGTAGGGTCAAATACGTTGGAGCTTAGGCGAAAATTAAACTTATTTCTTCACTATTGCCCACTCCTTCGAAATAAGGTTGATAATCCGGAAGTAATGGAGCGGATAGGGTTATACGTACCGCAAAATTATATGCGTGGAGTCGGTCGCAGACGTCACTTACTGTTCGCGTCTCCTGAACAGTAAGTTGCAATGTAAATGTTAATAAATAAAATAAATAAATAAATAAATATGACAAACTGAGTAAATCAGAACGTTCGCGTTGATGTCGAACTGCGTATGTGACGAAATGCGTTTGTGACATACGGCGTGTAAATCCTTTCATATCACTGCTAAAAAGGAAGCCAAATTGGCTATTTGACTTTAAAATGTAGATATTTAATTATGACGTTCAGAAATATAACATTATTGAATAACAAATGTGAAAAAAGAAACTCAATCTGTATTATAACAAGCGAATATTGAGCTACTTAATTGTGACTCTAGCTATCTCTTTCTAAAACGAAATTTTCTATGGCGAGAGCGCTCTCCTTGTCTAATTAGAAAGTTTGATACTATATATCTTCGATCATACTATATATCGCTGAAAATATGCAAGATATTTGAAAATAAATACCTATGTTGTGTTGCTACTAATTCAATGAACATTTTAAGTCAATAAAAAAAATTCAGTCAAATACCCTATTGCAAAATATAAAATTGAAAAGAAATGATTTACCTTGCACTGGTGTAAAACGAAATAGAAAATTAGTTGAAAAATAAAAAAATACAATTGTAATCAAGGATTATGTAAAAAAAACAATATGTTTTGCGAATATCGTGTTTTGCGAATGTAGTCTTTTACGAATGTGATCTTTTGAGAATATGATATTCAGCGAGACGGAGGGAAGATAGTGTCGAATGCTAACATCTTTACAAAAATGTTTAGACGTAATCATGTAAGGATACTTACTTTATATACAATATCCTCGAAGACAAAATGAGGATACACACTATTGAAGTATTCAAATGGTAATTCAATAAGTCGTAGAAGTCGAGCCAAGAACTTTCTGGCGTAGGGGGCTGCGGCTAAGGAGCGCTTGAGATCCGGATTCTTCCCGTCCTGAGCTACAGGAACACCCACGAGTAGTCCAGAGCCGTCTGGCAGCACACGCAAGTTGTCTGGTAATCCTAAAAATACATGATATTGTGTAACCAACTCCATTCTATTCCACATGCGCGTATTATATCTATTGTACATATCTCGTACCAATCATCAATATGAACAAGAACAAACAAACACACTTGTTCAAACAATGTGAATGAGAGATTGTATCCACGATTTTTATGCTTACTTCGTCTGCGACTTTCAAAGTGATCAAATTAACAATATTCTCGTCATAATGCTGCTGTTTGTGTGTATAATTTCGGCTGTATTATTTTCACCATATTCTGCACAGTCTATACACGAAAACGACATTAATATCAGAGTGGAAGCTGGTTCGAGAACATGTTTTTTCGAAAAGGGGAAAGCAGGCCAGATACTGGATGTGTATTATCAAGTGTTGGACGGGCAACATGGCGAATTGGACATCATATTTGAAATATCAGATCCAAAGGGAAATAAACTTTTGTCAGATTACAAGAAATCCCAAAACTCGATAATAATGGACTTGACAGCGGATGGCGATTACGTATTTTGTATGGATAACACTTTCAGTATGATGAATTCCAAATTAGTTTTCGTGTCTATTCTGATAGAAGACAAACAAAAAGAAGGAGATAAAGAAACTGAAGTCAGCACAGTCAATAATGGCACGGAAGTGAAGGAGGAAGAGGTACTGGAGTGGACCGGTGTTGATGATAAAGGTGAAACATATTTTGTTGAAGTTAACAAAATAGCAGAGTCGTTAATGCGTACGTTACAACATGTTTTAAAAGCCCGTAAACTATTAGACTTGTACGCAGCTATGAAATCTCGCGATAGCTATTTAGCGTACGAAGATACTTTTATTGTGGATTGCTGGTCTGGGTTCCAGATCAGTTTTATGTTGATAGTGGGAATGTTACAAGTGTACATGATTAAAAAGTTATTCAATAAGCCTAATTATACACTAAAAAGTATGTATTAATGGTTCCTGCTTATGTAATGAGAGCAATTTTTAGATAAATGATAATAAATAATTCAAACAAATCCACACCGATCATTTAGTCCCAAACCAAACAGAGCTTGAAAAATGGAAAATGAAGTATTTTAGAAAAAATCGACCCGTCTCACAACTAGCTCCGATGGGACAAGTTGTGAGCTTGGTGAGACGGGTTGATTTTTTCTAAAATACTTCATTTGCCCTTTTTCAATTATAAAAATCACATTGTGAATGCCAAAAAGTAATAATTTAAATAACAAACAGAGCTTGATAAAATTCATTCATCAAATGAATGAATTTGTTTCACACAATTAGCCCGAGAGCCAAACTAATTCGTTCTATGGAGACTCAACAATAATTCTATATCAGTAATTTCTTAACATTGAAAATTAGATTATCTAGTTTAATAAATAATTCATTAGTAATCCACCAATATTTATCACCGCGACATAAAAAAAAACAAATACAAAGCTTTAAAAAATCTATAAAAAAATAGGCAAAAATGGTATAAGTGTTATTCACTTTACATTTGAATACATTTATTATTATCTTTCGTAAAAGTATATAATCCCCCTATATTTGTAAATGAAAAACCAATAAACTTAAAAAAAAACTCTCTACGTAAACTCAAATTGGCATTACACCTATGTTAAAAATGCTATCAGGAACAACAGACTTCTTCCTAAAGTATTAGTTTCCCGTTTTATATCTTTATGGATTTCGACTTTGGTGCTTAGATATGGTGAACATAAACACATGTTAACGATAAAATTGGTGATAGCATATTTGCTGAAAGAATTGCACCATTTTCGGGGTATAACTTTTTTTTATACCTTCCAATGCGATATTATGTTGGATTCCAAAATATAGTCTTAAAATTATATTTAAGGGCCGTTTACAATAATTTGGCCTGTTATTGAATTTTTTACAAAAATATCGGATAGTTCTTGGGGTAAATGTGTAACGCGAACAGATGTCATCTGTTCAGAACCGTTCGCGTAACTTCATGCCCGGAGAATGAGAGGGGTGGGTTGGGTATAACGTAGTTTTACATTGAATAATTCAACGAAAATCGAAACTTCGTTAGCCCCACCGCTTTCACTCGATTCTGTCATGTCTTTAGAGTGAGAGGGGCGTGTATAAAAAAGTTAGTTTTTCGTTGAATTAGAGTAGGACCTCAGATCGGCGGCTCATGCCGCTGGGCTGAGTGGATGCAGCATAACTTACGTATTGTATGTCTTAGGGCGTTTGTGCACTACACTGAATTTTACCGATCCGGAAAAAAACGGATGCTTGTATTTTAATAATGAATCATTTATTATAGTAAGAATTTATTAATTTCGTATAGTTAAGGGTTTGAAACATTGAAACTACACGAAATAAATAAATAAAACACAAACTAAGGGCGTTTGTGCCGCATAAGACATACAATACATTTTATCCCAATATTCTCTCACGAACGCGAGTGAAATCATGGAGGGTCACACTGTAATAAAAAACCTGTTAAGAGCGAGTCGGACTCGCGCACCGAGGGTTCCGTACAATCAAATAAATAAAACGTGAAAATGTTTTCATCGGCGAGGCTACATTCCTCAAAAAATTTGCGGTGTAGAATATTGCAGTTTTAGCTCAGCGCCGTCTCTTAACCGATAGTGGAACTAATGTAATTTTTGTTGATGATTTCTGAAAAAGTTTACTATTTAGAGACATTTTTCCCTTTGCAAACTGTTATATGTTACCCCTTATGCCCTACCTAGTAGCCCCACTTCGAATTTTTTAGATTCCCTTTCAGTCCCTGTTGCTTAAAAAATATAAATATTTTTATTTCTTTTATTTGTAAAATAGTTGGGCAAACGTCATCTAAAACTATTCCGCTGTGACAGAAAGACAGACTGCGTCGCACCATAAGAGCCCTTTCACAAGTCGTTTTTCGTGCGCTCGTTTGTATCGATACAAACGCAAGTCAAGCGCTCAGCAAACGCAAGGATACCGATAAGCTACCGAGCGCGACAGCGATATCGCTTATATTTGACCAAGGCTTTAATTGTCGACCACACCTCTTAAACAGTGACTGGTTTTAGCGGTAGCGACATCTGGTATCGTGGGCTCAGGATATTGCTTACATGCGTATCTAATTATTATTTTTGGCCATTCCTTGAATTTGGTCGTCTTGGCTTGGCACATAATGTCCTTTTCTCAAAATGTCCTTTCTCATAATGTCCTTTTCTCAGAATGTCCTTTCTCAAAGGTCCTTTTAATATGCAATATTTTTTTTAACAAATACATATTAAAGCTTTTTTAGTTAGTCGTTACCTACACTGTTTGAAAAAGGACATTCTGAGAAAGGACATTTCGAGAAAGGACATTATGGGCCAAGACGAGATTTTCGAACGTGATTTGAACTTGTGGAGTGGAACCCAGTCCAATGCTTTTTTATTCTATTACAATATTTCCTATACTTACAGAATTGCATTGTAAATGCATAAAATTAATTTAAAAAATCAATTAAATTGCTTTGCTTATTTAGGAAGGTGTTAACACCTTTATTTTAAAGGGAATTGTCCAATTTTGGCCTGGAGCGAACATGACGCTCAGAATAAAATAATATTTTTATTAATTGTTTTATTATTTAAGTTATCATTTCTGGTATTTAATTTTGTATCAATTGGTTTTATTGAAATTAAAACTTTTATAAATACTTTTATGACTATTGTTAATAACAAATGGTTTCCGTTCCGACTCGTAGACCAAAGAGTATGTAATCATTACATAGCAGTAAAAAAGTTCGTCCTTTTGGACAGGCGAAGACATTAAGCCATACTGCCAATTCTTGAGTGTTATGTATATTATTATAGTTTCATATGTTTTCATCAGAATGTAGCTGTGTGTTACATTCCAATGCTTCTTGGAGTATTTGGCGTCAAGTATGTCGAGTCGGTCTTCTCGGTAATTCTTGCTGAGGTGGTCACCAGCACCACTACAATAAAACACTCGGCATCACGTTACCGAGATAGCGCACATTTTAATCACTCCACACATCGTCCAGTTGCGTAGATCAAGTTCATAAATAAGGTATAATTTATGTTAGCTACTTGTTGAAAAAAATATATATTCAAATGTTTTGATACAAAACTAATTTCTTAATATTAATTTTAGCATCGTGAACTAATAAAATAACTAAGAAATAAATGTTAAAATTTCTGTTCACACCAGGCCAAAGTCACCATACAAATTGGACAATTCCCTTTATGTGCTAGCCACGACCACAGGTCGCGTGAGCGTGACGCGGTCGCTTGCATCGGTTAGTGTTTGTTATGAATCCAGAAGCAGAGCAGAGCCGCTGCGCGACCCCGCCGTGCCTTTAAATAATTTTTACTTTAAGCTAGATAATCAATAATTGGTGTGATTTTATGTATTTATTTATAATGCTGTGATAAGATGATGTTGTGTAGAATATTTATTTGTTTAATATCTCGTTTATTGATTTATTTTTGCATGCATTGTTATTATATTAATTTATGAAATTGATTCTTACCTGGCAATCCAGATGCAAAGACTTCAGATTTTCCTTTTTTTGGTCCATTAATATAATATTTTTGAAGTCTATTTGCTAATGATTCTGCCACCACAACAAACTGATTGTCTGGAGACACTACTACACCATTGGCAAGCCACAGATTGTCTATGAGGACAGTGCTTGTGTTTTTAGCTGCATTATATTGGAGCAATCTAAAAAAGAATAAATTATATTAAAAAATTAAAATGCATGGCACACCTTAAATAAGAATAAGCATAAGTAAATAATATACCTTCCACTTGGATCAGCCAACATGGTAAATGCTCCATCTTTTAAATTGAAATCGCTGCTAGAATGCGTCCAATACAGATTGCCTTTGCCATCCAATGTAACATCATTGAAAATTTTAGGTTTGTGTCCATTTATTTCCACATTAGGTGATACAAGAAGCTGCTTTTTGTCTGTCTTTAAATCTACCTTCCAGATTCCATGATATGCATCTGCTACATACATCTGATTTGTGTTTTCATCAATCTCAAACCCAAGGGGCCTACCACATATTTGTTCCTGTTTAATGCCAGCTGCAATTGTTTTATACAATTTATTTCATTTATACAACACTACACTATCTTGAAAATTACATAACATGTGCATATTTTTTCAACATAATATGTTATAAGGTAAGAAAACAAAGTTATATCATAGTTTAATATTAAATCAAGGTTTGGCTTCAGTTGTAAGATTTTTATATGGTAAAAAGTTGAATAAAAATTGGTTTTGCAATCTACTAGCCTGCAACAAGCACAACCTTGTTATTACCTACTAGCCGCTAGTAGGTATTAACCGCGCGCTATATAATAATAATAATAAATGAATCGTCAATATTTTCCTACCACCCATTCAAGATTTTTTTAACTGACAAGAAGAATGGGCGCACGAAACTTGCCAGCGCATATCTCAGGTAACGACATTTACAAAAGTACATATCGTTACTTATTATTATTACAATATTTGAACAAGCATAGAGCATAGGAAAAATGTGATAGTAAAAACCACGAGCCCTATAAGTAGCTTTCAGCCTGAAAGCTACTTCCCGCCTGAAAGCTACTTATAGGGCTCGTGGTTTTTTACTATCACATTTTTCCTATACTTACAGAATTGCATTGTGAATGCATAAAAATAATTTAAAACCTTAAGCATAGAGCACATATTATACAATATTATTATAACATTTAAAAGGAAAATTTTTTCATTAGAATATTTCAGTCCAGTCCAGGTCCAGTAGTCAATCAATCAATCAAATATTTATTTATTCACATAGACATAATAAGCATGTACTTATGAATCGTCAATATTTTCCTACCATCCAGTTTCTGAGATTAGCGCATTCAAACAAACAAACAAACTCTTCAGCTTTATAATATTAGTATAGATAAATTACCTTATTAGCCTCACAACTTGAAAAAATCAATTATACTTACTACAAGGTTGACCAATTTGGGTAACAAATGTTACATGGCCTCCAGGTGACAACTTCACTATTTCACCAGTGGCAAGGCTGGTGTAGACTTCTCCCTTGTACAGCTGGAATGCTTCCGGGCCAAGGAGTTTGTCAGTGTACAACTTTTCTGCATTATCAAGTGCTATGATAGGTGCTAATGCACCTGTTAGTGGCTGTGGTGGTTCTAAACTAAAATTAAATACATTACTCACATACATACATTGCTCACTCTACACTGAATTCAACATTTAATTTATTCAATATAAAACATAACAATGAAGCATGTTTATAAATAGCCTATTTAATCAATACACAGGTTACCTTTGACATTATTGAAAAACAATGAGAATTTTAATTACCCGTACCATTATTTAAAAATATAAAAGAAGATATGCAATGCACTTTACTATTAAAAAAACTCTGTTCTTATTGTATTATTACTATAAGGTCACTCGATTTCTCTAGTGAGCATTCCCCAAATATTATAGGATAGGATTTCTAGCAATCAAAGTATGAAAGTGGTTAGTAGGAAGTTTCTAAATGTTCCTGTGAATGGAATAAAGCACTACACTTACGTTATCCTAGTGAACGATGTATAAGGCGGCAAGTTCGGAATTAAAACGATAATAGCAGCAAAAATCAAGAAGTAGACCAAAAGTTTAAATGACTTCTTGATGAGGCCAAATATAAACCCCATTTTAGCTCGATATCTGAAAGAAAATTAAAAATATTAGGTTTTCTTTAACACTCACAGTAGCACTACACGTTACACACGTAGGCGTAGGCCCACATTATAAGCACACTTTCTTGGGGTGGTGTCAATGACTTTTTGAACTTGGAAACGTATGCAAGGTTATACTTTGATAAACTCTTATATTTTGGTGAAAATTACAAGTATACCTTACTGAGACCAAGAAAACAATTTAAGTCAACTAATAATGATGATTAATCTTATTAAATTTAGTTCTAACTTCTAAATGCGATTATTTCAAAACGTAAAATATGTCACAAAAACATTTTTCCGAAAACACGTGTGTTATTTTAGGAATTAGAAAAGATTGTTTATATGATCTAATTGGACATTTTAACTATAATAAATTACCTAATAAGCTTTAATTTTTTTTAAACTTTGTGCAACTTTGTGATCGTGAGATCATTCATTGACACTTAGCCATAGAGAAAGATAAATACATAGAGAAAGATAAATATAGATAAAGCAGGATGGCCGATCAATGGTCGACCATGATGGGCCATCGTGTACGGGGGGGCTACCGGCTAAAAAATATGGGTATGGATATGGGTTTCAACTGTCATTTAAATTCCATAATTTGATAGATTTTTGCTGCTTTTTTCTGTTAAACGTTGCTAGCTAGCTATCGTTATACCCGACGTCAATAAACAGGGAACTGGGGGGCTACCGCGTAACTTTATGGGTATGAACTTCATACGTTTTTGGGAACTTTATGTCAATTTTATAAAGAAAATAGCCGCTATCAGTTCTTTGTTTTGTGACGTCGGGTAAAACGATAACTAGCTAGCAACGTTCAATCGAACAAAGCAGCAAAAATCTATCAAAATAAACGTTGAACGTTGAACGTTGCTAGCTAGTTATCGTTATACCCGACGTCACAAAACAAGGAACTGATAGCGGCTATTTTCTTTATAAAATTGACTTAAAGTTCCCAAAAACGTATGAAGTTCATACCCATAAAGTTACGCGGTAGCCCCCCTGATAGCGGTTATATTTTTTTATAAAATTTACTAAAAGTTCCAAAAAACGTATGAAGTTCATATCCATAAAGTTAAATATGGATATGGGTATGGGCTTCAACTGTCATTTGAATTCCTTATCTTGATAGTTTATGAACGTCATTTCGTGTGTACCTTACTCCTTCTGGCTTATGAGCTGTAAAATCCTTCAGTGACGGATAAACCATTTCTTATTTTAGTATTCAGAACAAACGTAACGCAAGAGTTTATGAATTATTGACGTTTGAACAAGGGCCACACGACCTGACGCTTCAGATTATGGATGCTGAAAATAACAAAAACTAGCTAACGAAAATCCAGTTTCACTCCCTGGCTGCTCAGTGACGCAAAAATAAATAAGATTTAACACACAAACATCATTCAAAACAGAATAGATCTCTTATAATCGTTGTTCAAACAAGGGCCACACGAAACTGTGTGTACCAGATTTAATTTGTAAAAATATCGATAATCATACCATTTGGAGGCAAATAAAGTAGTCTTAGCAGCGTCACGTTTGATATGTGACAGCATACAACACTTCAAATCCGTTCGCGTAACAACACATCAATAGAAAAAGCAAAAACAATATTTTGACCCGTCAGACTGTGTGGCCCTTATTTGAAACCGTCACATTACGTGAATTTAGCGTTACGAATGTTGTAAAGCACATAATAGTCAAGGGAATTTCCGTCACTGAGGATCTAGCTTTACCTGGGACCAATCACTGCAGTACTTACGATGCAATTCAAGTTTAACATTAGTATGAAAATAAGCTAGGGTGACCACGAAGTAATTTTTTGAGGACATCGTCTCGAAGTTTACTGAGAATGTATGTAGCTTACCTATTGTAGCATTAGGATTTTAAGCAAATAAAACTACAGTAAATTGTTCAACAATTTATGATTTAGGTAAATATTAACGCTAAAGTGTGACACATTAAAAAAAGTTATGTTGTTATTTTAATTTTTAGTTTTTTGCATTCACAATGAAATTTTTATTATTGAAAAATGGAAAATGAAGTATTTGTATTGATAAATAATGATTGAAATATTTTATAGAATAAAGAACGACTCCGTAGCTCAGTGGTTAGAGCAGTCGCCCGGAAAACGAAAGGTCGTGGGTTCGAGTCCCATTGGAGCTGGTTGTGAGACGGGTCGATTTTTTCTAAATACTTCATTTTCCATTTTTAGGGTTCCGTAGTCAACAAGGAACCCTTATAGTTTCGCCATGTCCGTCTGTCCGTCTGTCCGTCCGTCTGACCCCAGTCTAGCTCATAGACTCTTAGTACTAGAAAGCTGTAATTTGGCAAGAATTTACATATTTATCACGCCAACAAAGTGGTAAAGTAAAATTTTGAAAAATATTTTTTTTTATGTTACCTCCCCTGCACGTGAAGTGGGTATGTAATTTTATTTTTCTTGTCTACCCCTTAATGTGGGATATTGTTGGATATCAATTTCAAAAACGTTGTGGGTACATAAAGACAGTTTTTTGATTGAGGCATCTGTTTGTGAATTATTAAGCTTTAAATTGCAAAATTTTGTTTGAGTCAAGTTTTCCCCCCTCTACCAGCCAATTGGTTGTTTCTGGAAACGTGAAAAATTTCACGATAGTAGTACATATGACAAAGTTAAAAGAATAACTATCACAGCTAAGTAGGCTTTACAAGTTTTTAAGATATAACACATTTTCGAAAACCGCAAATATAACTTTGTCATTCATACGAATACTATGAAAAACAAAGTTATTTTTTTCTGGCATAGAATGACAATGGTATTTTGCTAGGTGTATGTAATCGGTACGTTAAGTGGGTACGGAACCCTTCATGAGCGAGTCCGACTCGCACTTGGCCGATTTTTCAAGTTATTTTGTGTCAAATATGTCAATAATGTCAAAGATATAACAGTTCAATCACAATATGTACAAATGATTTATTGAAAATCAGACTAGTACTTTATGTAAGTAAGTAAATAAGTAAGTAAGTAAGTAAGTAAGTAAGCGTTTTTATTGGCCCATAAAGCACATACAATAAAAAAAATAGAAAATATACACATTACGTGGCGATAATGAGCCAATCAGGACCCTCCTCAGCTTATGCTGTTACAGTGTGCAACATTGCTCACTGTAACAGCGCTGGTATTCTGGAGGGCCTGTACACACACAATGACAAAAAGAAGCAAATTGTTTATAACAAGACACAAATTATGTAATAAATATAATAACAAAAGAACTCCCAGAACATGAACACACACCAAATAACGTTTTGTAAAAATATACATACACACTATGTTCACGCCGCGCGTGATTCATTCATTCACGTGCATTCGTGGGTTCGCCGCCAAGCGCCGTCCGCGCAACACGGCACTCAGTTGGCCGTAAGCAGCCGTGAGACAAGTTCGTGTGCGACGTGCCGCGCAAGTTACCTACCCATATTGGGACCGAGATTTCGTCTTGCCCCTACTAGGGCTCCGGTCGGGGTACGGACGTGTAACCCGTGTGTGTTCGCTTTGAAAAGCGCCGGGAAAGTTTTAGCGGCCTATGAGGGCATTGTGTAGTTTTAAGAGTGTTAGCTATAAGAGTTTCCCCTCGGGGTTGGGTGAAGACCTACTTGGCCAGGCGCGCGCGCGCCGGCAAGACAGCGACCAGCCCCCTGGATTACGGACAGTATCCCTTACCATAAGGTAGGACTAGTTTTAATTTACTTAATTTTGCATGAGAAACCTTCGATTCAATAAACTGTGGAACACAGTAGATGTGGTCATCACAATTGTGCGTGATCATAATTTTTGGTAGCAGAGCGTACCTAGTTGATATAATTAGTTAATTTTCATATTAAAATTAACTAGGTACATAAAATTTCATAGTAAAAATAAAAAGCGTACCTAAAAAGCGTACCTAAAAATTATTATTTTTTTGTTGAAATCTCGAGGGTATTTGAAGATCCCGAGACGATTTGAAGTACTAAGAAATTGTTCTAGTAAATTCTCGAAGCGAATGTTTCTCACTTGGTGGATCCGATAATAGATAGACACTTATATAATTGTTGTCACATACTAGTGTTTTGATACGAGTTTACTCGCCTAGATGTGTATATTTTTTTTTGTGTGTCCGGATTTATTTGACGAATAGTTCGTTCGAAAGTGTGTTTATTAGTACCACATACTAGTGATTTGATACGAGTTTACTCGCCTAGATGTGTATATTTTTTTTTGTGTGTCCGGATTTATTTGACGAATAGTTTCGTTCGAAAGTGTTGTTTATTAGTACCACATACTAGTGTTTGTTCCGAGTCCGCTTGCCTAGTTAAAAAAGTGGAACTAGTTTTAATTATTAGTAGTATTAAATTACGAGTATTATTATTAAAAATAGTTTTGTTTTCGTTTGTTGATAACGGTTTAGTAGTTGATTTGCGAGGTTGACTTGGCCGTGCCGTTATGCCATACCGTTAATCCTATACGTTTTGTTTATACCGTTATATTGTTAGCCCTTGAAATTGGTAAGTTGCTAATAATTTATAAAAATAGTAGGGTCCGTGTATGTCGTCCGAATTTTAATTGTGTTTTATATTATCGTGACGCGACCTATTTCTATTGTTTTTTTTTTTTTTGTTGATGTTTGCCACTTTTATATTTCTTTGTTTGCTTTGTTTATTAAACGGATTATAAATGGCTCCTACGAACCCGACCGCCGTATCCAGGGCTGGCATCCAAGGAGCTTTGCGTTGGCTTGCTTGTGCGGTCACATTAATAGACCGAGCCGACCGGGTAGGCGCGTTGCTAGCTCGGTATGGCGGGCTGGCAGCTCGGCTGCAAGACCTGGAGCGCCACGCCATGGAGTGTCGCGCGTATTATTTAGAGAACCCCCCAGCTGATGATGCCGTGTCGGAACAGCTGGAGCAGGATGTAGCCCAGGCCTATGAGCTGGCTGACCAGTTCACGGAGGCGGCTGAGAGGGCCCTGGCTGTTCGGAAGGGGGAGCCGGTTTTGAGCGGGGAGGTCAAACCTACCCCGACGGCGTTGCTAGGCCGATTGCCTACATTGGAGATTCCCACTTTTAATGGGGATCTGTCAGCCTGGATGGGCTTCATTAATTTGTTTGACAGTTTGGTGGATTCACGACGGGACTTATCCCCTAGTGAGAAGTTGGCCTATTTGCGCTCCTCCCTGCGAGGAGAGGCCAGCTCGGTAATCCAGCACCTGCTCATCAGCGACGACAACTACCAGGTGGCTCGCCAGCTTCTGGTTAGCAGGTACCAGAATGTCCGGTTACTGGCGGACACCCACGTGGCCACGATTTTGGCCCTCCCGCGAATCACGCGGGTACACCTGTTACGGAGGGAGTTGCTGAACCCGCTACTGTCAGCGGTCAACTCCCTAAGGCGATTGGACCTGCCGGTGGATCAGTGGTCCTTTGTACTGCTGCACATAGTCCTCGCCAAATTGCCCGCTGAAATGAAGGGGCGTTTCGAGCAGAGGTACGGAGGCGACAGCGCCTCGTATCTCCCGCCCTTCGCGGACCTCCTTCGTTTTTTGGAGGACGAATGTAGGGTGACGGACCACCTGGAGCCCGCCCCGGTTCCAGGTGTTGGTCGTATGGTGGCGGCGAGGGAACAGCCCCGTCGCCCGACCAATCGATATGCTGCCTTCCAGCAGTCCCCTCCCCCCGCACCGAGTGAGCGGTGCAGGTATTGCAGGGGAGATAGGCACATGGTGCACGAATGTGCCAAATTTAGAGGCCTCCGCCCAGAGGGACGGAGGGCCGTTGCTAGACAGCGCCAATGGTGCTATAGGTGTTTGGGGGGACACATGCAGTCGGCGTGTCCCCAGACCGAGGATTGTCGTCTTTGCGGAGGGAGGCATCACCCCCTCCTTTGTTTGGACCGCAAGGACGCCGGGAGCGACCGGGGTTCGAATTCCTCGCGCACGGGCGGGGGCCCGGCAGCCCGGAACCGGTCCCCTAGAGATTCGGCGGGGCTTAGCCCCCCCGTTCAGTCCCCCCCGGAGAGGGGGAACTATAGGAGAGACGCCCCCGCCACGGGCGGGGGTAGGGGGGTACCACAAGAGTACGCCACGGTGGCGATGGGCACGGGCCCTATTTGCTACTCCCCCCCCCTACTGGAGAGGCCTCGATTGGGGTACTATGTACCGAGGCACGCCCCACACGGGTATTACCCTGCACCTAGGAGTGCTGTTGGTCGGGGCCAGTATGTACCCGATTGGGACCCGCTCGCCCGGTACGAGCGTCCCACATTTGGCGCGCCGACTCAGGCGCGAGGGGGACAAGTACCCCCCCAAAATTTTTAATGGCGCCCCTGTCGGACCCAACCACCCCTCCGGAGCTTGTGCTGTTGCCAACAGCCTCCGTGAATGTTTGGGGACCTAAGGGCAATGTTGTCACGGTGCGTGCCCTTTTGGACTCAGGTGCCCAGGGGTGCATAATGTCCAGGTGGCTTGTCCGACAGCTGGGTCTTTTGCTTGTGCCGCATCACGAAGCGGTACGGGGGGTGGGAGACTCGCGGATCCCTGATCCGATTGGTCGAGTTGAGTTCTCCTTCTCCCCCCACTTCGCGCCAAGGCCGAAGATCGGTGCTTCGGCGATAGTCTTTGATAAGGTGGTTGGACCACTCCCGCAAGTGCGAGTGCCGCCATCCACGATTGAGCTGACGTCTGGACTGGCTTTGGCTGATCCTTCCTTCCACCGACCGGGCCCAATACACTTGTTGATTGGTGCGGATGTCCTCGGTCGTGTACTGTGTGGAAGCAAGCGAGTTTTGCAGACAGCCGATCTTGTCGCCTTGTCCTCGTCGCTGGGTCATGTGGTGATGGGAAAGGTACCACAGACACCAGAGACCCCGTCGGTAGACCGCCAGACCATTGTCGGTTCTACTTTGTCCGACGGTCTCCAAAAGTTTTGGGAGGTGGAGGAACCCCCCACTGCCAAGCGGTTGGATCCGTTAGCGGAGGAGTGCGAATTGTTCTACCAGAACAACACTGGGCGCCTCCTCTCGGGTCGCTTGATTACCCGCTTGCCCTTCTTGGCGGTTCGCCCTCCTTTAGGGAGCTCCCGACCGATGGCCGAGAAGAGATTGTTGTCCATGGAGCGTAGGATGGCCAGGGATCCCGCATTCAAGGAGAAGTATATAGACTTCATGCGGGAGTATTTGGACCTTGGGCACATGTCCATCTCGCAGTTGGACTGGCGTAATGTGGAACATTACTTCCTGCCACACCACGCTGTTTTGAAGACTTCCAATGGGAAGATCCGCGTGGTCTTTGATGGTTCAGCGCCCACGTCAACCGGAGTGTCGTTGAATCAGTGTCTGCATGCGGGGCCGAAGTTGCATCACGATGTCTGTGATGTTTTGACCAACTTCCGCCGGCACGCTGTCGTCTTTGTGGCCGATATCCGCATGATGTTCAGACAGACCGTGATTCACCCGGAGGATAGACGATACCAGCTCATCCTTTGGCGTGAGGATCCCCAGGATCCGATGTTGGCTTACGAGCTGAACACCAACACTTATGGTTTGCGGTCGAGCCCCTTTGTGGCGATCCGTTCGCTTTTGGAGCTCGCAGAGCGCGAACGGCTACGCTATCCCCGGGCATCTGCTCTTATTGAGGGGGGGGCCTTATTTGTCGACGATATCTGCACGGGGGCCTCGAGCTTAGATGAGGCTCTCGTCTTACGTGATGAGCTGATTGCGCTCTTGAGGGCTGGTGGCTATGAGCTGCGGAAGTGGCTGTCTAACTCACCGGACCTATTGGCAGATTTGCCTAAGGACCACCAGCAAGAGCCGCTCCTCTTTGAAAATCCGGAGACTCCAGACATGCTGTCTGTTTTGGGAGTCCAGTATCGACCAGTCCCGGATTTGTTCACATATAGATTGGAACTGCCAGACCCAAAGGTCTGGACTAAACGCACGGTGCTGTCTACTGTAGCCCGTACCTTTGATCCGAACGGTTGGCTCAGCCCTGTAGTGTTTTCGATGAAGTGCTTCCTACAGGAGCTCTGGGCTGCGGAATTGTCATGGGATGAGCCCCTCTCTGGTAGCCTCCTACGAGAGTGGGTGAGGTTCGTGTCATCCCTACCCGACGTCAATCGGGTTTGTATACCGAGGCAAATGCTGCCTTCGGGAAAGTTTAAAGCCTCCCTGCACGGCTTTTGTGACGCGTCCGAAAGCGGATACGCGGCAGCCGTTTACATCCGAACGGTGGATGCAGCAGGCGTTGTCGCCGTACACTTAGTTACGGCCAAGAGTAAGGTCGCCCCCCTTCGGACTAGGCTAACCATTCCGAAGTTGGAGTTGTCCGGCGCCACTCTCTTAGTACGGCTACTCAATCATGTTGCCGACACCTTGGGAAACGGTGTCGACTTGGAGTCGATATTTGCGTGGTCTGACAGCCAGGTCGTCCTTTGTTGGCTGAAGAGTTCAGTCCACACCCTTGAGGTTTTTGTGGCCAACCGGGTCTCACAAATTCAGACTTCAAAGGCCCCGTTGATTTGGCGCCACGTACCGGGCGAATTGAACCCCGCAGATTGTGCCTCCCGCGGCTGCGAGGCGCCTGAGTTAGTGGACCACCACCTATGGTGGAGTCCATCATGGTTGTTACGGCCTGAGAGCTCATGGCCTGCCACCCCGGCTGTGGCCAGAGTCCCAGACCTAGGCATGCGTGTTCACGCCGTGGAGACGGTGGCGGCTCCGCAGATGGAGTTTTTGTTAGACCGCTACAGTTCTCTTGATAAGTTGCTCGGCGTGACTGCTTGGATGAGGCGCTTTGTGCGAAATTGTCGCCAGCCTCAGGAGAAATTGTTGTCTCCGGTCCTCGCCCCACAAGAGCGGCAAGACGCTCTGTTGCATTGGGTGCGAGTGACGCAACAGCGAGAGTTTGAACCGGAGCTGAAAGCCCTGCGCTCAAGTAAGCCCAAGCTGAAGGGACCCTTGGTGCGGTTGAATCCCTTCTTGGACAGTACCGGATTGCTGCGTGTCGGAGGTAGGCTCAGACATGCCAACCTGCCGTACGGATCACGCCACCCTTTGTTGCTCCCCAAGGATGGACCGTTAGTTAGACTGTTGATTACAGACCGACATGTAAAGAATGCTCATGCCGGTTGTAATGCTTTGACCGCGCTCCTCCAACGAGAGTTCTGGATTTTGTCAGCGCGGAGAATAATCCGATCCGTTATTTTTCGTTGTCTCCCGTGTTATCGTTTGCGCGCCGATACGATGCAGCCCCAGATGGGTGATTTGCCTGCCGATCGAGTGAACGAATCGATGCCCTTCTCAGGAGTTGGAACGGATTTTGCGGGGCCATTTACCGTTAAGACATCGCGGCTTCGTAATGCTAGAACGGAAAAGGCTTACTTGTGTGTATTTGTTTGTTTGGCCACTAAAGCGGTCCACCTGGAGGTGGTTAGTGCCCTCACCACAGAAGCCTTTGTAGCCACGTTGAATCGTTTTGTGTCTCGCCGCGGAATGCCGTCGTTAATAAGGTCCGATTGTGGAACCAATTTCAAGGGCACCGATAGGTATTTAAAGGAAGTTTGTGAATTTTTGGATAGGAATAATTTTGAGATCGGATCCACACTCTCTCGCAGAGGGGTACGATGGCAGTACTCCCCGCCATCCTGCCCCCACTGGGGAGGGATTTTTGAAGCAACTGTAAAGGCCGCTAAAACTCACCTTCGTCGCGTTATTGGGGAGACGGTCCTCACGTTTGAGGAACTCGCGACCGTATTTTGTAAGGTTGAGGCGGTCCTCAACTCGCGTCCGTTGTGTCCGTTGTCTTCGGACGCGAATGATTTAGAGGCCCTTACGCCGGGCCATTTTTTGATTGGCAGACCGCTTAACGCCTTGCCGGAATATCCTTATTCCGAAGTGCCCTCCGGACGGCTCTCGCGATTTGAATTGCTCCAGCAGCTTACGCAGAGTTTTTGGCGCCGTTGGCATCTGGAGTATTTGCACATTTTGCAGCAACGCGTTAAGTGGTCGGATAGGACGACCCCACCCAAGACTGGAGACCTCGTGTTGGTAAAGGATCCAAACCTGCCGCCCCTCCGCTGGCGTTTAGGACGCATTGTTCAGCTTCATCCGGGGTCGGATGGTGTGCCCAGGTTTGCCGAGGTCCTGGTGGGGGACTCTGTTTTGAAGCGAGCGATCGCTACCCTCTCTCGCCTGCCCTTAGATTGAGTTGGCGGACAGTTTGCTACTGTCCGGGGCGGGGGGATGTTCACGCCGCGCGTGATTCATTCATTCACGTGCATTCGTGGGTTCGCCGCCAAGCGCCGTCCGCGCAACACGGCACTCAGTTGGCCGTAAGCAGCCGTGAGACAAGTTCGTGTGCGACGTGCCGCGCAAGTTACCTACCCATATTGGGACCGAGATTTCGTCTTGCCCCTACTAGGGCTCCGGTCGGGGTACGGACGTGTAACCCGTGTGTGTTCGCTTTGAAAAGCGCCGGGAAAGTTTTAGCGGCCTATGAGGGCATTGTGTAGTTTTAAGAGTGTTAGCTATAAGAGTTTCCCCTCGGGGTTGGGTGAAGACCTACTTGGCCAGGCGCGCGCGCGCCGGCAAGACAGCGACCAGCCCCCTGGATTACGGACAGTATCCCTTACCATAAGGTAGGACTAGTTTTAATTTACTTAATTTTGCATGAGAAACCTTCGATTCAATAAACTGTGGAACACAGTAGATGTGGTCATCACAATTGTGCGTGATCACACTATTTTCCAATTACTACATACAAACAACAAAACTGAATAATAACTAAAACATTTACAACATATAAGTATTCTGAAAGCCAGAGCCGTGAGTCACAAAAAGAGAGGTATCAACTAGGTATTCTAAAATATCGATACTTACTATAAATTAACTGTATCGGTATGGTACTGATACTAAAATATCGGTATATTAACCAGTATGTCATCAGTAAACCTTATGCAATTATATTTGTGTAAAAGAAATCAGAAAGTATTTTATAGTACTGCTGGAGCCCCCATTAATATGGGCGTCCCCAAGGTTCAAAATTGGGCCCTTTATTATTTTTGATTTACGTAAATGAGCCACCTTGCTACGCGAATAATTTGTGTAAGACAGTGACAGTGCTATTTGCGATGATACCTCATTAATTTTCAAAGTTGATAGAGGAAATAAGGGGCGATTTTCTGAAAGCTCGGTCACTAGATGGCGCTGTCCCACCTATGCAGTTAGAAGGAAAGTAACGTTATAAATTTTACTTTGACGCGACTTTTTTACGTAAAACGGAACGTCAGACAGATGTTATTTATTTAATTTAATCTTTAAATTTACCTATTTCGTTTCTGTTCCTCACAGTAGTTCTTATTTAATTTATTATTAGGTTCCTTTGGGTTTTTAAAAAGTAATTAATTTAATATGATTCATACCAAAATATACCATAGACATGTACATACTTCGTTCAACGCCATCTAGTGAAGCAATTGGAAGCTTTTATTTTTTAAATGGCCTCAGAAAACCGCTCATTGTTCTGACGACGTAAATAGTGCTCTTTCTAAAGTTGCTCATTGGTTCAACATTAATAATATGGCCTTAAATTCTAAGAAAACTAAATGTGTTAAATTTTCCTTACCTAATGTAAGGGAGGTCGATTTGGATATAAAGTTAAACGCAGACGTAGTCGAGTTAATTGAAAGCACTAAATTTCTTGGTGTTACATTAGACTCACGACTTTAATGGGATCCACATATTAAAGCCTTGTTGAGTAGACTCAGTTCTGCAGCTTTTGCAGTAAAAAAATAAGACAATTAACTGATTTTGAAACGGCAAAACTAGAATACTTTATCTATTTTCATAGAGTAATGTCCTATGGCCTTTTGTTGTGGGGTTCAGCAGCTAATGCTGGAAATATCTTTATACTCCAAAAGAGAGCTGTTCGCGCCATATACAATCTTCGGCGAAGAGATACTTTAAGAGACTTGTTTAAGGAAATTGAAATATTAACCTTGGCAGGACAATACATTTATGAAAACTTAGTGTATGTAAGAAAGCATCTTAATTCATTTGTAAAATTCAAAATTCAAAATTCAATATCGTTTATTCAATTTAGGTTTGTTTAACAACACTTATGAACGTCAATGAAGCTACGCCATCGGTTCGCAAATCCTACGGCAGGAGACCTTGTAGCGAGAAGAACCGGCAAGAAACTCGCCAAGGGCTATTTTTTTCTCCCTGTTTTAACTTATACAGAGTCGTCAAATTTGAAAAGTGACCTTCACATAATAGTAAGGTTACTTTCCATCACAATACAGAATGCCGCTTAAATTAAGTACAATTTTGCTTATTACCTAAAACAGTAAACAATTTTCAACTAAACAAGGAATCAAATAGTTTAATGGACACACTAATCTTAATCTTATTCACATTGTATTATAGGATTAATGAAAAGGAAACTGCAAGCTGCGCTGTATATTCAAATTTATAAGTATTAACAAATAAAAGGAATTTTTGAATAAATAAAACAATTATTAGAAAAATTGCTGTTACTGTAAGACACGAATACCAAAATTACTATGAGACACACCAGCTCGCTCACAAATCAATATAATACTATTATTAACCATATCCCGAACACCTTTAACACAAGTAGACATGAGCAGACCCACCCCACTGGCAGCACCCGTTCACGAGCATGACGCATGAGCCAGCCATCGCTTCGCTCAACCATATTTTAGGGAACGTAACGACCCGACTCACGCGACACCACCGCAGGAATGTTTAACGAGAGCATGACATACTTAAGCTACCCGTGTTAAATGCCGAATTAAAAAAAAAAACAAATGCGAAATACTAGAATGTAACACAATACAATAAAAAAAATTAAATTAAATTATGACCAAGCCGTTTTGTCCTTTAAGTAATCGTTAACAGTATAATATCCTTTTTTAACGAGGCCATTTTTTATGTGCATCTTAAACTTTTCAATAGGCAAGTCCAATAGACCATCTGGAATTTTGTTGTAAAAGCGTATCCCAAGACCCAGGAAAGATCCATGAACCTTCTCTAGCCTGTACCGAGGCATTACAAGTTTATTTTTATTTCTAGTATTTCGGTTGTGCAAATCACTATGTTTGATATATTCATTTATATTGCAACGAACGAAAACTATGCAATTAAATATAAATTGGGATGCAGCTGTTAATATACCAATCTCTTTGAATTTGTCCCTGAGAGATGTCCTGGAGCCTAGCTGATAAATCGCCCTTATAGCTCGTTTTTGTAAAATAAATATAGTCTGTATATCAGCTGCTGTCCACCATAACAGAATACCATAAGACATGATACTATGAAAATAACTGAAATACACAATCCTAGCCGTTTCGACATCTGTTAACTGTCTCACTTTCCTAATAGCATATGCAGCTGAACTAAGTTTGCCAGCAAGCGTCGTGATATGTTTGGTCCATTGAAGTTTCCCGTCAAGAGTTACACCCAAGAAAACGGTTGAATCTACTAAATCCAATTTTTCATCATTAATTTTAATATTAATAGGTTGATCACGTACATTTGGCAAAGCAAACTGGACACACTTTGTTTTCTTTGCATTAAGCTTTAGATTATTTACATTAAACCAAGTAAGAATTTGTGAGAGTGCTTCATTTACATCGTCAAACTGAGTTTTATTCCTGTCGATATTAAAAATCAAGGAGGTATCATCCGCAAACAAGACAATCTCACAAAATCTTTCTGCAAAGAACGGTAAATCATTTATATAAACCAAAAAGAGGAACGGCCCTAAAATTGAACCTTGAGGTACGCCCATCTTAACATGACAGCCGGATGATTTTTCGCCATTAATGTCAACGGCCTGAGTCCTGGAACTGAGATACGACAATAACAAATTTTGAGCATTATTCTTCACACCATAGTGATTTAGCTTCAACAGCAGCGTCCGATGCTCCACGCAATCGAAAGCCTTAGACAAGTCGCAGAAAATGCCAAGAGCATTCCGCGACCCCTCCCAGGCCTTAAATATATGTCTTAAAAGCGCAACCCCAGCAGCAGTTGTAGATCGACCCTTTGAAAAACCAAACTGTTTACTATGTAAAAGATGATTTAAATTAAAATACGTTAATAACTGTTCCAGTATTATTTTCTCAAATATCTTACTTAAGGCGGGCAGTATTGATATTGGTCTATAATTACTTGGGTCTTCTTTGTCTCCTGATTTGAATAAAGGAATAACTTTACTGAATTTCATAAGATCAGGAAAAACTCCTTGCTCAATACACAAATTAAAAATGTCAGCAAGATAGGGAGCAATTGGGTAAACAATACTTTTGATAATATTTACAGATATACCCCATAGATCAGTTGTGTTTTTCATTTTAAGTGACTTAAAAGCTTTTATAATATCTACAGCTTCAATACTTTTAAAATGAAACAAAGACCCGCATTCAGTTACGTTGTTTCTAAGCATGGAGGCAGCAGCCGCTGGTGAAGAATCCAAATCTGATGTCGTTTTCAACGGAATATTTACAAAATAATTATCGAATATATTTGCAATTTCTTTATCCGACTTAACTAATGTATTGTTTATGTTAAGCGCCCAACTATTTCCACGGGGTTTATATTTACCCGTTTCACGATTTATAACATCCCAGGTGGTTTTAATTTTATTATTAGACTGTTTAATTTTTAATTTTATAAAGTTAGATTTGGCTAGAGCACATACTTTTTTGAAAGTCTTGGAATACTTTTTAACATGTTCTAAGAAACCCGTACAGTGGTTACTTTCCCTCAATTTATAAAGTTCATAAAGTTTATTTCTACTTTTATAAATTCCTGGCGTAGCCCAATCACAGAACTTTAACTTTTGTGTACATTTAATAGTTTGAGTTTTGAAACATTTTTGAAACTCATTATTGATCAATTGAGAGAGGTTACCGTACAAGACATCAGGATTGTCATGCTTATAGGGCATTACTAAAATGTTATCTTCAATACTATGTTTAAAATTGTCCAGTCGCTTTTTTGTTATTGGCCTACATACTATAGTCTTAGCTTCATCCACAATGTTTAACTCATATGACACTCTCAATCCGTAATGGTCAGACGTGATATTACTAAAAACCATCTTGCTCACCGGGTCACATTCCGTAAAAACATTGTCTAAGCAAGTGGCAGAGTGGCTAGTTACCCTAGTGGGTTCAAAGAACTGATTTATTAAATTAAATGACTTGAACAAAGTCAGTAAACGAGTGGTTAGCGAAGAACTTTCCAGAATATCAATATTAAAGTCGCCACAGACTAATAAAGACTTATTTTTTAATTTTAACTTTTTAAGTACATTCTCCATTACTGATTCAAAGATGTCAAAGTTACCCGTAGGAGGTCGGTATACACATACTATCACCAAACTATTTAATTCTATGCAAGACAGTTCAACATGGCGTTCTCTAGTAAAGTTTACAATATCTTTTCTTTCCTTAAACTGAATATTACTATTTCTATTTACTAAAATTAGAGATCCGCCACGAGTTGTTGTTTTCCTGCCAAATGAACTAGATAGTTGAAAATTATTTACATTCAAAGACGTATCGTGATGTTGCAGCCAGTGTTCAGTTAAACAAATTATCTGAATATCATGACATTCAGCAAATAATTCTAATTCCAATTCTTTGCCAGACAGACCTTGCATGTTTTGATGAATTACATTAAGACTAATAGGTCTGGCTGTTGTCTTGCGCCTCAGTTTAAATCTGAGTTTGTCACAGTTTTATTTACATTAATTAGTCTACTATTAGTAGAAGTACTTAAACTAGGTATTGTTAACTTAGTTACATAGTTTGTAACCGAGTCTTGTAAGTTATAAGCTAATAAATTAGCTAATTCTATTCTAATTTTTTTTGACAGATACATAGTATCTGGGGTCAAAATAAAATTGTTAATAAATTTATTAACGTCAAAATATAAAATAACGTCACTATGACGACATATCAAATTATACATATACAAATTCAAATCATAAATTCGTCTATTCTGATCCCAATTTAAATTACTTGCATAGGGCAAAGCACTCAGTATTATTCTGCAACTTGTCTTAGATTGCAATGTTAATAATATGTTTATGTTTCTAAGTATATCCTGTTTAGTTAAGTTTGAACTATCACCACATAATATTATTAGATTAGTGGTATCATTTATGTGGGACTCATTAATATTATTTATAATCTTATTCAAAGACTGACCAGGAGTACAAATATTAATACATTTTTTGTTAGTTTTGTCATTAATAATTGATCCAAAACCTTGGCCTATTTTGTCTGAGTACATTATTGTATGACAATTTTTGTTTGAAACTGGCTTAAAAGTAACCGTATTATAATTTGATTCAATTTTATTTATGTTTTTTTCATTGTGAGAGACCAATGTATGCTCTGAAACGAAAAGAAAAGTGATGTCCATAATTTAAATACAAGAAATAAGAATAAACTTGCTGTTCCGAGATTTAGACTAGAAAAAACTAGAGGCTCGTTTTTGGGGAAAGGCATAACCTTTTAGAATAAAGTGCCACAAGAATTAATTTAATTGCCTTTGCATGAATTTAAAAAACATGTTAAAAAGACTCTCATCAGCAAAGGTTATTATGAAGTCAAAGATAATCTGAAAGACCACAATGCTTGGTTATTAAATGTACCTAAACCTATAACTTTACATTTGTTTAAAAGGATAATATTCTAATACTTGGGTATGAGAAAATTTTCCTCTTAAGTGTTATTTAATAATATTGTATAATAATATGTGCTTTACGCTATAAGCAATTATTGTAATAAGTAACGATATGATTTTTTTGTAAATGTCGTTACCTGAGAAACGCTGGCAAGTTTATTGCGCCTGTTCTTCTTGTCAGTTAAAAAGTCTTGAATGGGTAGTAGGAAAATATTGACGATTCATAAGTACATGCTTATTATGTCTATGTGAATAAATAAATATTTGATTTGATTTGATAACACAATAATGCGAATTTTATACGTATTTTAGTGAATCTATGGTGGGGACATGGCTGGTGTGTATAATAATTTCATTTGTTGCGTTATTGGTGTGATAGAAGAGTTGGTATAATCCTTACTAATATACTACTTACTACTATCCTAATAATCCTACTATTATATAATATTATACTACTAATATTATAAATGTGAAAGTTTGTTTGGATGTTTGTTACTCAATCACGCCAAAACGGCTGAACGGATTAGGCTGAAATTTGGAACACAGATACTTTGTAGCCTGGAGAGGAACATAGGACACTTTTTATCCCGGAAAAATGTCACATTCCCGCGGGATAACGTCGTGTAGTCCACGCGGGCGAAGCCGCGGGCGGAAAGCTAGTAATATTATAAATGTGAAAGTTTAGATGTTTGGATGTTTGTTACTCAATCACGCCAAAACGGCTGAACGGATTTGGCTGAAATTTGAAACATAGATACTTTGTAGCCTGGAGAGGAACATAGGCTACTTTTTGTACCAGAAAAATATCACATTCTCGCTGGTTAACGTTGTGTAGTCCACGCGGGCGAAGCCGCGGGCGGAAAGCTAGTCCTACTTAATATTATAAATGTGAAACTTTAGATGTTTGGATGTTTGTATGTTTGTTACTCAATCACGCCAAAACGGCTGAACGGATTTGGCTGAAATTAGGAACACAGATACTTTGTAGCCTGGAGAGGAACATAGGCTACTTTTTATCCCGTAAAATTATCACATTCCCGCGAGATAAAGTCGTCTATACCACGCAGGCGAAGCCGCGGGCGGTAAGCTAGTGTACTATAAATTATGTTGTTGTGTAGCCCATGGATCAGGCCTAAAACTTCTGACGCAAATATAGCCTAATTTGCGATAAATGGGCATATCTCGAATAATCTGGCCACACTGGACGCACTTCGGGAGAATCGGGCAAACGGTTAACATAACGGCCGTGCGAGCACATAGCTGGAGAGAAACATAGGCAACTTTTTATCCCGGAAAAGTATCACATTCCCGCGGGATAACGTCGTGTAGTCCACGCGGGCGAAGCCGCGGGTGGAAAGCTAGTTAATATTATAAATGTGAAAGTTTAGATGTTTGGATGTTTGTTACTCAATCACGCCAAAACGGCAAAACGGATTTGGCTGAAATTTGGGATATAGATACTTTGTAACCTGGAAAGGAACATAGGCTACTTTTTATCCTGAAAAATATCACATTCCCGCGGGATAACGTCATCTATACCACGCGGGCGGAGCCGCGGGCGGAAAGCTAGTGTAATATAAATTATGTTGTTGTGTGGCCCATGGATCAGGCCTAAAACTTCTGGCGTAAATATAGCCTAATTTGCGATAAATGGGCATATCTCGAATAATCTGGGCACCTTGGACGCACATCGGGAGAATCGGGCAAACGGTAAAAATGACGTCCGTGCGAACACATAGCTGAGTAGTCATGTGACGTTACAAAGGAAAAAGTTCTTATTCTCGTGGATTGTCACATAATTATGTTCCATGCTTCAAGCAAGCGTTAAAAAAAACGTGCGATAGAACTTCAAAAAAGCGCACGTGCAAACGATCCCTGCCGGCCTAGCACGAGCAGCTTACCCCACTAAGGTGTAAGCAAGACAGCATGACGTGCTATTTCATATCGCATGATATAATGATGGTCATGCTAGGCAGGCTGGCTTGTTGAAAAAATATCGATATATTGATATTTTTAAATCGATATATCCATATTTTTAGCTGATAAAATATTTTGATCCGATGTAATATCTATACCTACAAAATAAGTCACACCAACACACCAACACATCAAAATATGACTATTAAAATTACTGCATTTAATGCGCGTACTCGTGCAAGTAATAACAGTTTTTGTTTCATCGAAATCTGGCCACGATTTCCAAAGTTACAGCGTTGTAAAGTTTCACCAGCTTTTGTAAATTTGCTTTCCTTGCGCGCTATTGCGATGACGTCATGTCGCACTGACATCTCCGATTGCAGCTGTTGCGGGTGATTTCCGTCCAACTGTACCTACATAGAGTCCGTCCGTGCGCAATCTGTGCGCAACTGGTGCGTTTTTGGCGCTAGTTTCAGGACATTTTAATCGTTCTAAGGTTATGGTAAGTGATTAGTATTCGATATCGACCGCGCGCAGGCGCAATCTAAAACTGTCACCTACTGTCGATACCAAAAGACATTTATCCCACAAACTTATCTGAGACCCTGTGGTGGAGGCGCCACTAGCAGTACAAAACTATCGAAATGGCTGTCAGTTTTTAGGGTGTATATTTGAACACCAAGTCAGTTAGGGTTGTTAGTACATTTTGTTTTGACGGTTGCTATATGTATTGACAGAATACCGCCCGCCATTATGAAAGTTGATTTAATTTATTATTCATGAAAATAAAACATGTATTTGAAGGTTGTTTTTTCACATAGGCACAATACAAAATTTTTAACCATTTCATTGATCGACTAAAAGAAAAATAAATAAATTTATTGCGAAACCGTGAGAGCGCAACATATAGCCAAACGGTTCTATGTAGGTATATGGAATCGCCAACTCTCAATTGCGATGTGACGTCACACGGTACTGCCATTGGTTCACCCGAATTTTCCACGGAGGCCGTACTTTAACGTTTAATATCTCAGTCATTTTTGAAGATAGGAAAAAAATAAAATCAGATTCTTTTTTCTCGAGTTACATATTTTTTAGATATGCTGATAACAACAATCATTGGTGTGACTCATTATATCCAACTAGCATACGCCCGCGACTTCGCCTGCGTGGAAAGTTTTTTGCTGTACGTGCAATTGCGTCAGGTAATCGTATTAATTTGACAGTTAATATCGTATTCAATCGGCTGCATTGTATGGAATGACACTTATTATGATACAAAATGAACTTTCAAATGAATACGATTGACTTTACGCCATTCCATTCCGCAGTTCAGTAGTTAAGATGTGAAGGCGTAACAAACAAACAAACGGATATTCGCAGTTATAATATTAGATATTAGTAAGGATATGGAATATTTTTATTTGGTTTCAAGGTGCCGCTATCTCTGGAGGTCCCGGGTTCGATCCCCGGTCGGGTAAATGTTGAAAACGAACTTTTCAATATTTCCTCGGGTCTGGGTGCATGTGGTAATACCCGTCGTTGTTTCCAATTTCCATAATACTAGTGCTCAAGCTACTATACCTTGGTATTGGAACAATGTATGTGATGGTGTCCAATATTTATTTATTTATATCTAGGTAACTTTAGTCGCTAGAATGCAAAGCTGTGAAACTAACTAACTAACAGGACAGTTATAGGCTTTTTGTCCATTAATGTATGTACATTGTTGTCACCCTGTTTTAAAAATCTCATACAAATTTTATCAAGGATTGCATCGTAACTACTGCAGTGATTGGTTCCAGGTAAAGCTAGATCCTCAGTGACGGAAATTCTTTTGACTATTTAGTGCTTTACAACATTCGTAACGCCAAATTTACGTAATGTGACGGTTTTAAATAAGGGCCACACAGTCTGACGGGTCGAAATATTGTTTTTGCTTTTTCTATTGATGTGTTGTTATGCGAACGGATTTGAAGTGTTGTATGCTGTCACATATCAAACGTGACGCTGCTAGACTACTTTATTTGGCTCCAAATGGTATAATTATCGATATTTTGACAAATTAAATCTGGTACACACAGTTTCGTGTGGCCCTTGTTTGAACAACGATTATAAGAGATCTATTCTGTTTTGAATGATGTTTGTGAGTTAAATCTTATTTATTTTTGCGTCACTGAGCAGCCAGGGAGTGAAACTGGACTTTCGTTAGCTAGTTTTTGTTATTTTCAGCATCCATAATCTGAAGCGTCAGGTCGTGTGGCCCTTGTTCAAACGTCAATAATTCATAAACTCTTGCGTTACGTTTGTTCTGAACACTAAAGTAAGAAATGGTTTATCCGTCACTGAAGGATTTTACAGCTCATAAGCCAGAAGGAGTAAGGTACACACGAAATGACGTTCATGATAGTTTTTTGCTGCTTTGTTCTGTTGAACGTTGCTAGCTAGTTATCGTTATACCCATGAAGCTCGACTTAATACTGAGACTTAATACTGAGGTAACTAGAGAGTGCAGTACTAACACTGTTTTGTCCCCAAAAATTACACAGTGGCTGTCTTCCGTCTCACCTACACTTTAAAAAAATACGTATGGTCATATGAGACAACTGACAGCCACTACATACAGAAATGTCAAATTTTCTGGGTACACTTTTTTATTCAGGGTGAGAACTCCAGTTACCTCAGAGTATTAAGTCGAGCTTCATGGTTATACCCGACGTCACAAAACAAGGAACTGGGGGGCTACCGGCTAAGAAATCTGGATATGGGTATGGGCTTTAACTGTCATGTGAATTCCTTATTCTGATAGATTTTTGCTGCTTTGTTCTGTTGAACGTTGCAAGCTAGCTATCGTTATTCCCGACGTCACTAAACAAGGAGCCCCCAGGGGGGCTACCGCGTAACTTTATGGGTATGAACTTCATACGTTTTTTGGAACTTTGAGTCATTTTTATAAAAAAACTAGCCGCTATCAGTTCCTGGTAATCTGACGTCGGGTATAACGATAACTAGCTAGCAACGTTCAATAGAACACAGCAGCAAAAATCTATTAGAATGAGGAATTCAAATGACAGTTGAAGCCCATACCCGTATCCAGATTTCTTAGCCGGTAGCCCCCCAGATTTTCTTCACATAGTCAAGCAAGCCCCAGAAAGATTCTAATTCGTTTCTTATGAATAAAATTTTGTTAATGTTTGCTCACATACTCATTTTAAACTTATGTATTTTACTATTTATATTACAAACCTAAAAAGCGGACCCATTCAGAAACAATTTCATATAATGTATATGTCGCATGTCGCAGGCGGATGGTTGAATCCGCCCCGGATGGTTAAGTATAGCAGCATGTACCTCTCGAAAGTCCTCTAGAACACGTGATAGGTTAGAAATCTTAGGCGTAATCGTTTTAAATTTCGCAACTTTTTTTATGACTCCGTCAACTTATGGGAAGATAAAATAGTTTAAAAATTTTGAGGTTATACAAACAACTCGATCGTTCCGTGGCTCGATTGCAACTTAAACGGGTTATACTTTAACCAAGCAACTACACCCGAAACCACGGAACGCACCCCTATCTGTCAATGTCAAATTGTTAATCAATTATTTCTTTCCTATTCTGTCAGTACGCCATTTTGGTTGTGTTCTTCAGATTTCTGGAGATTAATACTGAATAATCCACCATGGGTCACGCAAATATTTGGTACTCTCATCCCCGAAGATATGGGCAGGGCTCACGGTCATGGTAAGTACAAGAAACATCAAACTAGCTAGTAACTTTTGTCTTGTAACCTAACCTCGACTCATTTCAAAAGCACGTGTTTTCTTTATTTTTTAGCCGTGCCTGCTCCAACAGACATGGTCTTATCCGCAAATACGGACTGAACATCTGCAGACAGTGCTTTAGAGAATATGCTAACGATATCGGGTTCAAGAAGGTAAGTTTACTGAACTTGGTTGCATTTTAACAATCGTTAATATCTTGTAAAAGCCAACTATTTTCACTTTGAACCACACAACTAAAGAAATCAATTATTTACTTATATACAAAGAAATTACCCCAATATTTGTAAGATCACCCTGTCAGAAAGAATGTGTGCTGTACTACTGTATCAGTAGGTAATCCAAAAGTAATCTTTCTCTTTATGATGTTTAATATGGTTACTACTATCTCTATTTTTTCTTCTGTTCGACTATAAACCAATGCTACCACCATAGTATTCTGCTGCATACCCCCTCTATGCAACTCGCAGTAGCATCTTAATCATAATGGGTTTTGTTTGTTATGCTACTAACACATAATATGTGGGAGTATTAAATTAAGGTATGTAATGGTTAAATGTTGTTTACTAAATTGTTTTTTTTTCTTTTCAGCTGGACTAAATGGTTTAGTTTAACAATAATAAATGCAAAAAAATATGAAATCTTTTATTTTAAGATTTCCCTCTCCTATTGTAAAATTTAATAGTTTAATATTTTTTTTATTTAAAGAAACAAAGCATTGTGTGACTAGCCATTATGTCAACATTCTATTAGATTAGCGACACATTTGTACATCAGAATAATGCATTTATTAGATTTATATATCGTCACCAATAATGTTGGTGTGTTCATATTTTTTTATCTTGTTTACATTACAAATATGTGGGGTTTAAGGGGTCCCCTCACTATAATTAAAAAAAGTTTAATGGTTAGGTGCTTGTCAAAAACAAACAGGATTTATAGTATATTTTTTATTAACTTTTAATATCAGACTACTGCTCTAAACGCTGTACAAAAATATAAACTTAAAAAAATCAACATACAAAATACTTATTATATTAATCTTATTTTACATAAGTACAGTGCAAGGCAAAAGAAGTTATCATTGAACACTTGATGTCTTATTATGAGATCTGTTAGTGTAACTCGCGCGGTTAAAGAAACAATCTGTAAATGGCGGCCAAGCATTAAGAGTGAGCGCGATAGCATGACCCACCCACGTGGCCCACATGCAGCGTGATGGTATGTGTGAGCGAGATAGCATGACTGGCTGGCCGCCATTTCCATATTGTTTCTTTATCCGCGCGGCTTATAAGAAGTTTATCACAATGACTCATGATACCACTGATATCCTTTGAATTTCTCAACATAATTTGTAACAGTATAATAGTGTTTCCTATACTTTATTGTTTTGCCCTCCTCCAAAACGTAAGCTGCCTAAAGTAGATCCAACCGTCTGTAACAGAAAAGTTTTGCATTAGTACCTCAGCTGCAGAACTAGCTCAAAAATGGGTAGAAATTTGAACAGTCTAGCACAGTGTTTCCCATGTATTGGGTCACGACCCGGCACCGGGCCACGAAAATAAAATGCCGGGTTGCAGCATTGACATAAAAATATTAAATACTTAAAATACATGCAGTACAATGGTTAAAAAAATATTGGTGGGTCATGCATGATGGAGAATTTCTCTAGGATAAACAACAAACATTCCCGGGCCAGGGCATAACAAAGTTTGGGAAACCCTGGTCTGTCTAGCACATAAGGTTTTACAAATTGTCCATGAGATTTATTGGTTAATTCCAAAGAAAAATTGTAGCATAGTGCATAGATATGAAAGCATTTTTTTTGCCTGTGCACTATGCTAACCATACTGATGCTTGAGTATAGTTTGAGAGAACTTAAAAGATTTTTGTCTTAACAATAAAGATTTGAGAGTGCTGTTGACTTCACAAATATGAAAGTACACAGCACAGTAATCACTACATAGTATAAAACAAAGTCGCTTTCTCTTTCCCTATGTCCCTTTGTATGCTTAAATCTTTGAAACTACGCAACGGATTTTGATGCGTTTTTTTTAATAGATAGAGTGATTCAAGAGGAAGGTTTATATGTACTTTTTATCCCGATATTCCCACGGGAACGGAAACCACGCGGGTGAAACCGCGGGCGGCCGCTAGTATTTTATATATTTAGTTAAAATTTGTAAGAATATTGTTTTGGTGTATGTGTATCCCTGAAATTACTAAACCGATTTTGTAAACTATTTCACCAGTAGAAAGCTTCATTATTGCCGAGTGAAAAGCTATATTTTATTCAGATATTCCCACGGGAACAGGTAACGTGCGGGCAAAACTGTGGGGAGCAGGCATTAGGATATATTTTTGTACCTGAGTGACGCCGGCTAGGAGAGCGAGCAGACTGCGCTGCGGGGGCCGGCAGTGCTTGTTGCCGCCTTCCGCGCAGCACAGGTTGGGGAAGCAGTCCACGCTGGAGCTGCACCGCCGGGGGAAAAAGTCGTTCTTGGGCGGCGGCGTGCACTGTAGATATTGCTCCAGCATCCGAACAGCTGCAAGACAAGCATTTGTACAGATTTTAAAATGGCACCATGCAAACAACATGGTACAAGGTCGACTCGATTACTAATATTCTGTTCTATCATGTTTCACCTACCAACCACTCAACCAGCAGAGATACAAAGTAGGTAGTTTGTAAGATTTCAAAACTTGTTCTGGCTTTATCCAACTGGCACTTATGTGCACTTCAGTAGGTAATAGCACAGGAAGCTGTGTGGTCTAGGGGGTAGGTACTGGCGCGCTGGCTAAAAAATATGGATATCAGCATGGGCTTCATTTGAAGTCGATTTTGTCTTTATATGAGCATAAAATAATGAAGCCCATGTCCATATCCATATTTTTTGCCGGTACCTAGCCCTCCTGCCCCCTGATTCACGAACCGTCGGAAACGGAATCAGATTTGAAATCAAATGACAGATAGTGCATTGCATACATTCCGCTGTCGGGAGCGTTTCCGACGGTTTGTGAATCAGGGGGCTGGTCTGAAAGAGGCAGGATAGGTAAATACTCTCAGCATTGGACGCAAACAACTGGAATGTAGGTAGACTATTCTCAGGGTAGTACAGAAATTTCATTCACTAATATTTGTCTTACGTAGGAATTGAACCGCCTGGCCACCGATTTGGTGTGTAGAGGCACAAAATAAAGGACCGCCGCGTACTTTGTGGTCTTTATAGTAACTAAAAGTTTTAATATGGCCGTTGTCTTACTCTGGCGGGATCACCCCGAAGAGAACTCACAAGCTACAAGTAACTTACGTTTGTTGATTTGGCGACGGGCCCGAGGTAGAGGCGCGCGCGCGCAGTGCGGCAGTAGGAGCGCCCGCCGGCCGTCCGGACAGCACACCCGCGGCCAGCAGTCCGCGTCCGTCTTGCACGACTGCACCTCGAACAGGAGCTCGCCCAGCGGAGGCACCGGTTACTCTCGCAGGATCACCCTGTGAGAGCTGGCCACATGTTACTTACGCCCATTGATCTGACTGGCGCCGGGCACGAGGTCGAGGCGCGCGCGCGCCGTGCGGCAGTAGGAGCGCCCGCCGTCCGGACAGCACACCCGCGGCCAGCAGTCTGCGTCCGTCTTGCACGACTGCACCTCGAACAGGAGCTCGCCCAGCGGCGCCGCGGGGCACTCTCGTGGGATCACCCCGAGGAGAGCTGATTAAATATGTATACAGGTATTAAATTAAAATCACGGTAACCACCTATAAGTACTGTGAAACTAATCTTGCTCAAACATAACCACTTAATCATTCTGTTGTACAATGAACAAACAGCATAATGGACTTCTAAATTGATCACGAAAAGCGCTCTATATAGTTAGGTACGTTCGCGATATGAGAGCGCTATTACCTGCCAGCACTAACTTCTTTGTAACAGTAACGAAATCGAATCGGCACATGAAGGAATATTTTAACCAATAGCTTGATCGCTGTCTGTTCACTTTCCACGCGAAAACAACTAAGCAGAATTTGATGAAATACGATATGGCAGGCTAAATCTACAAAGACGGAGTGGTAGTAGCCAGTATTTAGTAAGTTGAGTTAGGTAGGTATTACTTATGTTCAGCACGAAAAAAAAACGATGGTACATACGTTGATGATTCTTCGGGGACGGTTTGGGTCGAGGTGGCGGCACACCCTTGACGCAAATCTTGTTACAGCAGACTTGATCAGCTCCGCTGCTCGACTGGCACTGGGCGGTGTTCTCGCAGGGTATGGGGAACAGCACCAAGGGCGTTTGACCCTTCGGGCAGCTCAGCTTCGCCTTGCCAGCGTCTGCACTCGAGTAATCCGTGTTATACTCGTAAACGGTCGCAGAGTTGCGCGTATGTGAATAAGTTACGTCAGCTGTTATGTCAGAGCCTACAACAACGTGCCTAGTTCAATACCAATTTTACAATTACTGACCTTACTCGCTTTTAATACCTACATAACTGGTTAAGTATATATTTTGTTTCTCAATCCGCGGTGAAAAAATGGCTGAGTGTTTTATTGTGTTAGGTACTTTAATTAAGTAGGTAGGTAATACAATAAAGACAAAAAAACTTCATGGTTGCATTGCAACTTAAAAACAAGTACTTATAAAGTCTGTAATGCAAGTAGATATGGTAATAATTAGTTGGATATGAATAGGCAAAATTATTTAGCTGATCACCCACGATTACTTACCCGTTTACTTAAATTATATTGATACTTGAGTACCTACTGCGTCGGATTAGATTTCTATTCATTACCTATGTTAAAGCTATTTATTGCAGCAAAAGGTCGTTCTAGTACCAATTATGAGCATTCGTATTACCTCAGATACAAAAGTACCTACATATTTTATTTATAGTTTAGTACTTAGTTACGAATATAATGGGGTGGACAAAGAACATCTTTGGGGGTGGACCTTCGTATTCGCAGTGTTTAGCGCGTTCAGCTTGCGCTTATGCGGCTAAAGCCATATTCGCTCTGCGTTATGGCTTTCTAATACTGTGGCTATGGTCTGTGAGCAAAATTTTTTTGAGTTAAAATTTTTCCGTGCTTCAGAAAGCACGCAAGTACCTACCTATAGTTGACTCCGGCTCGTCATTTGTCGTCGTTAACACCTACCAACCCGCATTGGGCCCGCGAGCGTGTCCGTTACGCTGGCAGGAAAGTAGCTTCTAGAGGGAAGCGAGTTTGATGAATAGTTAGTGCGCAATTTGCTGTAAATGTGCGCCAAATAAAAAAATTGTGGGCCTAATACTTTTTGAATAAAACGGGAAAAACGAATTCTGCTGGAGTAACGGTGCTCCAGCAGGAAGATTCTAAACTAATGATCGGAGAGAAATAAAAATTTGTGAGCGGGTAGCTTAGATTCTAGCAGGAATGTGCGCCAAATATGAAATTTGTGGGCCTTACAGTTTTGGAGATATTTGATTTTCTGCTGGCGTAACGTTTTGCCGAGTCCCAGATCTCGGGAACTACTGGATGTGCGATCTTACAGTAAAGGAATATAGGTAGCGCCTCATTTGTGCTGTATGCACAAACAGAAAACATTTCAAAAATATTCACCGATTTGAAGTAATCAGACATTTTCAGAAATCAAAAAAAAAATCTAGCGCCTAAACTACCACGCAAATATAGAAACCAAAAACGGTGTTCTATTCTTCTTGCTATTTCTAATTACCATAAAAAGTTTGAGAATCCCACAGTTACGCGTTTTTGAATAATACCCACATGAAGGTGAGACAGACAATGTCATGACTTTGACGGTCAGCAGGATAAAGATATCAGAGATTATTTAGATCCTAGCCCAATAAATAATTTGTGCAGTTACTAAAGTACATGTTCTGAAAATTTCAGCATCAAATTTTTCGTAATAAAGTAAATATTCATTAAAATACAAAACAACTGTCAGTATTCTGATTAACCGACCAAATTCGATAGACCACAAAAAAGCGACGCGCTCATACATATTGATGACCTTCTTTAATGTGTCGTATTATGCAGAAAAATTTAATGTACAGTCGCGTTCATAACTTTTTTTTTGGCAAATGTAGGTGAATAGTGCTTTAACATTTAAATCGATAGTTTGAGCCTTTATTCATACCAGCACAGTATAAGAAGGAACCATTTTTCCATACAGTAGTCCGACGGAGACGTCTAGAGAGACAGTTCAATCGTGCGGGGCGTGAGGGGTGAGACGGGGGAGGGACGAGACGAGCCCCAGTTGCATACTTCGCCGTTGTATGTAACTTGGCTTGGGACTTGGGACATTTCTTCTAGGGCTATCACGTCTTTACCGTGTTAATTTCTTATTATATTAATATTATAGTGCATACTATTTGCATACGTGCAAATCTTGATCTCGCATATTTTATGGAACTACATAAATTTTAAAATCCAAGATGGCGGCCATTTTTTTTGTTTGTGGGCCAATTTCGATGAAACTCGGTTTTTGGTACTATTTGGACAAGAAAACGGCAACGCAATGTTAAAAATATTAAAAACCAAAGATGGCGGCCAACTTTTAAGTTTGTGGGCTGATTCTCGCAACAAAATAGCAACGCAATGCCAAAAATGTAAAAAAAATCCAAGATAAAAAAATTCTTCAGCTCACAAACAAAAAAGTTGGCCGCCATCTTGGATTTTTTTACTCTTGTCATTGCGTTGCTATTTTCTTGTCAAAATAGTACTAGGATTCGAGTTTCATCGAAATCGCCCAACAAACAAAAAATTTCGGCGCCATCTTTGATTTTTAATAAAGATTGGTTAAAATCAAAATATATTTCCCAAATTTTAAGTAGCGCCATCTTCCGAGAGTTAATGAAAAGGCGTAGCTTGAAAATTGCTCAAACGTGCTTCACGTCGACCCTGAGCCTGTCCACTGGCTGAGCTGTCACGCCGTGTACGTGTCACGCCAGTGACAAGCAGCCAGTGGACACTCACACATGCCCAGCATGCTTGTAGTAGTGTAATCATTTCACACCGTTCTATGAAGTCGTTTCTCTGTAGTATATTTTTTCCTCTGTGCCTAGGGTTGCCAACTATACTGCTAAAAACAGTATTATACTGTTTTTCACTACATTATACTTTTTACTGTTGAACAAAAGAAAAGTATGCAAATATACTGTTTTCAGCAAACGTCACTGGTATCCATAGGTCTATTTAAAAAGTAAACGCCCAACACTGCGTTTTAAGGCCTCTCCTGTAATAATGCTTATACGAAGCTTTCCAAAATGACTCAAAATTGATAAGTTGTGCGACAAGCACAAATAAACATATCTTCAAAACAACAAAACATTTAAAACAATAAAATACTGCTCGTTTTTCTAAAATACTGTTTATTTTTCTTTTCCGACCTTAATATACTTTTCTTTTGTAAAAAAAAGTTGGCAACCCTATCTGTGCCGCAACTGAGCCGGGGCCCAATGTATTATAGTACTCTATGGCCGGGGCGCAGTTCATAACCCCAGCGGGCGGCGTGTCGGTAAACCCGTCGGTGAGAGGTCGCGCCCACATCGCCGCGCTATGTGTGGGTGTACCGACAGCGGGCCGCATATTAAGGCAGCTGATCATGTTCACAAACAAACGGAGTCTAGGAAATCTTAAACTCCCAAAACTTTTTAATACCAGTCTGTCCCTAAGCAAGGAAGTCAAGTATCTAGGAGTGATACTAGACAACAAACTCCTCTGGAATAGATATCTCGAAAGTAAACTAAACAAAGCCACAATCATCTTCTGCCAATGTAAAAGACTACTTGGCAAAAGTTAGGGACTATCACCGAAAATAACGATGTGGCTGTATAAAACCGTTATACGTCCCATAATCACATACGGAGCCGTTGCCTGGTGGTCCAAAACAGAGCAAAGCACCGTCATCAACAAACTGCAGAAATTCCAAAGATTGGCATGCTCTGCGACAACCGGCTGCATGCGAACCACCCCCACAGCCGCCCTAGAAGTAGCCCTGGATTTAACACCCTTAGATCTGTTTATACAATAGGAAGCCTCCATGGCTGCTATAAGGCTTAAACACCTGGGTCTGTGGTACAATCGAGAGGGTCCTCACTCCACATTGTGGAATGATTTAGTGAAACATGAGTCACTAATCGCTGCCCCATGCGATAGGATACCCAAGCAATACATTTTCGAAAAGAAATACCAAATACAGTTATTTGAAAATGACCGAGATCACTCTGGCATACATGAAGTCCGAATCTATACGGACGGCTCCAAGATGGGGACTGGAACTGGAACTGGAGTATTCTCACAAGATCTGAATATCAGAATATCACTAGCGCTGGGTCAACACAGTTCGATATTTCAATGCCAATGTGTTGCAATAATAAACGCCGCTACCACGGCCCTGTCCAGAGGTATGAAGGAACTAAACATCCGCATACTGACTGACAGCATGGCCGTCCTAATAGCACTGGAGGCCAACACGATCAACTCCAGTATCGTCTACGAATGCCACAAAGTTTTGGATCGTTTAGCATCCAACAACGGAGTAATCCTACAATGGATTAAAGGGCATAGTGGATCACACGGGAATGACGCCGCCGATGAGCTGGCTAGAATGGGATCCTCCACAAAAGTGGCAGGACCTACACCCATTCTGCCACTCCCATTCAGCCAACTGCGCTCATGGGTAAGGCAACGAACTCGTGCTGCACATAACACTCGTTGGGTAGCTCTAACAAGCTGTAGACAGTCTAAGATGGCGATGACTGCAGTCTCGCCGCGTTTGACCTGCAGGCTGCTAAGCCTTAATCGTCCAGACCTCCGGATAGTTGTTGGTACACTTACAGGTAACCTAACCTTAAACCGACAACTATTTATTATGAATGCGACGGACAGTCCTCTATACACAGGTTGCCTGGACGCAGAGGAAACAGCCGCCCACGTGATCCTGGAGTGCGTGGGTTTGGCCGCACAACGAACAGAAATTCTCACAGAGGTGGGGTCGCTCCTAGAAGCCTGTGAACGCCCCAGGAGGCTTCTGAGCTTCTGGAAGGAGCTAGGATGGCTCGACTAGCCATGTTCACGCATAACGGACCAAATATGAGTCTAAATGCGGAAAAGTGTCAATACCAAATACCAAGGCAGCTTGGATTCTGGTGGAATATTTATTCATGTGAGATCACTGTCTATTGTCAATTTAATCACATTGTACATTAGGTAATTATGTTTGAAAAAAAAAAAGAAATAAAATTACAAAACAACCTTTATTTTATTTTTTTACTTAAATAATGTACTTAAATAAGAATTTAAATCATTTTAGATTTAAATTCTTTCAATTCAAGTTAAAAAACAAAACAGAAATAGCTTCAATCGTCATTAAAAAAAATGTACTCAGTCAAATCACTTTTTTACTTAAGTGTACACAAACGTGACGTGTACAAATCTAGTCGGCAAAAAAGTTAAGGAGGTCATTAATATGTATGAGCGCGTCGCTTTTTCGTGTTCTATCGAATTTGGTCGGTTAATCAGAATACTGACAGTTGTTTTGGATTTTCATGAATATTTACTTTATTACGAAAAATTTGATGCTGAAATTTTCAGAACATGTACTTTAGTAACTGCACAAATTATTTACTGGGCTAGGATCTAAATAATCTCTGATATCTTTATCCTGCTGACCGTCAAAGTCATGACATTGTCTGTCTCACCTTCATGTGGGTATTATTCAAAAACGTTTAACTGTGGGATTCTCAAACTTTTTATGGTAATTAGAAATAGCAAGAAGAAAAGAACACCGTTTTTGGTTTCTATATTTGCGTGGTAGTTTAGGCGCTAGATTTTTTTTTTGATTTCTGAAAATGTCTGATTACTTCAAATCGGTGAATATTTTTGAAATGTTTTCTGTTTGTGCATACAGCACAAATGAGGCGCTACCTATATTCCTTTACTGTAAGATCGCACATCCAGTAGTTCCCGAGATCTGGGACTCGGCAAAACGTTACGCCAGCAGAAAATCAAATATCTCCAAAACTGTATGGCCCACAAATTTCATATTTGGCGCACATTCCTGCTAGAATCTAAGCTACCCGCTCACAAATTTTTATTTCTCTCCGATCATTAGTTTAGAATCTTCCTGCTGGAGCACCGTTACTCCAGCAGAATTCGTTTTTTCCGTTTTATTCAAAAAGTATTAGGCCCACAAATTTTTTATTTGGCGCACATTTACAGCAAATTGCGCACTAACTATTCATCAAACTCGCTTCCCTCTAGAAGCTACTTTCCTGCCAGCGTAACGGACACCCCGCGAGCCGCGAGTTAGTCTTGAACCATCATCGCCTTATCCATCGATACAAGGTGTCTGAGCACCAGAAGAGAGACTTTCATTATTGATGGTGATATAAGTACTATAGGCTGTTACCTATAATGAAAAATAGCGGCTGATAACACTCCACTATGTGAGCACCATTGACTTTTAACTGACTGTCATGTTCACACATAGGTAACTATCAAAATATTAGCAACTCGCGGGACGAGAAAATTTTCTCGTGGTGCGTATGCTAAGCCAGCTCAATTGCAAAAAGATTCAGTTATAGGTAGGTAACAATAAATAAAATCAGGTATAAATAAAATATAGTAGAAAAAGCTGGCGGGCAGGACAGTGAGGTGGGACACTCTTTTTCACACGTTCCCGGTAGCTGAATTGAAGGACCGGTGAACTGGGAAGATTGTGGGTTCGAATACCACCTTGGGCTACTTGGTTACCTACTATAAGTTGCTTTTTTCTACTATTATTTCTCTTTTATAAGAATTGCATTTTGATTTAAAAATTGAAATCATATCAACATACTTGTCTTTGACTTCTGGTTGACAACAGGCCGTGTGGTCTGGATGGGCAGGAACTGGAGGAACGGAAGCGGCGCCGCCGTGGTGGGGCGCGGCGTGGTCGTCGTCGTGGTCGTGGTCGTCGTCGTCGTCGTTGTGGTGCTGGTGGTGGTACTTGGAGTTGTTGAGGTTGTCGTGGTTGTGGTGGGACTTGTAGTGCTGGCGGTGGTGGTGGTGCTTGTGCTGGTGCTACTCGCTACACTACCCTTCTGGTCGTTGGTTCTACAACCAAAGCGTTCTGTTAGCTTTTTCTTTTTAGGCGTTTATTATAAAAAAACCAACAGGGTCAAACATTCAATCAATAAATCAAATTGTTTATTTGCAGAATATAGGTACAATAATTGGTGTTGTATTATTTGTATCATTTGGATAAAAAGACTTGGTACAGGCTTAGAGAATTTATCTACCTTTACTTTTACGATTTTTTTCCCAAATGGTTGTTAGGTATTAAAAAATTTATTAATCAGCACCTGAACAATTAAGATATGAAGAAAAAGTTGTACCTATAAGTAGGGCAGGCGTACCGGTTTTGGCCACTTTAAGGATTTTTTCACTTTTAACCGCTTAGTGCTTAATGATCTTAAGTATTTTAGAGAAAATTTATAATGTAGAGTTATAGATAATTTATCGACCTATAAGGGTACAATCTACAAAGTAAAAAAAATCAATAGTTTTTTTATTTAGAACAAATTCTGCGGAGGGGGCCAAATACACCGTTTGCATTGGTTTTGCCCACTTTCATAAAATTACTGTATTTATAAGTTGAGTTTATGCTTAATTGATGTCTTATTAGAGTTCTTGACTAAAACACTACATGAAATAGTATTTCAATCACAGCTAGCTCCTTACTACAATTTTATAAGTATACCTTTATCACTTGATTAAAAGAAAATTAGCTAACAAAAGTGAGTTGTGAGTCTTTTAAAATAAATGAACTTTATGATAGGTTGGAAACTTTCTACTAATGCCAAAGTGGCCAAAGGTGGCACAATGCTAAAATTTCTAGCCCCACTTTTGGCCACTTATTGTTTCCCAACTTTTTGTAAGAACAGTGAAAAAACAACACTTAATCCATCTAGAAGAAACATATTCCAATATGATATAAAATATTAAATAACCATAAAATAATTTTATTGTAGAAAAAAAATTATTTTACAAAACCTTTACCCTTAACATTTTGCTTAAGAATTTTACAAAATGTTAACTTTGAAACATAACACGTGTTTATTTCTAAAATATCGTACTACATAAAAAAAGCTAAGTGCTGTAATTATTAACTAAAAGTCCAATCTTTTATTCGCCATTAATAAATATAAGCAATAATTATTTAATTCCTATTTATATAACTTTAGAGTGAAAAGTGAACAAAACCGGTACAGTGGCCAAAACCGGTACGCCTGCCCTACCTACAAGATTTAAAAGAATAGATTAGTCGTAGAAACAAAAATATTCACCCCTTAACTATTTTACAATAAAATTATATTACCCTATTCGTAGAACATACGACCTCAAGGAAAACAGTGTCAAAAGCTTAAAGTGAGTTTGCTGAGCAGTGAAAGGAGACTTGTGAAAGAAATAACAAATTAAAGAAGCATTAGGTAAGCTGCGATATAGTAAAATATACAGAGCTTTATATCTAGGTTATTTGGAACATTAAAGATTTATTCCTCATTCTGGTGGAACATTTGCAAACATTTGTTGAGCAAAGTTAGTCCATTTTTAAGGGAATATACCTACCTAAGTAATATTTTTATTAAGTACCAGAATTCGGAACTTAATGACTAATAAATTACTGAAACCCTATGTTAATAACCGCTAGCATCCGCTAGGTAGACTGTATGGCCTTAACCCGCCCAATTACCGTTCACTTTTAACAAATATAGGAAAACACATAAAACTTGCATAACCTTGTGTCCGTTTGTATCTGTCACTCTGGATAATAAATGCATAATCATAATGACAAACTAATTAGGCACATGCCATTCGAAGTTCTTATTATTAGAAAACATTCGGATCGGTCGTAAACTTCCTGACAAACAGCAACTGATTCAAGGAAAAAGATTGAAGTTGACGTAAGTTCGTAACAAATAAATTACTTACTTATTAACCTAGTTTAATATTTGGAACTCATATAAGTTCAATTAGTTAAGTACCTACACAAAATAAACTGCAGCGAGTAAAAGGTAACATGATGTAACAATAAGAGCTGTAGCAGTCGCATGGTATTAGTACGTACGCGTATAACATTCATAAAAAATCATCTCAAAGAAATAGAACGACCTGAAAAACAAGCGATCATCATCGCGCGGTCATCTGCCATAATAGGTTTGTCAAAAGAAATAGCGACTACCTATATCCATTTGTTTTATCCACTTAGTAACACTCTACATTAGATATTCATCTGTCTGTCCGCTCGACACGAGTGTCAAATGCAAATAAATTATTTTGTTATGTGTAAGTAACCCAACATACATTTTATTGTCATACTTTTAATGGCGTAAGACTGAGTGAGATACCGGATAATTTCTTACGTAGTGTTACAACATAAAACGACTGCCAATCATTGCTCATTACTGGATAGCAAGCGATAATATTATACCTCTCACATTTAGTTACATATAGGCCGCCCGTTCACTTGAGGCAGAAAATTCATGATATTTAACTAAGAAACTTTAAAATAAAATGCAAATTAGTGCCAATCAGAGATGTGTTGGATAAGATTAATTCTTAGGAAGCTTTTTTGTGGGAAACGTAGATTGTTTCTTGCAGCAGAGATGCTGCTTGCCGTTCGTTGATAAATAATACAAAGCAAGACTCTAAAACATATGTAGTTTCCGCTTGGTGGGATAGTTTACACAAAATTCTATAGGAACAATTTAATATACATATACTATATTAATAAACAGTAAGAAATAAATAATTGCGAGATGATGTTTGACTAAACAATCTCTATTGAAGTCAAAGTCCCATAGAAAAGACATCAACGCGTCAACCTATAGGCCGTTTACTTGAGGCAGAAAATTCGTTATACTTATTTACCCAAATATTAAATACCTAACTAAGAAATTTAAAAATAAAATGCAAATAAGTGCCAGTCAGAGGTGTGTTGGTTGGATAAGATTACTTTTTAGGAAGCTGAGTTGTGGGAAAAGTAGATCGTTTCGTTGATAGCAAGACTTTCAAACTTATCTGGTTTCCCGCTTGTGTGGGCTAGTTTACAAAAAAATGGAACTAGAATATAACACTGTTTAATAACTAACTATATTAATAAACAAAGAACAAATGATGTTTTAACAAGCTATCTCATTGAAATCAAAGTCCTCTACAAAAAACATCAACGCGTTAACTAATAACTTTTCGTCTGTTATTATTTTATGGTTAGCTTAACGTTATTATTATTATTATTTATATTTCTATTCATGCCGTTGCTTAAGAAAAGATTTAAGTTAAGGCCATGCTAAATAGAGCAACTTTTTATATTCATAACTAGAGGCCGCCCGTGGTTTTACCCGCGTGGTTCTCGTTCCCATGGGAGTATCGGGATAAAAAGCAGCCTAAGTTATTCCTTATTACATCAGTTACCTGCCAGTGAAAGTCCCGTCAAAATCGGTCCAGCCGTTTCAGAGATTAGCCGGAACAAACAGACAGACAGACAAAAATGTAAAACATGTTATTTTGGTATATGTACCGTATATATAATATGCATGTAGTAAAAAGCGGTTATTTTAATATTACTAACAGACACTCGAATTTTATTTATTTGTAATAGATGTAATAGATTTGGATTAAATTGTTCTAAGTATTGATTGCTAACATAAGATAATACCACAGGAAAGAAGTAAGAAGTTGCATGTTCATTTTTCGAGTCCACACTTCCATCTAGTAACTAGAGTTTTATTCCATCTAGTAACCACTCTAATAACTAGTAACTAGATGGAAGTGTGGACTCGAAAATTTGTTGCCATAACAACTCGAAGGAATTCAAAATCGTCAACAGTTAAAAAGTAGGTAATGGAGGTCTGTTAGTATGAGCAAAGGGATTATCCAAGTTTATGTCTTTGAAACTGTTTGACACATAATTATTTGGCAAACTTATTATCTTATTTCGAAGCTGTAGTTGTGAAAGCGGATCTGCGTGAGGCTAATTCGAGACACTAACCGTAGTTGCTGGGCGATGCCCTTGGTGCAGAAGCCCTTGCAGCAGAGGTGCTGCTTGCCCATGACGCTGCGGCACTCGGCGTGCTTCTTGCACGGCAGCGGGAACAGGTCCAGCCAGCCGCTGCTTGTGCGCACTGCCGGGCACGACAGCGACTGGCATTGTCCTGAAGGAATTAATAGTAAAATTACTTTCTTCATAAACTGCAGCGTGGCGTTGTCCCGAAGATAATGTGAAGGAATAAATAGTAAAATAACTTTCTTAATAATCTTCAACGCCCAAGAACACTGTTTGAGGCCCAGAACGAAACCCGGATAGTTAATTCACCAGCCCTAAAATATCGCTAAATAAACCGTTTTGCATTGTTGCGAGAAAAAAGTTCCTGTATGTACCTAATGTTTTAAAAGAAATCATGCTACGGATTTTGCTTTAATACTGTATTTTATTATTTGTAAATGTGTTGGTTCCGCCGCCCCGCGCCACGCCCCGCCGCGCGCCGCGGCCCTTATAAAAAAGTCATAAGGATTTCCCACGGTCGATACGTGTGCGTGAAACTCCGATTCGCAAGATGATGAGAGGATCGACTCTAATTTAAAGTAAGTAAAAAAGAAAACAAATGCATAAAGAAAGCATTCGTTAATTTAGCGATAGAAGTGTAAAATTTTAGAGGTAGGTAGGTAGGTTTTTCTCTTCAGAGAAAGTGAAGACCGTTCTTTAAAATATTAATGAGATTATGATTGAGTAGTGAGGTTTCAATTCAAGTACCTACAACATCTCGGCACAACAGCGCCGACGCACAGAATTACTAAAATTGCAAACGCAAGATTAATTCAGATGTATTAACATTTAACATTTCAAAGTTTCTTCAACCGTAATTATTTTCAGAGTAGCAAGCACGTATTGCAACAACAGCAGTCTTGGATCTATAAAAGATTATTCTCAGTGTACCTAGCTGTAAGTATTATGAAACCGCACAATGGCTACACAGAATGAATCGCAAATTATTTTGTGCCAGACAGACGACACAATAACTCTAGTTCAACACTAATGTCAAGGTGTTCATCGTGCAATCTTGTTACTCGTTTATTTTTATTTGTACATTTCGAACATGTTATTTAAGAGGAGTGTGTAGCAAACGGTCTTTTTATTTTATTTTTATCCACGAAGGGGTTGCTCGGTTGCACTTAGCCTTCACCACACCTGAGTGGTGAAGATGGAAGCGCACTACTCCCGGAATCCTCAATCACTGAGGAACTGGCAAACAACCATACAAACGGCGATAACGTTTTCCACCCTCTAACTAAACCTTAACATGTATTCAGCAATGAATTTTCAGTATTTTCAGTAATATATGTTGAAATGCATAAGAACTAGGGCTGTACCTCAGATCATATTAGTATAGTATTATATGATCTGAGGGCTGTACGTTTTGTTTTTTTAAATATTTATTATAAGTAGATTTTGAAATATTTGCACTTTAGTGATTTCATACAAAATAAAAAAGTGCCAATATTTTCCAATCTAAAATATTTTGTGCGGTCACTGGCGGCCAGTCAGGCAATTAATTTTTTGAGTTTGATTATCGAAGTTTTCCGGATCCCTAACTTTTTTCAAAATATTCCATAGCCTATGTTCATCATCATTTCAACCGTAAGACGCCCACTGCTGGGCATAGGCCTCCCCCAAGGATCTCCACAACGATCGGTCCTGCGCTGCCCGCATCCAGCGGCTTCCCGCGACCTTGACCAGATCGTCGGTCCACCTTGTAGGGGGCCTGCCCACGGAACGTCGTCCGGTTCGCGGTCGCCATTCGAGAACCTTTCCGCCCCAACGGCCATCGGTTCTCCGCGCTATGTGTCCCGCCCACTGCCACTTCAACTGAGCAATCCTTCGAGCGATGTCGGTCGTTTTAGTTCTCCTGCGGATCTCATCATTTCTGATTCGATCGAGCAGGGAAATACCAAGCATCGCTCTCTCCATTGCTCGCTGGGTGACCTTGAGCCTTCTTATGAGACCCATAGTAAAAGACCACGTCTCGCTTCCATAAGTCATAACTGGCAACACACACTGGTCAAAGACCTTAGTCTTGAGACATTGAGGAATTTTGGACGCAAATATATGCCGGAGCTTCCCAAACGCTGCCCATCCGAGCTGGATTCGACGAGAGATCTCTTTCTCGAAGTTGGACTTACCTAATTGGATTGCCTGTCCTAGGTAGACATAGTGGTCAACAACTTCGAGTGTAATGTTCCCAACATTAACTGGAGCGGATGCAACATGGGCATTGGACATGATTTTCGTCTTATCCATGTTCATCTTCAGACCCACTCTTTGGGAAGCATTGCTGAGATCTTCGAGCATTGTGTTCAGGTCTTTCAAGGTCTCAGCCATGAGAACTACATCATCGGCAAACCGCAGGTGTGTTAGGTACTCGCCATTGATGTTAATGCCGAATCCTTTCCAGTCCAGTAGCTTGAAAATATCCTCCAACGCAGCTGTGAATAGTTTCGGAGAAATGACGTCTCCCTGTCTCACACCTCGCTGTAGTTGGATAGGATTAGAGCTCTGGTTCTGTAGTCGGACTGACATGGTGGCGTTTTGGTATAAGTACCTCAGCACCTCGATGTACCTGTAGTCTATTTGGCACCTCTGAAGAGACTGCAGCACTGCCCAGGTCTCGATCGAATCAAAGGCTTTCTCATAGTCCACGAACGCCAAGCATAGTGGCAAGTTATACTCTTCGGTCTTCTGTATAACTTGCCGCAGCGTATGAATGTGGTCTATGGTACTATAACCTTTTCGGAACCCGGCTTGTTCGGGAGGTTGGAAGTCGTCGAACCTGCGAGCGAGACGATTCGTAATGACTCTCGAAAACAACTTGTAGATATGGCTCAGAAGCGAGATGGGTCGGTAGTTTTTCAAGAGAGTCTTATCACCCTTCTTGAAGAACAGCATCACATCGCTTCTGCCCCATGCCTTTGGCGTTTTGCCCTCGAGGATGACAGAGTTGAAGAGCTTCTGGAGGACCTTAAGTATCGGCTTACCGCCCGCTCTCAGAAGTTCTGTTGTGATTCCGTCATCGCCCGCCGCCTTGTTGTTTTTGAGCTGCTTGAGAGCCATTCTAATCTCGTACAGGCTGACGTCCGGGATATCTTCGGTATAGTGTCGGGTAAGCTTGGCTCTAGGTTCTGTAGCCTTACTTTCAACAGGTGTTTGCGTGGAGTACAACTGTCCATAGAAACTCTCAATCTCCCTCAGGATTTCAGGTGTTGATGAAATGATACTACCGTCCTCAGCTTGCAGCCTCGTCAGTTGACTTTGCCCTATAGCCAGATCTCTAGCGAACACTTTGGAGCCTTTGTTCCGCTCAATGGCCTCTTTAATACGCTCGGTATTAAATTGGCGAAGGTCGCTTGTCAAGGACTTGGAGATCTGCCTATTTAGCTGTCGATAACGAAGGGCATCCGCTGAGTTCTGTAGTTTCATTTCGTTTCTCTGATCCATGAGTCGGATAGTGTGGCTGGAGAGTTTCTTTAATTTAGGACGGTGGGTTTTGTAGTGCTTGGACCCTACCGTGCGGACAGTATCCACCACCATGTTGTATAGATCGTCCATATCGATGCTGTTCTCAAGGGCTTCGAAGCGGTTTTGGAGCTCGAGCTGAAAGCACTCGGGGTTTTGAATTTGAGCCGGTATTGGTCGGAGCGTAGATTTTATTAGTCGAGATCTTTCCAGCTTGACGTTGATATTCAATGTGCCTCTAAGCATGCGGTGATCGCTTCCCGTCTTTACGGCGTTGATGACAACGACATCATTGAATATTTGCTTCCTCGTTGACATAATAAAATCTATCTCGTTTTTGACTTTACCGTCCGGACTAATCCAGGTCCATTTGCGGCTTACGGGCTTCTTAAAGAAGGAGTTCATCATGTAGAGGTTCTCCCTCTCCATGAAGTCTGCCAGCATCTGGCCCCTTTCGTTCCGTTGCCCAAATCCAAATTGCCCCACTCTCAACTCATCACCACAGCGTTGCCCCAACTTAGCATTAAAATCCCCCATCACAACCGTGTAGTGGGTTTTATAGCTATGCATGGCTTTAGAGATCTCCTCATACATAGCCTCCACTTCGACATCGTCGTGTTTCGAGGTCGGAGCGTAGACCTGGATAACATTCAGCGAATATCGTTTCGATAATCTGAGTATCAGGTACGCTACCCTGCTCGAGACACTTCCGATGGTGATCACGTTGTTGACAAGGGATTTATGGACGATGAACCCGACACCACCTTGGGACTGTTGGTCGCCCTCCCGGTGGTATAGTAAGTTACCGGATTGAAGGGTAATCGAGTCCTCCCCCTCTCTTCGGACTTCAGATAACCCAATAATATCCCAATGCAACTTACTAATTGCCTCTTCCAACTCTATAAGCTTCTCGTCGAGCCTCAACGTGCGCGTGTTGTAGGTTGCCAGGTCAAGTCGTCGGTGTTGGTAGCCGGAGCCTACCCGGGGATTCTTAGCACCCCCTGCCCCGCCGTTACCATAGCCGCTACCGTAGCTAGGAATAGCGGGGCCGCCGGGGACTGGGGGCCGATTTT